>OX454417.1:14782089-15462856 GCA_949715475.1 Microchrysa polita | reverse complement strand
CCGTTTCGGAGATACAGCCATCTAAAGATAAGCTCATATTTGTCGATTTTTAACCCTCTAAAACGCCTTTAAAGGCCTGAAAATCGCATTTTTCTGTTTCATATGAAAATTTTCGACTTTCGGGGTTCCAAAAGTCGATGAAGAGGGCATCCAGACCTACATTTTGCTGAAACTTCCAGGGTCCTAGCTATCGCCGTTTCGGAGATACAGCCATCTAAAGATAAGCTCATATTTGTCGATTTTTAACCCTCTAAAACGCCTTTAAAGGCCTGAAAATCGCATTTTTCTGTTTCATATGAAAATTTTCGACTTTGGGGGTTCCAAAAGTCGATGAAGAGGGCATCCAGACCTACATTTTGCTGAAACTCCAGGGTCCTAGCTATCACCGTTTCGGAGATACAGCCATCTAAAGATAAGCTCATATTTGTCGATTTTTAACCCTCTAAAACGCCTTAAAGGCCTGAAAATCGCATTTTTCTGTTTCATATGAAAATTTTCGACTTTGGGGGTTCCAAAAGTCGATGAAGAGGGCATCCAGACCTACATTTTGCTGAAACTTCCAGGGTCCTAGCTATCACCGTTTCGGAGAGACAGCCATCTAAAGATAAGCTCATATTTGTCGATTTTTAACCCTCTAAAACGCCTTTAAAGGCCTGAAAATCGCATTTTTCTGTTTCATATGAAAATTTTCGACTTTGGGGTTCCAAAAGTCGATGAAGAGGGCATCCAGACCTACATTTTGCTGAAACTTCCAGGGTCCTAGCTATCACCGTTTCGGAGATACAGCCATCTAAAGATAAGCTCATATTTGTCGATTTTTAACCCTCTAAAACGCCTTTAAAGGCCTGAAAATCGCATTTTTCTGTTTCATATGAAAATTTTCGACTTTGGGGTTCCAAAAGTCGATGAAGAGGGCATCCCTACATTTTGCTGAAACTTCCAGGGTCCTAGCTATCACCGTTTCGGAGATACAGCCATCTAAAGATAAGCTCATATTTGTCGATTTTTAACCCTCTAAAACGCCTTTAAAGGCCTGAAAATCGCATTTTTCTGTTTCATATGAAAATTTTCGACTTTGGGGGTTCCAAAAGTCGATGAAGAGGGCATCCAGACCTACATTTTGCTGAAACTTCCAGGGTCCTAGCTATCACCGTTTCGGAGATACAGCCATCTAAAGATAAGCTCATATTTGTCGATTTTTAACCCTCTAAAACGCCTTTAAAGGCCTGAAAATCGCATTTTTCTGTTTCATATGAAAATTTTCGACTTTGGGGGTTCCAAAAGTCGATGAAGAGGGCATCCAGACCTACATTTTGCTGAAACTTCCAGGGTCCTAGCTATCACCGTTTCGGAGATACATCCATCTAAAGATAAGCTCATATTTGTCGATTTTTAACCCTCTAAAACGCCTTTAAAGGCCTGAAAATCGCATTTTTCTGTTTCATATGAAAATTTTCGACTTTGGAGGTTCCAAAAGTCGACGAAGAGGGCATCCAGACCTACATTTTGCTGAAACTTCCAGGGTCCTAGCTATCACCGTTTCGGAGATACAGCCATCTAAAGATAAGCTCATATTTGTCGATTTTTAACCCTCTAAAACGCCTTTAAAGGCCTGAAAATCGCATTTTTCTGTTTCATATGAAAATTTTCGACTTTGGGGGTTCCAAAAGTCGACGAAGAGGGCATCCAGACCTACATTTTGCTGAAACTTCCAGGGTCCTAGCTATCACCGTTTCGGAGATACAGCCATCTAAAGATAAGCTCATATTTGTCGATTTTTAACCCTCTAAAACGCCTTTAAAGGCCTGAAAATCGCATTTTTCTGTTTCATATGAAAATTTTCGACTTTGGGGGTTCCAAAAGTCGACGAAGAGGGCATCCAGACCTACATTTTGCTGAAACTTCCAGGGTCCTAGCTATCACCGTTTCGGAGATACAGCCATCTAAAGATAAGCTCATATTTGTCGATTTTTAACCCTCTAAAACGCCTTTAAAGGCCTGAAAATCGCATTTTTCTGTTTCATATGAAAATTTTCGACTTTGGGGTTCCAAAAGTCGACGAAGAGGGCATCCAGACCTACATTTTGCTGAAACTTCCAGGGTCCTAGCTATCACCGTTTCGGAGATACAGCCATCTAAAGATAAGCTCATATTTGTCGATTTTTAACCCTCTAAAACGCCTTTAAAGGCCTGAAAATCGCATTTTTCTGTTTCATATGAAAATTTTCGACTTTGGGGGTTCCAAAAGTCGATGAAGAGGGCATCCAGACCTACATTTTGCTGAAACTTCCAGGGTCCTAGCTATCACCGTTTCGGAGATACAGCCATCTAAAGATAAGCTCATATTTGTCGATTTTTAACCCTCTAAAACGCCTTTAAAGGCCTGAAAATCGCATTTTTCTGTTTCATATGAAAATTTTCGACTTTGGGGGTTCCAAAAGTCGATGAAGAGGGCATCCAGACCTACATTTTGCTGAAACTTCCAGGGTCCTAGCTATCACCGTTTCGGAGATACAGCCATCTAAAGATAAGCTCATATAAGCTCGATTTCTACCCCTCTAAAACGCCTTTAATGCCTGAAACTCGCATTTTTCTGTTTCATATAAAAATTTTCGACTTTGGAGGTTCCAAACGTCGACGAAGAGGGCATCCAGACCTACATTTTGCTGAAACTTCCAGGGTCCTAGCTATCACCGTTTCGGAGATACAGCCATCTAAAGATAAGCTCATATTTGTCGATTTTTAACCCTCTAAAACGCCTTTAAAGGCCTGAAAATCGCATTTTTCTGTTTCATATGAAAATTTTCGACTTTGGGGGTTCCAAAAGTCGACGAAGAGGGCATCCAGACCTACATTTTGCTGAAACTTCCAGGGTCCTAGCTATCACCGTTTCGGAGATACAGCCATCTAAAGATAAGCTCATATTTGTCGATTTTTAACCCTCTAAAACGCCTTTAAAGGCCTGAAAATCGCATTTTTCTGTTTCATATGAAAATTTTCGACTTTGGGGGTTCCAAAAGTCGATGAAGAGGGCATCCTACATTTTGCTGAAACTTCCAGGGTCCTAGCTATCACCGTTTCGGAGATACAGCCATCTAAAGATAAGCTCATATTTGTCGATTTTTAACCCTCTAAAACGCCTTTAAAGGCCTGAAAATCGCATTTTTCTGTTTCATATGAAAATTTTCGACTTTGGGGGTTCCAAAAGTCGATGAAGAGGGCATCCTACATTTTGCTGAAACTTCCAGGGTCCTAGCTATCACCGTTTCGGAGATACAGCCATCTAAAGATAAGCTCATATTTGTCGATTTTTAACCCTCTAAAACGCCTTTAAAGGCCTGAAAATCGCATTTTTCTGTTTCATATGAAAATTTTCGACTTTGGGGGTTCCAAAAGTCGACGAAGAGGGCATCCAGACCTACATTTTGCTGAAACTTCCAGGGTCCTAGCTATCACCGTTTCGGAGATACAGCCATCTAAAGATAAGCTCATATTTGTCGATTTTTAACCCTCTAAAACGCCTTTAAAGGACTGAAAATCGCATTTTTCTGTTTCATATAAAAATTTTCGACTTTGGAGGTTCCAAAAGTCGACGAAGAGGGCATCCAGACCTACATTTTGCTGAAACTTCCAGGGTCCTAGCTCTCACCGTTTCGGAGATACAGCCATCTAAAGATAAGCTCATATTTGTCGATTTTTAACCCTCTAAAACGCCTTTAAAGGCCTGAAAATCGCATTTTTCTGTTTCATATGAAAATTTTCGACTTTGGGGGTTCCAAAAGTCGACGAAGAGGGCATCCAGACCTACATTTTGCTGAAACTTCCAGGGTCCTAGCTATCACCGTTTCGGAGATACAGCCATCTAAAGATAAGCTCATATTTGTCGATTTTTAACCCTCTAAAACGCCTTTAAAGGCCTGAAAATCGCATTTTTCTGTTTCATATGAAAATTTTCGACTTTGGGGGTTCCAAAAGTCGATGAAGAGGGCATCCAGACCTACATTTTGCTGAAACTTCCAGGGTCCTAGCTATCACCGTTTCGGAGATACAGCCATCTAAAGATAAGCTCATATAAGCTCGATTTCTACCCCTCTAAAACGCCTTTAATGCCTGAAACTCGCATTTTTCTGTTTCATATAAAAATTTTCGACTTTGGAGGTTCCAAACGTCGACGAAGAGGGCATCCAGACCTACATTTTGCTGAAACTTCCAGGGTCCTAGCTATCACCGTTTCGGAGATACAGCCATCTAAAGATAAGCTCATATAAGCTCGATTTCTACCCCTCTAAAACGCCTTTAATGCCTGAAACTCGCATTTTTCTGTTTCATATAAAAATTTTCGACTTTGGAGGTTCCAAAAGTCGACGAAGAGGGCATCCAGACCTACATTTTGCTGAAACTTCCAGGGTCCTAGCTCTCACCGTTTCGGAGATACAGCCATCTAAAGATAAGCTCATATTTGTCGATTTTTAACCCTCTAAAACGCCTTTAAAGGCCTGAAAATCGCATTTTTCTGTTTCATATGAAAATTTTCGACTTTGGGGGTTCCAAAAGTCGACGAAGAGGGCATCCAGACCTACATTTTGCTGAAACTTCCAGGGTCCTAGCTATCACCGTTTCGGAGATACAGCCATCTAAAGATAAGCTCATATTTGTCGATTTTTAACCCTCTAAAACGCCTTTAAAGGCCTGAAAATCGCATTTTTCTGTTTCATATGAAAATTTTCGACTTTGGGGGTTCCAAAAGTCGATGAAGAGGGCATCCAGACCTACATTTTGCTGAAACTTCCAGGGTCCTAGCTATCACCGTTTCGGAGATACAGCCATCTAAAGATAAGCTCATATAAGCTCGATTTCTACCCCTCTAAAACGCCTTTAATGCCTGAAACTCGCATTTTTCTGTTTCATATAAAAATTTCGACTTTGGAGGTTCCAAACGTCGACGAAGAGGGCATCCAGACCTACATTTTGCTGAAACTTCCAGGGTCCTAGCTATCACCGTTTCGGAGATACAGCCATCTAAAGATAAGCTCATATTTGTCGATTTTTAACCCTCTAAAACGCCTTTAAAGGCCTGAAAATCGCATTTTTCTGTTTCATATGAAAATTTTCGACTTTGGGGGTTCCAAAAGTCGAGGAAGAGGGCATCCAGACCTACATTTTGCTGAAACTTCCAGGGTCCCAGCTATCACCGTTTCGGAGATACAGCCATCTAAAGATAAGCTCATATTTGTCGATTTTTAACCCTCTAAAATGCCTTTAAAGGCCTGAAAATCGCATTTTTCTGTTTCATATGAAAATTTTCGACTTTGGGGGTTCCAAAAGTCGACGAAGAGGGCATCCAGACCTACATTTTGCTGAAACTTCCAGGGTCCTAGCTATCACCGTTTCGGAGATACAGCCATCTAAAGATAAGCTCATATAAGCTCGATTTCTACCCCTCTAAAACGCCTTTAAAGGCCTGAAAATCGCATTTTTCTGTTTCATATGAAAATTTTCGACTTTGGGGGTTCCAAAAGTCGAGGAAGAGGGCATCCAGACCTACATTTTGCTGAAACTTCCAGGGTCCTAGCTATCACCGTTTCGGAGATACAGCCATCTAAAGATAAGCTCATATTTGTCGATTTTTAACCCTCTAAAATGCCTTTAAAGGCCTGAAAATCGCATTTTTCTGTTTCATATGAAAATTTTCGACTTTGGGGGTTCCAAAAGTCGAGGAAGAGGGCATCCAGACCTACATTTTGCTGAAACTTCCAGGGTCCTAGCTATCACCGTTTCGGAGATACAGCCATCTAAAGATAAGCTCATATTTGTCGATTTTTAACCCTCTAAAACGCCTTTAAAGGCCTGAAAATCGCATTTTTCTGTTTCATATGAAAATTTTCGACTTTGGGGGTTCCAAAAGTCGAGGAAGAGGGCATCCAGACCTACATTTTGCTGAAACTTCCAGGGTTCTAGCTATCACCGTTTCGGAGATACAGCCATCTAAAGATAAGCTCATATTTGTCGATTTTTAACCCTCTAAAACGCCTTTAAAGGCCTGAAAATCGCATTTTTCGGTTTCATATGAAAATTTTCGACTTTGGGGGTTCCAAAAGTCGAGGAAGAGGGCATCCAGACCTACATTTTGCTGAAACTTCCAGGGTCCTAGCTATCACCGTTTCGGAGATACAGCCATCTAAAGATAAGCTCATATTTGTCGATTTTTAACCCTCTAAAATGCCTTTAAAGGCCTGAAAATCGCATTTTTCTGTTTCATATGAAAATTTTCGACTTTGGGGGTTCCAAAAGTCGACGAAGAGGGCATCCAGACCTACATTTTGCTGAAACTTCCAGGGTCCTAGCTATCACCGTTTCGGAGATACAGCCATCTAAAGATAAGCTCATATTTGTCGATTTTTAACCCTCTAAAACGCCTTTAAAGGCCTGAAAATCGCATTTTTCTGTTTCATATGAAAATTTTCGACTTTGGGGGTTCCAAAAGTCGATGAAGAGGGCATCCAGACCTACATTTTGCTGAAACTTCCAGGGTCCTAGCTATCACCGTTTCGGAGATACAGCCATCTAAAGATAAGCTCATATTTGTCGATTTTTAACCCTCTAAAACGCCTTTAAAGGCCTGAAAATCGCATTTTTCTGTTTCATATGAAAATTTTCGACTTTGGGGGTTCCAAAAGTCGATGAAGAGGGCATCCAGACCTACATTTTGCTGAAACTTCCAGGGTCCTAGCTATCACCGTTTCGGAGATACAGCCATCTAAAGATAAGCTCATATTTGTCGATTTTTAACCCTCTAAAACGCCTTTAAAGGCCTGAAAATCGCATTTTTCTGTTTCATATGAAAATTTTCGACTTTGGGGGTTCCAAAAGTCGACGAAGAGGGCATCCAGACCTACATTTTGCTGAAACTTCCAGGGTCCTAGCTATCACCGTTTCGGAGATACAGCCATCTAAAGATAAGCTCATATAAGCTCGATTTCTACCCCTCTAAAACGCCTTTAATGCCTGAAACTCGCATTTTTCTGTTTCATATAAAAATTTTCGACTTTGGAGGTTCCAAACGTCGACGAAGAGGGCATCCAGACCTACATTTTGCTGAAACTTCCAGGGTCCTAGATATCACCGTTTCGGAGATACAGCCATCTAAAGATAAGCTCATATAAGCTCGATTTCTACCCCTCTAAAACGCCTTTAAAGGCCTGAAAATCGCATTTTTCTGTTTCATATGAAAATTTTCGACTTTGGGGGTTCCAAAAGCCGACGAAGAGGGCATCCAGACCTACATTTTGTTGAAACTTCCAGGGTCCTAGCTATCACCGTTTTGGAGATACAGCCATCTAAAGATAAGCTCATATAAGCTCGATTTCTACCCCTCTAAAACGCCTTTAAAGGCCTGAAAATCGCATTTTTCTTTTTCATATGAAAATTTTCGACTTTGGGGGTTCCAAAAGTCGACGAAGAGGGCATCCAGACCTACATTTTGCTGAAACTTCCAGGGTCCTAGCTATCACCGTTTCGGAGATACAGCCATCTAAAGATAAGCTCATATAAGCTCGATTTCTACCCCTCTAAAACGCCTTTAAAGGCCTGAAAATCGCATTTTTCTGTTTCATATGAAAATTTTCGACTTTGGGGGTTCCAAAAGCCGACGAAGAGGGCATCCAGACCTACATTTTGTTGAAACTTCCAGGGTCCTAGCTATCACCGTTTTGGAGATACAGCCATCTAAAGATAAGCTCATATAAGCTCGATTTCTACCCCTCTAAAACGCCTTTAAAGGCCTGAAAATCGCATTTTTCTTTTTCATATGAAAATTTTCGACTTTGGGGGTTCCAAAAGTCGACGAAGAGGGCATCCAGACCTACATTTTGCTGAAACTTCCAGGGTCCTAGCTATCACCGTTTCGGAGATACAGCCATCTAAAGATAAGCTCATATAAGCTCGATTTCTACCCCTCTAAAACGCCTTTAATGCCTGAAACTCGCATTTTTCTGTTTCATATAAAAATTTTCGACTTTGGAGGTTCCAAACGTCGACGAAGAGGGCATCCAGACCTACATTTTGCTGAAACTTCCAGGGTCCTAGATATCACCGTTTCGGAGATACAGCCATCTAAAGATAAGCTCATATTTGTCGATTTTTAACCCTCTAAAACGCCTTTAAAGGCCTGAAAATCGCATTTTTCTGTTTCATATGAAAATTTTCGACTTTGGGGGTTCCAAAAGTCGACGAAGAGGGCATCCAGACCTACATTTTGTTGAAACTTCCAGGGTCCTAGCTATCACCGTTTCGGAGATACAGCCATCTAAAGATAAGCTCATATAAGCTCGATTTCTACCCCTCTAAAACGCCTTTAAAGGCCTGAAAATCGCATTTTTCTGTTTCATATGAAAATTTTCGACTTTGGAGGTTCCAAACGTCGACGAAGAGGGCATCCAGACCTACATTTTGTTGAAACTTCCAGGGTCCTAGCTATCACCGTTTCGGAGATACAGCCATCTAACGATAAGCTCATATAAGCTCGATTTCTACCCCTCTAAAACGCCTTTAAAGGCCTGAAAATCGCATTTTTCTGTTTCATATGAAAATTTTCGACTTTGGGGGTTCCAAAAGCCGACGAAGAGGGCATCCAGACCTACATTTTGTTGAAACTTCCAGGGTCCTAGCTATCACCGTTTCGGAGATACAGCCATCTAAAGATAAGCTCATATAAGCTCGATTTCTACCCCTCTAAAACGCCTTTAAAGGCCTGAAAATCGCATTTTTCTGTTTCATATGAAAATTTTCGACTTTGGAGGTTCCAAACGTCGACGAAGAGGGCATCCAGACCTACATTTTGTTGAAACTTCCAGGGTCCTAGCTATCACCGTTTCGGAGATACAGCCATCTAAAGATAAGCTCATATAAGCTCGATTTCTACCCCTCTAAAACGCCTTTAAAGGCCTGAAAATCGCATTTTTCTGTTTCATATGAAAATTTTCGACTTTGGGGGTTCCAAAAGCCGACGAAGAGGGCATCCAGACCTACATTTTGTTGAAACTTCCAGGGTCCTAGCTATCACCGTTTTGGAGATACAGCCATCTAAAGATAAGCTCATATAAGCTCGATTTCTACCCCTCTAAAACGCCTTTAAAGGCCTGAAAATCGCATTTTTCTTTTTCATATGAAAATTTTCGACTTTGGGGGTTCCAAAAGTCGACGAAGAGGGCATCCAGACCTACATTTTGCTGAAACTTCCAGGGTCCTAGCTATCACCGTTTCGGAGATACAGCCATCTAAAGATAAGCTCATATAAGCTCGATTTCTACCCCTCTAAAACGCCTTTAAAGGCCTGAAAATCGCATTTTTCTGTTTCATATGAAAATTTTCGACTTTGGGGGTTCCAAAAGCCGACGAAGAGGGCATCCAGACCTACATTTTGTTGAAACTTCCAGGGTCCTAGCTAGCACCGTTTTGGAGATACAGCCATCTAAAGATAAGCTCATATAAGCTCGATTTCTACCCCTCTAAAACGCCTTTAAAGGCCTGAAAATCGCATTTTTCTTTTTCATATGAAAATTTTCGACTTTGGGGGTTCCAAAAGTCGACGAAGAGGGCATCCAGACCTACATTTTGCTGAAACTTCCAGGGTCCTAGCTATCACCGTTTCGGAGATACAGCCATCTAAAGATAAGCTCATATAAGCTCGATTTCTACCCCTCTAAAACGCCTTTAATGCCTGAAACTCGCATTTTTCTGTTTCATATAAAAATTTTCGACTTTGGAGGTTCCAAACGTCGACGAAGAGGGCATCCAGACCTACATTTTGCTGAAACTTCCAGGGTCCTAGATATCACCGTTTCGGAGATACAGCCATCTAAAGATAAGCTCATATTTGTCGATTTTTAACCCTCTAAAACGCCTTTAAAGGCCTGAAAATCGCATTTTTCTGTTTCATATGAAAATTTTCGACTTTGGGGGTTCCAAAAGTCGACGAAGAGGGCATCCAGACCTACATTTTGTTGAAACTTCCAGGGTCCTAGCTATCACCGTTTCGGAGATACAGCCATCTAAAGATAAGCTCATATAAGCTCGATTTCTACCCCTCTAAAACGCCTTTAAAGGCCTGAAAATCGCATTTTTCTGTTTCATATGAAAATTTTCGACTTTGGAGGTTCCAAACGTCGACGAAGAGGGCATCCAGACCTACATTTTGTTGAAACTTCCAGGGTCCTAGCTATCACCGTTTCGGAGATACAGCCATCTAACGATAAGCTCATATAAGCTCGATTTCTACCCCTCTAAAACGCCTTTAAAGGCCTGAAAATCGCATTTTTCTGTTTCATATGAAAATTTTCGACTTTGGGGGTTCCAAAAGCCGACGAAGAGGGCATCCAGACCTACATTTTGTTGAAACTTCCAGGGTCCTAGCTATCACCGTTTCGGAGATACAGCCATCTAAAGATAAGCTCATATAAGCTCGATTTCTACCCCTCTAAAACGCCTTTAAAGGCCTGAAAATCGCATTTTTCTGTTTCATATGAAAATTTTCGACTTTGGAGGTTCCAAACGTCGACGAAGAGGGCATCCAGACCTACATTTTGTTGAAACTTCCAGGGTCCTAGCTATCACCGTTTCGGAGATACAGCCATCTAAAGATAAGCTCATATAAGCTCGATTTCTACCCCTCTAAAACGCCTTTAAAGGCCTGAAAATCGCATTTTTCTGTTTCATATGAAAATTTTCGACTTTGGGGGTTCCAAAAGCCGACGAAGAGGGCATCCAGACCTACATTTTGTTGAAACTTCCAGGGTCCTAGCTATCACCGTTTTGGAGATACAGCCATCTAAAGATAAGCTCATATAAGCTCGATTTCTACCCCTCTAAAACGCCTTTAAAGGCCTGAAAATCGCATTTTTCTTTTTCATATGAAAATTTTCGACTTTGGGGGTTCCAAAAGTCGACGAAGAGGGCATCCAGACCTACATTTTGCTGAAACTTCCAGGGTCCTAGCTATCACCGTTTCGGAGATACAGCCATCTAAAGATAAGCTCATATAAGCTCGATTTCTACCCCTCTAAAACGCCTTTAAAGGCCTGAAAATCGCATTTTTCTGTTTCATATGAAAATTTTCGACTTTGGGGGTTCCAAAAGCCGACGAAGAGGGCATCCAGACCTACATTTTGTTGAAACTTCCAGGGTCCTAGCTAGCACCGTTTTGGAGATACAGCCATCTAAAGATAAGCTCATATAAGCTCGATTTCTACCCCTCTAAAACGCCTTTAAAGGCCTGAAAATCGCATTTTTCTTTTTCATATGAAAATTTTCGACTTTGGGGGTTCCAAAAGTCGACGAAGAGGGCATCCAGACCTACATTTTGCTGAAACTTCCAGGGTCCTAGCTATCACCGTTTCGGAGATACAGCCATCTAAAGATAAGCTCATATTTGTCGATTTTTAACCCTCTAAAACGCCTTTAAAGGCCTGAAAATCGCATTTTTCTGTTTCATATGAAAATTTTCGACTTTGGGGGTTCCAAAAGTCGATGAAGAGGGCATCCAGACCTACATTTTGCTGAAACTTCCAGGGTCCTAGCTATCACCGTTTCGGAGATACAGCCATCTAAAGATAAGCTCATATTTGTCGATTTTTAACCCTCTAAAACGCCTTTAAAGGCCTGAAAATCGCATTTTTCTGTTTCATATGAAAATTTTCGACTTTGGGGGTTCCAAAAGTCGACGAAGAGGGCATCCAGACCTACATTTTGCTGAAACTTCCAGGGTCCTAGCTATCACCGTTTCGGAGATACAGCCATCTAAAGATAAGCTCATATAAGCTCGATTTCTACCCCTCTAAAACGCCTTTAATGCCTGAAACTCGCATTTTTCTGTTTCATATAAAAATTTTCGACTTTGGAGGTTCCAAACGTCGACGAAGAGGGCATCCAGACCTACATTTTGCTGAAACTTCCAGGGTCCTAGATATCACCGTTTCGGAGATACAGCCATCTAAAGATAAGCTCATATTTGTCGATTTTTAACCCTCTAAAACGCCTTTAAAGGCCTGAAAATCGCATTTTTCTGTTTCATATGAAAATTTTCGACTTTGGGGGTTCCAAAAGTCGACGAAGAGGGTATCCAGACCTACATTTTGTTGAAACTTCCAGGGTCCTAGCTATCACCGTTTCGGAGATACAGCCATCTAAAGATAAGCTCATATTTGTCGATTTTTAACCCTCTAAAACGCCTTTAAAGGCCTGAAAATCGCATTTTTCTGTTTCATATGAAAATTTTCGACTTTGGGGGTTCCAAAAGTCGACGAAGAGGGCATCCAGACCTACATTTTGTTGAAACTTCCAGGGTCCTAGCTATCACCGTTTCGGAGATACAGCCATCTAAAGATAAGCTCATATAAGCTCGATTTCTACCCCTCTAAAACGCCTTTAAAGGCCTGAAAATCGCATTTTTCTGTTTCATATGAAAATTTTCGACTTTGGGGGTTCCAAAAGTCGATGAAGAGGGCATCCAGACCTACATTTTGCTGAAACTTCCAGGGTCCTAGCTATCACCGTTTCGGAGATACAGCCATCTAAAGATAAGCTCATATTTGTCGATTTTTAACCCTCTAAAACGCCTTTAAAGGCCTGAAAATCGCATTTTTCTGTTTCATATGAAAATTTTCGACTTTGGGGGTTCCAAAAGTCGACGAAGAGGGCATCCAGACCTACATTTTGTTGAAACTTCCAGGGTCCTAGCTATCACCGTTTCGGAGATACAGCCATCTAAAGATAAGCTCATATAAGCTCGATTTCTACCCCTCTAAAACGCCTTTAAAGGCCTGAAAATCGCATTTTTCTGTTTCATATGAAAATTTTCGACTTTGGGGGTTCCAAAAGTCGATGAAGAGGGCATCCAGACCTACATTTTGCTGAAACTTCCAGGGTCCTAGCTATCACCGTTTCGGAGATACAGCCATCTAAAGATAAGCTCATATTTGTCGATTTTTAACCCTCTAAAACGCCTTTAAAGGCCTGAAAATCGCATTTTTCTGTTTCATATGAAAATTTTCGACTTTGGGGGTTCCAAAAGTCGATGAAGAGGGCATCCAGACCTACATTTTGCTGAAACTTCCAGGGTCCTAGCTATCACCGTTTCGGAGATACAGCCATCTAAAGATAAGCTCATATTTGTCGATTTTTAACCCTCTAAAACGCCTTTAAAGGCCTGAAAATCGCATTTTTCTGTTTCATATGAAAATTTTCGACTTTGGGGGTTCCAAAAGTCGATGAAGAGGGCATCCAGACCTACATTTTGCTGAAACTTCCAGGGTCCTAGCTATCACCGTTTCGGAGATACAGCCATCTAAAGATAAGCTCATATTTGTCGATTTTTAACCCTCTAAAACGCCTTTAAAGGCCTGAAAATCGCATTTTTCTGTTTCATATGAAAATTTTCGACTTTGGGGGTTCCAAAAGTCGATGAAGAGGGCATCCAGACCTACATTTTGCTGAAACTTCCAGGGTCCTAGCTATCACCGTTTCGGAGATACAGCCATCTAAAGATAAGCTCATATTTGTCGATTTTTAACCCTCTAAAACGCCTTTAAAGGCCTGAAAATCGCATTTTTCTGTTTCATATGAAAATTTTCGACTTTGGGGGTTCCAAAAGTCGACGAAGAGGGCATCCAGACCTACATTTTGTTGAAACTTCCAGGGTCCTAGCTATCACCGTTTCGGAGATACAGCCATCTAAAGATAAGCTCATATAAGCTCGATTTCTACCCCTCTAAAACGCCTTTAAAGGCCTGAAAATCGCATTTTTCTGTTTCATATGAAAATTTTCGACTTTGGGGGTTCCAAAAGTCGATGAAGAGGGCATCCAGACCTACATTTTGCTGAAACTTCCAGGGTCCTAGCTATCACCGTTTCGGAGATACAGCCATCTAAAGATAAGCTCATATTTGTCGATTTTTAACCCTCTAAAACGCCTTTAAAGGCCTGAAAATCGCATTTTTCTGTTTCATATGAAAATTTTCGACTTTGGGGGTTCCAAAAGTCGATGAAGAGGGCATCCAGACCTACATTTTGCTGAAACTTCCAGGGTCCTAGCTATCACCGTTTCGGAGATACAGCCATCTAAAGATAAGCTCATATTTGTCGATTTTTAACCCTCTAAAACGCCTTTAAAGGCCTGAAAATCGCATTTTTCTGTTTCATATGAAAATTTTCGACTTTGGGGGTTCCAAAAGTCGATGAAGAGGGCATCCAGACCTACATTTTGCTGAAACTTCCAGGGTCCTAGCTATCACCGTTTCGGAGATACAGCCATCTAAAGATAAGCTCATATTTGTCGATTTTTAACCCTCTAAAACGCCTTTAAAGGCCTGAAAATCGCATTTTTCTGTTTCATATGAAAATTTTCGACTTTGGGGGTTCCAAAAGTCGACGAAGAGGGCATCCAGACCTACATTTTGCTGAAACTTCCAGGGTCCTAGCTATCACCGTTTCGGAGATACAGCCATCTAAAGATAAGCTCATATAAGCTCGATTTCTACCCCTCTAAAACGCCTTTAATGCCTGAAACTCGCATTTTTCTGTTTCATATAAAAATTTTCGACTTTGGAGGTTCCAAACGTCGACGAAGAGGGCATCCAGACCTACATTTTGCTGAAACTTCCAGGGTCCTAGATATCACCGTTTCGGAGATACAGCCATCTAAAGATAAGCTCATATTTGTCGATTTTTAACCCTCTAAAACGCCTTTAAAGGCCTGAAAATCGCATTTTTCTGTTTCATATGAAAATTTTCGACTTTGGGGGTTCCAAAAGTCGATAAAGAGGGCATCCAGACCTACATTTTGCTGAAACTTCCAGGGTCCTAGCTATCACCGTTTCGGAGATACAGCCATCTAAAGATAAGCTCATATTTGTCGATTTTTAACCCTCTAAAACGCCTTTAAAGGCCTGAAAATCGCATTTTTCTGTTTCATATGAAAATTTTCGACTTTGGGGGTTCCAAAAGTCGATGAAGAGGGCATCCAGACCTACATTTTGCTGAAACTTCCAGGGTCCTAGCTATCACCGTTTCGGAGATACAGCCATCTAAAGATAAGCTCATATTTGTCGATTTTTAACCCTCTAAAACGCCTTTAAAGGCCTGAAAATCGCATTTTTCTGTTTCATATGAAAATTTTCGACTTTGGGGGTTCCAAAAGTCGATGAAGAGGGCATCCAGACCTACATTTTGCTGAAACTTCCAGGGTCCTAGCTATCACCGTTTCGGAGATACAGCCATCTAAAGATAAGCTCATATTTGTCGATTTTTAACCCTCTAAAACGCCTTTAAAGGCCTGAAAATCGCATTTTTCTGTTTCATATGAAAATTTTCGACTTTGGGGGTTCCAAAAGTCGATGAAGAGGGCATCCAGACCTACATTTTGCTGAAACTTCCAGGGTCCTAGCTATCACCGTTTCGGAGATACAGCCATCTAAAGATAAGGGAATATTTGTCGACTTTTAACCCTCTAAACGCCTTTAAAGGCCTGAAAATCGCATTTTTCTGTTTCATATGAAAATTTTCGACTTTGGGGGTTCCAAAAGTCGGTGAAGAGGGCATCCAGGCCTACATTTTGCTGAAACTTCGACAAATCTGGAGAGCACGCCGTCTATGGGAGATCGCCTCTGAGAGAGATGGGGCGGTAGAGGTAGGGAAATGTTGTGAACCCCGTACATTCTTTTCTTCGAGGAAGAAGAAAATCCTCGATCTTGTTCCAAGTGATCGACCGTTAGAAAAGAAGCTCTCGACTCGAGGCCCGGTGCTCTCTAGACGAGAACTGACTAGAATGGGAAAAAAACCCCTCCAGATGCACTCCCTTCAACCCCTCTGCTCGGGAGTTTTTTCAAATAATTAAGTTTCTCTGTCGTACCCTGTGCGTGCATTTTGATTTGATTTTGCATACTATACGAACACCAGCAATACGAGTGTGTCTGCAGTTTTTTTTTTACTAAAATTCTAAGCAAATCAATGAAAAGACTCGGTTAACCGGAAAACCGGTACTCTATAGCCGGTTACAACTGGACGGTCTAACTGGCTTTGCAAGAAACCGAAAACAGCCGAAAACCGGGTTATGGGCCGGGTTTTGACATCACTACACCAGAGACACTTCTGAATAATCCACTACAGTGCTCAAATATAAGCTAAAGCTTTTCCAGAAGCTTCAACGGAAAATGTAAAAAAAAAATGATCTGTTATTAAGCACTTGTTTTGCTTGAATTCAGAAAAATAGTTTGTGCTTAAATCTTGAATCTGTTTCTCAAAACTAAGACTTGTAAATAGGATCATTTCAAGAACAAATTTTGAAATTTTGCCTAAATTTGAGAATTTTCCAACAAAAGAAAGCTATTTCTTCATCTTAGATATCTTTATTTTTTCCGTGTATGAAACTCCTCCTGCGTAGCTAAGGGTCCGCAGTTATGCCACAACTGAAGAAGATATAGGAATTAGCTGGAGCCTTGCCTTACGGGATTAGATTAGGCAAATCCTGGATTTACATTTCAAGTTCCATGGGGAAGTTTTAAAATTAGGATAAATTCTTCTTCATGTTTGCCTTTAAGTGATCACATCATGAAATCGTTTTCCATAAAATCAATCGTTTTTGTTTTTCCACTATTTTTCAGAACTTTTGAAATTCCAATTGACATGAAGATGCAATGTTTGCCTCTTGTTCAAATACCGCTCTATTTCATCCTAATTTGAATTCAACGTACAAATTTGTAATTTCATTCTTGTGTAACACAAAAAACAAACTACCATACGAATAGAAGGACTCTCTCTCTGATACTATGATCAATTACAATGTTTTGTTTTCGCTTGTCTAATCAACCATATTCATTTCGATAGGCCGAACAACATCATCGACGATAAACATGAACGCAACAGTAACAACGTCATCGTCAATTTCGTCCTCCTCTACAGGAGCAGCCGTGCCGGCGTTAACATCGAGCTCAGGTGCGAGTAAAATTGGCGGAGCGCTAACGCAGACAACAAATGAAATATTTACATGCATCGCCTACTGTCAGGACAATCAAACATTATGTGCCGGAACAAATCAGGGAAATTTGTATACGTGGAAAAGGACAACAAATTATCCGATTGATGTACCGGAAAATGCCTGGCAATTAAACAACATCGCTAGCGTACGGGGCGCAATCAAACAATGCTACTGGGGTATAAGTGAAACAATTAAGCCTTGCATAATGGTCAATTGTATATCTAACGTTTATGTCCTTAAGGTAAGCAAAGCATGCCTGCATAGTATTTGGGCCTGTAGAATACCAAATTTGAGATTTCGAAAATCATAGGACACAGTTTTGAAATTACACTGATAGGATTAGTGGAAATTTCACGCACTGAAGGATGGTTTACAATTTCGATTTGATTTAGTATTGGTTTTATGAATATTTAATAGTAAAGTATGAAGTACCACTGAATTTAGATTTAGGGTTTTCAATTTGGCTCGAACACAAATCTAAAATCCAGCCGTTCAAAATGCATGCAAAGAAAAAATCCAACTGTTCAAATTCACTCAAAGAAAAAATCCAGCCGTTCAAAATCCAGCTAAACAAAATTCACCCTATTAAAATTAAAACTTTTTCGTAATAATATATCTATAGTGATTTGGGAGATGAGTTTTGACTATAGTTAGATTGTTTCCCAAAATTTTATTTGTGGATTTTAAACAGCTAGTTTTCACATCTTGGGCTTCATTTTTTTTTTTAATTCAAAAATGGCCACAAACAATGTCCATTATATGAATTCGTGTTCTTTTTTTTTTCACTTTATTGCAAATGTTTAACCCAAATTTTTCTTTTCATTCATTCCCTGTCAGTATCTCATTTTCAATGTGTATATTCATTGAGAGTCATTTTACTTTCCTTGTGTGTCGGAAGTTGTTTGTGAACGTGATTTGAATCCTGAATCCTGATCCTAAAATAACCCCGCTGGCTCTCTATGGTTTTTAAGGTCTTCCCCATTTGAGTCGTTAACCTATGCATTGTGTGTTTTGTCAAACATTATAGTGCACTCGACATGCAGCCTTCATTATTTGATATGTTGAAACATTTTGCAAAGCACATTATTTCACTCTTGCACAAATCGCACCCCCAGGGGCAAAACTTTAGTTAACATTTTACATGCATTGACATCTATTTCGATAACTGTTGCCGATATACACACAGAGATTTGTATCATTACACTCACTGTCTGTTCTGTATCGATAATTTTGTCTTTTGACTTTTACCCTGCCAGGAGCAACCGTTGATATCATTTCACCGACGTAACATTTGGGCCGTTCAAAGGAGCGCCAATCAGGTGTACGTGGAGCATTCGTGCGGCAAATCAAGCACTGTACATTCAGATATCTCAATCACGAACTTAGCCCTGACAGAACAGAATTTCATTGTGGCCAACGGACGTACGATTTGTACATACAAAATTAGCAAGGACACGGAGCTTAGTGACACGGACAAAAGTTTGTCGATAAAATTATTGCAAAGTTTTAATGCTGAATGTTTGAACTTGTACCTGCACGATCAGAACATCATTTGTTTGACGGCGAACGATGTGAAAATCTATTCGTTGGGTGGCGTCATACTCAAGGAGATTGTGTGCAATGATAATGAGGGTAAGTGTTGAAGTGTGTACAATAAATGGATGAGGTAAGGCTAAGTAGGATTAAATAGGGATGCTTGAATTTTGATTATATAATGCGGACACAATGGATTAATGTTGTAAAATATTTATGTTTCTTAATCGTATTGTGTTTTGTCGATGGATAATGATGGTGAAGGACGAGTCGAGGTGCCCAAATAGCCGAAGAAAAATAACCCAAAATATGACCATGGAGCGGCAAAAATCAAACATCTCTGGTTTTTTGCAGGGTGGTTGCGAATTGCCTCCTGACTATGGAAAAAACATGTCCTGACCGATTAAGGGTTTGCAACATTGAAAAAATACGGGCGTACACAATACGAGGGTATTTCAATGCATAGTGAATATTTTTTGTACATATATTTATTTTAATTATTTTAAATTGATCTACAATGTATCCAGTTTAAAGAAAAGTACTCAACGGCAAATGTACAGATGGATTTAGAATTTCTGATGAGTTCTCAACAAAAAGAAATTCAGGCAAGCGGTAAGGATGGCTATACACAGAAGCTGAATTACTGTAAGAAGTAGTCCTGTACATTTAAACTTCTCCAGCATTTACACCTAAAACAAAATTACATATGAGCGGCGGATTGGAGTGATATGTATTCTTTTTGCGACAGATGATTTTTTCTTTGGCGGGGTAACTTTTACAACTTTGTTGTTTTTGGTCAGATATCATATATTTTTGCATACTTAAATAGCCAACTAATATTTTTGTTTTGGGAACCTGATGTCCCAGTGTCCCAATTTCCTAATGTCCTTATGTCCCAATGTGCAAATATCAAAGTGTCCCAATGGCCTAATGTCCGAATGTTCCACTACCCTAGTGTCCAAATGTCCCAGTATCGCATATCCCAATGTCACAGTCTCCCTGTGTCCCAGTGTCCCAGTCTCCCACCTAATGTCCTAATAACAACAACAACCATTTTACATCACTAGCGGGAGTCTCTACAGGTGACCATACTCGTCTCTGCCTATGTGATACTATTTACAGTGCTGCTTATCAAAATAGATCCAGCTTCGCCTTTGATCCAATAACACCTCTTGAAATTTTACGAGTCATAGGTTCTTTGAAAAACTCGAAAGCTTCTGGTAATGACCACATTTCCAACTTTGTTTTAAAACAAATAGGGTGCTTTATTATTGAAATTCTGGCTGTTATTTTCAACCGAAGCATTTTCACTGGAACCTTTCCTAGTGATCTTAAATGTGCAGATGTCTTTCCACTATTCAAAAAGGGATCGAAAGTTGAAGTGTGCAATCATAGACCTATTTCACTTCTCCCAGTGATTAGCAAGGTTTTTGAAAAACTTTTGAAAAAAAGGATTGTCTCTTTCTTAAACGTGTCTAATTTTTTTAGTCCATTGTAATTTGGATTTCGGGAAGGGAAATCGACGAAAGATGCATTGCTGCTTTTTTGCTCTAAGATATTTTCTAATGTTGATAGTAAGAAAAATACAGCGGCTTTATTTGTGGACATCACAAAAGCCTTTGATATGGTCAACCACAATCTTTTGCTAACTAAACTTGAACAGGCAGGTTTTCGAGGATTTATGTTAGACTGGTTTAAATCATATCTCACAAACAGGTCACAAAAAGTAAAAATTGGCGAGATCAGCAGTAAAGCTAAGCTTTTAACTTTAGGTGTCCCTCAAGGTTCAGTTTTGGGGCCCGTACTGTTTTTAGTGTACATAAATTCCATATTTAGTATGGACTTTAAGGGATCAATCACCGCTTTCGCGGATGATATTGGATGTACCTACGGTTCTAGAAGTCCTTTAGACTTAGTGGCGGACATTAACTGGGATCTCAATTTGTTAATAGGTTGGTTTGCAGAACATAAGCTAATCATTAGCTCTAAAACTAAGCTTATGTTTTTGAATTTATCTTCTAGATCCATAGTTTATGACGAGTTTTGGTATCACGCTCCGGATTGCTTACGTTTTACTCTGAATACTTGTAGATGCTTTTCCCTGCCTAACAGTCCTTCGTTTAACCAAAGCCATCAATGCACTGATAATTGCTTTTCTATAGGAATTGTAGATAAGTTTAAATATCTGGGTCTGACACTTGACTCTAAATTGAGTTTTGCTTTCCAAACACAGGAGCTAAGTAATTATTTCCGATGCTCCTTGAGATATTTTTATTACTTAAGAAATGTATGCTCCAGTGATCTTCTAAAAATAATTTATTTTGGGATCTTCCATTCCAAACTGCAATATGGAATTGCGTGTTGGGGGGGAACAAATTATAATAAAATCCTTCCTATTCTAATTTTGCAAAAAAGCGTGGTGAAAATCATTTGCCGTAAACACCGCAGATAACCTAGTTTTATATTGTTCCGCGATTTGAATATCCTTCCAGTCCGTCATTTGTACTAAAAGTTTAAAGTTTTAAATATATTTTTTGCTCGATCTGGTAATGTTAATTTTAGATTACGTTCTGAATATAGTCTTCGAAGCAATTTCGAAAATATGGTAACAGTTCCTTTTTCTCGCACCACAACATTTCGAAATTTCTTTTTGGTTTCCTCTTGTAGGCTATTTAACAATCTTCCGCGTTCGATTAGAGCAATAACAGCACCTGGAAGATTTTCTAAAAGTGTCAGAAAATGGCTCTTTGAATTAAATTATGATAATTTGGAATCCCTATATTCTAACATCCTGGTGTGATTGCAACAAGTTTTGTCTTTTGTTTTAATTGAGTACCTATTAGTTTATTTTGCATTTTCATTTGTATTACTTATTCCATTAGCATGAAATATACTCTGTCTTGTCCATTGTACAAACTTTTTATCACCCCACACACACACATATTTATTTGATATTTGTTATACTTCGAAGTAACATTTAACACTATTCCTAATTCTTTATAGTTTTAGAATATAAAATGTTTCAGTTTTCATAATTTTTAAAGTTAATCACATTAATTATATATGTTATGTTACAAACATTGAATTTTATGAAATAAATACAATACAATACAATACAATATTCCAATGTCCAATTGTCCTACTGTCCTACTGTCCCAACGTCCTAATGTCTCAATTTCGTAATATCCCAGTTCCCCATGTCCCAGTATCCTAATGTGATAATATCCCAATGTTCTAATGTACCAGTGTTTCAATGTACAAATGTCCCAATATCCCAATATCCCGATGACCCAATGTCCCAGTGGTCAGTGTCCCAAAGTCGCAGTATACCAAGTGCCCTAAGGTCCTAATAGCCTAATATCCGAATGTACCACTGTCCCAATGTCCCCATGTCTAATTTCCCCAGAGTACCTAATGTCCCAGTATCCAAATGTCCCAGCGTCACAATGTCCTAATGTCCCAATATCATAATGTCCCAGTTTCCCAATGTTCCTATGTCCCAATATTCCAATATCCCAATATCCCAATGTTCCAATGTCCTAATATCGCAGTGCCCCAATGTCCAAGTGACCCAACATCCCGATGTCCCAATATCCCGATACATCAGTGGATTGTCCTATTGTCCCAATGTCCTAGTATCCCAATGCCCCAACGTGCCAGTCTCCCAGTGTCTCCAATGTCCTAATATCCTGATGTCCCAAAATTCCGATGTCCCAGTTGTTTTCTTAGTATGC
Organism: Microchrysa polita; assembly: GCA_949715475.1. Lineage (NCBI taxonomy): Eukaryota > Metazoa > Arthropoda > Insecta > Diptera > Stratiomyidae > Microchrysa > Microchrysa polita. The sequence continues at coordinate 15,440,563 of OX454417.1, read as the reverse complement.
CTAATATCCTAATGTCCAAATTTAAAAATGTCCCATTGTCCCAAATTCTGAATTTTCCAATGTTCTAATGTCCTAATATCGCAGTGCTCCAATGTTTCAATATCCCCGTGTCCCAATGTCCCAATATCCCGATGTCTCAGTAGCCCAATATCCCTATGTGCCAGTGTCGCAATATCCGATTGTCCTATTATCCTAAGGTCATAATCTCCCAATGTCCCTAATATCCCAGTGCTCCTATGTCCCTGTATCTCAGTGCCCTAATGCCCCCGTATCCCGACTTTCCAATATCCCAATGTGCCAACAGCCCAATGTCTCAATGTTCTAATATCCCGATGTCCCAGTGGCCCAATGTCCCAATGTCCCCATGTCCCAGTTTTCCCAGTGTACCTAATGCCCCAATGTCCTAATCTGTTGTCCTAATATTCCAATGTCCTAATGACCCAAGACTCTAATGTCCCCAGTGTTCCATTATCCCGATGTCCCAATGCCCCACGTCCCAGTTTCCCCAGTGTACCTAATGCCCCAATGTCTTAATGTCCCAAGATCCTAATGTCCCAATTTCCTAATATCCCACTGCCCCAAGATCCTAGTCTCCCAGTGTCCCAATATCCTAATGTCCCAATGTCCCAGTGTCCCAATGTCGCAGTGTGTTTTAAAAATTGTCAATGCGATGAGCCGAAGGACGCAATTGTTGGAAATCTTTTATTAACTTTACCTATTAATTTACCGTTTTTCCATCCAATTATCTAAATGGAAGACATCGATTATTTAGAAGGACCACTAGAGGATCATTCATTCCAAATTTCATAAAAATCCCATCACGGAGAGAGACAGTAGAAGCAAGTCTTTCTGCAACTGTAGACTCCAGTCTGAAATTGGGTTACTCGCTTAAGTCTGTGAGGGTGAAAATTTCACCGTTTATTGCCTATTTCTTACCCGTTATTGTGCCGATCGAAGATTTTTTTGGAAAGGCACTAGAACAGGATATGTGGAATATTTTGTTAAAATTTTTTTTTTGCGGAATGTTGCCTGGAAGGCTGTAGCCCTGTCAAACAAAAAAGCAAGTTGTCTCCGGTAATCATAGACTTGTTAGCTTTCGTTTTTTTTCCTTTGGCGGGCGATACGCTCTCGCGTCTCTTGATGATATGTGTACCCACACAGACCTTTCCTATGCGTATTGAAAAAGTAGACTTTTGCAACTTTTCATGGACACCCTGTTAACTTGGTCCTACAATCTTATAAAGTATTCAGCTCATATTGACCAATCTTTATGCAAAGTTGCATATCGGTACCTGCAACGGCTTAGAAAAACCGAGGTGAAAACGTATGCTTAACTTCGAACGCCCATAACTCTGTTACCGTTACTCGAAACTGGAAAAAGTAACTGATATCAAATGTACTCGTCGAGTCCTGTCCTTTGATTTGAGTACGTCCATCTCCGATCAAAACTAAAAAAAAGTCGACTTTTTTCATCTCTTCGGGACACCTTGTTGTCTTTCTCTATCAGCTTCTATCCGTGCCAAAGACTGTTATCATTCTGCATTCCTACCGAATTTCATGACGATCGGTTGAGCAGTTCGCGAGTTATGTAGTGAACAACTTTTCAAATTTCGGGACACCCTGTTATCTCTGCCCTAACAACTTCTAAGTATTTCGTGTCAAAGACTCTCATCATTCTACACTTTCCCACCAAATTTCATGACGATCGGTTGAGCCGTTCGCGAGTTATTTAGTAAACAAATTTTCAAATCTTCGGGACACCCTGTTATTTTTGCTTTACCAATTTCTAAGTACTTCGTGCCAAAGACTGTTACCATTCTACACATTCCCACCAAATTTCATGAGGATCGGTTGAGCCGTTGGCGAGTTATTTAGTGAACAAATTTTCAAATCTTCGGGACACCCTGTTACCTTCTCCCTACCAACTTCTAGGTATTTCGTGCCAAAGACTGTTACCATTCTACACATTCCTACCAAATTTCATGAAAATCGGTTGGGCCTTTTCGAGTTATTTAGTAAATAGACGGACGGACAGACGAACGGACAAAATCGATTTCATAAGGGGTTTTTTGAAAAAAATCTAAAAAACCCTAAAAAGGGGGAAATGGGGGTCCTTTTTGAGCTTTTAGCTATTATTTTAAAAACGGTAAATTATACAGAGAAATCGTTTAAGGAATAGAATGATCGGTCGGTGAAGTCAGTCGCATTAACTGAACGTATTTCGAGTTCTGAGAAGTCGATAACGACAAAGCAGGAAGAGGCGATTAGCCATTTAAAGAGCAGCCTTGAACATCAATTTGAAAAACAGCAAACGGAAGTGCTGAAAATAAATCGACGAGAAGTCTCGAGAAAGTTCCAAGAAAATCAAGGCTGTGGCTGAAGAGGCTCTGAAATTGAAGAGTGACGTTACCGAAGAGGTGCATAAGTTTAAAAGTGACGTGACAGAAGAAGTCCAGAATTTAAGGAACGATCCGGAACGTTTAAAAATAACGAATATCAACCAACACCAAGTGGAATAAGAAAAATTAACTCGGTAATCAAAAGTCTGAAAGCGCGACTTTTCATGGACAAATGCCGTGGAACATCTACAAAACACAATTTGAGGCTGCTGCGGTGGTAAATAGTTGGTCGGACAGTGAGCGCGCCACTTGTTCTAGCGTTGAGAGGACCCGCTGCTGAAATCCTGAAATGGATTCCTGCTCCACTGCAGACGTCTTATTTGGAGCTTGTGAAGGCGACGGATGCAAATTTATCGATCGCAGCTTCGTAACCGGACACAGAAGCCAGGAGAAACATTGTATCAATTTGCACAAGACCAGTGGCGTAACGTTTTTAAAAAACGAGACCGAGGCTAATTTCGGGCGCGGCCGAAATTTGGATACCCTTCGCTCCCCTCGGGCTAAAAGTTTTTTGGGGCGTATCTATGACTTGTGTTTAGTCCTCCCCGCTTCCATGCTGTTCCTTGAATCTTCACATAAGTGCCGTGGCGAAGATTTAATGGGAGAGCCGGGGGAATTGGGGGTTTCTTAGAAGAACCAAAGGGGGGGGGGGGTTGTATGGCAGCCCTACGAACGCATGGCCTTTCCATAAATTTTTACGTATGTTTGTGGCATCAATTTAAACACATTTCTATGAGATTTGGTTGAAAATGGTGGATACATAAAAAAGTTTTTCTTCGAAGAACCTAATTTTGGGGTTGGGTTTATATGCCAGCCCCACGATCCCATAGTCCGATTTCAATTTCATTTATTTCCACGTTTGTTATGTGGCATCAATAGAAATATAATTTTCTGAGGTTTTATTGAAATTGGTGTGCAAATAAAAACGTTTTTTCTTTGAAAAATTTGATTTGGGGGGCTAGGTTTGTATGGTAGCTCCATGACCACATGGTCCGACTCCATCTATTCATACATATGTTTTGTGTCATCAATAGAAACACGTTTGTGTGAAGTTTTGTTGAAATTGGAGTATAAATAATTTTGGGGGGTAGGTTTGTATGGCAGCCCCACGACCCCCTTGTCGGATTTCAGCGATTCAAACATACAAACTGCCTGCAACAAAAAGAAGCATGTGTGCAAAGTTTCAGCTCCATAGCTTTTAAACTAGCCGAGCAAAACGCGTCGCAACAGACAGACAGACGGACAGACGGACACCGTCCAATCGACTCAGCTCGTCACGCTGATCATATATGTATATATTTTATATGGTCGGAGATGCTTCCTTCAATGCGTTACAAACTTCATGACAAAGTTAATATACCCTTTCACTCTATGAGCGAAGGGTATAATAATGTGTTCGAGATGAAAATGGGGGCCCCCACATAATATAATTTATAATTAAACAAAATACATATTTGAAACCATTTTTTGTCCAACTAGAGTTTGGTAAAACACGATTCACACTTGACAAGGAAATCTAGGTTTATTATGAAGCCTCCCTTTTCGCATTTTCGTCCTTATTTGTTACAAAATTTGACAGTACAGTGGGATCTGTTCAAATTCCCGCTCTAACCATTTGATGTATGACCAAAATGGTTTTTTTTTTCGCAACAAGAAGTATGCAACTTATAAACATATACGTCAAATGTTTGTGTTCGTGAAAAAAAAACACACTTACTGGTTTATAACGTGCACTGAACGGAAAAATGAGTCGATTGTGGGCTAGACGACCTCTACTGTAAACGTGACATTAATATTCAAAGATGTGTGTTGCATACACTCAGGCGGAGTTCACCACACTTTACCACGATTTCGTATAGATTTGGTTTAAGATTTTGGTTGAAATCGCGAAAATGTAAGCAGGAAATTACTTAATTACTTAATTACTTAAGCTCTCCACAGACTTCAAAAGATTTTACAAAATCTGGACAAATATCCTCATATACATTTGCTCATAGATTTTCATAGATTGTAACCAAAATCTCTACATAATCGTGGTGACAATACTACAGTAGAAGCCATCTAACTTATTTTCCGCTCTTTCTCTGTTTGATTTTTTCACTTATTGAAGAACATAAATCATTGATCATTAATAGATTCCTATAAAGCCGGCCCCACACCGACCGGAGTGTGGCAAACACCGCGCAAAAGACCGGTCTAAGAATGATACCTTGAATTCGCTCAACCACACTGCTGCACGACTTTCGTATCGTTTGCCACACTCCGGTCGGTGTGGGGCCGGCTTAAGATAGATACTACTTCTTGTTGTAGCAAATTAATAATTAAGCTGTTTCAGTCGTGCATGATATTGTCGGAGTTGCAATTTAGACGGACTCGACTGTACTATCAAGTCGTGGAATAAGATTACGACCATAGTGTGAACAGCATGCCATATTACATAATCTGCCTAGATTTTACGGCCATGTGTGAATAGCTTATTATGACAAAAAATTTTGTGGATTTTTTTCTGTTGATTGGATTTTAGCTTTGGTCTTTGTTAATGGGTGAAGCGGTTTCTTCTTTACTCACTTATTACTAGAGCCTGGATTTTCGTGTAGTAAAAAATTTAAAAACCTTCAGTAGAAATTCCGAAACGTGGAAAATCGTGCAAAATAAATTGTTTAATTCTCAGTATGTACTTTTATTCTCTTCTCTGTCTATCGAAAAATTGTGGAGATTTCTATATTTCTGGAAAAAATGTCATGAATTAGAAATGGAATGGAATGGAAATGTACGTTGACAATTCAAAAGCCCTAAAACGTGCAATTTCGTGCAATATACCCTGAAAATGCAATTTCGTGCTTTAACGACTGTCGACGATAGTCCGGACTCTACTTATTACTAATTTGCGTTAAAAAATACAAGAGCATCTAATATAGTTCAATTGTTCAGCGATTTAAGGGCTTTCCGCGAAAATTCAGCTAGCAGGCTGGGCTCTACGGTTTTTTATGAAAATTCGAACTTTTGAAAGTATTCATTCTGCACTTAGAAAAAGCATAGTAACCCATGCCATGCGTTAGTCCAGAATGGCTATGTGATCACACAACCCATATGTGTTTGACTCCAAATTTATTACACTACACTCCACGAAATAATTCAAAAGTCAAAATATTGTCGATGCAATTATTAACCCTTCTGTCGTCGCCTACGAGCTATTATGCCTAAGGTGTAGCTGAATTTTGTGTGAAATCAATCTTAATTTTTGAAGAGGTTTAATTTTGGATCTTGAAACAGTTTACATACTATGTCTTACGATGATGCGCCGTTTTTTCGTTTCTTTAGACATAGTTTACATTTCGCCGAACGTTTGATCGCATTTTTGGCCGTCGGTTCCTTTGAAATATATATGGAAAGGGTGGAAAATATTGTTGAACGATATTTTTCATCAAGATATAGTACCAATGGTCTGTCTGGATCTATACGCCAACAGAAGGGTTAAATATCACGTTGGCATTTTTAGAGAGTGATAAATATTACGCGGATTTTATATTCTCAATTGTAAACAAAAAATTGACGTTTGAATAAAATTTTCACGCATACTATGAACTGCAATAGTGTGAAAACGGTGCCATTTTTAATTTCTGATGGCCATTCTGGCTAACGCATGGCATGGGTTACTATGCTTTTTCTAAGATTCTGCAGTACAAATTAAAAACTTAAAAATAAAAAACTTAAAAAAGGTAGGCAATAATTGGTTTACAGTCTGCTGATAATATTTTAAAGTTTGATTTAACTTTTACGGAGTGAGGGACAAATAGACAACCAATATGCAATCGATTTCTTCTCAGTTCTTCAGCGCAACAAACAGTAAAATGGGGCTCGAAATTCTCGGTTCAAACTGCTTTGAAAAAAAAGAAGAATGTCTCGCACAAGAGCACTCCTAACTTGTTGATCCGTTAAATCTTCCTTCAATATTCCAATGACTCAGAAATCTACAAAAAGTTATTATTAAACCACAGTCCAAAAGTTCCCACTCATCGTGACATTGCTAGGGGGGCCCGAGTTCGACCGAACATATGGAACACCGTACGTTACGCCACTGCACAAGACATTAATAAAATACATAATACCCGACCTCGGAACCTGAGCATCGAAACAAGGCAGCAGTTGATGTGTTTACTACGGCGCTCCTGGACCGCGTATTACAACAGGTGTTAAGGCTAGCTGACAAGCGAACGGCTGCGCTAGAGATGCAATTCGGTGTTAAAAATGCGGTGAAAAGGGTCATGTCCGAAGGAATTGGCAACAGCCGAGGAAGACCCGGTACATTCCGCAACAAGTGTGCCAAGCAGGTGAGAAAAATGAGTTGGCAAAGTGCGAACCGAGTTCGAAAAGTAACGAATGATTACGTTTGTCGCCGAATCGATGTATCGAGACGAGTTGTTAACAGAGTTTCGATTCGATGCTAGAAATGTGGTGAAGAAGGACACGTGCAAAGTAACTGTGAATAGCAGAAGACGGCGGGTACATTCTCCAAGATAGCGGTCAACGGTGATTTGATTCGGTGCTGGAAATGCGAAGGAACTGTCGTCAGCCAAGAAAGGCAGGAACATCCTGCAAGAGATTTGCTCAGCGAACAAGAAGAACGAGTCGGCGATGTGTGAACCATCTCGCTCCCGCTGCCTATAAGTCGGAAAATTTGTAAACGCCAATCTCGAGGGGCAGAGGTTGGCTTGTGAAAGTCATGCCCCCAAAACTGCCATCAACGTTTCACTGGTACATCGTGAAAATCGCGGTCCATGTTACTTTGGACTAATGCACTGCACTCCGTCGGAAGAGAAGGAAGCAGTGGACATACGAAGGCTGACGATGTTGCCTATGGAAGGTTGAATTTCGGAGGAAGTACGCAAACCCCAGCTGAATGACGAGGATATCGGTTCGATACTCGTGTGAAAGATGTTCGGAGAAAGGCCCAGTTGGAACGAGGTGTCAACTTATGGGTCAACCACGAAAAACTATTTAGGCTCAGTGGAATTATCTTCACGTTGAGGATGGCAAAAATGGGAATCAGCGGATGGAACGTCGAGTGTAATGCTGCTGATACTTCCGCGAAGCAAGGTTGACGAAGTGTTGCGCGAAATGCATAAAGGAAAGTTAGGAACACACACTAGCGTCAACAAAACATTGCGAATGTGCGCGAACGACTCAGCTGTTAAAGGACGAGCATCGGAAGCCGCGAGCGAAAATGAAAATCATACATGTGGATCGACTGGCACCCTATCGAGGCAACGATACGGAGGAGACCGAAGCGAGTTTTGTTCGAGACGAACAGGGTTTCTATTTAGGAGAATTGAGAAAGGCGAGATGCGAGCGAAGAGAGTGGTAAGATGGTAGAGCTGTAGGAAATTTCTATGCCGTTCTTAGCTTACTATGAAGCTTATAAGGATTCTAAATTTGTTATTTTTTTATTGTGTGAGTGAGCCGGTGGAACTGTAAAGATGGCAACATATTTTTCCTTTGTCCCACCGCTCGCACCCCGCCCTTTATTTGCCCTTCTAGTGTAAGCTGACCATACGTACAGTATTTCGCTGTACAGTACAGCATTTTCACCTGTCGTTGGGAGATGTACAGCAAAGTGTACAGCATTCGCCATCCCACACAATGACTCACTCAGTGTCGGTTACTCGTACATATTTATCCATAATTTAAACTATAAGCATACTTGTAGCATGGTTGTTTACACTGGCTATAGAATACTTTAAGCTTATTTATTGGATAAAATGTATGCGTAACCGGTATTCAGTCTTGTCTGCTTTTAAGGTGTAAAGTTTGACTCCTGTAGGTACCCTGTACGATCGATATTTAGTGAAATAATCGCAATTCCATGTTTGGCAATCGTTCATTCTCCATATCTCGGAGGCCCTTCTCTGTCTTTTTAAAATCTGTTTTCTAAAATTTTCGAAAATTGTCCATATATTGGAAATTCCTTAGCGGAATTTAGCAATTTGGCAGACTTGTAGAGCACCGTACTGTCCATATTTGGTGAATATTTCAAGGCCTTAGCTTCGAAGGTTCAAAAGGTTCATAATGTCGAAAGATGCGATCTTAATTTATTTTTCGTATAACAAAACGATATAAATAAGCCATCGTACATACTCCATCCGATTCCCCTATCAACCTCTATAGGTAAGAGCATACTAAAGAAAAGACTCTGCCTGGGGTTTTTAGATATTTCCCACAATATGTCCTTCGAATCAGTTAAATTCACGAGGATAGGGAACCGGCGTAGCATCACTAATGTAACAATGAAGAGTCGCGTACTCTCCTCCAGAAATATTGCAACCAGGATAAGCAACTCTTCCACAGCCCTGGAGGTTCTCCTTAGACTCCACTCCATAGCTACATAGAAACTGTGCCTGGAAAGCTACCATTTTATGTGTATAATCTTATTTCGAGTACTCTTCCCTATTTTCGTCTTAAAACATACGTTTGTGCTTCAAATTCTGACAATTTTTTGTCAAGGAGATATAGTTTTTCAGAAGGGATCAGTGATCAGTATATTTTTTCGGCACAGGAGAAAAACATTACTAATAAGGAATTCAAGGTATAGTCACCACCATATTGTTTCAATATTTTTTACCGAACAAAAATTTCCTTTGGTCGTTTGAGGTCTACTGACGAGATCGAAAATGGGCTGTGGCATGAAGGTTTTGAAATTGTTTCAATTCTGTTTGTTAAGCTGAGATTCGGAAAGAATAGGTTTGGCACAGTGAAGTAAATATGGTACGTCGAACAACGTAGCAGAATCCTCACCTTAACGTTGGTATACCTACTTAATTGAAGTTGGACTATAGAGACTCCTGAATGGTACGCGAGAGCTTAATCCCGTCAAGCGACAAAGCATCTTAGGAAGAACTGAGAAGTGTATAGCATCGCCTGAAATTATCAGTATGCAGAATACCTTCTAAACCTTGAAAGTTCGAGCCGGGAAGGTTGTGGATTAATTTAAAATTAAAGGTTCGTCTGCAATACAGAGTGCAAATGTTAAGAATCGTTCCCGCACTGGAGATAGATGCGGTCAACATAGGTTTCGCAGTGAGTGGCTTGTCGGCAGCATAAAATAATGTTCTGAGGAAGCAAGGTGTAAAGACACTAAGACCCCCTGTGAAGTATAATACCGAAAGATGGTCTGGAAGATGAGTGAACGAGATGGTTGTGATTTCATTCGTTAAAAATCTTACATAACTGCTTGCCTGGTAGCATGATGCAGTATTGTTTACGTAAGTTAGTACAAAATGAACATGTGCCGTAATGTCGCTAGAACCCTAGTGTATCGCTAGATTATCTCACAATGCTGATTTTCGCTATAATGTTAAGTTATCTTAGTAAATTCCAGCTGATCTGCTCTTGTGGCAGTCGCATTGTCCTACACGGAGAGAAAAATGTGCAATGAATTCTACAAAATCGTACAATGAAATTCACAACATACAATTTCACCAAATTTGTAGTGAAAGTTATAAAAATGTAGTGAAATTGATTACAATGTAGTTATTGTGGCCTATTGTAAAAATGATTGCAGTGTAATGAAAAAAATCATTGCATGATATTTGTATAGATAGTTACATTTATTGCGTTTGAGGTAATTTTCACCACAGCCTGTAATAATTATTATTGCATGGTGTTATAGTTTTCATCATTTCGTACATGAAATTACCAAGAGTGCGTAATAATTATGAAACTGTCAAAAAATAAAACGACTAATTTATTCGCATAACTTGTAATCGTAGATAGCTTAGGTGTAGGACGTAGGACTACGAAACGATAGGTCCCCGGTTCAATTCCCAGTAGAAGCAAATTGTAAAAAGGTAAAATTAAAATAGGGAAAAAGAAGTTAAGGATAAAATAGAAGTAAAAAATAAAAAAAAAGTAAAAATAAAAAAAGGAAAAAATAAAAAAAAATAACTTTTTGTATTTTTTTCTATTATCGCCAAATTATCTTCCTGGCAGATTTTATTACCAACCAATTGTTAATTTTATTACAGCACAATGAAATTTTTCATTAAAGATGTAATAACTTTCACATCAGTTGCAGTAGGGTCAAAAATCATTACAAATGCAATGCTTTTCATTACAATTTTAATACCTTTCACTACATTTTTTCTCTCCGTGTACCGAAATATGCCTTCCCAAGGTTCTTCACATATTTCCCTCGTGAAATATTATTCTTTCTCCAAATCGGCGTGAAGAGGAGGGGCTGAGGCTTTGCCTGAGAACCGAATACCGCAAGTATGTGTACAGCGTTGGATCTTCTGAAGTCTGGTCAGCTTATTCTAGTGTCTACGAAGATTTTAACAATTTTCTGTTTTAGTGAAATTGAGAAAGACGTCGTTTCTCTAGAAGTTTGCCACATTTGAGAAAGATTGGGAACAGGGTTCCTGAGATGTGGAAACTGTTCCACATGTGCGATTAGAAGACATCTTTCAAAATAAACAAATCGTTTACTATCGAATCACGAATCAGTTATGTTGCGTAAATGCGTCATACTTTTTTTTTGTTATGCCCTTAATTCAACATTTATACAGGACTCATTCCATGAAAAAATATGACCAAAGACGTTCTTACAATACTAATCCTTGCATTATCATTTTCTCTTACGCCATACAGGTAAACCTATTGGATGCGACCTAAGCAATCATTACCTGACTATTTTCACAATGAACGGCTACATAAAACTTTACGACGTATCACGTCATGATCCGAAAATCCTGATCCATCCTAAATGCGGATATGATTTATTCGATAACTTTGGCGAGATAATAATGGCCAAGTGTAATTCAAGCGGGACACATGTAGCATTCACCATAGCCGACGAAAGTCTTATGCCCGATGGTCGACTGTACGTGTGGGATTTCGAAAAGGATAACTTGAGAACATATGACTTTCTTGGACGATCTGATAGTAGTAGTAGCCGTACGAAGGACGAACATAACGGTGATGGTGGCAGCAGTGATGGCGGTGCGGTTGTTAGTCCGATTGCAAGGTAAATAGATATACATAGAAGAAATGTGAATGTGATGAAGGGTTTATCCGGGCAGAAAGATATGTTTGTGTCGCCGGGCCGGTATTAGTTGCGTTTTTGGGCCGTTTGTTATACATGCTGGTATCTTGTACCTAGACTAAGAAATTCGTCCTTTACGGGAGCGAAATGATTGCCACTGTGTCTATAGTGTCATATCTTAGGTTTTCGTAATAAGATGGGGGCGCGTTAACTTTTAATGGAAATATTCGGCAAAGATTTGTTATGGTTTAACCTTCGTAATCCTGGGTATGTGCCGCTTTCTCTCTCTTGGGGGGTTTATTACAGTTGTTCATTAGTAGTGAAATGACATTACTTTGGGCGCTGGAACTGTAATTCAGGGGCATAAATGGAAGGTATATTTATGTTCGGATCGTATTTCTTCGTGTAGGACACAATGGAGTAGAAATAAATGATAGTCGTATGAAAATATATTGCAGATGGGATGCGGATTTCAGCTGAATTTTATTCATGTCACAACCTCGACAATTTAATGGTTATTTAAAATGAAATTGATCATTATCCTATTCAAACAATGTATTTATTATCTAATTGCCTGCCAATATTTAAATCTGAATTGGAAAATTCATAAATATTCCTACCACCATATAAAATGAATTTCAATGTGATCAATTAATAATTCCATTAGTTTTACAAACAAAAGCCTGGCGATGATTTTTTTTGTGTGTGCTCAGTTGAACGCATTCTATGAATACGAAACTGAGAGCCCGCACAATAATAGTTTGTAATAAAAAATGAATAATGAATAAACTATCGTATATCAACTAATGCCCGAATATAATACTTGCGCCATTCTCTCTATATATATTTTTTCCACCCCCATAGATTGCCCATCTCCTTTTTGTGGGATACGGATGACAATCGTTTGCTTGCTGTCGAGGCACGTTCCCTGCAAAAACAGCAACAACCATCGCTGTCGAAACAAAAACGTTCGCTGATGGTGCAAACAAAAAACTGTAACGGCAGCGTTAGTGGCCTCAATCCATACGCTGGGAATTATCAACCGCCAACAACGACCAATGCCAATAGTAGACATGTGGGCAAGGACGAAACGCAAGCGGCAGGATTGGGTATCAGTCGGACAGCACAAACGATGGCAACAATGTCAATATCGACAACGGCAGCCGCGGCCGGAGCTATGACGGCAGCAATGACCACAACTGGTCTAGCGTCGGGTTCACTATTCGGCCTGGTCGAGTCACAAGTATTTATACTGTTCACTACGGATAAGTGCCTTATCAAAGAGCTGGAACTCGTTAATTTGGCCCCGGGAGAGCAATTGGTCAATCTGTGTGCACCACATGTGGTAAGTGTATTTGTATGAACAAAACTAAGAGCGTAACATAATTTTTTAAGTTTTCTTTAAAATTCAGGCGTAGGGGTTATAGATGCCGTTCTATGCTTAATTGATTTGAAGATTTTAAGTTTCATTTATTGGAAAGAAACTTTGAGGATTTTAATCATTTTGAAAACTGGAAAAAGTGTAACGGTAGGAAGTTTCATCCTGAAGGTATTTTACCTTTGGCTTACCACCAGCTTGCTCGGACCTCGCTCCTAATTTGCTCTTTTTAGCCTTCTCAGGGAATTGTAGGACATTTTGTCTTCAAGATGGTCAAGACATTTTAGCTTTGGCTCACCGAAGATTATCAACATTTTCTATTTTGGAAAATTGAGAAAGGCAAGGTGAGAGAGGAGAGAGCCAACCGAGCGGTGAAACTGTGGAACTGTATGCAATTTTATCTTTATATCCAGTGACGTAACGTACGGTGTTCCATGTGTTCAGCGGAGCACGGGCCCCCAAACGGGGAAACATAAAAAAAATCTTTCATTGAGTCTAGCACTGTTGCCAGATCGATCTCGTGACTTCCCCTTAAACGAAACTTGATTTTCTCCTAAAATGATGGTCTTCACCCTCGAATTGGTATAAGGGCAGAAAATGAACAAAACGCCTCACATCATCATCAATGTGGCACGATAGCCCGACGTCGGGCCTTGGCCGCCTGAATCGTTGACCTCCAATTGTCGCGGTTACATGACCTTGTCTTCCAGTTTCGGAAGCCCAGCAGCTGGTGGGCGTTTTCACCTACGGAGTTCTCCCAGCGAGCTCTCGGTCGTCCACGCAACCTCGCTCCGTCAATTCGTTGTGCGTTCATAACTTTCTTTGGCATGCGATTGTCGTCCATCCATTGTACATGCCCCGCCCATTGCAGTTGAAGCTTCACGATTTTCGATACTTCCAGCTCATCGTACAATTGATACAACTCATGGTTGTCTTATTGGCTAGTTGTATCCGTCGCTTAATTTCGTCGGTTTTGTTGGCGTCCTTTGATAAGTTACAACCCAGATAGTTGAAGTTGTCTACATACTCGATATTAAGGTCCCCCACTGTGATGCTTGAGTTTGCTGGCGTCCTTGTTTTCGATTGCATCATGGCCTTTGTTTTGCTTTTATTGATATGTAGTCCAACTTCCTTTGCGGCGTTATTGAGGTTATGCAGAAGGCTTTCTGCATCACCCAACCTTCGAGACATGATGTTGATATCGTCGGCGTACGCTACTAATTGAGTCGACTTGATGAGTAGCGTTCCGCTGCTGTCCGTATTCATGGCTCGAATTACAAACTCCAAAGCCAGGTTGAAGAGCGTCGGCGCCGCCAGCCCGTCGCCCTGCTTGAGTCCAGTACGAGTTTCAAATAGGTCAGTAAGTCGGTTCTGTACTTTGACCTGCGAGACGGTATTAGTCACCGTCGTCCTTGTGAGTCGCACTAACTTTGCCGGTATACCAAAATTCAGCATAATGTTGTACAGTACACTTCGATTGATACTGTCGTATGCCTGCTTGAAGTCGACAAAGAATTGGTATACGTCGATGTTATATTCCCAGCACTTTTGGAGTAGTAGCTTCACGGTGAAAAGCTGATCGGTCGTTGAGCGACCAGGTCTGAAGCCGCCTTGATACTCGCCAATGATTCGTTCTGCGTACGGATTAATTCTCTTTTCAAGACTTTTCGATAATATCTTATAGGCCGTACAAACTAATGATATGCCCCTGTAATTCTCACACTTCAGCTTGTCACCTTTTTTGTGGATTGGGCAGATTATGCTTTTGCGCCAATCTTCGGGGATTACCTCGTCGTTCCATATTTTCAGCAGTAGCACATGTACAGCGTTGGTCAGGCACGTTCCACCATGCTTCAGCAGTGCCGCTGGGATCTCGTCAGCGCCGGGCGCTTTATTATTTTGAAGAGACTGTATGGCAAGACTCACCTCCTCTACTTTTGGGGGTAGAACGGGAGGGCCTGGTTCGGCTAACTGCTCAAGAGCTGGATCCGCGGGGGATGTTGATGGTGCATTGAGGAGCTCTTCGAAATGCGAGGCCCATCGTTTGTTGACGCTTTCGATGTCGCTGATGATGTTACCATCCTTGTCCTTACATAGGCTTGTCCTGGGTTGAAATCCGTTCTTAACATTATTTATAAGTTTGTACGCCTGTCTAATATTCTTACTGGCTAATCTTTGGTTTATTTGCTGTAACTGCTCGTCAAAATGTTTGCGTTTCTTACGTCTAATTAACCTATTATATACTTGCCGAAGTTCGTTGTATCTTTCTTTCTTGGCTCGGGATGCGCGTTGTGTGTATTGGCGATAGGCTTCATTTTTCGCCTCAATCGAGGCCCTGCATTCGTCGTCGAACCAGTCTTCTCGTCTGCGCCGGCCTTTATAGCCCACGACCTCTTCTGCGACCCCCTTGATGCTGTCTTTGAGCTCCTCCCAGAACTCATGGATGCCTAGATTATTGATGTTATCAAGCATAGGCGACAGTTTTTCCTCAAGTCCTGTAGTATACGCAGCCGCCGTGGCATCATCAATCAAATTGTCAACCTCGAAGATCTTGGCAGGGTTGATTCTCGTAAGGTACACCGAAGAGATTCTGCACCTGTAGGTCGTCTTCACCAAATAGTGATCGGTGTCGCAGTTGGCTCCTCGATAGGATCGAACAGGACATTAGAAGCCCATCTCTTGCTGATCAGTACGTGGTCGATCTGGTTCACGGTGTATCCATCTGGAGACTTCCAGGTCTGCTTATGGATTTGTCGATGAGGGAAGCATATAGAGCTTATGACCAAGTTTCTGCCGCTCGCGAAGTCGATAAGTCGCTGATCGTTGTTGTTGTTTTCGTCGTGGAGGCTATGACCTCCAGTAGTTCCCCTATGCCCGCTTTTGTTTCCGACTTTGGCGTTAAAGTCTCCTAGCAGCACCTTGACGTCGTTTGATGGAAGTGAGTCGAAGAGTGTTTCTAGGTCGTTGTAGAACTCGTCCTTAATCGCGTCTTCTTTTACTTCTGTAGGGGCATGCGCATTAATGAGCCAGAGATTAGCGAAACGGGCCTTAATGCGGATCGCACATAGCCGCTCGTTGATAGGTTTGAAGCCGATAACGTGGTTCTTGAGCTGCTTATTCACGATGAAAGCTACTCCAAACTCCTTGTTGCCCTCCTCTTTACCACTCGTAAAAATAGTGTGCGAATTGAGGTCGGTAATCTCGCTTTTGAGCCATTTAGTTTCCTGGATTGCAACTATGCTCAGCTTGTATTGTTCTACCTGATCCAGGAGGGCCCTTAAGGCCCCCGGTCTATTCAGGGAGCGTACATTCCAGGATCCGAAAGAGTAATCAGTTGTTCGTTTGCGGGGTCGTCGTTGGTTTTGTATCCGTCCAATCCGAGGCTTTTGTTTCAGGTTTCTTGACTTGAAGTTTTTCTTAGGATAAGTTGTCGGCACATCGCTCAACCATGATAGTGTTTAATCGTTGAGTAAAGGCCATCATGGGCATGCCTCGAAGAGGCTGCTTTAGTGGTTGAGTTAAACGTTTTCTGTCACCTATCACGCTAAGTAACCTGAGACGCTGCAGATGTAAATACAGCACCCTGGCGCAGCGGTGCTTCTTCCAAATGTCGCATCAGATGATTTGGCTTAGCCGTTAGAGGTTTTACCCACTACCGTTACCAGGGGGCGCCCGCGCGGAGGACACACGGAGAAGTCCAGCCTCACGCTGGACGCAAAATGTGATATGTGGACGAGGTACCGTGAAGGTGAATGACTCACCTATTACAGGCATTCGGTGGCTTAGTGAGAGATGACACTCTATCTCTAAGTTGCCGTGGGTTCGAGTCCGCTGTAACCATTAGGAGCATTTTTTAAAGAGAACACAAACGTCTTCAAAAAATGCTCCTAAGGCAGCCAGCTCAACAATAGAATCGTTCCGGAGCTTTGTTTCTACAACGACCAGGCCGTCTCGATTCAATATTAAAAACTCTTTAATCGCTACTACGCAACAACAACACAGCTGTCGAGAAGACTTGTCTTCAGGTGGAGCGTCGGTATGCGCTCGGCGTTAAGTCGGGATAATCGGAGTGAGAATTTGCCTCTCGTACCCCAAACTCACGTAAAAAACGGGAAGCATAGGGTAAGCTACATCCTCTTATTGTCCCTAGAATACGGCAGGAAAAGGACTCATATCCTATGAACATGAACTTAGAAGAAGATCAAATTAACTAAACCCATCAAATGAGTTTAGTTAATTTTTTCAGGGTTTTGATAAAGAATATTGAAAAGAAATAAAGGTTCAATTCATCCCCTTGTTAGAGTATTTGAATCTTGAAGTCATACATCACAAGGAAAAATATGTTCAGAATGTTAACAAAGAGATAACTGTTGGTCTATTGACCGAAATGGCTAAGCGCGTTTAGTAAGATCGTCCAATAAGGCCTAAGTCAGAAAGTCATTTTTAACAGAGACCCGAGTGATCAGGAAACAGATCCCTGCCGATTTACTAGTGAGTGCAGAGATACTAGATTAGCTGTTTCCCCTACGTCTTTGGAGAATCTCTAGCACAAATCAGATTTAAGTGGATTTAGTTTGTATTTGGACAGGACATGCTAGTAGTCGTTTAACTTGGCCGGAATCAGAATAGTCAAAACTCTTCAGCTAGTTGATGTGATCCTCATATCTAGGATAATCGCTTTTAGTCTAGGATCAACGACAGTTTCGAGACAGGTATGCAGGGGCACTCCCTAAGGTGGTTTCTTTAAGTCTCTTGGATTTTGTGATAAATAGATGATCTCATAAGTTCTCCAGTAATTTTTCAAATTTTAATTAAGTTAAAAAAAAATGTTGCTAAAGCCCAAAATGTTCGTTCTTTCTTGCAAATTTTTTGACTGCTTCAAAGTGAGTTAGGTTCTGTAATTTTTCATTATGAAAAAAAATGGAACGTTATTGGCCCTCATTTCGATTTCGAACACAAGAAATTTGGGAAACGATACGCCACTGTTATATCTCTATAATATGGCCCTTTCACTCACCGCTCGCTTCGCTTCATTTGCCTTTTTTTTAGCTTGCTCACATGTAGAAAGATTAAAAAAAAAAATTTCCATTTTTGAAAATTTCGACGAACGAGGTGTGAGGAAAACGAGCGGTGGTTGCAACTTGCAGCTGTAGGAAATTTTGTTTTAAATATGGGCAAAATATTTTTCCTTTGGCTTACCGCTCGCTTCACTCTTCCCTCTTAATTTGATCTCTTTCAGTTTGCTCAAGCTTAGGAACATTTTTAACTATTTTCGAAACGGGAATGGCGAGGTGCGCGCGAAGCGAGCGGTGAGCGTGTGGAAGTGTAAAGGAAATTTTATCTTCAAAATGGTCGACATATTTTTCCTGTGGAACATCGCTCGCTTCGCTCGCCGCACACCCTTAACTTGCCCTATTTTAGGCTGCTCCTGTTTAGGAAGATTGTAATAATTTTCTATTTCGGAAAATTGAGAAAGGCGAGGTGGGAGCGAAGCGAGCGGTGAGCCATTGGAACTGTGGGAAATTTTGTTTTTAAGATGATTCAGATATTTTTCCTCGCACTCATCGCTCGTTTGGATCGCATCTCGCTCTTAATTTGTTCTTAGAAACTTTCCGATTTTCGGAAAAGTGGGAAAGGTGAGGTGGAAGGTGTGAGCTGCTGGAACTGTGAGAAATTCAAGATATTTTTTCTTGGCCATTTCGCTTCGCTCGTACCTCGCTCCTAGTTTGCCGCGATGCGAATGGTGAGTCAGTGGAACTGTACGATTTGGATGACTGTTCGCGCTTAATTTGCTTTCTTTTGTGACTGCTCTAGTTAAGGTTGTTTTAAAGAATTTACAATTTTAGAAAATCGAGAAAGGCGAGGTAGGCGCGAATTCTTGGCTTAAGGATGGTAAAGATATCTTTCGCTCACTCGAAACTTCCCAATTTTTTGACCTACTTGTATTTAGGAACATTTTCAAGAAATTTGAGTTTTTGGAACATTGAGAAAAAAAACAAGTTTACCATCTACGGGTCTACCGTCAGGGGAGTACCTAGGCGTTACGCCCTTATCTTCCGGTCCTTTAAAAGTTTTGGACCTGCGGCGTTTTATTGACAAGGTCTTATTGTCAAATTGGGATTTCTTCATCCAGTATTTGCACTAACCTTCAGAAATCCGACTTCCGGGGTGCAACACCAGCTCGATGTCTTGCTTAATAACCTACAGCCATTTTTTTGGGTAGAGATGAGGAATCTTGCATAGATACTGCATGCCGTGTCGTACTAGCATCCGGTTATGTCAGATTCTTACCGACTAAACGTAAACACCTCTTTCGTCACCGCTAGACCCTGCGAGACCACCTTTCAGTATTACTTCACAGAGTGAATTTAGGCTAATCAGCCATTACCACGGGTAGCAGACTTGCGTCTACGCTCCTCCCTCTGTAACTCCATGTGGACCGCACAAATTGCCCTGCTTACTGAATCCCAGTTATTTGCTGATAGCAGCATCAGACCCAGTACGTTATCGGGCCTAATGTTGACTGCGGATATCTCCAAATCTGGGACAATCAAACAAGACATTTTTCGCATCCTCCGCCACTCCCTTGCATCTCGGGCATTCTGGTGAGTCGTCTGCCTTAAACCGATGCAAATATTGTAGGTACTCTCCGTGGCCCGTTAAAAATTGTGTCATGTAAAAATTCGTATCTCCATGTTTTCAGTTAACCCACATGGCTATGTCTGGGATAAGGGTATGTGTCCATCGGCCAGTAAAGGCCTCGTCCCATCGGATCTGCCACCTTCTCATTGATTCAAGCCTTTCAATGTTTCTACGCCCTGAGTGCAACTCAGGTGTTACGCCTTGGTGAGTGCTGTACTGCCTGTTGATCTCTTCCACTAGTATCGGCAAGGGCATCATTCCAGGAATAACGAAGGCCGTTTTATGTGATGTGGTGCGGTACGCACAACACACTCTCAAAGCACACCTACGATAGATCGCGTTTATTGGTTTCGCGTTACTGGCAACCCGCAATGCACTTGCACAAAATGGCGAGGCATATATGATTATTGATGTTCCCACTTTCGACAATAGCAGCCGCCTACTTGTCCTCGGGCCACCTATATTTGGCATCATTATTGCTAAAACCGATGTGGCAGTCGCTGCCTTATCGCCCACATACCTTAAGTGCTCTCCAAAACTTAGTTTCGAGTCAATCGTAACCCCCACGTAACTAACGGCACGCTTAGAGGTTATGACACACTCTCCGACTCTGATTTTGAGGCTACACTTTTTTCTGTGCTTGCTTATCAAGACCGCTTCAATTTTCTGATCGGCGAGCTCTAATCCAACGGTTTCCAGCCACAGTTTGATGATTGTTATCGCCTCGCTTATACACATTTCGACCAACTCCGGGGCTGCGACGGCTACGACAGCTATGTTGTCAGCAAAACCTACCACTGTCACTTCTTTCTGCATAGCGAGCTCCAAGATAGCGTTGTACAAAATATTCCACAAAAGTGGGGCAATAACGGATCCCTGCGGTACTCCTGCAGTAACCACGTATTCCTTTTGACCCTAACTAGTGCCATAATTCAAGACGCGATACGAGAGATAGCTCCTAATTATCGCCGCTAGATAGTTGGGTACGTTCATCTTTTGCAGAGCGGCGTGAATACACTCCCAGTTCGCGGAATTGAATACGTTTTTGACGTCTAAAGTTACAATAGCGCAACAAGTACTTTTACATAGTGATTCCGTCGCTATATAAGTTACTGTGGTTATTGCGTCTACCGTAGACCGCGC
Source organism: Microchrysa polita (assembly GCA_949715475.1). NCBI lineage: Eukaryota > Metazoa > Arthropoda > Insecta > Diptera > Stratiomyidae > Microchrysa > Microchrysa polita. Next base: position 15,419,964 of record OX454417.1, on the reverse strand, counting down.
TCGTCTTAAACCGTATATTGTCGGTCTAATAAACGCTCCTGCTCCTCCACTTCTGACAACCGGTTATACAATATAATTCTTTGGAACACTTTTCCCGTCGTGTCGAGTAAACAAATTAGGCGATAAGAGTTAGGCTTATTTGGTTTGGGAAAAAGCACCAATCTTTGACTTTTCCATGATTGCGGGAAAGTCCGTTCATCTAAGCAGGTTCCCAAAACGGCCATGAACTTTCTGGGTATCGTCCGAATTGCTGCGTTCAACACCCTATTAGGAACACCATCAGGGCCTGGTGCTTTACCATCCTCAAGTCTGGATGATGTCTTAAGAAGTTCGGGCTCTGTAATCGGGGGTATGATGCCACTATTCGGTATAAGGCGTTGTCTCCCAGGTTCCAATACATGCTGGGGAAACAAAGTGGAGATAATACCTTTGAGCAGTGCCGGCCATTTAAGTTGTCCAATTTTCTTCATGACCACCCTACCCTATACGCTGTTCCCCATGTTCCGCGTCCTCACAGAGCTGTTTGAAGCAGTTTTGTTTGCTCCTTTTAGTAGCTAGTTTTAGGGATCTACGGGCTGCTTTATAAGCCTCGAGAAAATCATTTCTGACGAGCGTTGACAAAGTCGTCGAGCTTTGAAGCATTCGCGTCGCCTACTAGCGATCTTCTCGGTCCACCAGTAAATTTTTCTCCGATTAGAGATAAAACTCTTTCTTGGCATAGAGGCATCGAATGCTACTGATAGTTGAGCAGTTAATTGCAAGGCCTACTGTTCCGCTGATCCGTTAACTGTACCTATGCCAGACAGAGTTTCCATGAATGCTGCCTTGTCGAAGTGTCTCGTAGACCATCCCACCGTGTCGGAACTGTCGTCTTGCCCACATGCGATACATCCGCTATTGAAAATAAAATTGCATGATGGTCGCTGTGCGTATAGTGCTCGCTAACTTGCTACTCTATGGCTCTAGCCAAAGAAATGCTTACGAATGTGAGGTCGGTGATGGACCCCGTATTTCCTCTTCTAAAGGTGTTCACGTTCAACGAGTTCATTAGAACAATGTCAAGTCGAGAGAAAGCATCTAAAAGCGTCCATTCACGCTTATTTGTTTCGCGGCTGCCCCATTCCTGTGCCCATGCGTTGAAGTCTCCCGCAATTAATACGGGAATAAGGGTACTTGCGTCATATATCTTCGCTCTGATCACTCCGTTTAACCCTTCCGATGTACCTTGTTGGAACGCATAACGTCCGCAGGTCCAAATTGCTACGTCGTTTTCCTTATCTGCTATCCAAACCGAGCTACGCAGATTTTTATATTGTTCACAGATAATTGCAACGTCGATCTTCTTCTCTTTAACAGTCTGTGAAAGCAGATCTTTTGCTGCCTCGCAGTGGTTAAGGTTCAACTGCAGGAATCTCTTTTAGGGATAAGTTTTATTGCCTCCTGATATACTGAGCACTTAACTCCACCAGTTTGGTGCTTATAGTCGGCCCTAGCTGCTTTCTTACGCAAAATGCAATTAGGCTCATTGTCACAGGTTGACGCTTTGTGGCCATCCTCTCCGCATCTAAAGCACATATTTGATCGATCGTGCTGGCTATTGCAGTCTTTCGCAAAGTGGCCAAATTCCAAACACTTAAAACATCTCTTCGGAGACAATTTCAATTTCATTTCAATCGGCAGATCGTCCACCCCACCTTAACTTTGCCTACTTCCATCACCTTGTTGGCCGCGCCTGTAGGCAAGCTTATGGTTGCTCTTCGGGTGCCACCGTACGTCTTCCTCAACCACTTCACGGCGTCAAGGGGAAGCTCCACTTCCAGTTTCTCAACGAATGCCGCCCGGACATCATCCCTCGTCGAGATCAAGAACCTCTATTCTCGTCTCCTGCCGCAAAGCTCTTACATTAGATGAATTCAGTCCTCAGAGGCTGGTAACAATTGCCTTGTGTCCATCTACCGAATCTCCACCGCGGGTTTTCATTTGGAACAAGAGTTCTCCGTTTCTTGTTCGACGAATTATCACCATCTCATGGTTCGGACGTAACTCTCTTCAGGATGTCGGCATAAGTCATCTCTTCTGACTGAGATATGATCATGGCGTCAGGTCAACAACCTACAGCCATATAGAGTCCAACTTCTTGATGGGCAGGGGCCTTGGAATACCCGTCACCGAGGTACGCTATTCGCTAAAGACATCCCTACAGCAGGTGCAATCTTCCTTCGGTCCCCTATTGGTTAAACCTCACGTAGAACATTCAGACGTGCATGTCCCAGGTTCGTTGAAGCTGTGACTACCCGTCAGCATAAAGCAGATTTGTAGTGCGGCTTTTCACATCCAGGCGGCCCATTCAGTTAACAAGTCAGCAATGCGATTCGGGCCGTGTGGTTATCAATCCACAAACTAGTTTAGTTTAGAAAACAGACCAGTGCAGACCAAGCAGTGGCCCAGTGAAACAGTAGAAAATTACGATTTGAAGGTATTTTCCCTTTAGAAAATTTGAAAACTTTTGCCTTCGGCTCACTCTTTTGGCCAGTTGTCCCACTGCTGGAATCGAGAAATAGTTCGCTTAATCACTCTCACGGCCGCCGCCGGTATTGATACACCGAGGCCTGCTCCCAGGTTGCACTCAGTTTTTTACCTTCGAAGGGTATGAAAAGGCTAGTCGCGTTTATAATTTTTAACCATTGCAAGTATAAAGCCAAATTTTGTATGTGTTCTGGCAAATAGCCAGACGAGGACTTACATCCCTGAACATGGCAAACGTATTCCTATCTGACAGCTATTTGTAACTTGCAAACATTTATTTTAAAATCAATTCCAATTCAATCATATTGGATTGCACCTCGTTTTGCGTGCACTGGTATGGTGTTTGCTAGGTGTATGCCAGAGTGTTCATCACAAAAACACAAATATGCATGTAGTCTGTCTGCCTGTAGCCAAATTGACAGTCCCGGATAGTCTATTTCATGATAGATGTTATATTAGTTTGATGGTTTTCTGCGATTCCAATTGGACGGGTTGTTCTCGCGGCTTGTTGCGGTTTTTATTTAAAATGCAATTTTACGTCACAATTTTGGGATTGAGTTTGAAACATGACATGTAGCATGGATGTTTTTAATTCACGCTTGATGCAATTTATAGTTGAAATGGACTCTGCTGCACATTTAAATAATTTAAGTAAATCGATTGGTCATTAAGTTGGTGTGCCATATTGAGGATAAGCTTGACAGAGCTCGGCAACTTGTCGACCGATTTTTATGAAACTTCGTAGGCTTGAAGAGTGTGGTCATTTCTGCATTTCCTGAAAATTTTATAGATGTAATTATTTGGGCTTAGAAGTTACAGCCGTTCTCGTTGTTCTCGCGGTTTGTTGCGGTTTTTATTTAAAATATCAATGGGATTGAGTTTAAAACATGACATGTATACGTAGCATGGAGGTTTTTTTTTCACTCTTGATTCAATTTTTAGTTAAAATGCACCTGTCTTTTTTAAACATTTAAATAACTTACGTAAATCGATTGGTCATTAAATCAGTATGCCGTTTTGAGGATAAGCTTGACAGAGCTCGGTTACTTGTCGACCGATTTTTATGAAGCTTCGTAGGCTTGAAGAGTGGTGGTCATTTCTGCATTTCCTGGAAATTTTAGAGTTGCAATTATCGGTTAGTGCGCGCACCTTCGGTGCACAGGGTCATGAGTTCGAATCTCACCGTGAGCCATGGTGTTTTTCGAACTCACGAGCTTGTGACGGACTATGATCTCACTCAAATGTTAAACGAGTACCCATTTATGGGGATAAAAAACACTGCTGAGCGTGATGCTGATCTCATTACCTCAACAAAAAGCAGATAAGATCTTGGAAATAGGGTGTCACTACCACATTCTGCGGCCTTAGGTTAGGTTAGGTGCAGGAGCCACTAGAATTGACATCTAGTGCACTTAGACCGAAAGATTGGTCCATTGTGATACCCCATGGAAGAAGAAAAGTACGTACTAAGTCATGCTGTAAAACCAGCCCGTTCTGGCAATATACTTATTGAGCAATATTGGGCTCACATCCCGAAGATCGTCCATATCATAGAAAAACCTAGAACCAAGAATACGTCTTCGTACTTCGGCCAGGGCCGGACACTGACAGAGAAAGTGATGCACGCTTTCTTCCTCTTCTTCGTCACCACAACTGCTACAGTAGTCATTATGGGGAATGCGGAGTCTTCTTGCGTGCTCCCCAATAGGACAGTGCCCCGTTATAGCACCGAGCACCCCACCAATGTGTTTCCTGTCCAGTGACAATAATATGGTTGATCGGGTCGAGTCAAGCCGTGGCCAAATCAACCTAGTTGTCGCGCAAGTGCTGCCGTGAATCCATCTGGCACTAGCCCTGAGCAAAACAGCGGCTTCTACTGCCCCTCTGCAGGAGGAAATCGGCGTTTTTAGGTTACTATGATGGTCCTCTAAATTCATATTTGTCGCATTACGGGCGAGGCGATCCGCATTACAGTTCCCCGCGAATCCACTATGACTAGGTATCCAACAGAGGGTAATATTGAGAAAAAAAGAACCCATCTCTGTAAGAGCCGAGTGGCTGGTTTCGACAGCTTTAGATGTTGTCAGGACCGAATCGAGAGATCGAATTGCAGCCTGGCTGTCAGTGTAAATAGTGAAATCCCTCGCAGTAACGACATGATTACCTAGCCATGTTAAGGATTCCATAATCGCCGAAATCTCCGCCTGCAGGACGCTACAGTAATTAGGCAGACGAAATGACAGGTTAACATCAAGAGCATCCGAGTGGATGCCAATACCCACTCCTTCGTGTGACTTGGAGCCATCAGTGTAGATAGCAAATGACTCAACGTCCCGAGGCATGTTGTTGTCCCAGTAATCCCTCGACGGAATCAAACTGTAATGGCTCTTACCAAAAGTGTATTTAGGAGTAGTATAGTCAGTTTCCAAAGGTAGGTTAAAATTACTTAGTATAAGCGAATGCCCATAATCAAGCATTCGCCACTGATTAGTTTCCCGCAGACGTAAAGCGTTGATAGCAGCCAGCTTTTGACCGAACAAATCCAGTGGCAGCAGGTCAAGTAGCGTATCCAGTCCGGCTGAGGGGGTGATACGAAAGGCTCCAGTTATGACAAGAGAAGCCATTCTTGTACCTTCGCCAGCAAGTTATTATAGGCTGTCTTGCTGAGTGCCGTCCACCATACACATACACCGTATAATAGAATAGGACGGACAACAGCAGTGTATATCCAATGTAAAGCTTTTGGCTGCAAGCCCCAGGTTTTCCCTACGGCTTTCCTACATGTATAGAGTGCTATAGTTGCTTTATTCACTCGTTCCAGAATGTTAGGCCTCCAGCAAAGCTTCCGGTCTAACAAGATGCCAAGAAATTTAGCCTTTTCAGCAAAAATTAATGGACTATTCCGTAGTGTAGGTGGGTCGAAGGAAGGAAGAGTATGTCTCCTAGTGAAGAGCACAAGCTCTGTTTTAGCTGGATTAAGTCCCACGCCACTGAGGTTGGCCCATTTAGTTACAAAAGATAGGGCGTGTTCAAGTAGTCCACTAAGGACTTCCGGGAACTTACCTGTAACAGCGATAGCCACATCGTCAGCATATGCAGTGACCTCTCAAGATCCAGAAGCAATTGATTGATTGCTATGTTCCACAGTAAGGGAGATAAAATACCACCCTGTGGGGTGCCTCTAGAAACATACCTATATAAAGACGTTGGGCCCATGGTTGTAATAATGCGCCTCGATGTCAGTAGCGCATTCACCAGTATGCAGATAGGCTCGTCGACATGAAGGCTCCGAAGTGCGTCGGTAATCGCCATTGGTTTAATGTTATTGAAGGCGCCCTCAATGTCTAGGAACACAGCCATCGTATATTCCTTCTGATGAATAGATTTTTCAATGTACCTGACTAGAGAGTGCAGAGCCGTATCCACTGACCTTCCTTTCCAGTAGGCATGTTGTGCCGTAGAAAGGAGATGTGGCGGAATAGTAATTCGTAGATGTGTATCCACAAGTCGTTCAAGTAATTTGAGCAAAGTTGAAGAGATACTAATGAGCCTTAGGTCATTAGGTCGGGCGTGTGAGCTTCTGCCCGTTTTTGGAATAAACGTGACCCGCACCTCTCTCCACACGCGAGGAATATAAACTAGACGGAGACATGCTGCTAGTATGCTCTCTATCCAAGGATAGGTAATGTCTAAGCATTGTTGCAAGTCAGCAGGGATAATGCCATCAGGTCCCGCAGATTTAAACGGCTTAAAACTAGATATGGCCCACAATATCTTCTCCCGAGATAAGATAGAATCACTATCACACGGTGCTGTGTGACTCAAAGGGAATTCAGGTGGTGCAGTTACCGAGCCTCCCGGGAAATGAGAGTCAAGTAAACACTCAATCGTCTCAGTGCTCGAAGACGTCCACGATCCGTCTTCCTTTTGAAGGAAACTGGGCATCGATGGATTAGATGCCATCATTTTCCTAAATCTTGAAGTCTCAGATGACCCTTCGATACTCTCGCAAAAGCTTTGCCACGCATTGCGTTTGGACGCTCTTACCTCTTTTTTGAAGGAATTGAGATGTTTTTTGTAGGAGATCCAATCCGACTCCGTCCTAGAAGCTTTAGCCTTATTGAAACTTCTCCTGCTCACTGATCTCAATTCGGAAATCTTGGGACTCCACCATGAGGGTTATTTCTTGGCAGAATATGAGATCGCAGGGCACGACTCAGAAATCGCTGCCTCAATAGACGCCGTAAATGTATTTACCATATCATCGAGCTGTTGCTCACTGTCGGGCAGAGTCGGTAATGCTGGAAGCCCTTCGGTAAGGGCAATACGAAATCTGGGCCAGTCGGTCCTTCTGCGATTCACAATGTGAGGAGCTGCATCAGGACGTTCAGCAAGGCTAAACTGTAAATATCGATGATCTGCGGCCTTAGTCCAATGTTGGATTGTCGCGCCTGTTTTTTATTTTTAATTATCTGGGCTTAAAAGTTACAACCGAGAGAAATGTGCCCAGTTTGACTTCTTTACGAGCCGGGACTCCCATGGTTTATTTCAATTGAAAGTTTCTTACTTGTAAGGCGTGGCCACGCCCACATTTATTAAAAATTTCATTTCTACCTATTTAGAAGGGTTTGAAATTCACAGCCGATTGAAATGTTTAGATTTTGGCTAATAATTTATTTTCAGGTGACGCTCAACATAAACTCTATCGATCACACGTCACTTCGTAATTTCAAAGGAATGGACAAATGTGACGAATCAACTAGAAAAATGATTCTTGACTTCAGTTTGAACGTTGCTCAAGGATATATGGATCAGGCTTTTCGGTGTGTTTTTCAAATAGAAGATCTTGCTGAATACTGTCGTCTGAAATCTTGATAACCTGATTCCTGATTCCCCAAATAATTACAGCTGCATACGATCACTCCAATCCGAGGTTGTCTGGATGAATTTGGCAAAAATGTGCGTTCAAACCGGTCGGCTAGATGTCGCTCGTGTTTGTTTGGGTCACTTGAAAAAAGCTCGTTCAGTTCGGGCTCTACGTCAGGCCATGGAAGATGATAGTCTGGAGCATGAGGCAAAAATTGCTGTACTGGCAATAGAGCTGGGAATGATTGAGGAAGCTCAGAATCTTTATAAACAATGTGGGCGATATGATCTGCTGAATAAACTGTTACAGGCGTGTGGCAAATTGAATGAGGTAATGCATGAGAAATATGTCGACTGAATAATTAAAAGTGAGAAACATATTTGTAGGCGCTGGAAGTGTCGGAGAAACACGATCGCGTTCATTTGCGAAATACTTGCTTCAAAATGGCCGAATGTCTAAGGGTAAGCGGTAACATGAAAGAAGCATTGGAGTTTTACGAAAAAACTCAGGAACCTGTACAAAATGTAACACAACTGTTATTAGAGGATCCGACTATGTTGAAGGTATGTAGAATTTGAAAATTTGTTGTTAAGGCTCTCCTCATACGTGTAGAGGTTTTCGCAATCAAAAGCTCCGACGCGACGACGAGATTCTTGCCTCCGATATCAAAGCACTGAATACTGCGAGCGTGTTAAGTCTTCGTGACTGAAAGCTCTCTATGTGAGGAAGGCCGAAAGTGTCGACTTAGGTGTTTACTTTCTTTAATTATTTGTTTTAGAAATACATGCAAAATACGACAGACACTAAAATGTTAAAATGGTGGGGCCAGTATATCGAAAGCACAGGTGACATGGAATCGGCTTTCAAAGTCTATCAAAGGGCAGACGATTGGTTTTCACAGGTACAAAATTGTCAAGCCTTTAGACTTTTAAACTAATTTACATGAATTTCTCTTCCAGGTTCGAATTCTCTGTTTTCTGGGTCAATTGTCAAAAGCCGACTCCATAGCTCGTCAGTGTGGCGACAAAGCTGCCTGCTATCACTTGGCCCGACATCTTGAAAACATCGGCAAATACCAAGACGCCATTGATTTCTATACAAAGGCCCAGACATACAGCAATGCTGTTCGCATTTGCAAAGAAAATGACTTTCAGGACGAACTATGGACTGTTGCCAGTTCGGCTCGACAACGTGACAAGGCTATCGCTGCAGCCTATTTTGAAGAGTGCGGAGCCTATAAGCAAGCTGTTGAACTGTATCATCGTGCCGGCATGCTTCACAAAGCCGTAGAAATGGCATTCGCATCCCAGCAGCCGGAAACCTTACAAGTTATTGCATCGGAACTGACTCCCGACTCGGATCCGGATTTAATTAACCGCTGTGCCGAGTTCTTTTCGAGTGTCGAGCAACATCACAAGGCCGTCCAGCTGCTAGCAAAAACTAAACAATACGAAAATGCGTTGAACATCTGCTCGGAGCATGGCGTGCCCGTAACGGAATCTCTTTCGGAAATGCTGACACCCACCAAGGGTGAAATTTCTGAACCCATTCGCATCTCTGTTCTACTACAATTGGGCGACATCCTACAAGTGCAAGGCGATTATCATACGGCAACAAAGAAATTCACTCAGGCTGGTGATAAAATCCGTGCCATGAAGAGTCTCCTAAAGTCGGGAGATACAGACAAAATTGTATTTTTTGCCGGAATGTCACGACAGCGGGAAGTTTATATAATGGCTGCTAATTATCTGCAAGCGTTGGATTGGCAAAAGGATGCGAAAATATTGAAAAATATTGTCACGTTCTATACGAAAGGTCAGGCGTACGATTCGTTGGCGAATTTCTATGCAACGTGCGCTCAGGTTGAAATAGACGAGTATCGTGATTATGAAAAGGCACTGAAGGCGATGCACGAGGCGGCAAAATGTTTGGCGAAGGTGGCGAATTCACAACGGGCGGCGGATAATTTGCAACGAACTATTGTTGAAGTCAAGCAAGTGTTAAATATGCAAGAGGCACTGGCGAATGGTGACAATCAGTTTGTAATTGTCGGTTGTAGGAGTGTTTTGGGTAAGCAGAGTTTTACAGTTTTATGAGTGCGCGCTTGTTGAGCCTCAAACTTTGTACTTTTTGCAGCATCTTTTAACGGCTGTAACTTGTGACCCAAAAATGTTCAGCAAATGTCCTTCACGGAAAGTGTGCCATATTTTCAAAAGAAAGACCCTTGGGCTACTGAATAATGTTTGGAGAATATAAACGTACAATTAGTTCGCATGTTTGTTCAAAATTAACACTTTTTTTGTCGCCTATTTAGGTAGCTAGGTCCTTGTGAAATATCTGCAGATTAAAAACCGTTAAGGTGCTCTACATTGGCACAAAATTTCGAGATCGGCCCATAGACTCGCGAGGTATCGCAAACTTCTGATCGAAAAAAGCTTGATAGATCTCGGTCGTCTCTGGGTCAATTTTAATGAAATTCTGCAGACTTGTCAAGCGTAATTACGGCAACATTTCCATACAAATATTTTGTCGAAGATACTCACGTTTAAAAGCTACACCCGATGAACATAAGCAATGCGATGCACCACTTCTAGCTCAAGCTTAACTTCACACATTTTTTCGCCTTTATAGACAGCTGTAGCTTCTGAACACTGATAACTAGAAACTTGAAATATTCAGGAATTGTTGCCGGTGAATTGCTCTTTAAGTATGCCCAATTTTAGAAATTGGGGCCTATTAGTTCCCTAGTTGTTGAAAGCTTTTGTGTGGAAAAAGCTCGATAGAGCTCGATCGCCCATTGGTAGATTTTAATGAAACTCTGCAGACTTGTAAAGCCTGATAATGGCAAAATATACTGAAAATTGTGTCGTTGTAGCTAATTGTCTGCCGAGTGGAATATGTCGTGTTAAACTTTCCACTTTTGCTCCACCTTTGGCCGTAACTTTTAAACAGTGATAGCTAGGAACTTGTAATTTTCAGGAAATGCAGCCGTTCGGATGCTGCTTAAGTGTGCTCAATTTTAAAAATATGATTGCTTGGGTTCCCGAGTTGTCGAGAGCTTTCGATTGAGAAAAGGCTCGAAACAGCTCGATCCCCCATGCGCCGGTTTTTATGAAATTTTGCAAACTTGTAAAGCATGACTCTGCAGACTTGTAAAGCCTGATAATTGCAAAATATACTGAAAATTGTGTCGTTATAGCTATTTGTGTACCGAGTGGAATATGTCGTGTTAAACTTTCCACTTTTGCTCCGCCTTGGACCGTTTGACCGTGACAGCTAGGAACTTGTAACTTTCAGGAAATGTAGCCGTTCGGATGCTGCTCAAGTGTGCTTAATTTTAAAAATATGAGTGCATGGGTTCCTTAGTTGTCGAGAGCTTTCGATTGAGAAAAGGCTTCAAACAGCTCGATCCTCCATTGGCCGATTTTTATGAAACTTTGCAGACTTGTAAAGCATGACCACGGCAACATTTACTGTAATTTGTGTAGCTAAAACTATTTGTTTTTAGAAGTTAGAGGCGAGTGGAATATGCAAAGTTTTTTCCTCTATTAGCCCAAATTTATATCAAAATCGTGCCTTGTACCTTAAGAAATATTTTAATTCCTTATTTTTTCCCAATTTTTCCCCTAGAAAACCCCGAAAAACCACCAATTCGACATACTGACATCTTGGCATTGCTAATTCAAGCGCTAATCGTGAGTAAACATTATTCAGATGCACTGGCCTCATTGAAAGAGCTCGCCCTGAAAGATGCTTCGTGGAGCTTAAGAGGATTAATTGGAAAATCATTGATACAGAGATTAGCCGATGAGTGCAAAATGGATGCTGAATCGATATGGAGCACGGGTTGCAATCAGCATGCACGCAACCGAGGAGGAGCTCAAGGATTTAATGGAGACGAGGATGATTGCGATGGTGATGCGAGACAAAGACACGGGCATGATAACGAGGATGAGATTCAGGAGGAGTTTTAATGAACGCAAACAAAATAGTTAATGAGGTGTGGAATTTGAACATACCGTGTTCACAGTGTTTCGAGGAAGGGAAGCCATTGTGTACAATCATTTGGATGAATGTGCGCGGTGATTAAGTTGCATGAAGCCATTAGTGTGATTTGCGGTAATAAAGGATACTTCAATTATGTAGTCGTTTGACTTGAATTTGCTGGATTGATAACAGTTTCAAATTTACGAGTTAGGTACTAACAAAATTTAATTTATTAAGGTATTCTTTTATTTAATTTGTAATTGTCCTGGAATCCAGAATCCTACCTTAAGCTTGAACCTATTTAAATAGAATTATCCTCCCTCACATGTCACATAAATCTCCGTCTTCTGTTTGTTCTCTTCCGCGAAATGACTAAACGTCCCAAGTCTCCTCCAGTTTATTAATATTTCATAAATGCGATTTCAAAATCAGCCTAATTGTCATGTGTTTCATATGTCTATACCCTGAATACAGTAATCCTTACGAAACCATATTTGTTGGCATCCTTGGAACATGTTGTTGTTGATGTTACGGAGATACAATTTAACTAATCTCTTTGTAATTTCTCCCACCGGGACGTATAGCCTAGTGGCGGCGGTGGTGGTGCAGGGTTTGAACTTAAAAGGTTGAATTACACAAATTGAAATATGAACGATATGTCCCATATCGGAGAAGCGATGTGTGTATCCATATGAACCAAAAGGATACACTAATCCTGCTCTGACTCCAACGCTTCTGTTGTATCATACCGGGAAATCATGAAAATTAATGAACTCCTTATTTATACTAAAAAGCACGTGTTACATGTCATATCAACATTAACGAGTGACGTAATTTAGCTGTATACCACTTAATAGGTCCTAGCTATAAATAATATCAGTCTATAGGCAAACTTTAGGATTGCGAATGCAATCTGTGTGCGAGCGAGGCTCACGAGGAGGTGTGGTGGAGCGCAGGATTTTGTGTTGCTATGGCCAATCTGTTTCGTGTATATAATGGCCTATTAATCCTAGGAGATTGGAATAGTTTTAGGATTATTTTTATGTAGTCTAGTAGTATTCTAGGTAGGGCGTAGTCAATATGAATTTTCGGTTTACTTGTTCATGGTGATCATTTCATATTTCAGTTCGGAGAAATTGAAGAATAGAGTACACTAAGGTGTACATTAGTCCCGTGAGCTATTTCAAAATTTGTAATTTCCACAAAAGTGCGATTATGCCGCGTTTCATAGTTCATAGACTTCTGTAAAACTTTTTTTTTCGACGACCATAAATTAACAGTTACGCTATAAACTCAGCATGGGGTAAAAAACGCACTTAGGGGCAGGGGCGGCTTCTTCATACGAGCTGCAGAGCTGCAGAACACCTTAAAATTTTGTAAACTAACGAAAAATTTATTAATCTTCAATTTATCACGGAAAACCGAAAATATATTTTTTTACTAAATTCAGTCTTAATGTTTCCATACTGCACCTAATTATATGCTTCTTCTTCAATGAAGGTTCATACCCGAAAAATGTGTCCAAAAAAAATATTTTGTTTCCCTTGTCTACTTTTTGGGGGAGAGAAATTGTAGACACAGATAGGCGTTAAAGATTAAATTCACCTTGCCCAAACGATTAAAAGGCATGAAAACTCTCGACACCACCTATATAATCAAATGGAGTTGAATCTTTTAGGAAAGGTGAATATTCAAGCACAACTTGACACTGCCTCCTGGCGTAATATAAAAAAAAAACAAAAGGAAGAGGTCTCACGAAATAGGTATGTTTTATCCAAAATAATAAATTGTATCAAATTTTTTGGGGCCTTCAAACGCAACCGATTTAAAAATTTCTTTAAAGTTTGAATGGGTGTACCTCGGAAGATACGAGCAACTTCGTAACGGGCTAAGTGACGTTTTATTGGAAACTTTATGTAGTTTCAGAAGTGAAATGTTTGGTGATGTGGCAAATTTTGATTTAGCTAAGTATTCGGGCATTTTGACAAAAATGCTATTACATTGTAACGGTTAAAAATAGAGGGGTCCCGTTGTACATTAATTTTCCCCAAATGAGCCACACTACCTACCATTATATGTTTGGATGCCTTTTTGTACGATCCTTAATGTGTTTGTGTTAAACTTCCTCTTATACCTACATAGCCAAGTATCATACCAAGGAGTAAACGTCAATGAAGCAGAACACATGCTTATGTTTACCACGAGCCGCCACTGCTTAGGGGTAGTTTTTAAGAATGGAGAGGGGCGCGGCAAATGTTTTGAAAGTTCAGGTGTCATAAATAACCCGTGTGGCAAATTGCACATTTGATTTTAATTGAATTCTTAAATTCGCCGCTGCTAGGGTGGTAATGATAACAGTGGCGGAACAACTTTACTCGGGGCCCTCCCGCCAACTTTTTGAGTGGGCCCCCTACACTAAAAACATAGCAGAGTAAAATCAATCGAAAGCACTCTTGAAGGTCGATCCACACTTTTCAGTCATCAGGCACAGTTATTTTCCATACAAGTTGACAGATTGTCAGTTAATTGACTTACTATCTGGTCAATTTGTATGGGAAATGACTGAGACTTTCTTCTTCTTCCTTGCCTCGTTCTTTATACCGCTCCATGGCTTCGCGTTGCTCGGCCTGCGGGCACATCGCCCGTTTTGGCGGTAATATCTCAGTATGATATGACTGTGACTGATGACTAAAAAGTGGTACTCGACCTTACACTAACTCTTTTGAAACATGATTTTGGCGTGTTTCTACTAAAATTAAGAACGTCTTACTTAAAATAGTTTTGCTAAGAACTACTTTCACTCTTTGCATTCTTATGATCCGGAGTGTCTCATGAACTTTCAAAGATTTTAGGTCAATATTAAACTTGTTTCTCTAAGGAACCTGATGAGAGAGGAACAATAAATTTAGCATTTGTTTTGCCTTCGAAAAGTGTATATCCTTCTTGTCTACCAAAACTATCTACGTCGAATTATTGTTTTTTTATTCGAAGATGTTTCATGGTTCGACAAACTCTTCATGTGGCTTTGGGCCCTTAAAACTCGTGGGCCCCCCGCCACGCGGGCCCTTATGCGCCGCCCCTGAATGATAACTTGACAGGTGTTGTTTTTAAGAAAAGGAGGGGCGCGACAAATTTTATAAGGGTGCAGATATCTTAAGTTACCCCTTTGGCATTCAACGGAAAAAAATTGGTTTACGACGAGCCTCAAAACTTGAGTTTTTGTGCCATAAACTCTGTATGGTTTAATAATAATTAATAATAGTTCTTGAGAGTGTAGAGAGGCGCAGAAAAATTTGTAAAAGTGCAATTGGATACAATCGGTTTCATTGCGATGTTTAAAACTTGTGTTTCAAGGCCAAAAACTCTCTTTGCGGCTAGGAAAACACTTAGGGGTTGCTTATTAAAATTTTACGATTTTTGGGATTGGGGTTGGTTTTAAGGGAAGGAGGGGCGCGGCAATTTTTTGGATTTTGCCATTGATCAATCTTTGTGCAAAATTTTAGCTGATATGAGATGTACTCGTTTAGATCTTTGATTTAAATACCCAAATGTCAATCTCCGATAAAAACTAAAAAAGTCGACTTTTTTCAAACGTACACTTTCCTACCAAATTTCATGACAATCGGTTGAGTCGTTCGCGAGTTATTTAGTGAACAGACGGACAGACGGACGGACGGAAAAAATCGATTTCATAAGGGTTTTTTGAAAATAATTTTTCTAAAAAACCCTAAAAATTTACTAGTGTATCTACAAGTATGATTTTAATACTTTAAAGGAGGTATTACACTATCAAATAAAATTTCACCAATGATGTAAAAAGTTTGTCCACCTAGTGTAATAGCAAAATAAATGACCGAAATTGTGTTTGACCAAAAATGAATGACCATCGTGGTCATTCATTTCTGGTCAGACATATGACCTTAGTGTAATAACAAAACACATCTTGGTCAAATTTATTGTGCCGTTTTTGGCCATACGGTCATTCAAAAATTACCAATTTTTTGTGTGACTCATGGTGGTCAAACGAAATGATTCGATTGGGCGTATTTAATGATCAATTTAAAAAATAACGACAATTTTATATTTTTTTATAAACTGCGGGATATTGGAAAATACGAAATTTAAATTAACCCGTGGAATTATATCAAAGAAAATGTTTTTGATAATTGAACTCACGGTAATAGCTTCGAAATGGAACATCTGCGAGTTCAGTGCACAACCCTAGTTTGGCTATCTCACCTCTACCAGAAAATGTTGGTAGACGCACGTCGCTTCAATCATTTTCTCAACTTTTTCCGGTTCTAAAAGTTCCCTCTGAAATTTGGTTATAGTGCAGTCATATTAGCATTTCAAATAGAAATAAATAGAGTAAGGCTAATTCTTGTGGTTTTTGAATCAGTGGGCTCCCAGGCAGTGGCGTGCACAGCCATTTTGTGGAGGGTATGCAAAATGAAAACCGAAGAAAAGATAAGTACGAGTATAAACGTTTTTTGATATGTCGAAATAAAAACGAAAGTTAGGGTTTCCTAAGTAATTGAGTAATCTCAGGATAACTAAAAATGAGGAAATACCGCCTAATTTATTTTAGAAAACACTAAAAAAAAGTTTAATAAAAAAAACTTTGTAACGTTAGCAAAACAGTGCTTGAAAATTATTTAAATCAATCAAACAAATACAAACATTCGCATTGTATGTAAGATTTATTGCATTTCTCAAATGTGTAAACTGTAGGCATACAAACCTTCTTTTGTAAAATGTACATAACACAGTGTGACTAACAATACACAACCAACCCCGTACAAAAATGTGCATTATAATTTGTTTCTGATTAGTAAAATACATTTTCTTTCAAAAAATAATAAATTCCTGTTTCAACATTGTTTAAATATTAAAAAACAAACAAAGGAAACATTTTGTCAAAACTGAACGACACATTTTGTGACCTACTCTTTATTTCCGCTTTGGTTCCCTTTGCTCAAATCTTATCACGACATTTTTCGCCGCTCGTGCTATAGTCATCCTTCGTCCGTCAACTTTGTTCGCCAACGCCAAGGTAGGCGTGCTTCTCTTCACCATATAAACCTGCAACATTGTTGCAGTTGAAATTTTTCAATTCGTATGGAGATTACAAGCACGGCGAAATGGTGCTTATCGAGCATACTCTAGTGTCGGCGAAAAAACGATGTCAGTGGAACCTACACTCCCTACATAAAGATGGCGCTGGTAGATTTATTGAGGAAAGAATTAACAGTGAAATCAGTAATTATTTTCACGAACTTGTATGAAGAAACTGTTTTTAAATGAGAGGGTATGCACTGCTTATTTGCATATATGGAGTGCACGCCACTGCTCCCAGGAATCTAAAACTCATTTTGCTAAAAAAAATTTTGATCGGAAAGGTCTCAAAAAGGACCAAAAAGAATACTCTTTAATCTTGAGGTCAGCATGTGGGGTATCAGATCAAAGGGGACGTCGAGTACATTACAAATCCGGTGTTTGTTTCTTGTTTCAAGGACCCTCAACGGAATAAATCGAAATTAAATGTAAAATTATTGTGTTTTCCGTGTATCTTTCCAAAGCCATAACTACGAAAACAATTCATGTTGTCACTACGTTTCTCACTTTTCCGAATGAATAATAGCTAAAGATTCTATCATTAAATTTGCTAAGAAAAAAAATTATCGGAAAGCTCTCAAAAAGGACATAAAAAGACACTAATTACAAACCTTAATTGATCGTGGGCATGCGGGGTGTCATATCAAAGAAGACGTCGAGTACATTGCATATCCTGGGACCTCTTTGATTCAAAAACCACAAAAAACTCAAACAAAAAAACACAAACTCTATTTTTTCTATTTGGAGGCCTGAAATGGGATATTTTGACTGCACTATTATGATATTTGGATGAGAAATCGGGGTAATATAAAACTCGCACCGCACCTTAAAAAGAACAACTTCCAAATTTCCAGCCCGGCATACAAGTAATCTGTAGCAACCTAACTGACAGTGAGCAAGAGCAAGGTGTACAACATTACAAGGATGATATCAAGATGTTTCTTCTGTTTCAGAGGTGCTTCTTTTTTCACAAAAATTATCACGGAATTAATTTCCAAATTTTATTATGGACAAAGATTGACTGTAGGGTCTCTCAGGTTAGAAATATAACAACTGAAACTACTCCCCGGTGTTTCTCAAATTTCCCCCTAGCTTGAGACTAAGATCCGCAGATAATTTTGAGTTTTGTCTTTCGGTAATTTTAGATGGGAGAAGAGAAAGAACCTGATTAGTGGCTAGAAGCTCCAAGGGTAAGCTGACCAGATCCCCGAAGGCCCAATGCTGTACACATACTTGCGGAAATCGGTTCTCAAGCAAATCCTCAGTCATACTTCCAGGTTCCAGGTCCGAGGTCTACGTTGCAAATTCTCTGATGCGCGACAGACTGTGAGAGGCCTGAGCGCAGGGTACGGCGAGGTAAATGATCTGAGAGGGCCAGTGGCTTAAATTCAACAAATTGCCTTCCGAAGACTCACCACTCGCTGCGTCTGCCTTTTTTCTATTTCCCAGCAGTGCTTCGTATCAAAAATGTTGGCGAATTCTGAAAAGCGCGGCAGACGGCGAGGTCTGATCAGATCGAAGGGCGAGCTATACGATCTGGGTAAATATATGAACCAGTGATCTAAATTTACCGAATTGCCTTACATTGGCTCACCGCTCGCTGCGGTTGCACTTCGCCTTATCCTATTTCGCAACAGCACTGCCTCGCAAAAATGTTGGCGAATTCTATGCGAGGTCTGAGCGAAGCGAATGGCGAGGCACAGAATTATAGTAAGCCAGACGGGACTAAGAGAAGCCACAGAAAGAAAGCTAAAGGTCTAAATCTGCGAGCTAAACCTGGTTGCAATATTTCTGGAGCAGAGTACACATTTTCCCTGTGCCCTGGACTCTTAACGCCGTTTTAATTTGACTCTAAGGGAAAAATGTGGGAAAAAACTTTATCCAACACCCATGCCGAGTCCTTTCTTTAGTATGCATTTTCCTATAGAGGTTGATAAAGGAATCGGATGGAGTACAGTGGCTGATTTTTTAATCGCTTTGTCATAGGGAAAATAAATGAAAATCTCATCATTTAGTCTAAGAAAATTGGACCAAAATATGGCCATCGAACGGCAAAAATCCAACATTGGAATTTTTTTGTGATTATGGTTGGGGTTGGTCCCCAGATGATGGCATAAAAAGTCCCAACCGATTGGGGTCCGCAACCTTAAAAAAGGGGGCATTTTTTTGTTTTTTTGCGATTATTTCAAAAGCGGCAAGGGATACAGAAAAATGGTCTAAGGACAAAAAAAAATACATAAAATTACCTTTCTAATGAATATTTTCATTTTAGACCTTTTTTAAAAGCTCCATAACTTTTGAAAGAATGCTAGTTCGGCCGTAAAATTTTGGAAAAGTATTCGCCATAAGTTCAAAATTATTTTAAGGTAAACATTGAGTCGCTCCGGTCAAGGATCCCCATTATCCCCCATTTGACTTTGTCAAAACGGCATGTCCATATCTCCCCTAAAATTGGAGCAGGATTTGTGCTAAATTTTGGTTTGTTGCGATCATAGTCCATTCGGATAAAAATTCCGAATTACGAACCATAATCCAGAAAAATTTCCGATGTAGGATTTTTGCCTACCAAATATGCTATCTTTCTTAGACTAATTTGACGATTGTAACTTCTGAACCTTCACAGCTACAGCCTTGAAGTGTTCACCAAAAAGGGGAGGTCCGTACGTTACAAGTTTGTCAAATTTCAAAATTTTTCAAGAATTTCCAAGTTGTGGACAATTTTCGATTAGGAAACACAGAAGTGCAATTTCGGCAGCTGTAGCTTCCGAACGCGGATAGATGGACCGTAAAATTTGGAGGAAATATGAGCGCCAACTGCCTCTACAATTGCAAATTTTTCAGAGATCCGGAAAGGCTCCCGGTTGTCGACAACGAAAGATTGGCAAACATAAAAGTGCGATTATCTAGCTAACAGCAAGTTTCAAACTTTACACCAATGCTGTACATTTTGCTGTACATTTCCCAATGCCGCACGACAGGTCAAAATGCTGTACTGTACAGCAAAATGCTGTACGTCTGGTCAGCTTATCCAAGGGTCGTTCAACTATACTATGAACCATTGCAGCGCTTTTAACACTTTCTTTACTGCCGTATAATAGAGCGGTGAAGGAAATCTCCAATACAAAATATTCTAAAAGAAAATGAAATAGGGTAACCTGGCCAACAGTGGATCATTTTTTGCTTGTTGCCCTGTTGTTGACAGTAGCGGCACATTAGGTAAAAGATTATCATTTCAGTTGCTGTACTAGTTTATTGGCTTGGATTTAAGAAAGAGACTTTTCAAATAATTTTCCGAATGATTCACTGTGTACCATGGGGTACCTCGTGGTACACAGTGAATCAACGTGAAATAATAGTAAATGTTGAATGTTCTTTAATGGTATTGTTAAAAAATTCTCGTAATATTTACGTTATTCTTGTTGTAAATAATAAAAATAACAATAAAAACAAAATACAAAAAAAATAAAATTAGTACGTCAAATTTTGATAAAAAATTATCATAATAATCATAATCATAAAGAAAATCGCTGTTTAATTTATATAAAATTTACATAACCAAAATATTCTTTTAAAAAAATAAGATTATATTGATGATTTCTGACAAATATTGATGATGATAAATTTATATTGAGTTTTCCATGATCCACTGTGTACCAGATTGCTTTTGATTCACTGTTGACCATAGCACAAAAAACCAAAATCATATCGAAAACTTTTGAACTCCATTTATGAGAATCAAAATACATGGCGCGTAATAATCCTCTATTATAACTCTAATCGATGGCAAGATCCTAGAAACAGTTCTTAAAACGGTTTTCAAGATTCATTAAAAATACTCAACCGAAAAAAAATTACTTTCTAATGTCAAAAACACGAAAACCCCATCACAAGATCTCTCCATGGAAAAAATCGTACGGTTAATACGTTTGTTCAAAGGTAAGTTAAAACGTAAATTTTTCTCCTTTGCAGCATGTGCCTTGCACGATTTTCAAGCATATGAGATCAAATGATTCACTGTGTACACTGATCCACTGTCGACCAGTTTACCCTACTTATCTCGGAACACGAAACACTTGATTATGACCTTTACCTATATTAGTTGCTAGTATGTAAGTTTAGTAAAACATTCGCTTTATCGATCAAAAACAAATACTTTTTTTTTAGAAATAAAAGACCATATTTTCCAAGCTACAAACAAGAGAACATTTGTTGAGGGTTTAAGGATCGGATGATCCATATAACTCTACAAGATAATTTTCCAGTGCTCTTTAGTATAAGCTCATTTGTATGCACAGAGTAGTTATAAAATATGAACACCGTCAACCTTATTCCCAAGAGCCCTTTCGAAATATTTTCTTCCACTAAATGCATATTGAATCTAAGTTAGCGGTTGTCATTTTTTTTAAACGGTCAAACTAGTGTGATAGGCAAATTTACCTTGGTCAAACAAATTACCCAAAACCCGACTGATTAAGTCGTTGGCCAAACTAATTGGTCATTTGTTTGTCCTATAGTGTAATATAGGTCTCGAAAAACACTTTTGGTCATTGCAAAAGTTGGACAAATTTTGTGTGACCCACTGGACAAACTTTATTTGTTAGTGTAATACCCCCTTAATTGTTTAAAAATGGCTGTAAAGAATTGATAGAATGATCCTACCGATAAAAATTACACCTTTTCTAAAAAATAACGAGACCGAGACTAGTTTCGGGCGCGGCCGAAATTTGAATACCCTTCACTCTCCTCGGGCTAAAAGTTTTTTTGGGCGAACATATGACTTGTGTTCAATCCTTCCCCATTCTTTTCCTTCTGTGGCGTCGATAAAACAATATTTGTGTGTTTTTGGTTAAGTGGGAAAATAAAAATATTTACTCAGAAATCTTTATTGGGGGGATGCGGGAGCATGGTCCCATAGTATGATTCCATTCGTTTTAATTTTTTTTTGACAAGGACGCATTAAGTTTTTTTGAAATTGGTGTGGAAAAAATGTTTCTTAGGAGATCTAAAATGGGGGGTTGGGTTTGTATGGTAGCCCCATGACCCCATAGACTGATTCCAATCATTTTTACACATGTCTTATGGCATCAATAGAGATGCTCTTTTACGAGTTTTGGTTGAAAGTGATTCACAAATAAAAAAGTTTTTCGTAGAAGAGCTCAATTTGGGGGGTTGGGTTTGTATAACAGCCCCATGACCCCATTGTCAGATTCCATTCATTTTTACATATGTTTTGTGGCATCAATTGAAATGCACTTTTATGAGGTTTGATTGAAATTGGTTCACAAATCAAAACGCTTTTCTTAGAAAAACTCAATTTGGGGAGTTGGGTTTGTATGACAGCCCCATGACCCCACAGTCCGATTCGAACCATTCTTACATATGTTTTGTGGCATCAATAGAAACACATTTGTATAAAATTTGGTTAAAATTGGAGCAAAAATGAAAAAGTTTTTCTTAGAAGAACCTAATTTGGGGGGTTAAGTTTGTATGGCAGCCCCATGACCCCATAGTCCGATTTGATCCATTCTTACATATGTTTTGTCTTATCAATGGAAACACATTTGTGTGAAATTTGGTTGAAATTGGTGTACGCATGAAAAAGTTTTTCTTAGAAAAAACAAATTGGGGGGGTTAGGTTTGTATGGCAGCCCCATGACCCCACGGTCCGATTTGAGCGATTCGAACAT
Organism: Microchrysa polita; assembly: GCA_949715475.1. Classification (NCBI taxonomy): domain Eukaryota; kingdom Metazoa; phylum Arthropoda; class Insecta; order Diptera; family Stratiomyidae; genus Microchrysa; species Microchrysa polita. The sequence continues at coordinate 15,397,782 of OX454417.1, read as the reverse complement.
ACAAACTGCCTGCAATAAAAATAAGCATGTGTTCAAAATTTCAGCTCGATAGCTTTTAAACTGGCCGAGTAAAACGCGTAGCAACAGACGGACAGACGGACAGACGGACAGACGGACAGACAGACAGACGGACATCGCCCAATCGACTCAGCTCGTCATGCTGATCATATATATACATATTTTATATGGTCGGAGATGCTTCCTTCAATGCGTTACAAACTTCATGACAAAGTTAATATACCCTTTACTCTACGAGTGAAGGGTATAAAAAAATGTTCTTAGTAGGTCCAGCCAGACCTATTGAGTATAGAATATGCATATTGTAGTAGGTGCCGACAGAAGGTTTAAGGGTTGAAATTTGGAAATAATTTTTTTTCAAAGGGGACAAGTAATAGAATTGCATATGGAAAAATCAAGAAAATATAAAAAAATGTATGAATTTTCAAAGAATTTTTTCCCGGTTTTAACCGGATGGACAAACAACCGTCCGGGTCAAAACCGGGAGGAGAAAAATCCGAAAATAACCGGTTAACCGTACTGAAAGTACCGGTTTTCGGACTAACCGTCTGGTTTTTGACATCCCTAATATGTATATGTAGTATACATTCATCGGATATAGAGTTTTCTTTTTTTATTGTTAATAATCAATTTCCTTTCTGGTTTCGGTATTTCGACGCTTAGGCGTTCCTGTTCTTCCGTTAGTATTCTAGATTTTCCTAATTCGGGCAGATGTGCTATTTGTGCCTACTCTCTAGTTACCCCGTGTCTTCTGATAGATGAGCTGGTCTGCCAGCGCACATCACGCCATAGGCTTCGGATCGTAGCTTCATTTGTTTTTCTTGTTCAATTTAACATTGACCTGGCCTTCACGGCCCGACTCAAGCTCTTCTTCCCAAAGTTCATTATAACACCGTTCAAAATTTACATTCATTCAAAAGTGCGATTCAAGGACTGAAACAAAAATTGCGGGACTTGCGGGATACTGTGGATGTTTTGTAGGACGATCCTGGGAAGATTATTGTTGCGGGACAGACTTCTTAAATGTGGGGCTCTCTCGCCAGATTCGGGATGGTTGATCGCTTTAGGATAGGTCAATCGCACTAGGAGGCATTTTATCTCTCGTCTCTGGAATATAACGATGTATTGCTTTTGAATTTAGAACTACCTGTTAAATTTTATATGATCATCCAAAACACGTTTCAATAGAGTAGGTAGGTACTTGAGTTGTCATATCATAAACAAAACTGCTGGTCTTGCCCCTCCAATCTTACCCAGTTTCTTTCAAACGTAACATCTAGTCAGTTGAGTAGCTTCAGCCCCAAAACTTAATGCACCAAATAAGTCTCTGAGGATTTTTCTAGATACGCCACGATCTCGATTATTATCTGTGGAGGGAGCCAAATACTATGTACCCAATCAATATATTGCCTGCACAAGCTAGGGTTAATATTTTGACTTTGTCATACAAATCCTTAAAATATCACATACAGAATCCTTGTTTGTTTCACTTCACTATAATCTCAATATATTTGGTTGCCTTTTGCCTCTCTCTGTGCTAATATTAAATGCATGCCACAACATTGAATATCAAATACACGACTTTCAAGGATTCATCCATTTTAATTGTTAGTATCCACTAAATTTCGTCTAGAGAAGCAAATATTTCGTCCTCGTAAAAGTCGCATTGGAATCTGCGGAGACATACGTTTATGATCCGATTTCGCCGTATCTCTATACAGTGTTCCAAAATAAACATCGACAAATCCAACCTCATAATAGGGCAAACATCAAATCGGAAGCTTTTCAGAAACCGTATAGAGCCGGAATAGCAGTTGGGGTGCCTTTCGACGAGGATGTTGAATTAGATGTATACTACACGACACGACACGTAGAGGAACAGAATATACAGAAGGGCGTGCAAGTGATATGCTTTGCTCATTAATTTCTTGACTTGAACGTATTATATTATATGTATATTAAACATGAATGTGGGTGGGATAAGGATTTTGATCTCGCTATGTGTTTAGCGAGTTGACTGGTAAGGGATACACACATTATATTATATTAATTTTCATTTCTGGTGGTTTGACAGAGCTCAAACATATTTCTGAGAATCTTATGATTGTTTTAAAGTTGTATGGATCTTTTAGTGGAATATTTTGAGGTATGTAGGTACCTACTATGAAAATATATTAGTTATGTAATTTTGAGGCGATCAACTGTCCCGGATGCCGGATCCTACGGGACAGTCACGCATTTAACAAGCCCGTCCCACATTTAAAATCTTTCCGAAAAAATATTCAAAGTGTTCGACAAGTCTCGTATTTCTACCAAACGCTCTCACATTACAGTCGAACTTCCCATAAGCGGACACCATTGGGGATTGAGATTTTGTCCGCTTATTGGAAGTGTCCGCTTATGAGAATATTATACAAAGGTGTTACTTTATAAACCTAATTTGGACTGCGCTGCAAATCCATTCAAAACCACAATGTCTCATTTCAACCGTGTTTTTCCAATACAATTTTTTTTCGAGATCGAGAACACTATTTTAAAATGACTTCTTGTTCTTGCTCTTTTTCTTTAAAATTTGTTTTTTCATATTTTAAAAGAATAGCTCAACGTGTTTTCCGCATCGTCGCATTCACAGGCAGACCTGGAGATCTCCAGATCAACATACCGTCAACCAAATTGACCACGTCCTTGTCTGCAAGAGATGGGCATCGAACATAATGGATGTTCGGTCCTATCGTGGAGCAAATATTGACTATATGGTGAAGGCGACTTATAGGTGCAGAATTTCTTCGGGGCATCATTCGAGGTTCAACCCGGCAAAAATTTTTGCGGTTGACAAATTGTTGGATGATGCCACGGTGGTCACTTATACGACTGCCCTTGAGGAGAAGCTGACGCCCTTGCTAAATAACATCAGCAACAAAGGCGCCCTTGAGATCTGGGATACACTCAAAGACACCATCAAAGGGGTCGCAGAGGAGGTTGTGGGATACAAAGCCCGGCGAGCCCGAAATGATTGGTTTGATGAAGAATGTCAAAATGCGGCAGATGCTAAAAACGAGGCATATCGCCAATGGACTGAACGCGCAACTAGAGCCAAAAAAACGAAATATGACGAGCTTCGACGATTTTCGAATAGGTTAATTAGGCGTAAGAAACGTAAGCATCTTGACGAGCAGTTAATGCAAATAAACCAAAGACTAGTTAGTAGGAACAGTAGACAAGCGTACCAGCTGATTAATTCAATTAAAAGTGGATACCAACCCAGGACCAGCCTCTGTAAGGATAAGGATGGCAATATCATTAGCGACACCGATAGCGTTGATAAACGCTGGGCCTCACATTTTGAAGAGCTCCTCAATGTTCAACCGAATAACCCCACACAAGAAGCTCCGGAGCTGATGGCTGAAACAGGCCCTCCCGTACAACCCCCAACAGTAGAAGAAGTTGATCTCGCCATGCAAGCACTAAAACATAATAAAGCCCCGGGCGCTGACGAGATTCCAGCTGAACTGCTGAAGCATGGTGGGGAGAGCCTTGTTAAGGCTATACACACACTTTATTTATTTATTTATTTATTATTACTAAACGGACTAGTAGTCCTATATAATTCACAAAATTTACTTAATACTAATTGAATTAAAAATAAAAGTTATAAATATTTTGGTAAGAATAGTAAATCCAACAAGTTTAATTCTTTATCAATAATTAAAGCTAGTATCCATGTACATATTTACTAATTTAGTTTAAAAGGTTTAAGATAGCATGTTTTATTACATCTCTATTATCGTGGAAAAGGTCGACATAAATAGATAACTTATTCCCAATAGTTTTTAATCTCTCATTTGGTGAAAATTGATGATAATTAGTTCTACAAATCTTTGTATGAAAAAATTGATTCAACCGGGTGTTAATCCTAGGAACTCTTAAAGACAAATTCTGGAGAATATCAGGAGCGTCAATATCGTGGTTTAATACTTTGTATAGAAACATAGCATCGAATAAATCTCTTCTAACCTCTAAAGTATGCGCATTTAAAGTGACTAATAAGTTTGAATAGTTAATGTTATTCCTAGTTATGTGCATTTTGTAGGCAACATATCGCAGAAATTTATACTGTATTTTTTCGAACATATCGGCATGCGTAGTATAGTAAGGGTTCCATAGTACTGATCCGTACTCCAGTTTGCTTCTCACCAAAGAGAAATAAAGCGATTTGATTGCCAAAATATTCGAAAAGTCTTCTGTATTTCGAATGATAAAACCTAACATTCGCCTGGCTTCGTCGAATATGTTTGTAATATGAGGTAAGAAGTCTAACGTAGTGTTAAATGTGATGCTGATGCCTAAATCATCCACAGATTTAACTTCTTCAAGAGGTGTTGAATTTATGCTATATATAGGTGAATAAACAGTTTTAGTCTTGTTAAAAATCATATAGTGGCATTTCGATAGATTCAGCTTCAGGCCATTCAAACTGCAATATGTGTGGAAACTATTCAAATGTGACTGTAAAACGAAAGTATCGTATGAGCTTGAAATTGACTTAAAAATTTTGCAGTCGTCAGCAAACAAGAGAAATTCAACACCGTCAAATATGTCTTTAATATCATTAATGAATATTAGAAAGAGAAGTGGCCCGAGATGAGACCCTTGAGGTACCCCTGACACAGGACAAAACTGATTTGATAGTTCTTCATTGAATTTAGCTATAAGAACTCGATCCCTTAGATAATCGTTTAGCCAGTTTAGCATTGGACCATGTATTCCGATACAGCAAAGTTTTCTTACTAAGAGGTCGAAGTTTATTCTATCAAAGGCCTTTGTGAAGTCTGTGTATACAGCATGGACTTGCTGAAACCGATTAAAGGAGTTGCATATATAAATATGATACAAGATTAAATTAGTCGATGTGGATTTTCCAGAAATGAAACCATGTTGATGAGGGATTATAATTGGTCGGATGATAGGTGTGATAAAATCGCTAATTAAGATTTCAAAAATTTTAGGGATTAGTGATAAAATACAAATTGGTCTGTAATTGCGTATATCATTTTTGTCTCCACTTTTATATATAGGAATGACGTAACTAGATTTCCACATAGAAGGAAAAATTCCCGTCTGTAAAGAATGGTTGAAAATGTGAAAAAGAGGATAAGCTAACCGCCTTGCACATTTTTTTAAAAACAGTGCAGGAATCCCATCAGGACCAGCACTTTTCGTATCATCTAAAGTGGCTAATTTTGTTACAATAGATTTATAATCAACTCGGATTGATGATATATTAAGGCATTGATCACTACTAGGAGGATTGTAATTGTTGGTATCCGTATCATACACTTCTGAAAAATATTTTGCAAACATATTGGCTATAACCTTACTATCGCCACTCCATACCCTATCAAGATGCATATCATTTGGTAAATTATTATCGGATTTGAGCGAGTTGATATGTCTCCAGAAAAACTTCATATTGTTTGGAATTTTAGATTCAACTTTACAAAGATATAGCTTGTAATCCAATCTTGTTCGTTTTTTACTCTCTGTTCTCAATTTCGTTAAAATATGGAACGACGAAATAATCCCGGAAGATTGGCGCAAAAGTATAATTTGCCCAATCCACATAAAAGGGGATAAGTTAAAATGTGAGAACTACAGAGGCATCTCATTAGTTTGTACGACTTATAAGATTTTATCTAAAATTCTAGAAAATAAAATTAACCCATTTCTTCCCAGCGTTGCGTATACGCAACACGAAGTTTGACCTATGTAAACACCACCAAATTTAAATTGAAATGGAAAAGGAATCATGTAATTTTTAATGGACATTTCTTGGCTCTATTTCTGCATATTTGTTATAGCAAATCACTCATTGGGTCCTTAAGGATATAAGAGAAAGTAATACTATGTTTTTTAGGACATTTTTCGTCATAATTTTAAAAATATTTAAATATCTTAAAATCAATATCCAAATGCACTTTCTATACGGAAAACAATTGCTAATTATTTAATTCCACTTGATTTTGGAAAAAGGTTGGTCCTTGCTGCAGGAGCATGTGTTAAACATAGGTGATGCGTTCACGCAACGTTGGGAGTTTCCCGGTGCAGTAACACTGGGGCAAACGGATAAAGAGCGAAACATTTTCTTGCTATGTAACGCAGGTTTCGCATCAGCAATATCTTAAAATGAGTTCTAAATACCTCACTAGCCACGAGACAAATGTGACTCATGGTATTCATATCCAGTACTCTTTTGTGAGTCACATGTGTCTCATTGAAGAAAGAAAAACGATAAAAGAAGTTGCGGAACAATGACAGTTGGATACACTTGTCAGTTGGTCTAAAGCAATTTTCCAAATACATATTTCATGATGGTGTCGAGATTTCCAAAAATATATCAAGGATTTCTACAGTGGGTAAAGCGGGCCTTTGTAGTGAATGTATATGTAACCCTAAAAAGTCTATGAAATTATTGGTACAATCTTCACTCCACGGTATGGTCTGAAGTCAACAAGTATGGGATCAAAAACCTTTTCCATTTAACGACAGTTTTGTTAGAACAGAGCTACTAAGCAAATTTTTCGTAAACTTTTGTGTAGTAAATTGTTCTCTTGCACTGGACGCAAGAACATATTTATTTCTAGTCAACTTACTATTTACTTTTGTCACAAGGAATAGTGTAACAATCCGGAATCGCTGAAAGGTGGTAAGACAGATTTCCCGGCGATAATTGTGGATAGCAGTCAACATGCTCAGCAGTTCCCCTCTATGTATTTTGGCTGTTAACTTAAGCACCTAAATTGTAATATGCCTGTTCAAATCTGAAATAGAAACTATCAAAAACAAGCGAAATCCGGGACAAAGTTACTATGAATTACCACCAGACGCTAACGGCAAAGTACGGCCGACCTCCATTATATTACAAATGGTCAGTTACTCGTACATCTTATCTAATAGTTAGCCTTTGCGTATAGAGAAGATTCGCAAAATTTTCAGAAAGCTTTACATTATATTGAAAAGAAAATAGTGTGCGTCTTATCTATATGACATGACCAACCACTAGATAAGGTGTACGAAAATCCCGCCCAAAATGTCATCAGGATTTTATCACTAAATTTATTATTCGCCATATAAATCAAAAATTTTTTGCAACACAGAAGCTTAAAATTTAAATTTGCGTCAACGCAACATCACGTTGGGAGCCACTGGTAACACTTACTGAAATTTTTCAAATTTTTTTTTCTTCATTGTATTGTAATTGATTGGAATTTACCAAAAAACTTTATAGTTTCAGCGTATTTTTATCCTTGGGACGAAATGGGTTAATCCGTACGCAGAAGAAATCATTGGCGAGTACCAAGGCGGCTTTAGACCTGGTCGTTCGACGACAGATCAGCTTTTTACAGTGAAACTTTTACTCAAGAAGTGATGGGAATACAACATCGACATATACCAAATATTTGTTGACTTCAAGCAGGCATACGACAGTATCGATCGAAGCGTACTGTACAACATTTTGCTGCATTTTGGAATACCGGCTAAGCTAGTGCGACTCATAAGGATGGCGATGACTAATACCGTCTCGCAGGTCAGAGTTCAGAACAGACTCACTGACCTATTTGAAACTCGTACTGGACTCAAGCAAGGCGACGGGCTGGCGCCGACGCTCTTCAACCTGGCTATGGAGTATGTGATTCGAGCCATGAATTTGGACAGCAGCGGAACGCTACTCATTAAATCGACTCAACTAGTAGCCTACGCCGACGACATCAACATCATGTCTCGAAGATTGGGTGATGCAGAAAGCCTTCTGCATAATCTCAATAACGCCGCCTCTGAACACCTGTTGGACACATTCGAGCGAAAGGTTCTCCGAAGAATCTTCGGGGCCGTTCGTGAACGAGGTGAATGGCGCATCTGGTACAACCTTGAGTTGTATCAGCTGTATGATGAGCTACAGGTGTCGAAGATCGTGAAATTGCAGCGATTGCAATGGGCGGGTCATGTACAAAGGATGAACGACGATCGCATGCCCAAAAAGGTGATGAACGCGCAACGAGTGGACGGAGCCAGATTGCGTGGACGACCGAGAGGCCGATGGGAGCATTCTGTATGTGAGGACGCCCACCAGATGCTAGGCTTTCGGAATTGGAGGACAAGTTCGCGTGACCGCGACAATTGGAGGTTTTCAATCCAGGCGGCCAAGGCCCGACGTCGGGCTATCGTGCCATAAAGAAGAAGAATATGCAATATGTTGTTCTATATGCTGAAAAAAGAAGAACGCAGAGAAATAAAATCAGGATGTGTTGTCGTCGAAGACTCAGACCAGAAGGGCGAGAGCAATTTATTTAAAGTTCTATTTATAGATACAGTGTGTATGTGTGTATGTGTGTAAAAATGCAAATATTATAAAATATGCTATACCCAATAGGTCTGGCTGGACCTACTGAGAAAACATTTTCATTTTTTAGAAAAGGTGAAATTTTTATCGGTAGAATCATTCTATCGATTCTTTACTGCCATTTTTAAACAATAAAAGTGTTAAAACCATTTTTGTAGATACACTAGTAACGTTTTTAAGTGGACATATTTTGGGGTGGTATTATTGTAAACATGTTTTTCCCTTATTTTCATCTCTTTTTGCTTCTCTGTTTTTATGGCGTATATCTAGTAGAAAGTTTGTTCGCATTTTTCAATACCAATATCTTTGGGCAAATATTTGGCGTTTTCTTAGTAGATTTTACCTCAATATTAGCCTGCAGATTTAGGGAAGCAGGTGGAAAGAAATAGGGAATTTTGAAGCGCGAAAATCAGTTCATTATAAATTTTTCGTAAATTTCTTGATCAAATCTATTTTGAAAGACGTTCGTAAGTCTCTCATACTTTGTCCTAACTATTACAAAGAAAATAAAACTGGTTTGAATTTCATTGAATCAAATCTCAGTTGATTGTTATGAAACGTGATGAAATTAGGCATACTTATTTCCCGAACTTCACGGCTTTTCAAAGAAAAATCTGAGAAATTTTTATCGTTTATAGTTCAAATTGAATTTTATTGACATTGTTACATCATAAATAGGAGAATTTTAAGAGAATTTTATATTTTCACTTTTTACCTCAAGAGAAGAATGGGGGGAAAGACTATAGGTCTGGCCAGACCTATTGGGTATCAAAAAGCACTATAAATTGAAAATCATTAAAAACATACTCAAAACTTTAACCGATTTTTTCAAATTTTTGCAAAATGCTTCTAAACATATTATTCTAGGATATCATGAAATATAAAGTCGCTGCGATTTCATCTTTTATACTTTTCTGACCAAAATATAGTGCCAAAGGTCTGGCCAGACCTTTGTGCCGACAGAAGGGTTAAATAACGATACATTGTCATATAGTGTAAGGGACTAACTTCCTATTAGCTTCTTTTTTATCATCGACAACGTCGTAAAGGAAATGATTCAAGTGATTATAATTTTCTTCACAACAAGATCGTCAGAAGTTGCATTAAAACAAGTGAAATATTTCCACAACACAGTCATAACGCAAAATAAGGCACTGTACGTGAGACTTCTATGCACAAAAAAAATCATTACCTTTTCACGAAAAATGTCAGAACACAAAATACGACGCTTTTTCGGATAGTCGAACGATCTCCACACCACGATGTCTGTAACACAACTAAGAAATGTCGCTCTTGCAATTAAAAACACATTGGATTGGAACATATGAAATGAGAGAACGACATATTATTATCTCACGCGGAGAGTACACACAGTTTCACTATAAAAGTAGCGGACAAGATCAAACATGATAAAACGGGTGTAATAAATATTTTGTTGTAAATATTTTTCAAGCCACTTATAAGTTTCATTGATTTCTATTCCATATCCGTCAAATTACTTCATTAATTATCTGGTGTGGGTATATTCACCGGATACAATACAAGTTGGTCATATCAATTTCTTCATTCGCCAACTGACTGACCGCTGTGCATAGTGTCCCTTATAGGGGACGGCTTGTAAATCTACTATTACTTATTTTTTTTTTGAAAAAAATCTTTCAAAAAGTACTTCCTTGTAGCTATTTTAAATCATAATAGTTGACAAAAGTAAAAAAATGTTGTCAAGGAGCTTCATGCACTAATGGGTTAAGTCGCATCGCTTGAAAACCATTCATCATTCATGTGCGGCTTCAGTCTTGATGAGACACACGTATATAGTGGCGTGTCATTAAACCTACACAACCGCACAGTATTCATAGGAAAACAAAACGCTACATCCTCCTATATCCTTAGCAACAACTATCAAGATACCTGCTGCTTAGTTTGGCGTCTTTTCGGAATAATCCGACAGATTCTACCATAGCGAACATCATAATCTTTCCAAGATACGCGCTTTTACTAATATTGTACACACACACGGCTATACACAGTCTATTCACATATACAAACCACGCACCAAATCGCGGGGCTTATGGTAATTCTTGTGATTTCTGAAGCGTCAGGATATGCAGGATTTAATGAGCCGAATAGGCAACAACTATGACGGGAACTGGCGGAAACTATTGCTATATTGCGGGGGCGCGCGATGGTATTGACATGCATGGAAATTGCTAAAATTGTTCCACCTTGTTATCCTTACGAGGTAAATTATCGTGGTTCTGGATCTGATTACTTAAGTAGTTCATTGTTCCACTATTTTGAAATTAGCGGCGGATTTGCATTCATGAATTAATTAGGTGGAATTTATTGATAATACGATGGATACACAACAGATGGAGCGGAGATTTGAACGTTGAAAGTGAAAACTGTAAAGTGAATGGAATTTCTGGTTGGATTGTGTTTATTATTATTATCTAATGAGATCCAGATTAGAATGTAAGAGGTTTGAAGGTACGCCATGCATGATTTGAAAACTTAAATGTTGAATAAATTTATATGCATCAATTCTATAGTCCTGAATGGTCCTAAATGGTGGAATAATAAATTTATAGTTTCGTATTAATAAATTTTATTTGTAGAAATCCAATTTGAATAAATTTACATTTTGCACACTATAAATGCATTTGGCATGTGTCAACGCAACGCAATGAATCATACAGCATTCTGTTCAACAACAGAGTTTAGCTATTTCACTTTTTTTTTTGTTAATCGGCCACAAGGGAGTATTTTCCATTATTTCACTTCAATTTTCGCATTAGATGTCCTTTACACAATCGCTAAACATAAATCTTCCAACAGCGCAGTCTTGCCAGTTGCAAGGAAAAAAAACGAAAATATGTAGCGTGAATGAATGCAGGATTTATCGATTTCTATTTAGCATTATGTATGTATGTGTATAGGTACGTCGGGAATGGCCTTATGGTCGTAAATATTCAAAAGTAGACAGTGCATTTAACGTAACAAAACGTGATTCCATTGATATTCAAATGAGGCCCACATGAGCTCTGTGCTCAGTCAGTGATAAGAGAGCTATATGTACGTATATGGAGAATTCAAGTTTGCCACTGCAGGGAATACAACAAGGATTCGTATACGTTGTGTCGTATTTACAAGCAATTGTTGCATTGATTTCCTTTGGTTGGATGTGTTGTATAACATATGCCATGCAGCCGTCTCAAGGCGAGTATTGACCAGTGGCGGCTCGTGCCTATGGAAATAGGTGAGGCGAAAAAAAACGAGGCTAATTTCGGGCGCGGCCGAAATTTGGATACCCTTCGCTCTCCTCGGACTAAAAGATTTTTCGGGCGTACCTACGACTTGTATTTAATCCCCACTCCCCATTCTTTTCCTTCCGTCTTCACAAATGTTCCATTGCGTCGACAAAACAATATTTGTGTGGGTTTTGGTTGGAACAAGTGGGCTAATAAAAATATTTACTCAGAAAATTTTATTGGGGGACGCGGGAGCATGGCCCCATAGTCCGGTTCCATTTGTTTTGACCTTTTTTATTGCTTTGATAAAGACACATCAATTCAAGGTTTTCTGAAATTGGGAGTAAAAAATGTATGGGAGCCCCATGACTCATGGTCCGATTTGATTCATTCTTACATACTTTTGTGTCATCAATAGAAATACATTTGGGTGAAACTTAGTTGAAATTGATGCACAAATAAAAAAAAAATTCTTAGAAGGACCTAATCTGGGGGGTTGGGTTTGTATGGCAGCCCCATGACCCCATTGTCCGATTTGACCGATTCAAACATGCAGACTGCCTGCAGCAAAAAGGAGCAGTTGTGCAACATTTCTGCTTTATATAGCTTTTAAATTGGCCGAGTAAAACGCGTCGCAACAGACGGACAGGCGGACACCGCCCAATCGACTCCCCAAGTCATGCTGATGATCATATTTGTATACTTTTTATATGGTCGGAGATACTTTCTTCAATGCGTTACAAACTTCATGACAAAGTTAATATACCTACCCTTTCACTCTATGAGCGAAGGGTATAAAAACACAATAGAAGGGGGTTGTTACATTAATAGAGGATAATTATTTTACAGTTACAATTTTCTTCAACGCATCATAATATCCCATTTTACATATTTGGCGTTTCGGCATAAAGTAAAAATCAATTTTAAAAGTTTCGGCGTTAAAATATTAAAATGAAATAATGAACAGTGACAAAAACTACACAACTATCGATTTTGCCCTTTTTAAAATCATATGCAACAAGCAACATCACCTAATATTTTCCTTTTTCTATTTTAACCAAAATACATACAAAAGAAAACCAAAACTACGCTGAGTAAGTTCTTATCTCAACTTCATTTTGCACAGCTACATTTCAATGCGCAAAGCATACAACAAAGCGAGAACAAATCGTCGCACTGCTTCGGTTCAGATACACACGCTGAGGCGATTTTTGTTTCGCCTCAGTGGTAGTTTTTTTCCCGTACATTCTCCCATAGAGAATTGGGCGAATGTATTGATACGCGTTAAGTTGTTGTTCGGGATTGTGCGGCGGAAAAATTATCGCCTCACTTGTATGAATTCGTGTACAAAAACTATGTTAGGGATTTGACGATTGCGTAATGGAACTTGTAAGTGAGTTTAAAGATAAATTTAAGGTTTTTTATCATATTTGATGAATTATGTTTTGTGATAAATTAAGAAGTATAACTCGACAGAAATGAAGGTGAGGCGCCGCCTCAGTTGCCTCATCTGAGGAGCCGCCACTGGTATTGACTGCTCTCTGTTGTATAACCTTTAATACACCCGATTCCGGAAATGAGTCTGCTACTTGTTTGAATACCAATTTAATTGCAAATTCGATTAACCTTCTACATAAAGCATGAAGTCCTAGGACTAGATGGTAGCCTTGAAGAAATCCTGCGATATCTATCTGCTATTCCGGACAGTTTCAATTCAAGGAAATATTGATTTGGAAGGAAATGAGGCCGTTTGTGTAAAACAACAGCTCCGATATTAACATCACAAGGGATTTTAACGGGTAAACTCTATATGAACACCGATTTTACGGATACATTGAAATAGGTCAGTTGACCATGCTGGTGCAACTCAAGCTCTCTACAGACTTCAGAAGATTATGCAAAATCTTGAGATTTTACAAAATCTAGGCTAAAATCCTTAGGATTTTCCATACATTTTCATAGATTTTGTAACGAGATTATAACCAAAATCTCAAGCAAAAACTCTACAAAATCGTGGTGAAATGTGGTGAGCTTTGCCTTTGACAATACTACAGTAGAGGCCATCTATCCGATTTTCCGCTCTGTCCACGGTTTTGTACACATAATTTTGTCTTTAACTTTTTGACGAACATGAATTTATTGACATAGATTTCAAGAAGTTGGATACAACTTCTTGCTGTAACAAATTAATAAAAATAGCAGTTTCAGTCGTGCATGAAATTGTCGCAGTGGCAATTTAGACGGACTCTACTGTACTATCAAGTCGTGGAACAAGGTTACGACCATACTGTGAACAGCATGTAAGATATCATAATCTATCTTGATTTTGCGACCATAAAGCTCTTTACAGACTATAGAAGATTTTGCATAATCTTGAGATTTTACAAAATCTAAGCGAAAATCTTCTAAATTTTCCATACATTTTCATAGATTTTGTACGGAGATTATAACGAAAATCTCGGAGAAAATCTTTACAAAATCAAGGTGAAGTGTGGTGAACTCCGCATTTGGCAATACTAAAGTAGAGGTCATCTAATCCATTTTCCGCTTTGCACATGGATTTTTACACAAAAGTGTGATGTTTTTACCTATTGATAGGGTGGCCAGATGCCCCGTACTTTACGGGTTACCCCGTTTTTCGGGCACCGAAAGTCCAAAAACCCGTAATCCGAAAAATAAAATACGGGGCAAATAATGGATAGTTTAAGAAAAAAAACTCCCCCAAAGGGTTAGAGACAATTTTTTATCGTAATAAAGTCAACCAAATACATAGTTCTAAAGTTTCCGGGACGCGAAATGGACGTAATCAAGCTAACACTGTTAACATGGTACATGAATGTTTTTTTTTTCGGGCAGAAATACACGCAATAGAAACCTGCGCTGATCTACGAGAGAACTACGTAAATAAACGTATAGCCATCTTCTCAGACAGCCAAGCGGCTATTAAATCCCTTACTAAGCAAACCGTCACGTCAAGACTTGTTCAATGCTGCCTGAAGGCGTTGAACAAACTAGGCGAAAACAACAGCCTAACACTTTTCTGGGTTCCAGGTCACATGGGCATCGCAGGGAAAGAACAAGCCGATGAGCTAGCACGCACAGCTGCATCTTCCCCTTTCTGCGGACCTGAACCCTTCTGCAACATCTCTTCATGTTTAGTAAAGAGAGCTTTCAGAGACCAAGAACGGCTCAAGGCAACTGAGCACTGGGATAAACTACCAGGGCTCAGACAATCGAAAATGTTTAAAGCAGGGTATTCCCACAGAAGAACGGCTGAGCTGCTGCACTTAAGCAGAGCTAAAGTACGCATCATCTGTGGCATTCTCACAGGTCACTCCTGTTGGAGATAACATTTACGCACAATAAGAATTGTGCAAGATGCGAGCTGTCGATTCTGTGAAGAGGATGACGAAACCTCTTTCCACGTCTTATGCGAGTGCGATGCACTGGCCCAGCATCGCTGGCCACACCTCGGAGTGGCCTTTCCAGATACGGACGACATAGTTTCGACATCTATTACCGACCTCAACTCGTTTCTTAGCACGATCAACCTTGATCGTCAGGTGTAGTCCTGCCCATCTCCGACTAGGGCGATAGCACAATAGGCCCACTGGCTTCAGTGCTGCGAAACCCTTCGGGTTCACGCCCCTCTACAATCTACATGAATGTGTTGCAGTATTTGGAATCAGGATTCGATTTTGCCGGACACAATTACCTGTACTATCTGCAACCCTTAAATTTGCAGTACGAACGAAAATTTGAGCAACTGGAGAGAATAATCGGATGCCTAAACATAACTACAGTGAACTTGGATGACCTTTATGAGGAATTTTGTGTAACTTCGCCCCTAATTAATAAATACGTTCAGGAGATGAAGAGATGTCGATGAAGTGATAAGCCCTGACACACCCACAAAATTATTTAAAGCGGTCAATAATAGCAGCAAAATACGACTCGATTTTTGAAACTGGTCTTTTCTATACTTCAGCAGGTGACCAAATCGATCAGCTTTTCTAGTAGCTAAGTACCAATAAACCCTTATCGAATCGTCCCCTGAAAGTGGACGTTAAAAACTGCGCAAAACCCCCTTGTTCAGCTCGAACGTGTTTTTGGCTGTTTTCGACGTAAAATGTACTTGTACTTGTACCCTATGCGACCTCGTCCACTATCAGGGGACGAAATCGATAAGGGTTTTGACAATAGAAAAGCTAATCGATTTCGTCCCCAAGAAGGTGATGAACTGAACAGGGTTTCCTAAATACTCGTCCCGGCAATAAATTCACCGGCAGAGAGAATATTCTCACTTTGCGGTAACGCATGGGCAGATAGCCGGAACCGAATAAATATTCACACTGCTGCACCTCAAATAAAATGCACTTTATAGTGGAAAATGAAGAGTTATTGAGGGACTGTATCTGACAACTAGGAAATATTACTAAAAATAAATGATGTTGTATATTATGATTTTGGTTGTGATGTGTTGGTTTATATGTACTGTATTTATTAGAATTATTGTTAGTTACGGATTTAGCATGTATTTTATTTATTACATCGTTTGTGTTAAAATTATTAGTATTACTGTGTGAAAGTGTTTGATTTTTTAAATTATTTAGCTGTTTTGTTACTGTTTCTTTTGCGCGGCAAATATCGATTGCTTTATTTAGCGTTATGTCCGGAACAAGCCAAAGTTTTTCTCTTAGATTAAGATCTTTTATAGAACAAATGATTTTATCTAATAAAATATCATCGGATAACTCACCATATTGAGTGTTTTTATTTAATTGCCTCAATTTAGCGAAGTACTCGTCATATGTTTCATCTGGATCCTGTGAAGCCAAATTAAAAATAGCACGCTCATACCTTTTGTTCACCTTAGGAGTTAGATTTTCTTTCAGGGCCTTTAAAATGTTTTCAGTTTTCGACTTTTGTTCCTTTGTTAGCGGCAAATTGTGATAATATTGGAAAACATCCGATCCCACAGCAGTCAGCAAAATGGAATTTTCGTTTCTTCGGTTTCTTTGTTGAGTCCAGAAGCGACGACATAGTTCGACCAACGTTGCACAAAATTTTCGAAATTTCGCACTATGTCTCCCGATTTAATGTTGATTGGCTCCGGCAAAGGGATGTTGAGATGGCTGGTTGTTGTCGGCACAAATTGCTTCTCTAGCGAAGCCAATCGGCTTGCTAGAATATTGTAGCTCGATTTCACTTCATCCATTATTTTAGCTTGTTCTTCCATATTCTTTTTACGAGTTTTCATGGGTTTGTTCACGCACTTTTCACACACCTGACACCATGTTTTATATTGTTCTTTTGTTAAATCACAACACGTTCGATTTAATTCAATGAAGTAATATAATGTATTTAAGAATAAGTATTAATAGTACAAATAGATTAACAATGGATAAATTAGGTTTACTTTAGGGATTAATGCAAGCGGCTTGATAAATTCTGATAGAGCAAGTTAATAGTTCAAATGTTCAGAGAGAAGTGAAGTACAATAGCGGTTGATATTCAAAATGATCTATGTTAAATGTATGTATGTAAAATGAATGAAACGGGATAGTGATCGAAACATGAAATATATAAAAATTCAAATACATATATAACATCCCCTTTTTTTTCTTTAATAAGATGCTTGGTACTTATTTGTGGGACGCTTGATTCTTGTCGACTTCCGAACCGGCAATTGTTGGTTTTGAGCGTCTCGACAAACGTTTTGCTCTGGAACTAAAGCATTTCCGTGCTCGGCACGCTCATCGGGCATCCTTCTGATGTGGATTGAATTTCGGGTATACTCGCTGTCTCCCACACGTACGACATATGACCTTGCGCTTTTCCGTTTTACGATAAAGCCTGGAATCCAAGATTTGGAAGAGTTATGTAATTTAATAAATACCTTTTCCCCTCTGTTTAATTTACGTAGTTGTTTCGTTGTCCGGTCATAGTATGCCTTGGAGTATGATCGCCTTCTCTTGATGGATTCTGGTACGCCAGATGTTATCTCCTGCTGGAAGTTGATCGTCGGTATGTCGCATCTTAACCATCGGCAATAAAAACGTTTTGCTGGACTGCTACCTATCTTGTTCGGCGTATTTCTCCAAGCTAGTAGAGATTTGTAGACATCCTGGTTGCTATGAGTACATTTCAGAATCATTTTCTTGGCAATTTTCACCGCTGCTTCGGCCTTCCCATTTCCTTGCTGATGTATTGGACTTGATGTGTTGTGGACAAAATTCCATTTTGTCGAAAATTCTTGGAATTGGTGACTTACAAATTGGCCATTATCCGTGATGACGAGTTTGGGGATTCCATGCCTAGCAAAATTGCGTTTGCAAATGTTGACTATTTGGCTTGCTGACATATCGGCTATTTCGTCAAGTTCGAAGAAGTCCGAATAATGATCCACAGTTAGCATGTATCGCTTAATGCTGCTGTTTTTCCGAATTTCAAATATATCCATCGACACTGTTTCGAAAGGGTACTTTGGAATGTCGTGGCTAATCATAGGTTCCTTCTGTTGATTCCTTGAGTATGTGATGCAAGTTTCGCAGTTCTGGATCATGTTTTTTATTTGGTCATTGATTCCCGGTCAAAATACGGATTCTCGTGCTAAGTTCGTTGTGTTCTCGATCCCAGAGTGATTTGCATGAAGTTTCTCCAATATTGAGTTTCGCATAGACTTCGGTATTAATATGCGATTTCCTTTCAGAATGAGTCCATTTTGATTCGTTAGCGTTTCCTTGTAGCTGAAGAATTGTTGAAGATGTTGACTCAGCTTGTTTTTGTTGTTCGGCCATCCATTCGTGATTACGTAGTGTAATTCGTTTAAAATAGGGTCTTTGCTAGTTTCTTCCTTGATTTTGTTTAACGTGATGTCGCTGATCGGCAGATCTGCAGTTGCATCAATTTGTTCAATTACTTCGAAGATTTTTTCAATGTTGTATACATCGTAATGTTTTTCTTCATTCGTTATACTTTCAGGGGCTCTTGATAACGTATCTGCTATATACATGTGTTTCCCTTTTGTATATTTTACGTTTAGCGTATATCGTTGAAGCATGAGGATCATGTTTTGAAGTCGTTTCGGAGCTTCAAGTAGTGGTTTCTTAAAAATGTTGATCAATGGGTTATGATCGGTTTCAACTGTTACGTCAGATTTACCACAGATATACTGGTCAAAGCGTCTGCAAGCGAAAAGTATGGCCAGCATTTCCTTCTCAATTTGCGCGTAATTCCTTTGAGTCGGTGTTAATGTTTTCGATGCGTATGCAACTGGCTTGTTGTCCTGGAGAAGAACGCTACCGATGCCAAACGATGATGCATCTGTTTGAATGACCACTGGTTTGTTGACGTCGAAATACTTTAATGTTGTTACTGTCGTTAGTTCTTGTTTCAAGTTGATGAATTCTTTCTCGTGTTGTTGTTCCCATTTAAATTGCGATGTTGAATGCGTTAATTCTCGTAGGCAATGAGACTGCTCAGCTAAATTCGGAATGTATTGACCAAGATAGGTTACCATTCCTAGGAACCTGTTCAGCTCTTCTTTGTTGTTGGGGACTTGCATATTTCGAATGGTTGAGATTTTGGTTTCATCAGCTTTCATGCCATTGACCGTTAAAACATGTCCATAAAACTTTACTTCCTTGGTGCACAGTTTCAGCTTATCCTTGTTCAGCTTAAAATTTTCTTGCTCGAGTCGTTCTAGGAGGCTTTTCAAATTGTTGTTGTGATCTGCGATCGCCTCCTGTTCCGTTTCTCCCGTACCGAATATTAATATATCGTCGGCGATGCTTAAAACTCCTTTTAATCCGTTGAGAATTCGACATTGTTCGATTTGGAAAAGTTCCATAGCCGTTTTAATTCCAAATGGCATTCTGAGGAATTTGTAGTTTCCAAACGGTGTGCTGAACGTTGTTAATGCACTGCTTGCGTCATCCAGTTGAAGCTGCCAAAATCCGCGTTTAGCGTCGACTGTCGAGAACACTTTTGCGTTGGCTAACATCGGCGTTATTTCTTGCAACGTTTTAGACGTAAAGCGCACATCTTCAATGTTTTTATTTAATTCGCGAGGATCTAAACACACGCGTAGTTTGTTATTGTTTTTCACGATTACGATGTTGTTTAACCACGGAGTTTGATCATTTTGTTTCGCAATGACACCTTCGTTTTCCATTTCGTTGAGAATGTCTAATAAATTGTTATGAAGGGCAACAGGGACACGTCGCGTTGCTTGCTTTCGCGGCACGGCGTCACTTTTTAGTTTAATTGTCACTAGGTTTTTTAGTTTCCCGAGTCCACCAAAAACTGATTCAAATTGTTTACAAATTTTCTCCGCACTTTGTTTTTGTTCATTTGTTAGTCTTTTTGTTTCGATTTCGTTGCACATTTTTATTAGATTCATAGAAAAACACGTATCAGCTGACAATAGAGGAATATGTTCACCTTCAATTATTTCGAACTCGGTTGTTTTTGTTAAATTTTTATGTTTCAAAGTCAAAGATAGTTTACCGAGAGGAATCACGATATTATTCCCGAAAGCTTTAAGTTTCGTTGATGTTTTTTCGGCAAAAATTTTGTTTACGTTTAGTAGTAGATTTAGATTTAGTAGATTTTAGAGTGTTTAGTCCTACGATATTACATGTTGCGCCCGTATCTAGAATACACTTGACGTTTACGTATTTCTCTTTTTGTTTTATATCTATATCAGCTGTTAGAATGTTACTGTTATCACTTAGTGTTAGAATGATTTGTTGGTTGGACTGTTCGTTCACGATGCTATGGATATGTTTGCTATCGCTTGCTCTTCTCGCCGACATGCATACTACTGCAAAATGACCGCGTTTGTTGCATTTTCTGCACACAGCTGTTCTTGCTGGACAATCTTTTAGTGTGTTGTGATAGCGGTTCCCACAGAATTTGCAGCTTCTCTCTTTTTGATACTTGTGTTGTATTATCGGCATAAAAATATATTTTTTTTTAATTTTTGCCCTGTTAAAAAATCGAAAACCCGTATTTTATACGCTAGTGACCCGTAATCGACGAACATAAATCATTGACATAATTCCTATAGGGTAGATTCTGCTTCTTGTTTTAACAATTTAATATAAATAACAGTTTCAGTCGTGCATGAAATTGTCGGAGTTTGCAATTTAGACGGATTTTACTGTACTGTCAAGTCCTGGAACAATATTACGACCATATCCCTTTCAGACCTGACGCTTAACTATACTAATTATATTTCTCTTTATTTGGAATATACAATGTCTACACTGGACAGAAAAACATGTCAATTCTGAAATTTTTAAGTTTTTATAGTCTTCAAGGACTCGCACAATTGATGCATCTCGGTCCCGTTACATTAGAAAAAAGCAAAATTCCGTATGATGAGTTTATATACTTATTTATTATATTTGAGTGTGGTACAGTTTAAAACAATTAAAATTAAATTTTTTTTTTGCTGAAACACAAAAATACGTCGCACTTGGTGCATCGTGTGCGAGTACGCGATTTACAGCCTTCACGGCGGCACATTCGGGCCGATTTTAGGTCTATTTCTTCAGGCCAATGGTTGAAGCCATCCAGTCGCTTCTCGGAACATGGCTGATCCGCGGAAAGGTAACGTTTGGAAGGTGGCGCAGTTGAATCTTCGTCCGGTTCAGATTCGGAGCTGCACATGTCGTAGTTAGTTGTTAGAGTTGCCACCAATCCTTCAGCTACAGCAAGCCGAAAGCTCAGTATCCTTGGATGGTTTCCCTATCGCCCGACAAGCGTTACGGTACTCCATCCAAGCATTGCAGCACGCCAAGTCTATAAAGTGGATGATAACTTTCAATGGCCACTTTCGAGTTTTGAAATGAGTCCGATAGGCTTCCATTAGTTGATCACAAATATCAACTCCACCTATTGACTCGTTGTATTTACGGACTATATTTGGACGAGCGACTTCAATAAACTTCTTCTCCTTTTTGCACCAACGGCGAACGTCATTCGAGGGACTGCATCCATATGCGGTCGAAGCCAGCAGGACCGACTTTGAATCCTTCCATTGCACAACGACAATATCATCCCCTGGGCTGCAGAACTCCTCCATATCTCCTCTTTTCATTTTCTTTTCCTCAGTCAAGCCGACGCATTTTATTCGGTTTTTCATGATGGTCCCAGTTCCATAGATACCTTTCTCCAAAAGTTTTCCCAACAAGGGCAAGGTTGTAAAGTATCTGTCGAAAAATACATACGATCCTTTCGGTAAAGTCTGAACAAAACGCAACACAAATGCAGGACCGAGGCCAATATTGTCGTTTGGAAGTGGAGTTGTCTTGCCTTGATAAATTTCAAAGTCCAGGACCAGCCCTGCTGATGTGGTCAGTACCTCATTTTTTAACCCAACACCTCTAGGTTTGTTGGGCAAACTTTGGCGTACTGGACAACGACCGGTAAAGGGAATCATCTGTTCGTCGATTGAAAACTGCCCACCTTTTTTTCAACATTTCGCCTTTTTGTGAAAAATGATACCTGTTTGTGCAATCCGCAGCCTTATCAAAAAAGGTATCATCAAAATATTTTTTAAAATAATCTAAGGGCGTCAACATCTCCGCTCCGTAATTCTGTAAATTAAAAGTATTCACATTGTCTTATTTAGTGGAAAATCATACGTTCATACGTACTTCTTCAATATTTTCCTCCTCAGGAATATTTTGGCGCACTGGAATTATGTCCAGTTCCTCGCCTTCACTATCTGTGCTTTCGCATGGCACATAGTTCTTATCTCGTTCTTCATCGTCACTGCTGAAATCAAGCGCATCGGAGTCTTCCAATGCTGCCAAAATAGCCTCATCTGTAAGCGACTCTGATGAACGAAAATGGTAGAAAAATACACATTTTTTATGACTTCGGACCGAATACGCACAATTGATGCACTGCTTAAAAAATATAGCTAAACCACATTTTGCTTTCACCAAATGGCTTCAACTTATATCACATACAGAAACTGAATATCTTTTTAGGAAAAATATATTCACTCCACTAAATTTTTCACTATTGGTATTTTAGAAATTATAATAATAACTTACTCTTGCGGACCATTTTCACAAAACTGCAATCGAACATGCCAATTACTCAAAAATTAATAAAACCGTAAATTCCATAACGAAACAATGTGAGAACATAACATAAAAAACAGTCTGCTCAATCGATTCATCTGGGCCGCTTTAATATACGTGGAAAAATACTAAAGTTATAGACATTCAAACTTGCCCGCACAATCGATGCATCACGGTCTGAAAGGGATATAGTGTGAACAGCATACGACATTACATAATCTACGTAGATTTTGTGGCTATATGTGTAAAGCGCTTAAGGTCAAGTTAACCTAAGGTGACCACACTTCCGAAGACTCAATGCTATACATAGTTGCAGAGTTTTTTTTAAACTAAATTATATAAATTTAGTTCTTTGCTGTTAATTGTGTACATTTCGTAACAAGATTTACCGAAAGGCCATTCACAGAGGGTTTTCGGAATTAACCCTTTTTATAGCATTTTCAATTGCATAATTGGCTATAGGATTTCGCCAATTCCTAGCGTATGCTGGCGTACATGAATTTTGGATGTCTTCAAGCGTTGTTTTTCAGATAGTGTGACTGCCAAAGGAACACATCAGATGGAATTTACTAAGAAAATTTGGCATTTTGGCGAAAATCAGTATTGCGGAGTATCTAGTTATACAATAGGCTTCTAATAAAGCGGCATTACGCCAAATGACTGATTTGCTTGAACACTACCCCATTTTTCTCGCTCACTCATACGCCGTACCATCTTTCGGTATTACATCACAGAGGCGGCGTCAACGTATATTTACGTCCTGTTTCCCCACTCTGCAGAGCATTATTGTATGCTGCAGACAAACCACTCACAATATTTCCTTACATTTGCGCTCGGAACTTTCCATTTAAAATTCACCCTATAAGCTTCGAGGCTGGATCTTTCAAGGTGTAGTTCTTATTCTGCGCACTGATAATCTTTAGCTGATTCTCTAATCTTCTCAGTTATTCCTAACATGTGTCATCGCCTGGCGGAATTAAACTCCCGCATATCATTCAGGAGTCGCTAGTCCAACCTCGATTAAGTAGGTACACCAACATTAAGGTGGCGATTAGGGATGAAAACTCTATCGGGGGTCTAGTGCCACGTTGCTTGATGGCAATATTTGCTTGGCTGTGCAAAACCTATTCCTCCGGAATCTCAGCCTTCAAACGAAATTTTTTTATTTCCTCTATGCTGAAAAAATAATCCTGAATGAATCCTAAGGCTTCATCCACACGACGCGAAAACGGCTCGCAAGCTCCACACATCAAAATGCATTGGCTTATATGGGTAGCCCTCGACGAGCGAGAGCCGTGCTGCTGTCAAAACACGGCTGGCGACAGCCCACTAGCCTTGAATTTGCTGCTTGTTGTGCACGAAATGTGAAAACTGGCGCAAACACGTCTCGCGAGTAGTGTTTTGACAGCAGCACGGCTCTCGCTCGTCGAGAGCTTCCCATAATAGCCAATGCATGTGTCGAGCTTGTGAGCCGTTTTCGAGTCGTGTGCATGAAGCCTAAAAGTGTGGATAATTTCAGAAATTTCGGTCGGATCTGAGTTTTGGAAAATTAATGATAGGAAAACATAAAAGTGCTATTATATCGCTTGACAGCTGAAGCCTTGAAATTTTTATCAAATATGAACAGTAAGGTGCTCTACCAGTGATCCAAATTTTTCGCTTATGAATCTTCTAGTTATGGCCAATTTTCAAGTAGAAAAGTCAAAATGGCGATTTTGGCAGCCGTAACTTCCGAATAAGGATAATTACGACCGTGTAATTAGGAGAAAATGTGAGCGCCAACTAGCTCTACAAGTGTGCCAAATTTCAGAAGGTCGAGATGGGTTCCTGAGTTATCAAAAATGAAGGATTGCTAAAGATAAAAGTGCGTTAAATATCGATCTTACAGGGTACAGTATAGTCCAACTTTACACCTTAAAAGCAGACAATACTGAAACCAAGGCGTCATCGAGGACCTTATTATGTAGTGAATTAGGCTTCATTGAGTGGCATGGAGATTGCTGTACATTTTGCTGTACATTTCCCAATGCTGTACGACAGGTTAAAATGCTGTACTGCACATAAAAATGCTGTACGTCTGGTCAGCTTAAGTTAACCTCCTTTCATACTAAAAATACGCCATTTTGTCAGTTATTTTTAATGGTTTGTTAAACTTTAAATGATAAATCATCACAATATGACACGATAGCCCGACGCACGTGCGTTGGCCTTGACCAACTGAATTCTGGACCTCCATTTGTCGTGGTCGCGTGGTGGGCTATCTGAACTACTGGCTACACCACCGAGCTCTCCGGATGTCCAGGCACTCCGGCTTATTCCACTCGTTCATCCGTCCAAATTGAATATACGCATAATAATTAATTTTTGAACACATCCTATTTGTGCATAATAAAACCCAAAAGGGTAAAAACGTGCATAAGGTTCTATTTTTCGTCATTGCAAAAATCTTATCAAACTATCAATAAAATTATAGAAATTTTGAATTTTTTATCGTTCGTTCAACTGTCTCGGGCAAACAATATTTCACATAGTGGCCAATAAAAGATTCAAATCACGTTCCGACCGACTAAAATAAACTCCCATATCTCCATTATATACATATGTATATCTATACGCGAATATGATTTTACCCTGAGTACACCTACTACGGCTCGACACGCTTCACTCCGAGAATAAGTATTCCTTGTAAAACAGCGAGAAATCTCGAGTATGTAAGTGCACAAGTAGTCATACAAAAAAAAATTCAAACTCAGTGCGCCATTCTTGCATTAGTATCTTTGAGGCGAGATGGGATCTTACTTATATCTGATATGCTGTTGAACTGAAAGCAAACACCAGCAATGTGGTAATAGCAGGAACAGATTTCATACACTTCTTCTTCATCCTCTTCTACTATACAGCGTTTTGAGCTTATATCCTTGATTTGATATCTCATAAAATGAGTGGGATAAAAAATTCATTTGATAGCTCTTATACACTTTATTATCCACACCCAAAGTGGATTACGAGTGGAATTTCAAAAAGTATGGCGTGCTTTTTTAAGCGCATGCATATCGAACAAATGTTTATAGGATTACGTTTTAGAAAAGAGGTGTGTACAGTTGGAGACGTTACTTTTTATATTTTATTTTTTTTTCCTACGTACATAGTTTGTTTGTCTTATGAACAAACCCCTTTTCCAGTTCACCCAATTTATTTTATTCCTGATCTGGTCACCCTAAGGATGCTCCGCGATCAGATTTGACTACTTCATTGGCCCGAAAAAAGCGGCGTTTGTCTAACCCTGCAAAAAAAGTTTTTATAGGGGAAAAAATCGATACTCGAATTTCAGTCAACGATTTTATTTGTAAATTAAACAATAAAATGAAAATTTTTGACGTAGTTTTTTGACCATAATTAGCCCACGTTGGACCAAAAAGAATTTCGTTTACTCACTCATACAAGGAAGATCGATCCCCTGAGGATCAAGGGGATTGATCTTCCTAGTCACAAATATTTGTTATTAGTCTAAGAAAAATGGCATATTTGGTCGGCAAAAATCCTACATCGGGAAATTTTTTTGGATTATGGTTGGGAATGGTCCCCAGATTCTGGCATTAAAAGTCCCAACCGATCCGGGGTCCGCAACCTTAAAAAAAGGGGGAAGGGGGTTTTTTTCGGTTTTCTGCGATTATTTCAAAAACGGTAAGAGATACAGAAAAATGATCTGAGGACGAAAAAAACTACATAAAATTATCTTTGCAATGATATATAACACATTAGAGTTTAATTGAATGTTTCGGCGGCGAATAAAAACTAAGGGTATCTCCCATACAAAGTGACCCATCAGGAGTTTGTTCTACGTACTACTCATTTTATAAACTGTAGAACAAAGTTGTCATGGGTCACTTTGTATGGGAGGTACCCTTAGTTTTTATCCGAATGAGCTGATTTTTGGTGGGTGGGTGACTATGACCTCCAATCGCAACAAACCAAAATTTAGCACTCTGCTTCAATTTTGGGGGAGTTATGGACATGCCGTTTTGACAAATTTAAATGGGGGGATAATGGGGGTCCTTGACCGGAGCGACTCAGCGTTTACGTTAAAATTATCTTAAACTTGTTGTTAATACTTGTACAAAATTTTACGGCTGAACTGAAATTCTTTCAAAAGTTATGGAGCTTTCAAAAAAGGTCTAAAATGAAAATATTTTAATTTATGTTGTATTCTAACGCCGAAATATTCAATTAAACTCTAATGTGTTATATATCATTGCAAAGATAATGTTATGTAGTTTTTTTCGTCCTTAGACCTTTTTTCTGTATCTCTTACCGTTTTTGAAATAATCGCAAAAAAACGAAAAAAGGCCCCCCTTTCCCCCCTTTTTTTAAGGTTGCGGACCCCCGATCGGTTGGGACTTTCTATGCCATCATCTCGGGACCATCCCCAACCATAATCAAAAAAAATTTCCGATGTAGGATTTTTGCCGTTCGATGGCCATATTTTGGTCCAATTTTCTTAGACTATATACTGAATTATAATACATAAATTTAGTCCTTTGCTATTAATTGGGTACATTTCGTAACAATATCTACAAAATGCCATCCACTGGGGGAATGGGGGTTTGCTTGGAAAATGCGACTGCCACAAGAACAATTAATCAGAAATATACATAAGGTACATTTTCCTCGACACGACTGCACGACAGCGACTCGCTCATTCCATCATAAAAACGAGTTTTTATATGGAATGAGCGAGTCGCTGTCGTGCGGCCGCGTCGAGGACAACGTACCTTTAGAAATTATATTTTTTTTTGTGAAAGTCAGTATTGTGAGATAATCTAGGGTTCCAATTGAGCAGCATTACGGCACATGCTGTACTAACTTGCTTGAACAATACTTTTACTACTGTTACGGTACTATTATGTGTGTATGTATGCATGTACATATTACTCGCTCTGCAGAACATTAATATGTATATGCTGCATCCATCTCGAGTTTGGGAACGATTCTTAACATTTGCGCTCGGTGTTGTACACTAACCTTTAATTTTAAGGTCACCCACAACCTTCCAGTATGGAACTTTCAAACTTTAGAGCGTGTTCTGCGTACTGATAATTTTAGACGATGATAAAAACTTCGCAGTTTTTCCTGAGATGCGTTGTCGGCTAACGGGATTAAGCTCCCGCGTATCATTCAGGAGTCTCCAGATCAATTCGATTAGGTATACCAACATTAAGGTGAGGATTATGAAACAGCTGGTCCCAAGTGACACGTTGTTCAACGTACAATATTTGCTTTGCTGTGCTAAACTTTTTCGTTCGTAGCCTCAGGTAAACAAGAGAAAAGAAACCTTGAAGCGACAGTCCATTTTCGTCAAACGATTAAAGAAAATTTTTATTCCGTATAGAAAAGCAAAGAAAGTAGATGGTGGTAACTATCTCTTAATCCTGGTAACTCCATACACCCCCCTCCCTCTGAAAAGCAATCTACGCCACTGGGTCTTCTTTTCGGAAATTCATCAGTATTTGAGGCACAAATGCTTTGACGCGAAAAGCTATAACAGGGAAGAGTACTCGAAATAAGATTATAACACATTAAATGGCGCAGTTTCAATGTACCTATGGAGATGAGTCTGAGGTGAGCCTCCAGAGCGGTGGTTGCGATATTTTTGGAGGAGAGTATGCACTTCTTTATGGTTAGGGACATATTGTAGGAAAAAAAACTTTATCTAAAACCCCCTGCAAGAGTCCTTTCTTTAGTATGCTTTTAACTATAATAGAGGTTGATAGGCGAAATGGATGGAGTACAGTACTTGATTTTCCTTCGTTTTGTTATAGAAAAAATCGGATTATTCCACGTCTGCAATTTTTGAACCTTCGAAGCTAGAGTCTTGAAATGTTCACCAAATTTGGACAGTACGACCTGTCAAAATGCTGCACTGTTCAGAAAAATGCTGTACGTCTTGGTCCGCTCACATTAGGATGATTCTAAATATCTCGCGAACGGCTCAACAGATCGTCATGAAATTTGGTAAGAATGTGTAGAATGGTAACAGTCTTTGGCACGAATAACTTGGAACTTGGTAGGGGAAAGATAACAGGGTGTCCCGAAGGTTTGACGACTTCGACTTTTTAAGTTTTTGTCCGAGATTGACGTATGGGTACTTAAAATCAAAGAACTCAACGAGTACATTTCATATCAGTTAGCTTTTTCTTTTTCTATCTATGGCTAAGGCGTTTCACAATGCATACCAGGGCCGCGTCTTAAGATATTTTTCACTGCTTATCTTGTGACTGGATTAAACAATGAACATGAAAATTGCTTTTGAAGTTTCTAGGACCCAGTTAACCGGGTGTCCCTGAATAGTTGCAAAAGTCTACTTTTTCAATACGCATAAGAAAGGTCTGTGTGGGTACACATATCAACGAAATCGTTTCATATAAGTTCTTTTATTCGGAGAAACGGTAACGGATTTACAGCTAATAAATTCAACTTATATGAAAAGCCATCCTTACGTTTGCCTGAATTTCTTTTTGTTGAGAACTCATCAGATAATATAAATCCAAAAATTTCTGTACATTTGTCGTTGAGTACTTTTATTTAAACTGGATACATATAGTAAATCTAAAACGAGACCGAGGCGAATTTCGAGCGCGGCCGAAATTTGGATACCCTTCGCTCTCCTCGGGCTGAAAGCTTTTTCGGGCGTACCTATGACTTGTATTTAATACCCCCCCCCCCCCATTTTTTCCTTTCGTCTTCACAAAAGTTCCGTTGCATCGACAAAACAATATTTGTGTAGGGTTTGGTTGGAATAAGTGGGCATTAAAAATCTTTACTCTAAAATTTTATTATGGGATGCGGGAGCATATCATCAACGATATTATTTGTTTTGACCTTTTTTGTTGCTTTGATAAAGACACATTACTTCAACGTTTTGTGAAATTGTTGTACACAAAATGTTTCTTAGAAGAACCAAAATGGGGGGTTGGGTTTGTATGGCAGCCCCATGACCGCATAGTCCGATTTGATCCATTCTTACATATGTTTTGTGCCATCAAGAGAAACACGTTTGTGTGAAATTTTGTTGAAATTAAAATAAATAACAGGCGCGACATTCCAACATTGGACTAAGGCCGCAGGATGTGTTAGTGACATCCTATTTCCAAGATCTTATCTGCTTTTTGTTGAGGTAATGAGATCAGCATCACGCTCAGCAGTGTTATTTATCCCCATAAATGGGTACTCGTTTAACATCTGAGTGAGATCATAGTCCGTCACAAGCTCGTGAGTTCGAAAAACACCATTATCCACGGTGAGATTCGAACTCATGACCCTGTGCACCGAAGGTGCGCGCACTAACTTGTTGAAACTGGTGCAGGCACAAAAAAAGTTTTTCTTAGAAGTACCTAATTTTGGGCTTAGGTTTGCACGGCTGCCCCGATTTTACCGATTCAAACATACAAACTGCCTGCAGCAAAGGAAGCATTTCTGCAAAATTTCAGCTTCATAGCTTTTAAATTGGCGGGGTAAAACGCGTCGCAGCAGACGGACAGACAAAAAGACAGATAGACGGACAGACAGACAGACGGAAATCGCCCAATCGACTCCCAAAGTCATGCTGATCATATATGTATACTTTTCATATGGTCGGAGGTGCTTCCTTCAATGCCTTACAAACTTCATGACAAAGTTAATATGCCCTTTCACCCTATGAGCGAAGGGTATAAAAAAAAGTATAACCGAAGGGGGACTGATCCCCTTATCTACGCCACTGCCTCTCTGTAAAAGCTAGGAGATTGTGGTTTCCCCTGCGCTTTTAGTCTCAATTTTAAACTTTTAGTTTACACTTTAATATAAGTGTGGTTTTATGGAAAAATTTTAATCATTAAGGTCCAATTGGTTTACTTTCTAATACTTTTAGTCTTAAAAATTTGTAAAACTTGTAAAATTAATGAAACAATTTAATTGTTTAGATTTGAAACAAAATTTGTTTCAAATATGCAGAAAACTTTTTCGGTTTACTATAAAAGTTAAAAAAAAAACTCAATTTCCGACCGTCTACCAGAATACCTGAACGTGTAATAAAATTTCCGCCAGAAGTTGTGCACCCTAGGAAAAAAGGTTTTTACTTCTGGATAAAGAAGATACCGAAGTGGAATTGAACCCAGGAGAAGAAGGCGTATTAGCCAAATTATCAGAACCAGTGAACAACCAATGACCAATGAGATCTGAGGATTTGGCGAAATTACCCAAGGATGCAAGAGGTTTTCCTACGTTCTCTTCTTTATTCTGTTTGTTGGCCGGGCCAAAAACGTTAGTTAGCTTCATTCTTGTTTTCCCGTTTTGAATTTGTTCATATTTTTGATGCATGGAATGCCAAACTCATGTGTTTTGTGTGTTGTATTTTCTTTACAGATGGTAAGGACGAGATGGAGTGGGTGAGTATCGCACTTGTAAGGGAATGCCCAGTAGTCCATGCGTTTTAGTTTGAGTTCACGAAAAAGTTATTTATCGGTCTCCTTACACTATGGTCTTTTTCGTTGGCTACATTTATGGATAAATAAAACGAAACGGTTGTATTTTGTTTGAACGACATTTTTGTTAAAACTATTAAAGTTTATGTATGTCAAACTGCGTACACATTCGTTACCTCATTAGAGAGTTTTAGCATGTCGTTCAAATATAACGACATAGTTTGACATTTGCATCCAAAAATTCGCTTGCCGACAATAGTCCAGTACAATTGGTTCAAAATAGCCCCAAACCTAAACATAAAAAAAAAAGAGAAATTTTTGATGGCAAATTGTTGAATACACTCCCTAATATACGCAGTAGAAAGTTACACTAATTTGCGCCATGGGTTAAGGGGGGAGGGGGTGGCAAAGGGGTGAAAATTCAGTTTCTTGCAAATATCTGGAAAACTATGAGTCTGACCTTAAAATGTGCTGAGGACAAAACAAACTACATAAAATTACCTTTGTAATGATATGTAACACTTTAGACATTTTCCCAGAAAATTATACCCTAGACCTCAAAGTATTATAATGAATTTACAGTTTTTGAGTCTTACATTTCCCACTGTAACTCTTGATAGAATAGACCTTCGGTTATAAGATCTTGTCCATATATTGCTAACAAAATTTCTTTAATTTCTACCAAAAATTATTGGAATGCTCCCACGATTGACGCCCCCCTCACTTCTCCTAACATTTTTCAAAAAGGCATGACTGTAGCTTCTTTTTAAATTGAGCCAGGCAGATCAAATTTGGTGGGCTGCCTATTCTAAGCTCCATCCACTTTCAACAGCGATATTCGACAATACGATGATGAAATGAGTTTGAAGCTCATATCCAAGGGAAAGAAGAAGCTCGCGCAGAGAAAGCTAAAGATTTAGCCGTTCTTTGAAACCTTTTCAGGATATTTCTTAGCATTATTTAGGAAGTAACTTTCTTTCTGCATTATTTTTGTTACTTATTACGGAACATGCCAGATATATCAATTAAATTATTGGTAATAGTTAGGACCAAGGAAATTTCGAAGAACCTTCTTACAACTTGTTATAATTCCTTTTCTGTTAATATGAGGAATTATAAAAAAGTTTCCTAAGGCTATTTTTCTTATTTCATAAACCATTGGATCGTAGGATTTGCAAACAAGTTTTCCTTTGAAATAAAGCTGTAGAGGACAAAAACGCACTAATTGAACATTAATTGAAGACCAAAGGCATCAGATGAGTTACAGTCGCTGATTTCTGATCGTTTGGTGACAGGAAAAATAAATAAAAATCGCATCTTTCGGCGGCTGTACCCTTAGAACCTTGGTAGCGAGAGCATTGAAATGTTTCCCAAATATGGACAGTGCAATTCTCTACAAGTCTACCAAATTTGAAAAGTTTTGGACAGTTTGCAATTAGAATACACAAAAGTCAGATTGGGGCAGCTGTAACTTCGGAACGCGGATAGGTAGAATCTTCAAACTTGGAGGAAATGTGCTCCAAGTATGTCCTCAAGTGTGCCAAATTTCAGGAATTTCGATCGGTTTCCGAGTTATCGGAAATGAACGATTAGCAAACATATAATAATAATATCGATCGCCCATGGGTTAAACTTTACAACTTGAATCGCAAATTTCGACGGCTGTAACTTCTGAACCTTGCGATAGCTAGAGCCTTTAAATTTTCACCAAATGTGGACAGTACAGTGCTCTATAACATTTTTAAATTTCAAATTTTTCGCTCATGGATTTGCGAGTGATGGACAATTTTCAATTAGAAAACTCAAAATTGCAATTTGGGCAGCCGTAACTTCCAAACGCGGATAGGTTAGGACGGTTAGGACCATGTAATTTGGAGGTAATGAGGAAGTGTTCCAGAGCTATCGAAATGAACTTAGTATGTATTGAATCAGATTTAATTGTGCTGCTTAAAGAATGCTGTACATTTTGCTGTACACTTCAAAATGCTGTACGACAGGTCAAAATGCTGTACTGTACAGCAAAATGCTGTACGTCTGGTCAGCTTAACCTAACGCACACTTTTTTTTAAAGTTTCAAGAAGTCGGGTTCATGAAGACGACCCTACCTGGCCGTAAAAAGGGCGACCCCAAGGTTGAATTTTTTCCATTTGCATATTTTGGACAACTAACTGGACTCAATATTATGGGTAACAGACGTACGAGCGTTTCAATATAATCCAGATGGAACCGGTAAATTTAAGCTGCGATTTTCTAACAGCTGGGAGCTACTTCCGTGTAGGAAGATACAAATTCAACCAAAGGAATTTTCTTTTCTAAAGCCGTTATACAATGAACGATTGCCAATTACCTCCAGGAAGTTTGGATATTTGCAAGACTTAAAAATTGCTGTCCCAAAAGATTATCTTTTTATGACAATCTTTATACCCTTCGCTTATTAAGCGTAAAGGGTATATTAACTTTGTCATGAAGTTTGTAACGCATTGAAGGAAGCATCTCCGACCATATAAAATATGTATATATATGATCAGCGTGACGAGCTGAGTCGATTGGACGATGTCCGTCTGTCCGTCTGTCCGTCTGTCTGTCTGTCTGTCTGTTGCGACGCGTTTTGCTCGGCCAGTTTACAAGCTATGGAGCTGAAATTTTGCACACATGCTTCTTTTTGTTGCAGGCAGTTTGTATGTTTGAATCGCTAAAATCCGACAAGGGGGTCGTGGGGCTGCCATACAAACCTACCCCCCAAATTTAGGTTCTTCTTAGAAAAACTTTTTTATTTATGCACCAATTTCAATCAAATTTCACACAAATGTGTTCTAATTGGTAACACACAATATATGTAAAAATCGACCAAATCCGACAATGGGGTCGTGGGGCTGCCATACACACCTAGTCCCCCAAATTATGTTCTTCTAAGAAAAACTTTTTAATTTTCTCATCGATTTCAATCAAATTTCGCACAAATGTGTTTCTAGTAATACCACAAAACATACGTACAAATGGACCAAATCGGACCATGGGGTCATGGGGCTGTCATAGAAACTCCCCAAATTAAGATCTAAGATTTTTTTTATTTATACACCAATTTCAACCAAACTTCACACAAATATGTTTCTATTGATGACACAAAACATATGTATAAATAGATGGAGTCGGACAATGTGGTCACGGGGCTACCATACAAACCTAGCCCCCCAAATCAAATTTTTCTAAGAAAAACGTTTTTATTTGCACACCAATTTCAATCAAACCTCAGAAAATTATATTTCTATTGATGCCACATAACAAACGTGAAATCGGACTATGGGGTCGTGGGGCTGCCATACAAACTTGACCCCCAAAATTAGGTTCTTCTAAAAAATACTTTTTTATTTGGACACAAATTTCAACTAAACCTAATGGAAATGTATTTTTAGTGATGGTACAAAACATATGCAAAAATGAATCATATCGGACCATGGGGTCATGGGGCTGGCATATAAACCCAACCCCCAAAGTAGGTTCTTCGAAGAAAACCTTTTTGATTTGTCCACCAATCTGAACCAAATGGGTTTTAATTGATGCCACCAAAATACGTAAAAATTGATGGGAAGGCCATAGGGCTGCCCTACAACCTCCTTCCCCCTCTTTTTGGTTCTTATAAGAAACCCACGTCCCGCTTCGCCCAATAAGTCTTCGCCACGGCACTTATGAGAAAATTCAAAAGCATGGAAGCGGGGAGGACTGAACACTAGTCATAGGTACGCCCGAAAAAAATTTTAGATCGAGGGGAGCGAAGGGTATCCAAATTTCGGCCGCGCCCGAAATTAGCCTCGGTCTCGTTTTATCTTTTTTTATGACAATCTACCTCATAACTAAAATATTATTGAATATAGATGGATCTTTGAGAAAAGGTTTGTTTCAATTGTTGGAAGAATATTGTGCTAACTCCACAGTCGAATGGAAATCTACAGGATGCAAACGGGCTAACTCCATGTTTTGCTTCTAGTTTCCCCCTGAAAGGAGGAATCATTCAATAAATTCTAAGAAAATATCCTAAAATTCCTTCCACAAAACATATCAGAAAAGATTGTTTCAAACTTCACTGTAGACTGAGATATTAAGTTTATTGTCCCTCCTGACCATTTTCATAAAACGGAGTTAGCTGTTTTGCGAATTAGGCCGACGATAATTGCTTTATGCTTTCGGGGAAACAAAAATTAAGACTAAAATCAGTGAAATTTAATACATAATGGCCGGGTTTCTGATAGCTCTTATTCAGTACCTGTTGGCTGATTAGTCTTATCGCGTAGAGAAGACACACACCATATTTAGAAAGCTTTTCCATTGTATTGAATGGAATTTTTGTTTATTTTGCATAGCTACGCCATATTGTGCTTGTTTAAGCCATCATCTTAGATTGAGAAAATCATTGCGCACTTTCATCCAACAGCGTAAATAAGCAAAAGATAACATAACTATGCAAAATTAACAAAAAATCAATTCAATATAATGGAGAAGCTTTTTGAATATTGTGTGTGTCTTCTCTGGGCGATAAGACTAACCATTCTATAAGATCTACGAGAGAATGGGCCATTGTATATTTTTCTCCTTTCGTAAATAGTAGCTTACAGTAGAAGGTAGAATCATGTGATAAATTTTATCATATCAGTGTCAAAGCCGAATGCATGTATGTACATACATTGTACATACATATAAGTCCTCCGATAACCCTTAAATTTACACAAATCAATTCAAAGGACTAATAACGAAAATGATTACGAAAACCAATAACAACAACAACTAGTGTGTCACCATTTATAATGTATCTGTAAGTATGTACAAACTTAAAAGGTATAAGTATTAATATTTTCGAAATCCGATCGTATAAAATGAAATTAAAATTATTGGTTTCAAAAATATTTGCTCTTTTCACGAAAAATTAATTATTGTTCATATAAGTTGGTACATATATATTTACCAAGAATTTTAGCGGATAAATATTATTACTATAGGTACACGCAATTTCATGGTATTGTGCTTGGAATCCGAAAAAGTGGCAACTACTGTATCGTGTGATATTAAATCGATAGGATTTTAAAATGTTTGTGGTAAATAATCTACGGATAATCTGTAATATTGTATACGAAATTAATTTAAAATTATATTATTATTTTTAAATATATATGAAAGGCGAAAGGGTAGGAACGTAGATTTTAATTCCAATAAAGGTATAGGTACGAATAGTTGTAATAAAATTAGTAAAATTCAATATGGAAATTTGAGTACAAATTTTGAGTTTAGGTATGTTTATATGGTGGTCGTGCCAAAATATAAGAGTAATTGCATACTATGAGCGCAACGAAAAAAAAAAATGGAATGATTCGGTAGACCCGGTCCGTTACACGTAATTTCTGTTTAAACAAGAACAAATCAATTACTTTTCCAAATGGAAAGGAATCTTACAATCTTTTGCGAATGGCAAATTGCGAAATGTTGCGAAGAACTGCGAGAGCTTTTATAGTGGCCGGCAGATAAGCATTGTGCATTTCACATTACGAGAACGCAACGTACGACCGAAAAACAATCGTACGTACTATTATCCATGCTGTTTGTTTTGTAAAGTTGTCTCGTACGTTTTCTTATATTCCGAAATGGTCTATTTGGGTGGTTACAATCTAAAAATTTATTCGCGCAAGCTAACTTTGCAAGGTTGATACGTGAACTAGTTGTTGGTGTTTGATGCTTGAAATATATCAGGCACAGCTGCAACCAGGGGGAGGGGGAGAGGGGGAACCATGCGGTCGCCAGAGGCGGCTTTTTGGCATACACTCAAATCAAAATTTGTAAAAAGCCGAAAGGAAGAATTCAATATTAACTTCAATTTAGCTGAAAACAAACCATATACATATATGCAGTTGAAATAAAATGATGCAATGCAGGAAACAAACTGAGTTCCACAAAAATTATTTTACTACCAAATTTTTCTTAAAAGATGGCTGAATTGAAAAGTGTTTTTTTTTTGGGTCAAAATGTACATAAATTACTTAATTTAAAAACTCGTTAAGATTTTTTTTTATTCTGCAACTGTGTCATCAGTTATCTTTTGGAAGTTGCGTTTTCGAGACGCAAAGTCCTTGCGAAGGCTTGAAGAGTTCTCAATTTATAAGGTGTTATAAATCCTAAAATGCTAATCCCTGCAATGCTGGCATCCGTCCCATTTCTAAAAACATAAAGGAGCAGTTCGCTCAGTTATGTGACAATTAAGTTTAAGTTAAAATTTGAATACCCTTCACTCTCCTCGGGCTAAAAGTGTTTTTCGGGCGATCCTATGACTTGTGTTTAATCCTTCCCCATTCTTTTCCTTCCGTTTTCTCATAAGCTCCGTGGCGTCGATAAAACAATATTTGTGTAAGGTTTGGTTGGAATAAGTGGGAAAATAAAATGATCTCAGAAAACTTTATTGGGGAGATGCGGGAGCACTGCGCCATAGTTCAATTCCATTTGTTTTAAATTTTTTGTTGTTGATAAAGACGCATTAAGGTTTTTTGAAATTGGGGTAGAAAAAATGTTTTTTAGAAGATCCAAAATGGGGGGTTGGGTTTGTATGGTAGCCCCATGACCCCATGGTCCGATTCCATTCATTTTTACATATATCTTATGGCATCAATAGGAATGCACTTTTACGAGTTTTGGTTGAAAGTGGTACACAAATAAAAAAGTTTTTCGTAGGAAAACTCAATTTGGGGTTGGGTTTGTATGACAGCCCCATGACCCCATTGTCCGATTCCATTTATTTTTACATACGCTTTGTGGCATAAAATAAAATGCACTTTTATGAGGTTTGGTTGAAATTAGTGCACAAAGAAAATAGGTTTTCTTAGACAACTCAATTTGGGGGCCTGGGTTTGTATGGCCCCACAGTCCGATTCTATCCGTTCTTACATATGTTGTGTGGCATGGACATAAACACATTTGTGTTTGGTTGAAATTGGTGCTTAAATAAAAAAAAATATTCATAGAAAAAACAAATTTTGGGGAGGGGGGTTTAGGTTTGTATGGCAGCTCCATGACCCCACGGTCTGATTTGAGCGATTCAAACATAAAAACTGCCTGCAATAAAAAGAAGCATGTCTGCAAAAATTACAAACAAACAATTACAAACTTCATGACAAAGTTAATATACCCTTTACTCTACGAGTGAAGGGTATAATGATCACGTTTCTGGATTACGAGCAATTGAAAATTTAGGTTCTCTTCTTCTCATCAAAATTAAAGATTTTAATGATAATATGCTTACCAAATTGAAGAGCAATTCAATTTTCAAATAAAGGACGAAACTATATCACGCAATTAACGATATGTCCTAATTTGATTGCCGGAAGATGAAGCCTAAAATTTTTTAAATTCATACGAAATGAGAAATAAGGAGGATCGTTTACGCATGAAAAAGATAAAAAAGTGTTAAGAAAAACTCCTATGAGAAACTTCATAGCAAAAGGCATCATTTTCATCTAACAGTAGGTACATACTAACATCGTGAAATCCATGCAAATACTGTCAAAATTTTGATGATCATGAAATCGAATTCGGTTGGTTGTACTATGTTCACCGAGCGAAAAACTTATATAAGGGTGTTTTTTTATAGAGGTGTGGTTTTCAAGAAGAAATAAAACGCATATAATTTAATGATATGGCCAAGAACTTAGCTTTATTATAAAGATAAGGGTTTGCCATTATATTTTTAAAAAGATTTCGGAGAAGTGGCCGCCGCGACTGGCTCGAATAAATTCCAGCCGAGAGGCCCAATTTTCGACCCCTTTTTGCAGCAATTGGGGCCGTATGTCAGCAATAACGCGCCGAATATTCTCTTTCAAGGCGTCAATTGTCTCGGGCTTATCTGCGTAGACAAGCGACTTCACATAATAGGCCAGACAATAAACCAAAATATAAGGCGTTAGGTCTCAAAAAATAGCTCGCCTCTGTTTTTTTGGGATATTGCTAGGATAGATACCAGTAGTGTACCAACAAGTTTGCAACTTCGAAAAACCTGTGCTAGCCCCGTGACCCTAAAAAAACCTCAACATTTTCGGACTTTTTTCATATTTTGGTTTGTAATTTTTAAAAGGTACCTCCTACAAGGAAGTCGTCCACTTCCTTTTTTAAGCTAACAAAATCTTCTTTAGTGTTTGAGTGTAACCTCAGCTTTGTAGGTATAAAGGATCCCAAGATACAGCATTTTAAAAGATTGTAATACGAAGTACTTTATGACGTGTTCCGATTCCATCTGTTTTTCTTATAAGAACCTAATATTTAGGCTTTGGTTTGTATGACAGCCCTATGACGCAATGTTCTGATTCCATCCATTCCTAGATATGTTTTGAGGCCTTACTAGGAACACATTTGGATGAGGTTTAGTTAAGATTGGTTCATAAAGCAAAAAGTTTCTCTAAGAAGAACATACTTGAGAGAGGTTGGTTTGTGTGACAGCCCTATGACGTAGTGTTCTGATTTCATCCGTTCCTAGATATTTTTTGAGGCTTAATCAGGAACATATTTGGGTGATTAATATTGGTACATAAAGAAAAAAAATTTCTTAGAAGAACCTAATTTTCAGGGGCAGCCCTATTACCCAATGGTCCGATTCCATTCGTTGCGACATATTACAGCTAAGTAACTGGTTTGTAACTTCGAGTCACATGGCTTTCTCCGCAGAATGCGCATTTAAGCCGATATTTAGTTCGGAAGATGACTAAAATTACAATTTCGAACTTGTTTACAAAAAACAATGTTTAAAGTGATGTATCTTTGGATCCTTTCAACCTACAAAGCTGGAAGTAGACGACTTTCTTTTGGAAATTACAAACCAAAATATGAAAACAGTTCGAAAATTTTGAGGTTTTTTGAGGGTCACGGGGTTAGCACAGGTTTTTCGAAGTTGCAAACTTGGTGGTACACTTCTGGTATCTACCCTAACAATATCCCAAAAAACCAGACCCGAGCTATTTTTTGCGACCTAAAATCATAAAATGACTGGCCTATAACGCCATAAAAATCGTCCAGCGGTGTTGTCCAATTGAACATTTTGATTTTGTTGCCGCATGCGGTGTTTTATGTATTTTGGCATTTAGCTTCTAAATTCAAATGCTGCTGAAGTCATAGACTACAACCACGTAATAGTAAACTCAAACGCGAAAGTTTTTCCCCGCAAATCGCGGAAATTCGCAAAAGATTGTAACCGCACCTTTATGATATTAGTAGGTACACGAATAGAATAAAATTATCCTGCTGAAATTCCAGATTATTTGATT
Organism: Microchrysa polita; assembly: GCA_949715475.1. Taxonomy (NCBI): domain Eukaryota; kingdom Metazoa; phylum Arthropoda; class Insecta; order Diptera; family Stratiomyidae; genus Microchrysa; species Microchrysa polita. Next base: position 15,357,267 of record OX454417.1, on the reverse strand, counting down.
AACTAAAATTTGTATAAATTAATTCCAGATAAATTGATATCAAATCCAATTCAGTTGATTCCTTCCTATCCTATATGAATTTTCCTCTATGTTTTCATCACTTACAGCATATAGGTTTAGATTTCTCTTTCCACAAATACAAGCGACTGTTTCTAATATCTTTATGTATGTATGCGTACAAATTTTATCAGTTCACAATATTCATTTCCATTTCCTAATGAAACTATGTACGTACACAAATATTAGTGATAGTCCTTTGGAAAATGCACAGAGCCTTTGTTTGAGACGAAAAAGGCTTAGAAGCAAAGATCATTCTCTGTGATTTCTTCAGGGAGAATAATACGAGTGTCTATGTTCCATTTGTGTTAAAGTGTCAAGGCTATGATCATTCACAAGAAAATATAGGAGAGCCTTGAAGCGAGATTAATATAGATATGTGTCATGATATATAATTATTATGCTTTCTTGTACGAGTAGAATGTACACCATTCTAACGATGACAGACGGATAATATGAATGCAGTTCTTTTGAATAGACGTTACAGAGTTGCAGCTCTTTTGTATTCTATAAGCAAGCTGCGGTAATTGTGGTATTACCAGTATTACCGTTACTGACCAAACAGAAAACAGATTTTCACTTCGTCCTTGTCAGAATATTATTCCATTCACTATCATATCCGTAGTGAGGATGAAGGAGAGGATTTCCTAATTGTTTCAGTTTTATTCAGCATTCAATATTCTCCTACCTACGAGTATAAAAATAGGATCCTTCTTACAAAACTTCACCCTAAACTTGGGTGCAATTTTACCTCACTACATACGGACGTACTGACATAAATCCCTAAAATCGTAAAAATTTCATCCAATACTCATACTGTAATCCCACGATATGAACAGATTAAACCTAAATCGAAATTAAGCCCAATTCATGGACTTTTTATCCAGCAGCATAGCTACATACATTTTAAATTTAGCGCAAAAAAAGTTTATTACATATTTGCGATTTTCCCTCGGCAAAAAGGCTGCATCAACCTTATGTCTCTGTTCCCTTTTTCTCCTAATAAGGCAAAAAATAAGTTTTATTTTTTTAGTTAAACTTACTTTATTTCCTTTGCTTCTTTCCTGCTTTAGTTTTTTTTTTTCTCCATCGTTTCGGTTCGTCCCGCGTCGGACTTTAATCCGATGGATTTAGAGGTATGGCATATAAAATGATAAAAACTTGAAATTGTTAAGAACGACCATAGCTGGAGTGTCGTATACTCAGAGGCCGGTGTGGCCACGAAAAGGAAAATGCTATGAAGCGGCAAATTTATTAGAGTTCAAGGAATTTCGTTATTTACTACTGTATACGACCGGCACGGAGACGCGACCGAATCGTGAAGGAAATTGAGACTTAAGGTACGTTGTCCTCGACACGACTGCATATTTCAAATAAAAACTCGTTTTTAGAATGAGAGAAAAATGAGTTTTTATATGAAATGAGCGAGTTGCTGTCGCTAGAACCGATGCAGTCGTGTCGAGGACAACGTACCTTTAAGGTACATTTTCCTCGACACGACTGCACGACAGCGACTCGCTCATTCCACATAAAAACTCGTTTTTAGAATGAGAGAAAAATGAGTTGCTGTCGTGCAGTCGTGTCGAGGACAACGTACCTTTATTATGCAAGAGAAATGAAGAGAGTAAAATGTCCTTGTGCTGCTTGTTGTGGATTTGTGGTAGGTACACGCCGAGGAATATCCATTTTGCTTCATGTCTCATACGATAAGTAGCTTTCGAAAAATTTACTACATGCACTGCGGAGTATGGGGACCATGTCAAGTTTATTTTTAGTTTAACGTGTTGTTAAAAAAAAATAACTGGGTCCAACATAACATTGGACTAAGGCCGCAGATGTGTTAGTGACGTCCAATCACCAAGATCTTAACTGCTTTTTGTTGAAGTGTTGATATCAATACGTCTGTCAAGTTAGCACTACCACTTTAAAATTTAGACAAACGCTATAAAGCATTAAATGTCGCGATTTTCTCGTAATTCAATGGAAAAGGAAAAAAATTGTCGCGCCCCTTCTTCCCCTTAAAAACTGCCCTTAAGTGCATTTGAGCCTCACCTCAGCTCACCAAATTCGAGTTCCAAGAATCTCCCCAATGCTAAAAGTGTCCAGTAAGATATAACAGGGGCCGCTTAAGAGATTTCCATCCTGAAAAAATTAGTCGCGCCCCTCCTTCCCTTAAAAACTACCCCGTCAAGTTACCGGGGTGGTAGCGGCCAATTAAAGCATTTCCGTAAAACAAAAAGTATCCAATTAATTTTTGTAGGAACTGAAAGGCATATTACACCCTTCAAAAAATTTGTCGCGCACCTCCTACCCCTTAAAAACTACCCCTAAGTGAATTTCAGCACCAGCTCGCCAAAACTCGAGTTCCAAGAACCGCCCCAATACTAAGAGTGTCCAGTAAATTCTCACAACGGCTGCTTAAGAGACTTCCACCCTGAAAAAAATAGCGGTAGCGGCCAATTCAAGCATTTCCGTAAAACAAAAAGCGTCCAATAAATTGTCACAGGAATAGAAAGGCATATTACACCCTTCAAAAACTTTGTCGCGCTTCTTCTACTCCTTGAAAACTACCCGAACTGGCGAACTGATGCTGAAATGCACTTAGGGGTAGTTTTTAAGAGAGAAATCAAAATTCGAACTCGATTGCACAAATTAAAAAGGTTTTTTTTTTCGCGCTAAACATTGTCACAAATCCGAGTCAAAGGACCGGGCTGTAATATGCCTTTCCATTCCTTTGACAATTTATTGGACGCTTTTTGTTTCACGGAAATGCTTGAATTGGCCGCTACCGGGGTGGTAGTGCTAACTTGAAGGGGGTACTTTTTGAGAGAAAGAGGGGCACGACAAATTTTTTCAGGGTGGGAGTCTCTTAAGCAGCCGTTGTGAGAATTTACTGGACACTTTTAGTATTGGGGCGGTTCTTGGAACTCGAGTTTGGCGAACTATCCGTTTTAACAGAAGTTAGCTCATCAAGACCAGAAGGCACCTATTCCTGTGTAGTGCCGGATTAACCTCGTGGCAGAAGGTGGCAAATGCCACGGGCCCCGCGCCTTGAGGGGGCCTCGCGCTGGCTTTTAAAATAAACTCAATAATAACCAAATTCTAAAAACGAGTGTTAGTATTTTCAATGTGTAGTCATACGATAATACAATAAGGTTTCTTTATGGTAATAACTCTTCGGACAAATGACCTCTTTTATGTCATAATTTCCCATTAATACTTTGATTCGGCTGAATTTGGTTGCCGAAATCGCGACTTCCCAATGTTCGTCTTTCTCCCCTTAATTAGACGATAATTATGAGGGGAATATGTACAATGATTTCAAAACCCGAGCCAGAGCCATGTAGCCCGTGAAACAATTAAATTCTTCCAGCCATTTCTTTTCGGTTATGAGAATTTGCCCTAGATCGTGTGGTTTGACTCGAGTCGATTTCTTTTTATGGGTTTATTTTATATAGAAGAGTTTTATCATGATTTATTGATAAAATTTTTAAAAGTGTAACTCAAAGCTGTATGGACGAAACTCGGCGTAATTTATACAAAATTCATCATCTACATTTAAAAAAAAAAAAAAAAAAAAAACGTACGTGCCAGCGAAGCTGAAGAGCCCGGTCGTCAGAAATGCTTTTCGATACAAACCCCTATTCAGTATACTTCACGATCCAATATAAAAGTAAGTCAACCAGTGGCCGAACACCTTGACTTGGGGCCCTTCCACCAGCTTCTTGAATGCCCCTCTTCTGACGTATAAAAGTAGGTACGAGGGTAGTCTGATAAGTACCCAGCCTCTCCGCCTGATGGTGTCAGTATCGCAAGAGTAATTCACTATCGTGTAGTACATTCTTCTAGACCAAATTTCAGCCGGATCAGACTCGTAGTTTTGCTTTGGCAGCGTGTGAAAACTGGAGTGTCCGCTGATTTTAGAATAGAATTAGCGCAATATCGGTCGGTGATTCGATTCTTGTTTTTGGAAGGGAAATCGCGCAGCGAAATCAAAGTTTGCATGCTGTGTACGGAGACTCTTCTCCTTCGATGGCGAACGTCAAAAATTGGTTTAACGAGTTCAACGTGGTCGCACGCCGGTTTTTGATGAGCCACGTCCAGGTGCCCTGAAAACGGTTAGTACGCAGGATAACGTGACAAAAATCCTCGATATCGTATTGGCAGACCGCCGATTGAAGGTGCGAGAGATAGCTTAGACAGTAGGCATTTCAAAAGATCGCGTGGGTCCTATCCTGCATGAAGTTTGGGGCATGAGAAGCTGTCGGCGCGATGCGTGCCGCGTTTGCTCACTCCGGACAGCAAGCGCAACCGTGAGACCATTTCAAAGTGTTTGACGCTGTTTAAGCGCAATCCGAAGGAGTTTGTGTGTTGTTTCGTGACAGTCGACGAAACTTGGATACTGGTACACACCAGAGACCAAGGAACAGTCGAAACAGTGGACTTCACCCGGCGGACGTGCTCCGAAGAAGGAGAAGACTGTCCCATCGGCTGGAAAGGACATGGACAACGTTTTCAGGGATTCACAAGGTGTGATTGATCCAGATCGGCTACCTGCAGAAGGGCAACACGGTCACAGGTCTGTACTATGCCGAATTATTGAGCCGAATCGAAGCCGAATTGAAGAAAAAACGGCCTCACTTGGCAAAGAAAAAAATGCTCTTCCACCATGATAACGCACCGGCTCACACCTCCTCCCGCCAACACCAAACTGGCCAAATTGGGCTACGAACTGCTGCCCCATCCACCGTATTCTCCAGATTTGGCCCCGTGCGACTTCTTTTTGTTTCCAAACTTGAAAAAGTCACTCGGCGGGCAGAAATTTCAGTCGCATGTGCAGGTCATCGCCGCGACGGAGGCCCACTTTGCAGGCCTCGAAAAAACGTATTATTCAGACGGGTTAAAGAAGTTGGAGCATCGCTGGATCAAGTGTATCGAGTTAAAAGGAGACTATATTGAAAAAAAAATCGCCTCTTTTCCAAAATGTTTGTTTTTCTTTTGTAGGCTAGGTACTTATAAGACCACCCTCGTACTAGTTTTTTCCGATTTAAAAAAAATGTTTGTCGCCCTTTGCTGGCAAGATGTTAATGTAATGTTAATGCTATGCTTTTTCCTATTTGGAAATACATAACTTTAAAATCTTCTTAGAGAAATTGATATGTCCTCTTTTTGGTTGGAAATCTCAGTTTTGTAAAACTTTTTTTTCAATCACCACATCTATCAAGCTCCGTGACTCAGGCTACAGGCCCATGTCACTACTATAATCAGCGTGGTAATTTTTAATATTTTGAAAAAGGGTTATGTAACTATAAAGCTTCAATTTGGCAAAATTATGTTATAAATTATGTTTAGACAGAATTATACATAACTGCTGATGTAGGCAGCGATCACCAACTTGTCATCGCAAAAATTCGCTTGCGAACCGCTGTTGTTTGTCGCACACAAAACGAGCGTGTATTGCCGCGATTCAATGTGCAAAAGCTTAAAGAACCATCAACAATACGCGCAGTTTCTAGCGCATTGCGCGAGGTAGCTAATGTACAAACACCAGATGCTTCTTCTATTGATGATAGATGGAACATTGTGAAGGAATCTTTTCTATCGTGTGGCGAAACATTTGTGGGCAGACTACAGCGAGGTAGGAGACCATTTATCAGTGATGATACATGGTCACTGATAACTGCACGGAAGAGGATTAGAGAGCAAATAAACTCGGCTACTGACAATTCAGTCAAGCAACAACTGAGGACCGAGTACAGTTCTCTTCAAAAAAGAGTGCAGAGGAGCGTTAGACGTGATAAACGCAACAACATCAACGCGTTAGCTTTGGAGGCAGAAGATGCGGCTTACCGTGGTGACAGTGGAACCCTTTACAAGCTCATAAAGCCACTGACTGGTAAATCTTTTACCAATGAGCACCCTGTGAAAGATAAAGACGGGTCTCTGCTAGTCACAGATGAACAACAACTGCGCCGATGGAGAGAGCATTTCATGGAGGTTCTTAACAACAACTTTAATCCTTCAAGCCCATCTCCACCGGAGACAGTAAGTCTTCCGCAAATGGCCAGAATTAACACCGGCGTACCATCCAAGCTGGAAATAATTAAGGCCCTTCAATCATTGGAAGCAGGTAAGGCCCCGGAGGCAGACGGTATCCCGATGGAATTTCTTAAAGCCGACATCAACGCTACAGCGGATATTCTTCTTCCCCTTATCCAAGAGTGTTGGACAACCGAGACTCTCCCTCAAGAATGGAAGAAGGGCGTCATTATTAAAATCCCCAAAAAAGGAAGTCTCAAGGATTGCAATAATTGGCGTGGAATCTGTCTCCTCCCTGCAGTCTCTAAACTGATGGCCAAAATAATCTTGGATCGGATCAAGAAAACAATCGACCGCACTTTGAACAATGAACAAGCTGGTTTTCGTGAGGGTTTTTCATGTAGCGATCATATCAACACCCTCCGAATTATTATTGAACAATCCGCTGAATGGAGATCCCCGTTACATCTATTGTTCATTGACTTCGAGAAGGCGTTTGACAGCGTTGACCGGGCTTATATCTGGACAGCCTTACGTAGGAGAGGCATACCAGAGAAACTGATTGCCATCATAAAGGAGTCCTATAACGGAGCCCAATGTCACGTCTTGCACAAGGGCGAATTGTCTAGTCCTTTTGAGGTGAAAAATGGAGTTAGACAAGGTTGTATTTTATCACCAATACTGTTCCTTATTACCATCAACGACGTAATCTGCGACGCTCTAGGTCTAGGCGACCATAAAAGTAAGGGTATCAGGTGGAAATTATTTGATTACCTTCAGCACCTGGACTATGCCGACGACATTTGCCTTCTTTCAAACACCGCAGATAATCTGTCTCAAATGACAGATGCTTTGCATCGTGAAAGTCGAAGTGCTGCTTTAAAAATTAATGCCGCTAAGACGAAATACCTGAGCTTGACATCAGAAAGGCAAAGAAACATTTCTATCTCCGGACAGCAGATAGAAAAAGTCGAGAACTTTACTTACCTTGGGAGCGTAGTGACAGCGGATGGTGGGGCTGATGCCGATGTAGAGTCGCGCATAAATAAAGCCCGAGCAGTATTTTTCAGTTTGACTCCTCTCTGGCAAAACAAAAACATCTCCAGAAATACCAAACTCCGGATCTTCGAAAGCAATGTAAAATCCGTGCTTTTATATGGGTGTTCCACTTGGAAGGTGACCAGCGATATTACAACCAAACTACAAACTTTCGTGAATCAGTGCCTTCGACGCATCCTACAAATTCGCTGGCCTGAGGTAATCTCTAACGACGACCTCCTCCAAATTACTGGCCAAAATAGGATAGGCATCGACATCAAAAGGCGGAAGTGGCAGACAGGCTCTAGATTGGAATCCTCAGGGAACCGATGCAAGGCGTCGTGTGGGAAGACCCAAAAATACGTGGAGAAGATCTGTTGAGGCAGAGGGAAAATCTATCGTGGGACCAGCTAAAGGCGATGGCTGCTAATAGACAGAGGTGGAAAAGAGGCGTAGTCAATGCCCTATGCCCCACTAGGGGTTAAAAGGAACCAGAGAGAGATACATAACTGGGCCAACAACATATACAACCAGGAAAATCAAAGAGATCAACTACCACACGATCATTCAAACTAACCACAAATTTCTCGTTTAGGGCTAAAGTTCAAAGTCTTCTGTACATCGATGGGTAATATTTTTCCGTCGGGCTACTGTCATTATTATCTTAAATTAACAGGGACACACGACCCGAGTACTTATGATTTTATGGTAAAATTGGCTGATCAATTCGACTTAAGTAAACAGAAACACTCTTGTCAAAATTAAATTCTCTGAACATACAGTATTAGCCAAGGAGAAGCTGGTCAGAGAGATACGATACATTTAAGCATTTGATTTGACGCCAAAAGTGTCACAGTGGAAGTGTACCATCCATAGGTCCCACTAAACAACATTTCACACTGGATAATCGCAAAAGTAGATACGCCAAAATTTTTAGATATTTTACTTAAGGCAAGATTAATGAAACCGAAATATAGATGTGAATGTTGTGTTGCGTTAGTTTTAGAATACGTTATTAGTTGGACTAATCGTGGTTCCAGTATATTCCATAAATGATCACCCAATACAAAGCCAGGGGCCCCGCCCTTGACTCTTGCCACGGGCCTCGCGCTTGCTTAATCCGGCACTGTTCCTGTGCGAGAAAAATATCAGCTGGTGAGGCAAGTGTTGACACGAACAAAACAGTTTTTCTCCCTTCTCGCAACCTGACAAACATGGCAAATCTTAAATCATGTTTCCTTCAAGATGGTGTTAGTACACAAATTCAAACCCAATGACAATCTGTTGCGGCGGGAGTTGTGGACTGCGCCTTCGAAGAGATGGAAGCCGAATCTCATTTTCAATGGGTCATCTTCCTCAGACTTAAGCACAAAGATAACGAATGTATCTGTTCTGTGAAGGATATTTATGTGATCAGTGGTTTCCCAATTTATTTTTAAGTAGGAAATAACAAAATACAAATAATAATAAGGGCAATTTGTGATGGAATGTAGAGCTTGAGCTTCGGAATGCAATACCTCCACACAAAAAAAGGCTTAATTCGTTTCATCATTGGTGGTCCGTCGAGATCCATTTTTAGGCTTAGTGGTCCGCAGACGTTTCTGAGTTGGGAACCACTGTACTAAACCAAACAGACTGTTGTTTTTTTGTTGTGATTTAAATTCTAAGATCAAAAAAATATTGAGATAGAGTGATAGAGCAAAAAAATGTGTAACCATTTGCTATCTCATTCATAATGGCAGTGGCGTAGACAAAGAACTCCTCAAATAGAACCCCTCTCCGTAAAGCTAACGTCCACAACTGAAGGCTTTAGTGGACGACTCCGAAAATAAGTTACGGATTGATGTTGTGTCGACAATTAGTGCCCCACAAAAATACACTAAAGCAAAACACAGGATGGTAAGAAATCAATGCAAGACCGCAGATATCACTCATCTTTTTCTTTAGGGTGTTTTTTTTTTTAGTGAAAATGCTGCATATCAATCACACCATCAGCAAATTTTATTTCCCATTCATTAAGCTTTTTAAATGTTGTATGATGCAGGGCATATATGTACCAGTGGCGCAACGAGGATTTTTATCTGCAGGGGTCTGGAACATTGCTGCCGCAAGGAGTGATGATGGGGATTTTACCCAGTAACGGCGATATGTATGGTGGTAATACCGTTATATTTGCGCTTTTGATGTAATTTTTTGATAGCTTATAAAACATATCTAGAAACGGATGGAATCGGAACACTACGTCATACGGCTGCGGTCGAAATTACTAGCACAAATGAAGCTTTTAAAATGTGAAGGGTATGAATAAATTTCAGACGTACCCGAAATCAGCCTCGGTCTTGTTATTTTATCGATTTGCCATATTTGCACCACACATAAATGTCATCTGAGTTTAACAGACAATATTATTATATATTTAATGTAATTTCAGTAGAATTTCCGTCATTTATTGTCATTAGACAATTATATATTTTCTGAATTCGACTACAATTTTGATGATAAATCTGCATTTGCAATGCATTGAAAAGCAACTAATTATCCGGAAAATTTCCGACCAATGTCAAGGTTATTAAAAATGTGTATTTTGTTTTGAATACAATTAGGCAGATATTCATCTAGAATAATTAAAAATATCATGGTAAAATATAAATATACAGGTTGCAAAAGAAACTTTTTCAGTTTGTTATTAGCAACCTTCACACAAGTCTAAGAAAAGCAATGAAGAGGTTCGAAATTTTAACCTTGTCAGTTCTGTGCTGTTGTATAGTCGGAAGTTATGTAAGTTATGTGATAAATTGGGCAAAAAACTTACTAAGATTTTAGCTAAAAAGGTATGAGAAACCTTGAGATTTGAATTGTAGCCCTAGCCATCAAAACGTAAAGCGATTCGTTGTTAATTTCTAAAACGAGAAAATTTAGTAAGATTTAAAAATAACAGGCGCGACAATCCAACATTGGACTAAGGCCGCAGGATGTGTTAGTGACATCCTCTTTCCAAGATCTTATCTGCTTTTTTGTTGAGGTAATGAAATCAGCATCACGCTCAGCAGTGTTATTTATCCCCACAAATGGGTACTCGTTTAACATCTGAGTGAGATCATTTATCATAGTCCGTCACAAGCTCGTGAGTTCGAAAAACACCATGGAACACGGTGAGATTCGAACTCATGACCCTGTGCACTGAAGGTGCGCGCACTTACCGCTAGACCAGCTAGACTAAGTAAGATTTACTTAAATATAAATTTTTTTGAAACATTTTGTTTGTTCGTTTGAAAAAAAAAATGCATCATGAAATCATTTAAACGGGATATCGCTACCTAATCTCTAATTTATTATGGACTGTCGCCAACTTTAATACTATTACAGTGCAATCGCGTTAAACCGAAGAAAAGGGGCTGATGCCATTTCGGATAACCGAAATTTCGGTTAATTCATGGTAAGGATAACAGCAAAGTAAATGGCAATTTGGCACTTTTCTTAAAAACAGTGAGATTTCTCAGAAGTTTTCGGGTTTGGTTTTTTTTAGAAATTTTATATGCTTTTTACCTTAAATTTACTTATTTTGGGCTTTGATCGAAAGTTTTTCTTCGCAGTATATACAAATTAAACCTTAAGTTATCGTTTCGGTTAATGTGAATTTTGGATAAGCAAAGTTCGGTTAAGCGGGGTTCTAGTGTACATTCTCACCAATATGCCAGAACCGTGAATCTAATACATTCTTCTTTCAAGATCATGTACATTTATAAAATATTCTTTTAGGCATTTCTTTGCTATCCATTTAATACTAGATCCGTTTTATTGGGTCATAACAGGATAGAACAGCACAACTTCCATACAAATTTGTCAGGAGTTGTTATATAGAACAGCAATTGCCAAATTTGTATGGGAGTTTACTGTTTTATCCTGCGCAGCTGATTGAGCTGTTGTATCCTGTGGTGCTGACCCAATAAAACCGACCTACTATATCTGGCCGTTATGTTCATAAAAGCATGGAATAACTGTTTGTTTTGTCGGATTGTATGGCGATTCGCGATTCTGACATCTGTTTTGTGGATTTTTTTTTGACTCTCCAAAACATGCATTAATTTTTTCAATGAAGCAAAACAAATAATAATTCCTTCGACTTTTCTAGCTTAAAATATTTTAATTATTAAAATAACATTTTACGCCAGGAAATTTGATCAAAAATTTGGCCAAACTTCGGAAAAATTAAGGGAAAGCTACAGTTTTCGGTGCACATTACCGTTACAGATATATTTCCAAAAAACTGCTTATTTGGATGTTTGGCCCATCATAACTTTGCTAGGAGGTCTCCCATCGTTGGGGACTTTTGACGTCATACTAACAGCCACACGAGCTACAAATTTTCCTCGGACGGTTTCCCTCTAGAAGTTACCGTTATTAAAAATTTTCCGAGAAGCGGTTTTTTGTTTAACTTTGACCCCTCATAACTTCCTGGCGGTTTACGGGTAAATGAGTTGTTTTGGCATATTAATTTGAAGTTACAGAAGCAACAAATTATTACAGGCTTCCATTCCGAATGCGTTCCCGTTATAAAGCAATTCACGAAAATAACGAAAAATACCGTTATTGTGCGTTTCGGACCCTCATAGCGCCCTTAGTGTTGCAGGCATCAATCTGAAATTCGGATATTTAAATAAGCGTTGTATAAGCTACAAGCTCGCCATATAACAATTTTCGGTGCACATGACCGTTATAGAAAAAAAAACTGCATTTTTGGATGTTTGGACCCTCATAACTTCCCTAGGGGGGCTTCCATCGTTGGCCCGTTACTAACAGCCACATGAGCTACAAATTTATTTCAGATTGCTTCTCTCAAGAGGTTACCGTTATTACAAAATTTCCGAGAAGCGGTTTTTTGTTATCTCTTTGACCCCTCATAGCTTCGTTGGGGGTGCCCGCATAGATAAGTTGTTTTCGCATTTTAAGTTGAGGTTACAGAAGCAACAAATTGGTATAGGCCTCCCTCCCGAACGCGGTCCCGTTATGAAAATATTCTCGAAAAACCGAGAAGTACCGTTATTGTACGGTTCTGACCATCAGAGCGCCCTTAGCATTGCATGCATCGATCCGAAATTCGGATATTTAGTTAAGCGTTGTATAGGCTACAAATTCGCCATATAACAGTTTTCGGTACACGTTACCGTTATAGAGATATTCTCCAAAAACAGTTTAATTGAATCTTTGGACCCTCATAACTTCGTTAGGGGGGCTCCCATCGTTGGGGACTTTTGGCGTCTTACTAACAGCCACATAAGCTACAAATTTCTCCGAGAAGACCATAGAGTACACTCCCCTATCTTAGCGCCATTCACGAAAAACCCCAAAAAACACATTTTTTTAAGTTTTGAGTCCCCATAGCGCCCTTGAGGCTGCACGTATTGATATGAAATTTGACCGCTTTATTCAAAACTAAATAGACTACAAATTTTCCATACAAAGTACTGTTATAGAGATTTTTGTGAATATTGTTAAAAATACCGTTAGACCTCCTGGCACCGTTAGGAGTACCCGAACGTATTCGGTATTTCCATTGTTTATTGAAAAAGCACAAGAGCTTCAAATTTGCCATACACGAATTTTCTGTATATGCTACCGTTATCGAGTTATTCAGAAAAACCTGTTTTCGAGGGTCTTTGACCCTCTGTAGCATCGCTAGCGGCACTCGTAGAGACGGGGACTTTTAGGGTCTTGTTTAGGACCTCAAAAGGAAAAAAAATCTAGCTTTCCCTTAATTTTTCCGAAGTGCCAATTTTCCTGGGGTATTTTTATTTAAGCAAAAAATGACTTTATTACTAACTTTAAAAAAAACTTAGGCTATCAAAGAAGTCAACATCAAAGAAATAACATGCGACCATAATCCGGAACGTGTTAACAACGTTACCTGTAAAATCCTTGAAACGGGCATCCGCCGACATATGGACTTCTCGTGTACTCTCCTGCGCGAAGTGGTTGATGTTATTGTAAGTTTTCGCATTTTCTTTTATCTTATACCATATATCCTTTAAAGTTATGTCTGCAAACTTTTTCCTCTTAAAATGCTCCGTGCCGGTCGTGCAGGCTCACGTCGAGATCCAGAAACAGTATAACGGTCGTCTTATACCTTTGGTGAATATAACGGATGATTTTTGTAAGTTTATGGCCGGCTCGTCGTCGAGTTTCTACATTGAACTTGTAATGAAATTGCTCCGTGAGAAGACCAACATAAACCATCAGTGTCCGTTTCAGGTACGTTTCGCTTCTAATTAATAACTCAGAACTATACGTGCACAGTCAATATATCCTTCCTATCTTTCATTCTTGTGAACTTTATGTTACAGGGATATATCTATGCAACGGAAATAAATCCAGATCCACAGCTGATACCCAATGGTATACCGGCAGGCGAGTATGTCATCGGTATTCGTTTGTATGAGTTTAAAATTACTTGGGAAAAATTAAAGTACTTCTTGATTTTATTTGAGTTATATCAAGTTGCGTCGAATTGTAATGAGCTAAATTGGAGTTTTTTAAAGGTTTATTATGACAACAAATTAATAAATGCAAATTCTTTGGTTCAGAAAGATTGCGTTTAATTTATTTATAAATAATAGTGAAGAGAGTGTTCGAAGAATGGCCATAAAGCGAGTAAAATGTAAATTATGGCGAAACAGAATTACTCAAAATTGACAGATAAAATGTACCTTTCACTTTTGTACAAACTAAGCAGCGATACATGCTTGCCTTAGCTGAAGTTTGGAAGTGGGCAGAGGAATTATTAAAAATAAAAGGGGACGAGTTCTAATCGTGCGAATAGCACGATGAGTGTATACCCTATACCCATGTACAGACCTAGAAGTAGAAGGCACGCAAAACCCAAAATATTCAATTTCATATTTTTTGTGGGGGAGGGAGGGGTAGATGGGTCGGACCTGGCACATCTTTACTCCTTGTCAAGGCATCTAACGGCTACCATTTGATACTAACTTGAAGTTTTTCGTGGCATTCTATCAAAAGATATGGCTGAATATAACTTTGTAGGGGAAGTAGGGGTAGGGGTTGTCCTTCAACTCAAAGTATATGTCAGAATGAGACATTGGTCAAAATTTCAAGTCGATAGCGATATTCTACCGAAAGTTATGGCAGAATTAAAATATCAAGGAGGGGTAGTTTGTATGGGAGGTAGAGGAAGCCGTGGTCCGATTTGGCCCATTTTCAATACCGTCTAAGATTTTAGCAAAACAAACATTTGACCAAAATTTCAAACCGCTAGCTTCATTATTTCGGGATTTATCTTGCTAATAGACAGACACAGGGACAGACAGACAGACATGGCTTATTCGATTCAGGAACCGACCCTGATCATTTATATATATATACTTTGCCATACCTCCGGTGGCTCCTTTGAGGTGTTACATAATATCGGCGTAACAAAAACAATATACCCTATACCATCTTATGGGTATAGGGTATAATAACGGACACGACAGTCCCACATTGGACTAAGGCAGCAGATGTGTTAGTGACATCCAATTTCCAAGATCTTAACTGTTTTTTTTTTGTTGAGGTTCAGTTTCAGTTCTAAAAGTACCGTTATGAAATTTTAAGATTTCTCTAAAATTGTAGGTTATACCTAAAAATATCTTCAAAGCTATTTTGCTATTTGAAGTCGAAGAAAGAAATAAAAGTCAATAGGAAGGGTAAAAGTATTAATTTCTACTATTCATAAAAAAACAGTATACCAGAATAGAAAAAACGGGACCGAGGCTAATTTCGGGCGCGGCCGAAATTTGAATGCCTGCCACATTTGAATGAAAGTTAAGCTTCTTTTGCGCTAATAATTTCTACCGGAGTCCTACGACGCGAGTTCCGATTCCATCTGTTCCTGGATGCGTTAAGGCTAATCCAGGAACACGCTTGGATAAATTTTGGTTAAGATTCAAAAAGAAAAAAATTTTTCTTACAAGAAACTAATATTTTGTGGTTGGTTTGTATGACAGCCCTATGACGTAGTGTTCCGATTTCATGCGTTCCTAGATATGTTTTGAGGCTTTACTAGGAACACATTTGGGTGAAGTTTGGTTAAGATTCGTACATAAAGAAACATTTTTTTTTTAGTAGTAGTAGTTTGGTTTATATGGCAGCCCGATGATCCAATGGTCCGATTCCATTCGTTCCGACATATATACAGCGTACACTAAAAAGAAACTTGTATACGAAATTTCAGCTCGATAGCTTCAAAACTGAGGGACTAGTTTGTATTGAAACAGACGGACAGACAGACAGACAGACGGACAAACGGACATTGCTCAATCGATTTCTCTCGTCACACTTATCAATAATATATATACTTTATATAGTCGGAGGTGCCTCCTTCTGTGCGTTGCAAACTTCATGACAAAGTCAATATACCCTTTCACATAGTGACGGGTATAACAATCATTAAAAATATAGAAAGAAGTATACCAATTATATTGAATGCTATTATGCTAAAACGAATTACAAATGAACACCATTCTAGATAAAACAAATCAAGTCATTTTCACTCTGTTTTTAATAACTTTTGTATAAATAATTTCACGGGAGCGTCCCGACCGTCAAAGAAAAATTAAGAAATTTGAACAAATCATAAGTGAGAAGCAACTGAGACTATGTTTACACGACGGAACAAGTGCGGGTTTTCGGACCTCTGTAGCTTAGACCCGGGTGTTCAAATTCGGTAGAGGTTGTCGCTCGCGCCGTCTTACCAAGTCTAGAAAATTTCAAGAGGATACGTCGAAAAACACCGGAGATATAAGAGTTTGAAAAGCGCATTTTTTCGAAAATCTTGTTCTCGTTTTTCTTGTTGTATATTGACAGGGCTACAGCCTCTTCGAGAGCATCTCGAAATGTTCTCTCTTTTCCGATTGATAGAGTCTGTCCTGAAGGTTTGCATAGGCTATCGTTTGCTCCGATCCGATCAGTAGAAAAAATTATATAGAGAAAAATTTAAAGAAATACTCTCGCTTAAGACTTTTTATAGGAAGCAGGAATCTTTTTCTAAGGTCGGGGATAGGCCCGAAAAATGCCTAGAAAATAGTCGTATAGGTTTGTGATTTGGCAGGACTGTTTACAATAATCCCTTGTATATACGCTCCAAAGTTTTAAGTTTTAGAGCGTCTGCCAGAGCGGGGGCAAGGGGTCAAAGTTAAGCGGACACTCCAAAGAACGGACACGGACAGTAGTTTGTGGAACATTTCGTCGACATATCTCCAATAAACGGACGCGACGCTCTCATATCCGGACAAATTTGTTTCATACGGACGCTGATATTTTCAGAAATGTCCGTTAATGGGAGTTTCGCGTCCGCTTGTTGGAGATGTTCCCAAGAAATTGTTCTACTGGCAGACGTTTTCGATTGAAAAAAGGCTAAACCCTTGCATTTTCTGCTGAATTATATGTTGAGGTTTGGTTTCATAAAGGTACGTGTTCGTAGTGACGACTCATGTGATGATCGCTCAACAATCGTAGTTTTACATCCTATTCCGAGTCGTATTTGCAATTTTTTGAATGGTGCTACTGTCCTTGTGTCGACTATAACCTAAAGGAACATGTCTGTATAGAAAAAATACGCATATAGTGATCAGAACCGATGGTTCAACTGCAATCGCTGAGCGATCATCCCATGAGTCGTCTCTACGAACACAAACCTTAAGGGTGCATATTTTGAAAATCAATCACCAAACAAAAGAAAGTTACCGATTGCAACCAAAATATTAAGTCATTTATAAATACCGGCTGTAATTTGCAAACGGATAATAGCAGTGTTGAATTGGAATTAGGCGAAGAATGTGATAATAGTGAAGAAGTTGCTTGAGAAGATGAAGAACTTCGGATGCTAATGGAATAATTTATTTTGAAGCAGCTTACCCCAAATACGGAACATAAAAAAATTCCAAGTAACGATTACATTGCATTTGACCATTTTAAAAATTTGAAGACCCATTTCCAAAAACTGTCTAATAGAGAAAAAAAGGGCAAAATTGCGCCCAACTACTGCCCTCGATTTTTTCAAATAACATACCTACATGCTTAACTTTTCCCAAATTAACGAACATATATGTATGCAAAAATGTTAACATGTTAGCAACTGAATTAATAAAAATACAAATGAATTAAATTTGGTTTATTTTTTTTCCGTCAATATTTTTTCAATTTATCCAATAACCGGACATCTCTCTTAAGCGGACAAAAATACGGGGATCGTGACTGTCCGCTTATGAGAGCTTTCACTGTATTTGGATGATTAGTTCACTCCTCTAAAATGCCTTGTGTTTTATTCGGGAGCATTCAACCCGTCTAATGCCTGAAAAATTTTAGACACTTTGAATACTGCCGAAGAAAGCAGCACAATGCATTTGAATAGATGACGTCATTGGAACGCTGCTGCTGTTACTGTTCCTGCTTCCATTTATTTAATCCGTAAATATTACAAAACAAGAATAATTTCCCACAACATGCAATGTACAGAATTCAAAGTAAGGAAAATAATTATAAAGGAATAACAAACTTATAAAGATAATGATAAAAAAAACTCAAAGAAAAGGAAAAAAAATATATAAATAAAAAAAGTTAAAATTCAAAAGGTTAAATTAAAACCAATTAAAATCCAAAAAGATAGTAAAATGAGAAAAATTAAAGTTTTTGTATTATGGTTTTGTAAAAAGAAGAAGAGGTAACGGTCCAATCTCCAATCGGTCGTAGTTTCTCATAGCTCTAAGTAACGGAGAGTTTTTATAAATAGAAAGTGAAGATTGCGGAGGATTGAAAATTGCAACCGATCGAGTCTTGTAAGATGGAAACCGATATTTTATATCTTCTATGAGAGATGAGATAGTAAGACCCTTACATATCCTGTAGCGGAAACACTGGTCAAGACAGTCTCTTCTTTTGTTTAGTGATGGTAAATTTAGGAAATTAAGCCGATCATGATAAGGCCTAAAAGCAAAGTTATATTCCATTCTATTTCTACTATAATCTGTTTCAAGCATGATACCGAAATATGAATTCAAGGACATATCCAGGACGAGTGAGCAATTAGGGGAAAATATCTCTCAAATAATAACGGAGGTGTTCGTAAGCCAGATCACTGCGGACCCAACTAAATAAAATATTAAGTGCTTTTAAATATTGATTACAACAAAAGTAAGTATATAAATATCAACTTTTAGTGTTGAGTAAATAAATAAAGACCACACAAACTTTACTTCCTTCGCTGTTTATTACAGGCACTAATATTAATATTACAATAACTGTCCAGCTTAGTACTATCGAGATATATAATAGCACTAAAAAAAGTGGAAGTGATTAGACCCGTTTGCTGGGGTTTTGTTTTTTTTTCTCCAGAATAATACAGGATACCCTAATTTGATTGTGAATGATTTTACACGAACAAAATTTAGGTTGTTCCTGCCTGTTCCCCACACGAACACGAATGAACCTAATCACTTTTTCTAATCACTTCACTTCTAAATTTTCAATTCATTTCACTTGATGCACATAAGTATATTCTGTATATTTTGTTCACAGTTAATGTTGCACAAAAAATCGGGTCCTTAACCCTCATCTAGCGGCAGATTTTTACAATGCTTGCCGGCGGCAAAGGTAATGTACCTTAGTACATTTTCTATGAAAATCTTCACTATTTGTATGAATTTTGACCGTAAAACCGTTACATTATGTTGACTAGTCACAAATTAGTAACTTTCTTTGCCGAAGTGGATGTTTTGAGAAGTTGGGTTTATGTGGATTTAATTTTTGGAGTGGGTAAATTTAGAAAATAGGCAAAATGTTAAAGACAAAATTGAAAAAATGGGTTGCTTGGAATTTTAATTTGACGAAATCTAAAGTTAATTTACAAATGAAAAGCAGAAAATGGTTCAAATTAAGTCATTAATGATTTGAGAAGAGTTTGATAGTATGTTTGATTTGCGGAGTCTTTGGTTAAAATTTACCCCCCTACCCCCAATATATTATTCTGTTACTAGAACCCGTTACCGCTAACGAAAAAAACATCAATAATTATCACATTCTCGTTATTTTCCATAAACCAACAATGCTTAAAGCAATAAATATATTGGGGAATTGTGTAAATGTGTTATAATACGAAAGCCAGGTCCTATCAAGCAACAAGCAAGTAGAATCGGTTAGGATAATTTTCTGTCTCTAATCTTTGGAAATCTAAGCTCAGGCCAATTCGTATAGTGGAAAAACATCTAAAATAGTAATTGTGATTGTTGTTGGTTAGCTGTAATATAGTTTCTCATACATAGGTAATTAAATCCAAGGATCATTTGAAAAATTGAAACAAGAAACCCAAGACATGTAGCATAATCTGTAGCAGTTATCGATATCTATATGGTACCGACGTACCATCTCTTGATCATTACAAATAAAATTCGTAAATCAAATACTTCTGTACATCACTCGATTCTTGATGATGCTATAATAAGTCCCTCTAAGCATGAGCATTCACCAAAAATATTTTATTTTCCTCTTTTGTAAATTTTCTTTCATACAAATAATGAAGGTACAAATGTACCTTTGCCGCCGTTAAAGGGTGTAATATTAATTTTGCTCCCTAACTTGGGGATGGGTGGTCTCACATTTTTGAAATTTGGAATACATATTTTAAACTAAAATCGTAGAGATGTCAGAAAATTACAGACAGATCGGACCCATAGAAAAAAAGTTACGGTAGTTTAAAAACGAAAAATGTACACCTGTACCTATCCCGCTGGATGAGGGTTAAGTTGCAAACTACGGATGTCATCCTACCGCCAAACTGCTCGCTTGTTATTGACCTGAAATAAATTGTGTTTAATTCAAAATGCATAAAATTAATTACATATTTATTAATTGTATTACCTTTTTAAGATGGATTATGCAATTTTTCGGTTAAAATTTAATATGACTTGACAGCCCAAATCAGCTGCTCCTTCCAGAATTCCAATATTTTTATAGTAGTCGAGACCGGAATACACGACGAGTAAACATCATTAAATTTTAATGACGTTTTGTTAATGATGTTTAAGTTAAGTTATTCGAGTATCATCAAGTGGATGAGCACATGACATTAGTTAAACATGATCAAGAGTTAAATATGTTTAACTTACGCCGTCTGTCTAGGGTTTAATGTTGCAAGTACCTACTATATATTTCCTATCCGCACATGTACGGAAATTTTGGACCACGCCGAGATTCGATCTCCGGACCTCTAGATTACTAACATCTTAGAGTGTGAGCCACAGAGCGTGGAGCCAGATACCAAGGTTTGCCACCAAGGCCATCAGTTACCAAGGTTACTAATGGCTTCCAAGATCACCAAAATTATCAAATGTACTATGGCTACTAATGTTACCGATGCGACCCAGGAGACCAAGGTCGCTAAGGTAACCAATGAGACAAGGGTTATCAAGGGGTTTATCATTATTATAATTATTATTCTGAAACAAATGCGTGACAATAGGGCAATGAATATCGTCTTCATCATTTATTGATATGTTAAGTATATTTTTTAAATCAAAAACTGCAAAAAATATGATATTTCACAAAAACCACTGTGTTGTAAAAGGATTCCGCCAAAGAAAAAGTCGTCAGCCGCAAAAAGGATTGATGTAAATACAATCCCGCCAAAATACTCGCATCTTATCTCAATGATACGCATATTCAAAAGTGATAGAATTAGTCACTATTACCAGCTTCCATCAAACGAGCGCGGTGCGGTACGCGTCAGAAATAATTTTCGCCGCGGTAGACCACGCCGAATTCGTATGGTATATTGTGTGAACCGCGTACCGCTCCTACGCTGATTTGGTGGTGCAAATTTGTTTCAACACTATTTGGCGGGGAGCTTGAATAAGGTTGAAAACAGAATAACACCAATCTTATGAAAATTACGAAAAAACTTTATTGTATAAAAAAAAAAGAAAAAAAAACGTGTTATATACGCAGGAAAGCAAAATAACGCGTTTTAGAACGCATTTTTATTTTCTACAAGGCTGGAAGTTTCAAAATGAATTCCGATCAAGAAAAGAACATAGCAGTAAACAGTAGCTTTGTTTAGCATACCCCGCCAATAAGCGTTGAAACGCAAAACGTTGCAAAAAAAAAAAATTAATAATGCAGCACGATACGTTTTGCATAATATTTCAATATACGCACCAAACTGAGAAGGAAGTCGCAAGAATTAAATGTCGCCACAAAGTATATAGAGGCCTCAAATTTTATCTAAGCATTCTTAAATAACACTCGGTAGCGGTAGGGGCGGCCAAATGGAAATAGCCTAAATGTGTAAATCCGCCACTGGTCTCACCGTGTAATTAATAAGCGTGTTTTTTTTTGTAAAAAAGGTGCAGGTTGGGGTATATAATCACAAAAAAACGATTTAGGTTAAAAGCTGTTTAGATCTATTGGACCAACCATGAACTTTGTAAAAGGCTGAAGTTTCAAAGTTGTGATAAATAAATAACCAGTAAATAACCATGTCTTAAAAAACAACAATGAACATTGCGGTCGGTTTATCGCAACATTCAACCTCCCACCCGTGACATTTAACCAATGGTTTTGGTATTAGCTCATGCTTTTTTCGTGTTCGAGCGCCTCTGGTTGTCACATCTGTAACAATTCTTCCGGGTTAACTTTGGTCAGAGTACGTACCCCCGATGCCCGATACATTAAGCGTGTTTTTTTGTAAAAAAGGTGCAGGTTGGGGTATATAAGCACAAAAAAACGATTTGGGTTAAAAGCTGTTTAGATCTATTGCACCAACCATGAACTTTGTAAAAAGCTGAAGGTTCAAAGTTGTGATAAATAAATAACCAGTAAATTAACATGTCTTACAAAAACAACAATGAACATTTAACCAATGGTTTTGATATTAGCTCATGCTTTTTCGTGTTAGAGCGCCTCTGGTTGTCACATCTGTAACAATTCTTCCGGGTTAACTTTAGTCAGAGTACGTACCCTCGATACATTACTGGGTTTATCTGGGTTATGTTGTTATTGTAACCCCATGTAGTTACCCTAAACTAACCTACACCCGAGCACAAAAAAACACGCCTATTACTGGGTTTATCTAGGTTATGTTGTTATTGTAACCCCATGTAGTTACCCTAAACTAACCTACACCCGAGCACAATAAAACACGCCTAATATTAATTTAAAAAATCATATTTTTTTCCATAAACGCTTTTTTGACAACATTTCATTGCCACACGCTAGTATGACTAAAAAATACACAGCAAAACTCCTCTTGAAACAAATTCAAACACTCCAGGAACTGTCCGGGCCCGCGTCGACGATCAGAATCCGACTTGCGACCGATTCATTTCATTTGGCCCGCCGCGCCACGGGCCCTCGTCAATTGTCACCACAGTCAATTGTCGGTATGTACTCGTATTTAACCCATTTCCTGCCGCACCTCGACGCATATTGTTTTTATATCATTTTCTTGTATATTCTTGATGTTTGAGCTTAGATTAAGAGAAAAAATGTGTTTTGAATTTTTTGGGTTTCGCGGATTACCAGGAAAAAAATGGTTCGCTGACGAACCAATGGCGGAAAACGATATAAAATATTTTTCGTCAATTTACTTTGCCTGGTCATACTGTATTGTGGTATTTGGGTAAAATTAACAACATTATTTGTATGATCGTGTTTATTTGTTAAAAAATAACATTCTTAAAGTCGATTCACACGTTACAGTCACAGTCTCTGTGATTTTGCTTACACATTTGATGACTGTATGACTGACAATTTGTAAATTGATATCGTAAATCCTATGATTGAAATGTATGAACCGCCCATTAAAAACGGAAGCATTTGGTCCGACTGAGTCATTAACAATCAGTGAACATAGGTTACGCATACTTCGCCCGTGTAATCCAGAGTGGTCCCCCCAAATTGAAGAGAATCTTGGTGAAACCTTGCATCCTTACAACCTATTGGGTTCTCCAAGATCTGAACTACCGGATTGTGTCACTACTAATTTAGAACGAAAACGTTTATCCTGATGAGCTTCAAACTAATAAAACTATCAGTATAGTAACTACAGTAGACCACCGATATTCTGAAATGGTTGGGACCGGACCCAATTAGGATTTTCGAGTTGTTTTGAATTGTCGAAATGCTTTCCTGGTGTTAATAAAATAATTGAAAAATTAACAATTTTAACTTCTAATAATCTTGTATTCAAAATTTACATTCCATTAAGTTTACAGAGCAGTATACAATAATAAACTATAGAAAAGCTCAAAATCTTATCAAAAATAAAACAAAATTGTATAATAATATAATAAGTACATATCGGGAATATCGGCATTCCGGATTTTGGGGGTCCAGAAAATCGGAGTTTTACTGTACATGAATTTTAAATAGAATAAATGCCTTTCTTATCGTTAAATAAATATACATGCAAGTTTGGAATGCAATTTTCTTCAACAGTTTACAGGCTTGCATAGAAAATGTCGAGTCTCTTATAAGTGGACACAAGATATCGTTTTCCGCCAATGGTTCGTCAACGAACCATTAAGTTTAGGGTCAAATTTATTATCTTTTTTAACAAAAATGATAACTTTGTAAATAATATTCGTCATTCACAATTAGTTAGCTTCATTTATTAAAAATATTGTTCAAAAGATTTTTTCGAATAAAGGTGAAATCGAAGAACATCCTAACAAGGGTCACGGGTACAAAAATTAGCCAAATTTACCGTTATTTTTGACGTACAATACCGAATTTAAAAATTAAAAAAATATATATATGAACAATTTCAATGCTTCTAGAAAGCATCTGTTAAATTCATTCTTCTAAAGAATTTTACTTTTGCAGTTAAAAAAAAATAAAACATTAATGGTTCGTGAACGAACCAATGGCAGAAAATGGGTTAAGTCATCATATTCATTCAATTCACTTATTCACAAGCGATAGTCACGTTTATTCTTTCAGGTATTACTCGCTCTCGTTTGTAGTTGAGATGAGAACTTCCCAGATGGCATGGCATCATGGTTGTCAAATCAACCCTCGGTGAAAACAATTGGTTATTTGGTCTTGTAACGCCAGTCCTGTATTATGCTGTACGTAACGTAGGTACACCAGTACCAGTAACATTACCACCAAACTGCAAACTTTCGTAAATCAGTGCCTACGACGCATCCTACAAATTCGCTGGCCTGCGGTTATATCTAACGACGACCTCCTCAAAATTACTCGCCAATATAGGATAGGCATCGACATCAAAAGGCGAATGTGGCAGTGGATAGGTCACACACTTCGAAAAGAGCCAAAAAACATTGCTAAACAGGCTCTAGATTGGCATCCTCAGGGAACCAATGCTAGCCGTCGTGTGAGACGACCCAAAAATACATGGAGAAGATCTGTTGAGGCAGAAGGAAAATCTATAGGCAAAACGTGGGACCAGCTAAAGGCGATGGCTATGCCCTATGCCCCACTAGGGGTTAAAAGGAACCAGAGAGAGAGAACTACCTACGTTCACACGCATTGTCAACCTTGTGAATTCGGATAGTAACACCGCCATCTTAATAGACAGGCCGGACTGTCGAAACTCGATTTCGAAAATTTGGTACCTTAGCGCCTGTGGTTGTTGCTATTGCTATTGTTGTAAATGCGGTTCCATAGCCACATGACAGCTCATTTTATCAGCTGATAATCTGGCCTGTTCTTTCCCTGACAAATTTCCAATCAAATTTTACTTTCAATAATTTTGAGTTTCCATTGCCAATAATCGGATTATTATTTACTACCTACATCAAACTTTTCCTTAAACTGATTTGCAACGCCATCGCCAACATAAAGTACTTAAGACTTTTTCACGAACCCGAACAGGCAGGAGTGTACACTTTTTGAATATATGTAATACGTCAAAAAACTTTTACGGAAAAATCAAAGTATCATGCAACCGAAACACTCGAATATTTTGGCAAAGCTGCAGGTACTTTGTTTCACCATTAACTTTTCACTCATTCGATTTCTCACAATCTACACTTGCACAACAATTTCTTATTCACTTTATAGATTCGTAATATTTTGCAACTGCACAGTTTAGTGCCATTATCGTCATCCTGCCAATAGTATAAGTACTACACAGCAACTAGACGCATGCAACAGCACACCATTTTGTCGAAGTAATTTTGCCACTCCTCATTTTTCCACCAGCATAGGGCCTGCAAAACGTATTAGCGGTAGCGCGAAAAAAAACAGCACACAAATAGAAAATTGCCTTTTTAAATTTGCACAGTTTTTACTGTAATAGAGTTTCAGAAATTTTAGCGTCTTGTCGCTGTAGGAAGGTAAAGGAGAAAGTTTTTCGACGGTAGGTATACGTTTACTGTGTTTACTACGCGCTCAAAATGAAACGAGTGTGGTGCAAGTTGTGTGCTAAATTTTTACGAATCGTCAAGTGTTTTGAATAATTTAACTGAAAAGTTACTCATTGCATTTAGTGAGTATGAAAAGTTTTCTTGTCTGAAAAATGTTTTTGGCAAGCTGCGCTTTCCATTAAATGCATACGATTATATTCGGAAATGAAGTGACGGCATCATATAGGGAAAAATTAGTAGATGGAATTTGTCGAAAGTTTAAACTTTTTAAAAGGGTTGAGACGTTTTTATTTTTTTTCGGTATTTTTGGTAATTTAGGTTGGAAAATTTCTTATCAAAATAAGTTTTTGAAAATGTTTCGACATTAAAGTCACGACGTGTATTTTCACGTCCGTTTTTTAGTTCCATATTTTTTTACGTCCTCATTTTTTCCGCTTTCAAACTTCCATATGGGCGCATACGTGTATCTGAAATTTCATAAGCATTTACCTTACGTCCGTATTTTTTACGTCTAGCTAGACCAATGATATGATAAAACTTTTCGTAACTTTAACTTTCCATAGGTTTTTCATTATTAGATTGTGAGAAATTTACTCATCTCTACATGTCTCTACATCTCACCAAATTAGGATAAGTGCACAAAAGTCAATTTGAGATTATTGGAAAAAAATTAAAGTATCGCAATTAACCCTTAACTACATTCCCACAATGCATATTTTTCTACGTATCTTAAATGTTTTATATGCTATGCGGTTGAAACCACTTGTATTCTCAGTACTATACGAGACCCTGCGTTGAGTGGAACTGCATCGTTCTGTTGTTTATAGCTTAGCAGTACAAGCCGATGGGGGACCTAAGTCCCCCACGAATGTAATTACGTAAGTAATTTTCTTTTTTAGTTTGCAGTCGTTGTGTCGATTTTTTAGATTTTTCAACATGGATAAATCGTTAACGCCACAACAAATTGAAATACTTCTTAATGAGCTAAATGAATGAGAAGACGACATTGAATTTCCGGAAACAGCATCAGATTTAAGTGACGCAGAGTTTGAAATTTGCGAAAGCGATTTTGAGAGCGACACCAACACTGACTCGGATTCCGACTCAGAAGATGCATAGGAGAGCTCTTGCAGTGCATTTCACGGCAAAAACAGATAGAAGTGGGGAAAAACGCCACCCTCACGATCATGAGTTCGGGCGCATAACATTATCACCCATTTGCCTGGTCTCAGAGGTCCAGCTAAAGCAAAAAACCGGATGACTCCACTTGAGGCTTGGTCCTGCCTATTCACGAACGATATATTGGAGATAATTGTTGAACAAACAAATCAAAAAATTTAAAAGTATTCTGAAAGCAATAGATGCGATGCGGCTTACACCAATACTGTTGATAGGGAAGAGATGCTTGCTTTTTTTTGATTTGATGTTTTTAACAGGAATATTCAAGTCAGGAAGGGAAGATGCTAAAGGTCCATGGTCTTCGAAGTCAACTGGAAGACCAATTTTTCGTATAGTTATGTGCTTGAATAGATTTCTATTCATAATGTCATGTCTGCGTTTCGATGATGGGAACACAAGGGAGGAGCGCAAAAAAACTGATAGCCTTGCCCTCATTTCCGAAATTTTTACAATGTTTGTAAAATATTGTATCTCAAACTACAGTTGTTCCGAATATGTCACTGTTGACGAAATGCTCGTACCTTTCAGAGGACGCTGCCTGTTTCGCATGTATATGAAGTCAAAACCAGCGAAATATGGACTGAAAATAATGTGTCAATGTGATGCTAAGACACATTACCTGTACAACGCTTTTGTATACACGGGAAAGGATTCATCCATTCAATCAAATACAGAGTTAGTTCCAACCAGGAATGTAATGACTTCGGCTGAGCCGCTGTATGGGACAAATAGGAACATTACGGCAGAATCTCACTTACGTCGGAACTGTGCGCAAAAATTCGAAGGAAATCCCTCCGCAATTCCTTGAAAATAAAAGTAGACCAGTTCTGTCATCAGTGTATGGTTTTAAAAGGGATAAAACTTTAGTGTCGTTTGTACCAAAAAAAAAAAAAAAAAAAAAAACAAGGGTATTGTAATGGTTTCGTCCATGCATAATGACGCTGTAACAAACCCCGAAAGTAATAAGCCCGAGATAATCGAATTATAAAATTCGATTATCTCGGGCTTATTAAATTATAAAATTCGATTATCTCGGGCTTATTTAAGGTGGTGTAGATGCCTTAGATCTCGTTTAGTACTCGTTCAACATCTGAGTGAGATCATAGTCCGTCACAAGCTCGTGAGTTCGAAAAACACCATGAACCACAGTGAGATTCGAACTCATGACCCTGTGCACCGAAGGTGCGCGCACTAACCGCTAGACCAGCCAGACTACAGTTTAATGTCTTTAGTAATGCATTTATTTTTGGGGGACCTAGGTCGAATGTAGCGGAGGATTAAATTTATATATATAGAATAATAACGAGACCGAGGCTAATTTCGGGCGCGGTCGAAATTTGGATACCCTTCGCTCCCGTCGGGCTAAAAGTTTTTTCGGGCGAACCTACGACTTGTATTTAATCCCCCTCCCCCTATTCTTTTCCTTCTATCTTCACAAAAGTTCGGTTACGTCGACAAAACAATATATTTGTGTGGGGTTTGGTTGGAATAAGTGGGCAAATAAAAATATTTACTCAGAAAATTTTATTGGGGGATGCGGGAGCATGACCCCGTAGTACGATTCCATTTGTTTTTACCTTTTAGTTGCTTTGATAAAGACACATTAATTCAAGGTGTTGTAAAATTGGTGTAACAAATGTTTCTTAGAAGAACCAAAATGGGGGGTTGGGTTTGTATGGCAGCCCCATGACCCCATCGTCCGATTTGATCGATTCTTACGTATGTTTTGTGTTATCAATAGAAATACATTTGTGGCAAATTTGGTTGATATTGGTGCATAAATAAAAAAGTTTGTCTTAGAAGAGCCTAATTTGGGGGATTAAGTTTGTATGGCAGCCCCATGACCCCATTGTCCGATTTTACCGATTCAAACATACAAACTGCCTGCAGCAAAAAGAAGCATTTGTGCAAAATTTCAGCTTCATAGCTTTTAAAGTGGCCGAGTAAAACGCGTCGCAACAGACAGACAGACGGACATCGCCCAATCGACTCCCCAAGTCATGCTGATCATATATGTATACTTTTTATATGGTCGGAGATGCTTCCTTCAATGCGCTACAAACTTCATGACAAAGTTAATATACCCTTTCACTCTCTCAGCGAAGGATATAATTACGTAAGCGTCGAAATTACGTCAGGGTGCGTATCGGTCTTAATGCTCCCAGCGCCCGCTCTAGCACTTACACCGCCCCGGGCAAGAGGACAAATTGCCGCCCCTTCGGTACTGTACCAAACAGATTGATATAGTAGATATCCATACTATCTAGATCAGTGGTTCTGAATATTTTCAGTTCGTGCCCCCTTTGCGAGGTCTGCTGATCCTGACGCCCCCCAAGAAAATAGGTGTGCAAAAATTGCCGTTGGCAAGGAATGCTTTTAATTTTATACGTAAGTTTAGGATCTATTTACGCATTTTAAATTGTTTGAACATTTTTTTGTTATTGCAGCCCATATTTTAAACTAATGGGATTTTTTATAAGTATTTAAATTTCGTGATCTTCGCATGCTGAATTTCGTCGTGAGTACGGCCGGCACCATGGCTTCAGTGATACCAAAAAAAAACAAAATCCGCCAGATTTTTACTAAAAATTCATTTTATTCATACAAAAACTAGCTGATTGGTGCGGTTCTTTTCAGAATCGGGAACTTTATCAATTTCAATCAGCCATATCATCAGCTGTGGTCATCAAACGTATTTAATAGCAGCGATTTTTTTTTTTAATCGAAGAAAATAAAATTGTAGGCAATTTGCAACGTTTTGCAACAACGGATTACCCCTGTTGAGTTTCGAAAGAAATTCGAGTCAGAATGGTTGGTGTTGAAGGAAACCATAATTTACAAACGGCATTAACATTAGAGTTTTGCTTGCCCCCCTCTTCCCTAATCGTCGCGCCTCATTAAGGGATGCGCCCCTGAGTTTGGGAAACACTGATCTAGATGTATAGTTTGTGATGGTTGTTGGAGAACCGATTTAAAGGGTTTTTTCTCTTGAATCAAGTGTTTGAACTCATGGTCGTCGCTGCAAAACAGTTTACATTGTGAAACCAGCTGACCTAAGAGCAGTAAAAAACGAGATCGAGGCTAATTTCGGGCGCGGCCGAAATTTGGATACCCTTCGCTCCCCTCGGGCTAAAAGTTTTTTTGGGGCGTATCTATGACTTGTGTTTAGTCCTCCCCGCTTTCATGCTTTTCCTTGAATTTTCCCATAAGTGCCGTGGCGAAGATTTAATGGGAGAAGCGGGGGATGTGGGTTTGTTAGAAGAACCAAAGGGGGGGGGGGTTGTACGGCAGCCCTACGAACTCATGGCCTTTCCATAAATTGAAGTTTTGTTGAAATTGGTGTATAAATAACATAAAATTTCTTAGAAGAACTTAATTTGGGGAGCTAGGTTTGTATGACAGCCCCATGACCCCATGGTCTGATTTGGTCAATTTTTACATATGTTTTGTGATATAACTTGAAACACATTTGTGCGAAATTTGATTGAAATCGATGAGAAAATAAAAAAGTTTTTCTTAGAAGAACCTAATTTGGGGGTCTAGGTTTGTATGGCAGCCCCACGACCCCATTGTCCGATTTGGTCAATTTTTAAATATATTGTGTGTCAGTAATGAAAACACATTTGTGTGAAATTTTATTGAAATTGATGCATAAATAAAAAAGTTTTTCTAAGAAGAACCTAATTTTGGGGGGTAGGTTTGTATGGCAGCCCCACGATCCCCTTGTCGGATTTCAGCGATTCAAACATACAAACTGCCTGCAACAAAAAGAAGCATGTGTGCAAAGTTTCAGCTCCATAGCTTTTAAACTGGCCGAGCAAAACGCGTCGCAACAGACAGACAGACGGACAGACGGACATCGTCCAATCGACTCAGCTCGTCACGCTGATCATATATATACACAGTGGCGTAACGTTTCTAAAATATCTTGTGTGCGAGATAGAAATGGGGGCCCCCCAGTGGCGGATTTACCAGTAGGCTGAGTAGGCTTGAGCCTAGGGCGGCAGATTTCAGGGGGCGGCAAATTCCGGGAAAATATTTATTAGGTTGTTCACACTGCCGTGGAAGATTGTAGGATGTAGCACTTGTCATCATTATATGGTTTGGAAACAGGCAAAGAGAACAGGCAGTGAGATGTAAACATGAAAAGGCATTTGTCGCCATTGTCTAAGAGCGTCAAACACTGAGGGTAAATATTGAAGGCCATTCAACTCATTGCCGGACACAACGCCAAAATTTGACACCATTTGTATGTCAAATGCTCAAAATTGGCCGTCTATAGACGTTCTGTCCGGGAAAGGGTTAAGCTTAAATTCGAAACCAAGATCCTTCCTGTTTTTTTCACATGCCTTGCTATGTCCAATCTTTAAACAACATTAACTGCTTTGGCTTTTTGTCACTTCGACATATCAGAAATTGCAAAAAATTATGATATAAATCCAGAAATGGAAAACACTAAAAAAAGCATTCATTAGCTTTCATCCGAAAAATTATTCTCCTCATCTTGTAATTAAGACGATCGAGTTTCAGAGGAGTTTTAAGCATGAAAATGGCATCAGCATCAATCAATTCACCTTAATCTCTTAGGGCAGGAGTCAGTAAAATTTTTTAGAAATTTTTTAAAATTGCTCTAAATCGGTATCTTGGATGTGATTTTCACATTTAAAGCCGGAAATTTGACACTGAACTCAAATTTAAAAGTTATGATATTCCTATTGATGGTGGTTTTTTTAAAACAAATTTTACCATCGACTCTGCCAATTTTCCCCAACCAATACAAGACACACATTCGCCACCGCACATAATATAAGACAAATCAAGTTGTTTTAATTTTTTCATTATAAGATATTCCTCTAAATCAGCCGCTCCAAATTTTTTTCAGTTCAAACTCCCTTGTCAGGTCTTCTGAGCCTGGCACCCCTGAGATATAAGGATATAAAATGTTTGGCTGATGTATGGCAACAACGGATAACCTCCGGGTGATTTCGAAAGAATTTTTATTCAAAATGGTGGTCTAGAAGGAAACCATAATTCATAAGCGGCATTTGAGCCTCCCACAGTTTGGGATTCACCGCCTTAAACCGATTCTCCAAGCCGAAAATTTGTGCATAAGCTTTACACTGTGATAAATCCTAACGAATGTTCAGGACCCGCGAGGCGGAAAGCTCGAAGATGACACGTATTTAAATACAAAGTGTAAAATGAAAATAATTGGAGGTGAATAAAGCATAATTCTATCGACAAAAAGTAGGGTTTCAGTAGGGGCGGCAATTTGAAAATAGCCTACTGGCGGCAAATTGGTAAATCCGCCACTGGGGCCCCCACAAAGTGTAATTTATAATTAAACAAAATGGTTGAAACCACTATTTTTTCTGATTAGTACACGTACTGTAAATTTGAAAAAAATATTGAAGGTACAAGTAGCTCCAGGACTATATTTAAAGGGACTTACACTTCTTCTTCTTCCTTGTCTCGTTCTTTATACCGCTCCATGGCGTCGCGTCGCTCGACCTGCTATGTAGGCACATCGCCAGTTCTGGCGGTAACGTCTCAGCATATTTTTACAGGCAGCTCTATCTTGGATCGTGTCATCGCCGAGACCAATGCGTTGCTGTTACTTTTTCATTTCACACATCCAGGTGTTCTTCGGTCTGCCTCTGGCCATGGGTCCATCAAGCGAAACTTCCATTGATATCGCTTTCTTTGTGGGGTTATCAGGCGGCCGCCTTTCAACATGGCAATACGAATCCTTTTGTCGGTCTTCGAGCTTTTCGGTGATTGGTTGTTCTATAGACAAGCTACCTCGGATGTAGGTACTTTTGATGTGGTCCTTTTTGGTTACACTGACATGCTACACTATCGACAGTATATACTAAAACCTCACCATTCAATCCAGTAAGCGGGTCGAAATTTTTTTTAGAGTAGAATCCGTTTAAATGTACATTCCGAATATTTGATGCATGACTAAAACTGTTTTTTTTATGCAACATATAGTATAGTGACTTTAGCTCTAGACCCAAACATCCAAAAAAAGAGCTGACTTTTGATGCCAAATTGTTCTATGGCCTGACCGCACTACGCAGTAAAAAGTTAGACTTTTTTGCGCGTCACATTTGGGGGGGAGGGGGTGGCAAAGGGGTGAAATTATGATTTTTCGCCTATATTTTGTTAACTGTAATATTTACAGCAAAATGTTCTGAGGACGATTTAAACTACACAAAATTTCCTTTCTGATGATATATTATATCATATACCTTCTCTTGGCAGATTATATACTAGACCTTAAAACATTTGGTTTATTTTAGATTTTTTGATAGTTACATTTGGCGCTCTAGCTCCTGAAGTAATTTAATTGGAGCCATGGTAATTGGGATAACTATTCCTAACAATATATAGCTATCCCACACGGAGACTCAGGCTGCCCCGACAAAGCATTCCCCTATACTCCCTATTAACATTTAAAAAAAAGACATGCCTGTAACTTTTCGCCGAATCACAGCAGGCGGAAAAAATTTTGGTAAACGTTAAGGCTAAGTCCCATTAGACCCTCCACCAAATATTACTTCGATCGGATTAAAACAAAGGGTACCTCCCATACAAAATGACCGGAAAATTGCCTACGAGCAAAACTTTAATTTTGGTTGACTTGTTCCCTTATTTCTTAATAAACTAGTGGCATTGAATTTGAATAATTTGTATGGGAGGTACCCTTTGTTTTAATCCGATCGAAGTAATATTTGGTGGAGGGTCTAATGGGACTTAGCCTTAACGTTTACCAAAATTTTTTCCGCCTGCTGTGATTCGGCGAAAAGTTACAGGCATGTCTTTTTTTTAAATGTTAATAGGGAGTATAGGGGAATGCTTTGTCAGGGCAGCCTAAGTCTCCGTGTGGGACAGCTATATATTGTTAGGAATAGTTATCCCAATTACCATGGCTCCAATTAAATTACTTCAGCAGCTAGAGCGCCAAATGTAACTATCAAAAAATCTAAAATACACCAAATGTTTTAAGGTCTAATTATAATCTGCCAAGAGAAGGTATATGATATAATATATCATTAGAAAGGAAATTTTGTGTAGTTTAAATCGTCCTCAGAACATTTTGCTGTAAATATTACAGTTAACAAGATATTGGCGAAAAATCATAATTTCACCCCTTTGCCACCCCCTCCCCCCCAAATGTGACGCGCAAAAAAGTCTAACTTTTTACTGCGTAATGCGGTCAGGCCATAGAACAATTTGGCATCAAAAGTCAGCTCTTTTTTTGGATGTTTGGGTTTCATCATTTTTTCAGCTAAAATCACTATACTAATAGGCGAAATTAACGACATTTTTCCAAGCGTTCTTATCGATTTAGTCATGGATTTTGTTTTAAATCGCGCTATGAACCCGGTGACTTTTTTTCCGTTAATTGGATTTTACCTTTAGTATCAGAGCCGTCAATGGGTGAAGTCATTTCTTCTGTTCACTTTATTCAGATTACAAACACATTTTCTGAAAAAATCTAAATTTTGATTTATTTTGAATAATTACTTAGAAATGACTAACTTGTTCATCTGTTTTAAATCTAACTTCAGTGTGTCTATGAATAAGAAATCAAGTATTTTTTTTAATCAGTCCAAAATTGTCCACTCCTCTTCGCTACGTTAGGGGGCCCCTGTGGGTTGGGGGCCCGTGTGCGGCCGAACACATGGAACACCGTACGTTACGCCACTGTATATACATATTTTATATGGTCGGAGATGCTTCCTTCAATGCGTTACAAACTTCATGACAAAGTTAATATACCCTTTCACTCTATGAGCGAAGGGTATAACAACAACACAAAAATTCATGGTTACATTGGGACTCAAACTACCGTTGAGCTATCATTCATAGGTACTCTTAAGCGCAATTCACCTCAGTTCAGCAAGGCCTTACAGACTTTGTATGGCATTTCCAAATTTTAAAGCTTGATGTAAAGAAATCGAAAATGCATGCAAAGTTGTGTTTTCCACTAAAACACTAAATACATTTTCAGAAAACTCCGCCCTGAAAAATGTTGGGCCGAAAAATTGTGCTCGCTTTCATTACTAACCTCCTGCAGTTGTTTTCCATAAATTACATAAAAACTTCAATTAGCCGGATTGCTTCAGACTTTTCAATGTGCATGGCTTATTTTTATAAATGCGTCATCTCGAAAATGTTTAAAGAGATTAAGGTCAGAGCTAGTTAAATCGGGAGAACCTAGCCAAATTCCGATATAAGCATGTCCGAACACAAATTAGGAAGCTCTGGCAATTTGTTCTGTAGTTCGATCCCTTATCTTGCTATAATCTAAACCACTTTCTTCGCAGAATCAATGCAATCGGAACCAACTTAAGTAATCCATTCATGCGTAGGTTTGTGTAACGGAATTATAATTTCGAAGGGAGACGCCCTACAATTTTCGATTCGGCCGCGGGCGCCTCAGGACGGGTGTTTTTATTTAAAAATATAGTGGGTATAGTTTGGCCGGGACCCGACGCCATCCGGGTCTACGGAGCATTCATGAGATGGCACCTGTGCGCGTCGGCTAGTATTCGCGATATCTACCCAATTTTAACCCTCCTGTTGTGCTGTGGTACCTTTTGGCACAAACCCCACCCGTATCTCCCGAACTGAGCTACAGCAAGCGCATGCCGCTGCTCGCTCGTTGAGGAGCCCTATCGTCATTGCCTAGCCTGCACGGTTGTAGAGGCATTGGCTCCGTCCCCTGGGCATCTTCGGATGGCCAAGTCCTTTCATTACATTTGGCGAATTGAAGTTAAATTATGCTTGGAAATGTCGATGGAAATTATGGAAAAAAAACTCCAAAAAAATATTGATAATGCCTTTGGATAACAATTCTCACAGAGGAGTCTGTTTTAAAAGCCTTAATGTGCTCGGCATTTATTCGACCCTCCAGTTCTCATTTCATATGAATTTCTTCGGGAGTCCAATATCTATTTTGTGGATTTGCTCTCCTGTTACTCAACAGACTAAACAAAAACTTTAGATCTTATCTTCCGGAGATCAAATCGCATATAAATAAAACAATAAAATTTCGTGTAATTTCGTCCTCTAAAAATTAGGCAAAAACTGGGTTTCATGCAAGGTCCCTTAATTCTGGTGAAAAGAAGATGAACTAAATGTTCAATCGGATGACGAAATTAGCACATGCGAGTAATTCTCCAATTAGCTTAGCATGTTTTTTGTTTCTTTTTCAAAGAATAACTTAAACAACTGAATATTGGCGATTTTCTATAGAAATGACGACCTTTCCTATAATGAAAAGGAGTTCATTATATCGAGTTTCCACTATAATTTCGATTAAAACTCTCAATAATCATTATCCTTTCTTTTTTGCGTGTTCAGTGACCGATTTTACATAAGGGGAGGTCACTTACGATAATGGGCTCAGACCCCATGCATTTAAGGGTTAAAATATGTTTGAAAAATATAATTTTCCGATCTATAGCAGACTTACGTGTGTGAATCAATCTTAATGTTACCAATTTCCTATTGCAAACTACTTTGTGTTGTAACTATTCCACGCGAATTTTTAAATTGCTTCCTAAAATTTAATTACTCCTATGACTGCATACTCAATTAAAATTGAATTAGCATAAATGAGAGTTCAATCGACTTCGGCTTTAAGCCTTGACTTCAACATTATTCGCTGAGCACACTGTACAATGTAAGCGTGTGTATTTGTTGAAGGTGTTGGCTAATCGATTTCGTGGATCAATCTACACTCCACGCAGTCTATCCCGAAGAATTTCGCAAAACGTATTAATGTATGTACTTAAAGGATATATTAAAACTATTCCGTGCACCACAGCACATAGACCAAACCCAACGCAAACTTGTTCATATACGAAGAGTATAGTTTAAATTAATCTCACCGAGTAAACAGTAAGTGCAAAATTCCTTTTTGCCGTTCTCCGCAGCTCTTCTAGACCAAAGTTGAAATTACTATTTCACTTTTCCTTCGACACAGGGACTCCTTGGCCACCTACATGAATCTGTAGCACCCTTCCCACCTACAGGCACTCCATCCAGGTCTCTATATTCATACAGCATTTGATTAGGATACTATCTTATCTGCAGCAATCTTTGCGTGCTGATAATTTCACGTGGAGCATACATACCTGCTAAATGTTTTCGTACATTTTACATCCGCTTAACGAACTAAATAAAGTTCATAAAATTTTAATGGAGAGTTCGTCACGATTGAATTCAGAATACATATATTCGTAATACATGATTTGTATGTTATTCGAATCATGGGCGTAGCCAGGATTTCGGTCAGGGGGGGGGCAAGCCCAAATTTTTTTTCAGCATCATGATTTTCTTAGGAGTTGAAATTTCCGGTCGCAGAAATATTGTTAGCAAAATTTAGAGTAGCCTAGCTAGTGGTTGGATTGGTGCACAGGGTCATGGATTCCAGACTCACCGTGAACGAATTCATTTTATGGTGTTTTTCGAACTCACGACCCACGTGACGGACTATGATGTCGCTCATATTGTAAACAAGTATCCATTTATCGGGATAAACAACATAGCTGGGCGTGCTGTTGATCTCAACACCTCAACAAAACAGCAGTTTAGATCTTGGAAGTTGGATGTCACTCACACATCTGCGGCCCTAGTTTACTGGTGGACGCAAGCTATTTTTTTTTTACCCTCCGCTCATAGAGTGAAAGGGTATATTAACTTTGGCATGAAGTTTGTAACGCAGCAAAAGAAAGCATCTCCGACCAAATAAAATATACATTTATGATCAGTATGACTTGGGGAGTCGATTGGGCCATGTCAGTCTGTCCGTCTGTCTGTCTGTTCGTCTGTCTGTCTGTTGCGGCGCGTTTTACTCGGCCAATTTAAAAGCTGTGAAGCTCAAATTTTGTACAAATGCTTCTTTTTGCTGCAGTCAGTTTGTATGTTTGAATCGGTAAAATCGGACGATGGGGTCATGGGACTGCCACACAAACCCAACTCCCCAAATTAGGTTCTTCTAAGAAAAACTTTTTTTATTTATGCACCAATTTCAACCAAATTTCACACAAATGTGTTTCTGTTAATGACACAAAACATATGTAAGAATGGATCAAATCAGACCATAGGGTCATAGGGCGGCCATACAAACCCAACCCCCCATTTTGGGACTTCTAAGAAAAATTTTTTACACTAATTTCACAAAACCTTGAATTAATGTGTCTTTATCGAAGCAACAAAAAAGGCGAAAAATATGGAATCGTACTATGTGGCCATGCTCCCGCATCCCCCAATAAAATTTTCTGAGTAAATATTTTTATTTGCCCGCTTATTCCAACCAAACCCCACACAAATATATTGTTTTGTCGACGCAACCGGAATTTTGCAAAGACAGAAGGAAAATAATAGGGGGGGAGGGGGTATATACAAGTCGTAGGTACGCCCGAAAAAACCTTTAGCCCGAGGGGAGCGAAGGGTATCCAAATTTTGGCCGCGCCCGAAATTAGCCTCGGTCTAGTTTTTTTGCTAATTTTAGAGTCAAATTGAAAAAATGGAGATGAGAATGATTTTCTTCTGCATTCTGATTATATTGAACTGGCCTCCAATATCTGCCTTCTATTTCGTCTATTTTCAGTGCAATTTTTGTATCTCGGACTGTATATTCCACTTGCGAAATCAGTTTGTTTCGTCAGTAGCATCGTCAGAATATTTATAAATCCTTTACTGATTGAAATATGGTTAACGGTTTTAATAAGATTTCCCCTAAATTTACCAAAGTATTAATAGTGGCTTAATTTTATTGATGGTATGATTCAGCTAGAAAATAAATTTTGATTAAATAACTTGAAAGGCACTGAAATATGAGACCCGTTCTTTACAAGGTCCCTAAAATAGCAAAGCTGTATACCATTTGTCACCTTTTCAGATGGAAATAAGTGGAATTTCACTAACTTCCCAAAGGGACCTAATAGTTTAAATTGTGTGCTACA
Organism: Microchrysa polita; assembly: GCA_949715475.1. Taxonomy (NCBI): domain Eukaryota; kingdom Metazoa; phylum Arthropoda; class Insecta; order Diptera; family Stratiomyidae; genus Microchrysa; species Microchrysa polita. Next base: position 15,318,593 of record OX454417.1, on the reverse strand, counting down.
GCTCAGAAGCCATGAAATGGAACAGGGAATATGGGATCCACGCAGCCACAGTAGCACACTCACAAGTGAAATGTGTGTGCTGGTTCGCAGTCTCCGTCAGTTACGAGAGGCCACTATTTGTATGCGCCTGCTGACTGCAAACTGTCCCTATCATGGCTTCTCCGGCAGCACTTTGAGTGGTAAAAAAAGGATCTGTTGCTGCGCAGCAGAAAATTTTTGAAAATGTTGTATAGTGCAGCAATATTTTTAATACATTGATAAGAATTCTTTTACCATCTTCATCGACCAGGGGGGGGCGACCGCCCCTCCCTGCCCCCCCCTGGCTACGCCCATGATTCGAATATGTTTCGTTCCATATTAACAACGGCCGACGCTGATAGTTACACGCTTCGCTGATTAATTCAACAGGGCAATTACGTGTATGTGATATTCATGAAACCCGGCATAATATGAACTGAAAATAAAATCTATTGCATTAGTGAAAATTAGTTAAAGGGTGAATAATTGAATATTGTATTTAAGGGTGCGTCTAATTGAACAGAAATAGATAGAAGAAATGACACATAGTCTGCAACATGAAATATTCACCATAGCAGTATGAAACAGTTTCAATTTTGAAAAGCTGTCTCGGATTTAATTTAGTTCCTACTACTTCACAATCGGTCATAGTTCATTGCGTGTACATACATACATACTTACATAAATGTAGTTTACATTGTACCGTTTGAATTCGATAGAGACAGTGCTCTTGGACGCGAGTAGGGGCGAAGAAACGGGTGCAGAGGGAAAAAAGAAGAATGTCAGGCTTAAATAGATGAAACAAGACCAGACGCAATGGTAATATGTCAACCAAGGATATGGGTGACAATGTTTCCCGTATTCGCCGCACGCGAAATGAAGATTTGTTGCTCCAACTAAGAACACGTGGAGGTAATCTGGTGGAGGGAAGAGGGATACAAAGCCACAATAACAAAACTGTTAGGAATTAAACCGGCCGTCACAAAAACATTCAGACATGAGACGAGGCTGGAAGTCCTGGACCTTGCGAGGTTTTCCATGCACGACTGGAAGTAAGCTTGGAAATTGCAGCGGTAAAGTTACTGCGGAAGGCCTACGGCGCGGCGCCACCCAGATCGGAGTCATAAGCATTCCCACTAAGGAGGCTAACAAGGCTATGGAACGAGGCAAGCTTAAGGTAGGTTGGACTAGCTGTCGCACAAGACATTATTTGGTCCCGAACAGATGCCACAGGTGTTTTGCTTTTGAACACTTCGCGAAAGACTGCAGCAGCTAACACGATAGGTCAAGAACTTGCTTTAAATGTGGGAAAGAAGGTCGCAAGCCAGCCTTATGTGATGGAGAGCTCCATTGTATATTGTGTAAGGAGACAGAGAGTATTACGTGTAAATTCTAGGGAAGGACACTATATGAGTAAGTAGGTAAGGTTTGTTATTAATTAGGTTCAGGTGGCGGCTAGAAAGATAGGATATTGCGGCGCGGTAAGTAGGGATTTTATTAGGTAGATTAGGGTTGATTAAATTTGAAAAAGGACGTCGATTACTGAACGAGCCGAAAGCATAATTCGAAGGTCAGCGTGTGCCAAGTGTAACGCCGATTTTCGAACCACCAAACCGTCGGGAAACGGATCCAGTGCTCAGTAAACGCCCAACTGAGCAGAAACATGGGAATAAGGGCCGCTGGTGACACGAGAGTGGATTATGTGTTTGATGAAAGACAGGGACATAATCGCCCTCATTTAAACATTGACATCCACGTGAAGTCTTTTCTTGGACTGGAGCGTCAAATTCAATACTAGGACGCGACGGATGGGAAATCCTGAAAGAAATGGGGGTGGAACTTATTCCCGCAGAAAAGACTACAATCCGATTGGCGAGTGATACAGGGTGCGGTATTGAAGGAGCAGTATGGGTACCACTTCGTTTAAAGAAGCAAATCAATTGGCTTAAAGTGTTAGTCGTTCCTTCGCTACCACACGCTCTGATACTAGGTGTTGACTTTATTCGTCAATTTGGGGCTGTAGTTAATTTAAGAAATGAGCAATGGGAGTTCCTAAGTGCCTTAGAAACTAACACAGAGGATAAATTACAACCTCGGACAATGTTGGCTGGGAAAGAGAAGCCAAATTGCAGGAGCTACTTGCAAAAGCGTTCGATTTTATGGAGGAGGGAGTTCGATGCACCAATTTGGTGGAGCATAACATCACAACTACCTCGCAACCCATCAAACAACGATACTATCCGGTTTCCCCTGCGGTCCAAGCCCACATCGATAGAGAACTCAATGCGATGCTGGAATTGGGTATTGTTGATCCGTCGTCAAGTCCTTGGGCCTTCCCAATTCTGTTGGTGAAAAAGAAAGATGGTAGTTACCGTTTTTGTGTGGACTTCCAGAAGCTCAATGGAGTGTCGGAGCGGGACGCCTATCCCCTCCCGTACGTTTCGTCAACCCTGGATAAACTGAGGAATGGCAGGTTTTTATCCTCGGTTGACATTAAGTCCGCCTATTGGCAGGTACCAATGGCAGAGTCCTCCAAAAAGTTCACGGCATTCACGGTTCCGAATCGGGGACTATTTCAATTCCGAATGCCGTTCGGACTACATAACGCACCAGGGACGTGGCAGCGTTTGATCGACAGAGTTTTGGGACCTGACTTGGAGCCATATGTGTTCACTCATCTGGACGATATAGTAGTGGTCACACAAGATTTCAAAAAACACCTCGAAATTCTAGAGGAGGTATTCAGGAGATTACATCAGGCTGGGTTGAAATTGTCACGGGACAAATGTGAGTTTTGCCGCGCCCAAATCAAGTATCTGGGATATGTGGTGGATAAGAATGGGTTGAGTGTGGATCCGCATAAAGTGAAATGCTTGATTGACATTCCACGGCCCACGAAAGTCAAGTACGGCAATTCTTGGGTATGGTGTCATGGTACCGGCGGTTTATTCCGGAATTTTCGTCATTGATGGCGCCATTGACGAGCCTACTCCAGAAAAACCGTAGCTTCAAGTGGACCGAGGAATGTGATCTTGCCTTCAATCGCGCCAAAGTAAAATTGTCCACCGCCCCCATACTTACTTGTCCGGACTACAATCTTCCATTTTTAGTCCAAACAGATGCTTCGGATGTCGGTTTGGGTGCGGTGTTATCTCAGACTCATCCCGATGGTGAAAAGGTGGTTTGTTATCTGAGCAGAACTTTATCCAAGGCTGAACAAAAATACTCCACTACCGAGAGGGAGTGTTTAGCGGTGGTCTGGGCAGTGGAGAAGCTTAGACCTTACATAGAGGGGATGAAGTTCAGCGTGGTAACAGACCATCACTCCCTGGTCTGGTTGAATAATCTGAAGGACCCAATCGGTCGGCTAACGAGGTGGGCGGTTCGACTTCAGCAATTCAACTTTGAGGTCGTTCATCGAAAGGGCAAGGAGCATCTAGTGCCTGATGCGCTGTAAAGGTCAACCCCTAGAGTGGAGTCTGCTGTTGTCGAATCAGCCATGGAGAAGTCTGGTGTGGATCGTTGGTATAACCGAATGATAGAGAAGGTGAATACGGATCCCGGTAAATATTCGGATTGGCGAGTGAGTGATGGGGGGTTGTGGAAACATGCCTATACTCGTTTCCCTGATTTAATGGGGGAGGGAAGTGTGGAAACGAGTCATCCCGAAGTCAGAGCGGACCGACATATTGGTGAAATGTCACGACGAAAAGACTGCCGGACATATGGGATCTCGCCGGACACACGATCGGGTGGCACAGGACTTTTACTGGCCAAAAATGGCGGCCGACATCCGGGAATATGTGAAAAGCTGTTAAGGTGGAGCGTAACCGTCCAGTAGGGGAGATGGTATCGAGAGTGGGCGAGGCTACCCAACCATTGGATATGGTCTGTATTGATTTGATTGGACCATTGCCTCGTTCCTCTCGAGGGTTTGCGTACATCTTAACAGTAGTGGATTATTTTACTTAGTTTACACTAATATTCCCGGTTCGTTCTGCCACCGCCGCCGAGGTTACCCGATTTTTGGAGGAACATGTGTTTTTAATGTTCGGGGTTCCCAGATGGGTCGTGTGTGACAACGGTGCGCAGTTCCGCAGCGCTAAATTTAAGGAACTTCTAGACGCGTACAGAAGCCAGGCGAGGTGCACCGCACTGTATCACCCACAAGCCAATCCGGCCGAAAAGGTGAACCAAAATATAAAACGTATGCTGCGATCGTACGTTTCGGAGAACCATCGGAATTGGGACAAGGACTTGGCTAAAATAGGTTGTGCACTACGTACATTTACACATGAGGTAGCAGGTGTCACACCCTATTTTGTAAATTTCGGCCGCGACATGGTGACGTACCGTGACCGCTTTACTCGTCCGGACGAGGCGGATTCGATCGCGGACCCCGTCGCGAGGGCAGAAACAAAAAGCATAATTTGAGGGTCGTGTGTGGAATATGGAACGGCGCGACGCCCCGAAGCACATTGGCGACTCGTCGGTGTCAAGTAAAGCATATTTACCCAGCATCCATGTCTTGGATCAGGTCCCGAAAACGAACCAGCTGCAGGCGTGTGTAATCTTTATAGATATTACGACCCTGGTCGTCCACTTGCTTATTCTCAACACACTCAACAATAACACTAGGATATTTACGGCTCAGCCATCGAAAGAATGCTGTACTCCCATTTTGGAGTAATAACTACGTCGAGATTACTGGAAATTTTAAGAAATAAAATCAATTGGTCGTCGGTGTTTTTCCTCGCCGAATGTAAACAAATAAACCATGAGACAGTCTGTCAAATCACCGACTGACAGTGGTAAACTAAGTGACGACGAGGTGTGGATTTGGCAGGATCGGCACTGCATTATCGATTTGCGATCGGCGGGAACGGACAAAATTATACGGAACTTTTATGCAAAAATCTATAAATAGAGCGAGAAGCTAACGGCTCGATCTTCTTTTTCCCGCCATCGACCAGCATCAGGTAATCGACGACCGCCCAAAAATATATTTAATCTTAGTGATGGATTCTTTTGTCCTTCTTTTTCCCGCCATCGACCACCATCAGGCGCAAGAGACGTTTCTGCACGAAGTAGCCAAGACAGTGAGACGATTTCTCCACGAAGTAGCCAAGACAGTGAGACGATTTCTCCACAGAGTAGTTAAGACAGCGAGACGATTTCTCCACAGAGTAGTCAAGAGAGCGAGAAGATTTCTCCACGGAGTAGCCGAGACAAGCGAGACGTATTTCTCCACGAGTAGCCAAGACATAATCTGCAAGACGCCAAGCAGCGATTTTAATAGCTAAAAGTATGTACTAACATCGTCAGTTCACGTGAAATCCATGCAAATACTGTCAAAATTTTGATGATCTTGAAATCGAATTCGCTTGGTGGTACTCACTTCACATGAAAGTCTCCACACCGGTTTTTGATATGTCGCCAGCGAAAAGAATGCAGTTGCACTTTATTTCACAATGAAAAGATGTCATCGACAATCAATCAGAACGCGAGTGGACATTTATCTTACGTTGAGTGAATAAAAAGCAAGTCTCCACGGCACCGTTTTCACGGGAGACATAAATGAAGTTTTTCGCTCGGTGAACTCAATACATACCTTAAACGGCAAGATTATTTCTCCACAAGTGGCGACGGGTAGCGAGTAACGACAACGACGATACGACGACACTAGTAAAGGTAGTTTATAGGGTAGAGCCGCCGCAAAAGGTATTTATAGTAGAATAGTCATTTTAAGCTAGTTATATTTAAGTTCAGATGAAGTTAATACATATATAGCATTTTTTTAAAAAGAAATATTGTGTTGTGAAGATTTGTGAAAGGTGTGCTTTCCCGGGATATTTGCATTCATTATTTATTCCCTAATCACGGTGGGGATACGCAACGGAGACAAAGGCAAATATAGGAACGCGTTTTGTACTTCGACGTTCCTACCCTGCCACGGTCGGTTTAATCAAAAGTACGTTGCGCCCACGACCCCCCCCCCTTCTGAGCGAGGCTGGCCGACCGACGCACGTCCCGTTGAATTACGAAAAACGCGTAATAAGAGGGAGAACCGCAACCATCAAACGGGAAGGACTAGATGCCCTTTCTATCGGGAAGGACTAAAGCAAACTTCTGTATAAAGCTCTTGCAGTTAAATTTAAACCACTGTCGGGCAGCACAGGATGTTTTGCTGCAAACGGTGAAGGAGAACCATCGATATCGCCATCATCTGTGATCAGTACAAGAATTTGGGGGGATCAATCTGGGTCACAGATAAGGCCAACTGGACGCGCAGTGACTACCCTTTCCAGAAAGGGGTGGCGAGCGATCTAAAAGGAGTTGTAAGAGCAAAAATCAACGGCATATATGTGTATAGCTGCTACGCTCCACCACGTTTGAATGATATCGAGTTAGAGGAATTTCTTGACGGCCTTGTGCATGACGCAAGTACAAAAAGCTCTGAGATAATTGCGGGAGACTTCAACTCATGGGCCACCGAATGGGGTACTCGAGTGACGAATAGGCGTGGTCGTGCACTTTTGGATGCGTTCTGGAGGATGGATATTGTTCTTATGAAGTCAGGGGATAGAAACATATTCACAAGAGGAAACGGGGGATCCATCATTGATTTCACATTTGCCAGCAGCTCATTGGCATCGGCGATGAAGTGGCAAGTTAGTGAGCTTTATACACATAGTGCCCACCAAGCAATTTTGTTTGCGGCAGGTTGCAGAGTGTATCGACCAAAACCCGCTTCGTTGGGTGGTCTACGAAGAGGTTTGACGAGACAGTTTTCAGAGAAGTCTTCCTTCAAAGTGGCCCTATTGAAGGTCATGCAGAACAAAGATCAGCTCAGATCACAGAACAGTTGACAGCGGCTTGCGACGCCTCGATGCCCCGTAAACGTTCATCTAGGCAAAAGAATGAAAATCACTGGTGGTTCGAAGAAATTGTCTGAAAGCGAGACGTCAGTGCCAGCTCGTGATGCCCTCCTAGAATCCTATAAAAGTGCTCGACGAGCATTAAAACTAGCAATCAGAAGAAGCAAAGAAATCTGTTTCAGGCAAATTTATGACGATGCAGACATAAATCCGTGGGGAATGGCGGTGGTGATAAAGAAAATAGGGCCAATATCACACCAAATAAAGTGTCGAGCGCAGCTCTGAAGCATCGTATCGGTTCTGTTTCCTCCGCACGGGCTACATAGGTCCACGTTTTTCAGAGCAGGCGGTTAAAATCTCTGCTATAACAGAGGATGAACTTTGGCAAGTGGTCTTAAGACTGGAGGAGAATGAGGCTACAGGGCCGGATGGAGTCCTAAATGGGGTGATGAAGGTAGCATTCTGTGCGATTCCTCAAAAGTCTATCGAAGTCTTCGATTCCTGCTTAGCTGAAGGCTTGTTTCCAAGGATATGAAAGCGGCAAAAGTTGGTGCTCCTTCCAAAACCAAATAAGCCGGCTGGAGAGCCAAGCTCATATCAGTCAATTTGTCTACTCGACTCGCTAAGAAAATTATTTGAAAGGAACATTTTCAACAGGCTTCTATCAGTAGTAGAAGAGAAAGGGGGCTTGTCGGACAGACAATATGGTTTCAGACGGGTGCGTTTCACGGTGGACGCATTCGGGATGGTTACTAATTTGGCAAAGAAATCGCTTCAAAGTGGTACTTGTTGCTTGGTGGTGACGGTAGATGTTAGGAACGCTTTTAACTCTGCAAACTGGGCTTCCATTCACGCGGCCTTGCAAAGAATATATATACCGGACTATCTCGCATCTATAATCAGGAGTTACCTGTCAAATCGCATTCTCCAATACAATACGGGTGAGGGACCCCGAGAGTATAAGGTTACTGCAGGAGTTCCACAGGTGTCAGTTCTCGGCCTACTGCTTTGAATCATTATGTACAATGGCATCCTGGAACAACTAATGCCTAGAGGAGTGATTGTAGTGGGGTTTGCAGACGACATCCCAGTAGTGGTTGTAGCAAAGAAGCTAGAGTGCGTTGAGGTCTACGAGAGCGAAGCGATTACGACCATAAAGCTGTGGTTACTAACAGTCAGCCTAGAGCTTGCTGATCAAAAAACAGAGGCCGCTTTGATCACCCAGCGCAGAAAAAGGTGTTCGCTGAACATTCGAGGTAGCAATATCATAACCACAAAAGCGGCGGCTAGGTATTTCGGGATTATGATTGACTCGAAGCTATATTTTGCAGAGCATATTAAGCACGTGTAGTCTGGCTGGTCGAGCGGTTAGTGCGCGCACCTTCGGTGCACAGGGTCATGAGTTCGAATCTCACCGTGTTCCATGGTGTTTTTCGAACTCACGAGCTTGTGACGGACTATGATCTCACTCAGATGTTAAACGAGTACCCATTTATGGGGATAAATAACACTGCTGAGCGTGATGCTGATCTCATTACCTCAACCAAAAGCAGATAAGATCTTGGAAATAGGATGTCACTAACACATCCTGCGGCCTTAGTCCAATGCTGGATTGTCGCGCCTGTTATTTATTTTATTTATATTAAGCACGTAACCGAAAAGGCAGCAGTAGCCACCGCAGCTTTAGCAGGGATTATGCCCAATATACGAGGCCCAAGATCTAGCAAAAGACAGCTGCTGGCTAGGGTCACTACATCCATACTGCTGTAGGTTTCACCCGTCTGGGCTAACTCAGTTCCTCTGGGAACGCGCAGAAATTGATCTCGGCTTACCATAGTTGCAATTAGGAGTGAGCTCTGACACAATATTGGACAAGTTTAATAACTCGCGCGATTGCCCTAGCTACAAGGGAGTCCCAGAAGACGCAAGGCATGTGTTTTACTCTCCAAGATTCGAAACAGGGCGCTTGCATCTGAATGCAGAAGTGGGAGAAGTATTACGTCCAGAAAATTTGGTGGTATGTATGTTGGAGAAATAACGCCATTGGCAAGCAGTGACTGAGTTTGTGTGCAACATCCTAAAAAAATCTGCAGAGGGAAGAAGCCAAACGGATGTCAGCAAATCGGTTTGAAGGCCACTTAGCCATAGCTTAACCCTGCGAAGTAATACTGAAAGGTGGTCCCACGGGGGTCGTGGCATGGTTTTAGCTTGTAGGAATTCAGCATAACTGCAATTGCATTATGTAAGATTTCCCGACATATTTTTTTTTTTTTAAAAGACATTGCTAAAATCAATTGAATCCACTCTCGAGTTTCAAGGTGTTGTATGCTCTGATGCCAAGACTAGAATGCTGTTGACTCATAGTTGTTGCTCGGCTTTTATTATGTAGTCGCTGCGTTGACAGATGAGAGAGAGATAGATGATACTGAATGACCGTCAAAAAATTTGAAGGGACAAAACATAAAGCTATAGGTGAACATTTAACATTATTCTACCAAATGTAAGAGACAATTTTCTTTAAACACAGATTTCGATAAATTGTACCGTTTTCCAATGGAATCCTTTAAACCTTGTGGCATGCAGCCATCGAAAAACAAATACCTTTATCTCCCGGACTAATTACGAGCGTTGCTAGCGTATTCATACTCACAAATGTTACAAAACGCAATATTTTTTTTCTGCAAAAAAAAAAAAAAAGAAATAATAAATCAGAAAAATGAAATCAACTCGTTTCTATCGTGTTAACAGTTTATCATCGGGAGGAGTTGAGCTAATTGAATTCCAGTAGTCATAAAGCAAAAACAGCAAGCAAGTCCTTAAAGCCATAACGCAAACCACGCTACCATATTCAGTTATTTCTGCACCATTAATTCCATATATGTACTCGTATGTAGGTACCTGCAGGACTTTATGCTTACAACTGGAACTGTTGGACTGCTTTACAAAGTCCTGGCTGACCGCCTTCTCGCCTAGCTGTGAATGAGATTCTGATTCTATATGAAATGGATTTGAGTATCAACCGAACAACAACAACAACATCATAGCGATAAACGATAAAAAGATATACTACAAACCGTGCACCACACACAACATACATATCAAACATCATCGAGAACAACCCCCGAGTACTCAAAGTCCATTAACACAAGGGTGGGTCCAATACCTTTAGTGTGTTGTGTTCCAACATTCAACAAGCAATAGAATAGAAAGCCTGAAGAACAAGTCTCGTAGCAAAATTGCTAGAAGGGATGGACGAACTGTTGTGGTGAAAAATAAAAACTGTACCGACATCCGACAATAGAAAAATGCTAGCGAAAACAAAGCAAAGTAAGAAGTAAGCGAGAATTATTGTGCTGAAATGGCTGCACCCCCTGACTGAAAGAAACTGCTGAGCGAGACTTCATGCCTTCATGTTTTGTGGTGTATATCATGAAAATTTATTGCAACAACGAAATTGCTTCCTCCACGCAACAATACGTAGGTACACACCTGAATCCTGAACTGAACGAACGGACCGGACGGACGGGTAAATGGAAAACAATTTACCAATATGTAGGTGTACCTATCTTCAGTGGTTGTGCAGATAAATAGTTGTGGTGTGGGCGTCTTCAAAGAGCCAGAGATGGTTTTGAACGTTCGACAATATTATCCTTTGGCAAGAACGTTTTATAAATGTTTACAAGGATGCCAAAGTGACAAGAAACACGTGCTTTAATAGCCGCTGGGCTATCAGAGAAAATGACGAAACGTTTTTTTTAGGTAGCTGGCACTCAGACATAGCTCGGTGCATAAGCCAGGCTTTTGCCTGAAATGCAGGGGTAAGGTTACGCATGGGTAGAGATATCCCCTGCCCAAGACATACCACACCAGTTCTTGTTCTTTTCAGCCATCGGAAAATCATTTGATTGTCTGCGGGTGCAACTTAACGAGTTTTGATGAACTCCTCGTCTCTGCTCCAAATTGAAATCCTTTCTGAGGAGAGGCTTTTCATTAATGTAACAAAAGACTCTTCTTGGTGAGAGCATGCTACTTATCGGGCACTCCTTTAATACTACCAAATTTTTTCCAGAAGCTAATGCGGGACACCAAAATCGTAAAGGAGATAAATGGGAAATGGTGTCGATTTCCCGAAAAAAATTTGGTAGAGGCGGTTCAGGGGTCCGATGGATAACGTACTATGCTGGAGATTTTGCTGAAAATCTAGGAGTCCTAGCTGTTTGAGCTCAAAAGTTACAGCCGTTCAAAGATGCCACCCAAGGCTGAAAAAATTGCAGCGCGAACTAAGTCAATTTTCCCGAAAAATTGATAGAGGGGAGCAGGGAGTCGATATAGAGCGTTTTGTGCGCATATTTGATGATTCAAAAGTAACTGCCGTTCAAACAACAACAAAATTACAAAGGACCCAAGGACAAAAAAATACGAGCGCAATCGGAATCAATTTTCCAATAATGCGGGACAATTTCGGGAGGATTTTCAATGCGGTGCTTCTTTTTCTTTCAGCGGTACAGAAAGGTCTGAGCCGATTTATGGTTCCTCATCGTTCTCGTTTGTGGTTTCCAGGGACAGGAACGTGGCTGCTGCGATAGGGTTTTACCACAGTGATAGATAGGTAAGTGGGCGCAGCTCGGCATTGAAACAAATGACCCACATAATGAGGCGTAGCGGCGCCATTTAGGCATGTGATTTGTATGCTCGGGTCTATACGAGATAGATATGAATTAAGGCGTGAGCTAATATCCTAAGGCGAAATTGGTAGCGGGAGCTCTGAGAGTACTCTCTTGGTACCTAAACTCGCAATAGACCAACTCACTTCGTCAGTGTGAATCATTGCGATGGCGGTCCGGTATGATTTTTCATCGAAAGGATCCCGTTTGTATCCCTGGAATTGTCTCTCAAGATCTCGTAGGCAACGTTTGATGTGGCGTGACGGAGGAATTCGGTTCATGAGATCACAATTGGGATGACAAACTTGGATTTTATTCTAGTTTGTGTTACATAAACTATGTGGCCAAACTGGAGCAGCAAAATCAGCCGCTGCTCGACCCACCGCTTTACAAGTGACTAGCATGGTTTCTTAATTTTTGCCTCAGGTGCTACCTGCCCCGTCTGCACCGAAACTCCCTACCAGCTAGATAGTTCAATTCAATCAACGAATCTCATGTGCAGGAATTTGCATATTTACGAGGTTTGCCAAAAGCATAGAGTGATTGACCTTATCAAACGCATTTGATAGGTCAATTGCAACCAAGATGGTTTGACGTCAGCCCATCTCTGACGCGTGTAGTGATCGCGTCTAGGCCAGTGGTCGTACTATGCATTTTTCTGTAGCCATGCTGATGAGGTTTTAGCCTAGCATGACCCAAGCAACAATTCGTTTGCTTTAAAGAAGCACTCCATACTGTAGCAATCATATAGTACCACGAAATTCATTTATCGTGTGACATCGCTTAAAGTAATATTTTGATCCGATAAAACATACTTAAAGTATTTCCCGGAAAGCTTATATCATCATTATGGAATAAATTTAAAGATGGTGGTATAAAACTTCGATAAAAGTGTCTCTAAACGTTAACATTAAAACGTTCTCCTTTAAATACTCCACTCTTGTGTTTATTGGATGATACAGCACACAAATGCAATAGTCTCTCTAAGTTAACTCACACACATGCATATATTCTTCTATAGCACAGTCGGTGTCATTTTTATCGTGTGACATTCGTATAGTCATCCAATAAATTGTTCACCGTAGTTTTGTACAAGGATGGACTTTGTGATTTTTTAATGAATTGACACTTGACATAGTTTTCTGAAATACACAATTTCTGCAATAGAAATCCTTAAAATCTTGCATGAAACCCACACGTATGCACTCATTGTTATCTTCGAAATTAATTAGGGTGATCTCTGCGCAGAAATTCGCTCTATTTTATTGATAAATGTATGATAGGGTGCAGTGCAAAAGAGTCGATAAATAATTGTCAAGCATTTCTATAGTAGCAACAACCATGTAGTGTTTCCGAGCAATGCCGACCATATGTGAGGATAGCTGAGTGGGTAGCGTGTAGGACAGGCAATCAACAGACATTGGTTCAAAGCCAGCTGCGGAAATTTTGTTTTTCTATTTTTTTTTTGCAAATTCGTTCAATGACAGAAAATGATGATATAAAGCAAATGACGTACGCCTTTCTAAAGCATAATTTAGTGCTACAATAAGGTTCTATTGGATAAAAAAACGGCGCCAAATGCCATTATTGGACTGTTATTCAGTGGTTATACCCTGTAAAGTGCCCCTATTAATGCTAGAAAGGAATATTTTACGAAGTATTATAGGAATGAAATTGTTACTTGGGGAGCTATACGTACTATTTTCCAGATATCAGGGATGGCAAGTGTGGAGATTGACAAGTTCCGGTAGTCTTTAACTTGTCGTCTAATTTCGATGTTAAGCTAGTGAATTCTGGAGTCCTCAGGATGAGCACGTCTGAATTTATCATACGTTCCTCGGTTAACCTTTGGGTACTTGTAGGGAAGTTTGGTTTAACCTTTGGGATACTTCCTGTAGGAATGAAACGGGCCGCTGCTTTGGCAATGACGTTCCTGAAATTCCGTTTGGCCTTATGTATATTGGCGGGCGAAGGTAGCTTGATGAACTTTTCCTAGGTAAATGTTTTGAAACCTTCCCAATCGTTTTTTTTTTTGTGATTTACAAACGTTCGCTTCTCTGACTTAGTTAGGTCAGGTTTGTCGATTCTAACAATGATTGGGAGGTGAGCAGAGAGGAGACCAGTACGTGTATCCCAAGAAGTTTCACTAATGAGGCTGGCACTAACGATTATTATATCTGGGGAGCTAATACAATTGTTAGCGTCGCGAGTCGGCGAGACCTCATTGAGTGTACTGAAATCTAACGCATCAAGAGATTCGGCGATAGCTATACCCCTGGCATCGTTGTGAAGCGCAGAATGCAAGAGTTCATGGTGGACATTGAAGGCGCCAAGTTAGAGCTGGAATTACTGGCCCGAACACTAATATCTTTATTCCTATGGGAATACATCCGACCGTGTTTCAGGCGGAAGTGCACGCAATCGAAGTGTGTGCAAGATTATGCCTTGACAAAGGTTACACCAACAGGAAAATAGCAATATTCACTGACAGCCAAGCAGCAATAAAAGCGCTGACGAGCTGTACTGTAACATCTAAGCTCGTGTGGGTTTGTCAGGAAATCCTCCAACAGGTGGGCAATCTCAACAATCTCACCCTTTTCTGGGTACCTGGGCACTCGGGGTTTTACGGCAATGAGAAGGCCGACGAGCTCGCAAGAAGAGCATCCACCACTCCCTTCTATGGCCCAGAACCTTACTGTGGGTTACCACTCTGTATCTGCAGAAATGTGATTAGTGAGTGGGAAAAAGCCAAAGCCACCACACACTGGGAAGCTCTTCCAGGGCTTAGGCAGTCAAAACTCTTTGTCGCTAACTACGCACCCAATCGTACCCTTGGTCTGATGAAATTAAGCAGAAACAGGGTTAGGATCATATGCGGACTCCTTACGGGGCATTGCCGTTTAAACGGTCATTTAAAGCGCTTGCGCATTGTTACCGACGCCAGCTGTCGCTTCTGTGAGGCTGACGACGAAACTGCTTCTCACATCCTGTGTGAATGTGAGAGGCTAGCTAGGCGCCAATTGGAGTGTTTCGGTATTGCTTTTCCCTTGGAAGAGGATATCGCCACTATCAATATGGCCCAGCTGAATCGATTTATCGAAGGCAGTCGATTAGATGAGTTCATCTAATCCATAGTAGGGGCAATGGTACAATAGACCACCGGTCGCAGTGCCTAGGGCAACTCTTGTTGCCTGTGCCCTCAATAAATCTAATCTAATCTTGATAATATGCCCACCGATAAGAAGAGGACCAATATCGAAATTATAGCCAGACGAACAGCTGGTGTGAGGAAGTATGTAAATATTAAAGATTTCGATATTGGTACTCCTTGTTGAAACTGAGATGGCTTGCAACCCTACCGTCAGCAACTACATCTAATACACTATATAATGTATGAACTGGAGTATTAGGAAGGCAAGTCCACCTCCAGGGTGCGAATCATTCGTGGCGCCTTCTCTGTCCTTCCGTAGAATAATATATTCATCTTCGACGCTAAGAGACGAGTTGGCGTGGAGCTTCGTCTCTTGGATGGCAGCAATCAATCATCCTACAATGCTATTGCAGTTGTATTGCAATATAGACACATGTGTAGAAAATGCTGGCGGAGGGACATGAGTGAAACATTGTCTAGTATTTAAGATCACATTGTTGGGGGGAGTAGTAGCCGATGGGGTTGAAGAGGGACCTGGTGTTACCCGAGGCTGCTCGGTAAGCCAACATCCCGATGCAACATATGACCTGACCATCCTTCTCAAACCTGAGCATCTGAGCATCCGAACAGCAACTACACTGAAGTGACTTGGCGTTTGAACCGATACGTTGATTGCAGACACTACATATCCATACTATGGGCCAGGATTTGTTTCAATACCGGCGCGTATTAATAGTATTGAGAGCAGCCGCGCCGAGATGTAATGCTCCCAATAAGGCAAAAAACACCAACAACGGTTGTCAGTAGGACCACAATGCGTTGCTCTGACGCAGGATCCGGGACTGTTGGGCGGCTGATATTTCAATTGCAGTGAAGATACTGTCAAAGGTCTCTTCGGTTATTTCTGCCAGGCTGTTGAGCGCAAATTCATTAAATCACCCTAATTCTCTGCTGATTGTAACACTCATTTCCTCTCCAATACTTCCTGTTCAACCACCTGTATCGGACTGAGGCTTTTTGCGGCGGGACTATTTTTCCGTGAGGGGCATGGGCGCCACATGATTCAATGCGTCCCTGTCTCGTCGGGCCCGAAACGTGAAGAGGATCGACGATTCGCCAAGCCTTAATCCGACACTTTTTCCGACTCCATCTACTACACCGCTGACGAGAAGTAATATCGTGCGAGGCCACGGAGCTTCACCCACCTTGCTTCATACTTAAAACAGACAGTCTGTTATACTCATAAAAGAAAATGTTTATATTTACGTTTAGAATCTTGCGCAGCCTCGCACACGCCACTCGCCAAGTGACTACTGTCCTTTCCACGGACTCGTTAACTCGTCACTCGTCCTTACCACGGAGTCGTCAACAGACCACTCGTCCCTGCCACGGACTCAACAACGCACCACTCATCCCTACAACGAACTTGGTGCTCGTCGTTGTCCGTCCTGACTACCACCACAGGTGTGAGCAAACTACGGAGCACCGTTAGAATCCTATCAAACCCCACTAAAACCCAAGGAAGGGTTGCTATCAAATTTGGCAATTCTACAGTGAGCGTCGACAAGAAATGCGCCAATCAGTTTAATAAACAGTTCATCGGACACGCACCCAAGGATAGACTCAAGCGCAAAATTACACGAGCCACCCGTAACACCAAGGTAGATGATAGATGAATATCTTCAAACCACCACCACTAAAGTAGCCAATGCCATTAAAAACGCCAAAAGTTCAAAAGCGCTTGGTACCGGCCTTAGTGTATGTATGTCACTGCTACGATGAACCTTTCACTCCGAACATTCATCATACCAGAGATTTGGAAAAGAGGCTGCATCATTCCTTTACCCAAACCTGGCAAACAACACTCCTTAGGAGAATCCTACCGCCCGATCACGCTTTTATCTCCTGTGGCAAAGATACGGGAATCGCTGATACACAAAAAACTCTTGCGATGTACATACAACTCGCTAATCGCCAACACGGCTTCAGGAAAATGCACAGCACCACCACTGCATTAGACCAAATCATGTCTAAGGTCTTTAATGGAATTAACCAGCCCAAGCCGTTTAAGCGTACCATCCTAATGGCTTTGAATCTGTCTAAAGCGTTAGGTACGGCGAATCACTCGCTCCTACTGACCTTCATAACTCCGTACCGCCCGTCGCATATAGTTAAATGGATCGCAAACTACCTTGCCGGACGTCAATACAGCACGGAGTTTAGAAATGGGAAATCTAAACTAAGAAATGTCAAACAGGGAGTAACACCAGGTGGATTTATTTCCCCCACCTTGTTAAAACGCTACATGTCAGGGCTTCCCACCCCACCCGAAGGAATCGACATAATATCCTATACGCTGACGACTGCACCATGCTGACATCCGGCAACGATATTCCCGACATGTGCGACCTTATCAATGGTTACTTGGTAGAGCTCAAAACCTTCTTCATTAGCAAGAACCTGAAGTTATCAGCGCCTAAATCTTCAAATTCTCGGTCACCCTCTTTACCACGTACAACCAAGAATACAACCTACGGCGAGACATTAAAGTAAACAACACCGAAGTCCCCACTGTCCGTCACCCCAAAATCCTCGGCGTCACAATCGATAGCCCCGGCCTATTCAACAGCCACGCCGACAATATTTGTGCCAAAATGAAGAGTAGAAACAAGATCCTAAAATTTCTTTGCTGGCATCAAATGGGGAACAGATAAGGAGATGTTCCTTACTACTTACAAAGCCATCGGTCGTTCAGTGGTAAACTACGCAGCACCCATATGGACAAACAATCTCTGCAACACTCAATGGAAACGGATTCAAACGTGCCAGAATGCATCTATGCGTACAATTACTGGATGTGTACGCATGACATCACAAGATCAACTCCACCAAGAGACCAAAGTTGCTAAGTCTGAAATCTCATATTGAGCTCCTCGCAAAGTAATATCTTGTTGGTTGTTATCGTAGCTAACACCCGAATCTCGATCTTATGGATAGATGCCCACCTCCACATCATGTTAGACGTACATTAAGTTATTAAGGGACAAGGAAAGGGAAGTCCAAAGATTGAAAAGACTTCCCCTCGATAACACCAACACTTACAAGGCGGTTCTAAAGAAGTTGCATACCAGCGAGTAATAAAAGCCACGAATGATCTACCTGTAAACGGTGTCTTTCGCGCTCGACCACCAGATATCTCCAATGATGAACTACAGCTACCTAGAGCCACACGTACCAACTTCGCTCTGGATGGTGCTCCAGACTTAATTCATTTTGGTCCTGCATCGGCAACGCCATCGCAGACATTTAACCAGCGTGTGGAGCCAGCCCGCACAACGTGGACCACGTTTTCAATTGTACTGCCGCACCAACGCACCTAACACCCATTGCGCTTTGGGAAAATCCCATTGAGGTGA
Source organism: Microchrysa polita (assembly GCA_949715475.1). Classification (NCBI taxonomy): domain Eukaryota; kingdom Metazoa; phylum Arthropoda; class Insecta; order Diptera; family Stratiomyidae; genus Microchrysa; species Microchrysa polita. The sequence continues at coordinate 15,300,466 of OX454417.1, read as the reverse complement.
CAATCTTCTTAGGCCTTGAACTTGAGGAGAGGATGCCAACTATTTACGATTAACGACACTAGTTTCCGCTCTTACCTGCGCCGCTACAAGATTACCATCTACTAGGTTTACCGTCAGGGGAGCACCTAGCCTTTCGGCCTTTATCTTCCGGTCCTTCGGGCGGTTTGGACCTTCGGCGTTTTACTGACAAGGTGTTATAGTCAGATGGGGATTTTTTCGTCCGATGAATGCACTCATCTTCAGAAACCCAACCCCGGGGCTGCATCACCAGCTCGATGTCTTGCTTAACAACCGACAGCCACCTCGAGACCAACGCCTTGATGGGTAGGGACACTGCCATCTAGATAGACAGGCCGGATTATCAGCTGATCTGTCAGTCGTCATGCAACACAAGTACTGCCATGGTGAGTCATGGTCCGCGCTTAGTACTGCCAAAGTACCGCTCAGTACAATCCACAAATTGTCCACAATCCAAATATCAGTGGCTGTCAGCCTGTCATTTCGTGTGACTTGCTATGATATAGGTACACATGCCAGTTCGTTGATTTTTGAGATAAATATGGTAAGTACGATGTTGAAGTATACTATTTTACCACTTGCACATCAAAAACACACGAAAGCAAACAATAACCTTTGTTTCGCAATAAACGCTCGGCACATTTAAACTTTTGGGTTCCGAAGCACTGGAGTTTGTGAGCTCTAGAAATGTCAACTGTCACTGGTCACGAACGCACTTTGTCCACTCGTGGACGAACAAATTTCTGCAGTTCGGCCTGTCTATCTACACTTACGGTCAAAAGTATCGACTCAACCTAATAGCGCGTGTATTTGTACGTGTTTTTTGGAAAGTATGATAGTTATTCATAAAAGTCGTATGTCGTTTAAAAGTTCGAAACCTTAGCTACCTGTTGGTACCCTTTTTATCAACATTTGCTTTGCACTTTTTAAATTATTGCCACTTGTAACAAAAAACCCAGAAAAATTGAAGTTACAGGTAAAGGTCAGGTCAGGTAAACTACCCCTATAAAAGCGCCCGTAATCGGTTTCTCATTATCAGTTGCATCAGGAAAGTTAGGTAACTTACCTCTGAAGTAATTTCAATCACTGTTTTCTCATCAATGGATACGACGCCAGATCAGGCGGCACAAGTTGTAGCCCTATTGTCGGAGAATCATAGTCAGCGAACCGTCGCTCGCCGTCTTGGAATGAGTCAGTCTGCTGTCTCGAGAGTTAGCAGGAGATTTCGAGAGACTGGTAGCTTTAATTCGAGACCAAGAACGGGCCGCTCTCGATCGACTTCAGAGAGAGACGACCGTTTCATTGTAACAAGTACGTTACGAAATCGTTTCCTCACGGGTGTTGCTGCGCAGCGGAACCTGAGGCGTGTTCGCGGAGTAGCTGTCAGTGACCGCACGGTAAGGAGACGATTAAGGGAAGCGAATATCACTCCAAGACGGCCTGCCAGGGGCCCCAAATTGACTGCACGACACCGACAAGCGCGCCTCTTATTTGCTCGTAATCATCTTACTTGGAGCGATACGGAATGGAGCTCAGTATTGTTCACTGACGAGTCGAGAATGTGTCTGCATGGCAGTGACAGAAGATGTCGAGTCTACAGGCGTCCAACTGAGCGATTTGCGCAGTGCTGTTTCACTGAAACGGTTGCATACGGCGGCGGTTCCTGTATGATGTGGGCTGGCATTTCATTGGAGGGAAAAACGGATCTCGTATTCGTGCCCGCAGGAGGCCGAGGAGGAGGGCTGACAGCTGAGCGATACGTTACCGATGTTCTCCGTGTCCACGTTGTGCCCTATGCAGCATTCATTGGCGAGATCTTTACTTTGATGCACGACAATGCCCGGTGTCATGCGTCGCGCCTCACCCGGCAGTTCTTGAATGAAGCCAATATGTCGTCACTTAACTGGCCTGCGCGCAGTCCCGACATCAATCCCATTGAACACTTATGGGACGAACTCAAGAGAAGAGTCCGAGCCAGAAATCCAGTCCCTTCGTCCACTGAAGAATTGAAGGCAGCCCTATTAGAGGAGTGGAACGGTATTCCTCAAGATACCATCAGCAACTTGATCAAATCAATGCAGAATCGACTGGAAGCTGTCATTAGATCAAGAGGAGGAAATACCAAATACTAAAATAATAAATACTTAACTTATTTTCCAACAGTTTTTGTTTTATTTGCAAAAAACCTAACCAAAATCCATTTTATTATTTGCTCATTTTCGCTACGTTTTCGTTCAAAGAGCATCAATTTTAAAAGACCAAATATTGGTTAAAATGGTACCAACGTAAAGCTGAGGCCTTAAGCTTTTTATGGATAACTGCTATACTTTTCGAAAAACGCGTACAAATACACGCGCTTTTAGGTTGAGTCGATACTTTTGACCGTAAGTGTAGATGGCAGTGGTAGGGACCATGGTCCCCTGGGCACGCCCATCCCCGAAGTACACTATTCGCTTAAGACTTCTCTCTTCGGCCCCCTAATGGTTAGGCCTAACGTTAAATTCAGATGTGCACATCCCAGGTTCGTTGGACCTGTGACTACTCGTCTGCTTAAAGAAGACTCATAGCGCTGCTTTTCACATCCGGGCGGCCCCTCCAGTCTACTAGTCAGCAATGCGATTCGAGCCGTGTGGTCATCAATCCACAAACTAGTTAAGATATAGTCGCGTAAGCATCTTCCACCAAGGCCATTCTCCCTAACTAGCCCCTTCGAGGCTCGGGTTATGCGAAGCCGCCAGCTCCGAAGCTCACACGATTAACCGTATGGTGAACCCCACCACCAGGGAACACCGTTTATCGTGCTCGGCCTACTGACTTCCCTCCCGTAAGTCATGGGAGGAGGTCGGTCATGCCAAGAGCTACCCGTACATAACTAGGGAGCTCGGGAACGTTATCGCCCGAATGGTCTTTGTACAGACCCACGCCATGGCGTATCAATGATACCAGGGGCCTCCCTGCGCTGCTAGGTACGTGGTGTCGCAACTCACCAAAGATCTCTATCCAACTACACAGCCTTTTTGACTTATGTCACAAGGACCTAGACCCCCTGCGGGGCCTACGCCGCTACAACTGCAACAACATACTTTTCATCGGGGCGCCGCCGAACGGCCACCTAAGCAAGTACTCGAAATCCAAGTGTGATTGTTGTCGCTACGATCGCATTGTGTGTCGTGGTGTGTGTCTTCGCTGATGTACTTGGAGCCGGTTGGCTACGATATCCCGCCCATCATACTAACTTTTTTTCAAAATCCCGACGTTCATTATCCAGCCAGTTAAAAATTCTGCAAACATAATATCCCGCCATGTTAATCACCTGAGTCACATTTGACTCATAAACGTTAGCGGCAAGAAACACTTTGGACATTCAGACAAAAAAAAAATAAAAAAACAGGCAAATATAATTCTTGCGGTGTTTTATTGTTCAAGATAGCCGTCAGGACTTTAGAGCCACCAGGTGCCAGACGTGTCTACAAGCAAACCATCTACGAGGTATACCGTCAGGGGAGCACCTAGCCTTTCGGCCTTTATCTCCCGGTCCCGCTAACATTTTTGGACCTTCGGCTTTTTTACTGACAAGGTCTTATTGTCAGATGGGGATTTCTCCATCCGGCGAATGCACTCACCTTCAGGAACCCAACCCCGGGGTTGCATCACTAGCTCCAAATGAAAGACGCCTTATAAATTATCAGGGTCAGTCCCTGAATCGAATAAGCCATGTCTGTCTGTCTGTCTGTCCGTGTGTCTGTCTGTTAGCACGATAACTCCCGAAATAAGGAAGCTAGCGGTTTGAAATTTTGGTCAAATGTTTGTTTTGCTAAAATCTTGGACAGTATTGAAAATGGGCCAAATCGGACCACGGGTTCCCCTACCTCCCATACAAACTACCCCTCCTTGATATTTTAATTCCGCCATAACTTTCGGTAGAATATCGCTATCGACTTGAAATTTTGATCAATGTCTCATTCTGACATATACTTTGAGTTGGTGGAATGTGGAGAAGGTCCAACTACCCCTACCCCTACTTCCCCTACAAAGTTATATTCAGCCATATCTTTTGATAGAATGTAACGAAAAACTTCAAATTAGTATCAAATGGTAGCCGTTGGATGCCTTAACAAGGTAATAAAGATGTGTCAAGTCCGACTCATCTACCTCCCCCTCCCCCACCCCCAAAAAAATATGAAATTGAATATATTGGGTTTTGCGTGCCTTCTAGGTCTGTACATGGGTATAGAACTCGGTCTCGTTTTATTTTAAAAAGGTGACTTGAATGTATGAGAACACTCAAAGATGTACAAATTTACGTACATGGTACTAAAAATGCCTGGGAAAGAATTGTTTGCGTCTTTTGGTCACAGTTTCTTTTTCCTGGTATGTATTAACATTTAATCCAGCCTAATGACTGAGTCCTTTTCGTCTTAGATATTCATAGAGTAAATACCAATTTTCACAATTTCATTTAAAATTAAATTTGAAAAAATGTTCATCTCGAATCCAATAAAAAATAATTCAACCACCTGAAGCCAGTGAAATTCATAAGACGATGAGTCGCACCAGCCGCCCATCTACCCCGAAAAAAAAAATCCGCTCGACATAATCAAAAACCAGAAAAACCTCAAAAAATTAAATCGGTTGAATGCTTTTAACTTCTGACCTTAAATTCTTGTTTTCCTTGTGTTCGTCCTAAACATATTCACTGTTTATCCATTTTCTCGGCTTCGTGCCAACACACAAAATCGAACGAAGCAAGTCAAATGGTTGGTTGGCTTGGAAGTTCAGGCAGAGATATTGAAAAAAAAAATCCTCAACGTTTGGATTTCAGATTCAATCAGTACACGGTCTTCGCTGAAGGAGTACAAAGAAGAAGAAGAAGAATAGAACGAGCGGGAAAAAAAGCCGAAGGAAACACGTTCGTAGAAACTTCTTTTCGCATAAGGTACGTACCTATGTATAGCAGCCGATGAGCTGTTCAAATCGAAGAAAGTTTTGTATGCTCATCGACAACGTCCTTTTCGTTGCCGGCGTGATATACAAAATATCTCTTTAGCAACGTCTATGCTGTTGGTTTTCTTCGATTCCGTTTCCAGCAACAACAATTTCACCCAATTTTCATTCGTCTCGTATATAAAAGTTGTTTTTGTTGTTCTGCTGTTCCTTTTTATTATCCTTTATGTTTTCCTCTCATTTGAAAAGCATAGCGTCGCACTTTGCACTTCGACGAAATCGGTTTTTGTTCTTAAGACATCGAGAGAAAGAGAGAGAGAGAGAGCCTTGAGTTCAAATTGAATTTCATGAAAATTTTATTTGTTTCGATTATGTTTGAAGATCCGATAAACGCGAGCACACTCGCTCAACGTTCAAATACAACACGTACGCAAATACTATATGGCGGGTGTGTATGGACAAACAAAAAGGACAAAACCGAGAGACACAACAAATCGAATCGAATTTTGACCTCTCACCCCATTTATATCGACAATTCTCGACATCAAACTGGAAATATGTATGTATAGAATGGAAGAGTTGAATACACACGATTCCGTGTGCATTGACGAAACTCCTGCGGCGGCTGGTCGATCGGTCGGTCTAGTCTGCTGGAAAGCTTGATAAGACCTTCGCCTCGCTTCGAATGACTTTACACAATTGTCAGGATAAAATCACTTTCTACATGTGTTCTGCGACTTTGTATAGGATATGTGAATGTGATGTGATGTCAGGGTGTGAATTTCAGATTCTACGTTTGTATAGTTGGGATTGAGTTATATTCGACCGAATGATGTTGAAAGTCCCGAAAAGTCACCAAATACTCGTCGTGTGGATGGGGTAAAAAGAGTGTAAAAAAGCCAAAGATGTATTGTCCTTTTTAACAGTTCCTCTAAGGATGGCTAGGGAATGCCGACAATAGCAGAAGTTCAATAAATCAAAAGTTTTTATTATCATTGTTGGTGTCGTTGTTGTTGATGTCCTTATTGTCAGTTCCAAGTTCCGTTTTCGAACGTAAACAACTTGAGACACGTTACTTCCGATGACATGCCGATGGCCAAAAGGCCAAGAGTGCCATAACTATTTACCCAACTCTAGCCGTATATCTTTGAAGAGTGATCTCTCCCTCTCTTTCTCTGATTGCACATCTCAACTATTGAATAAGAGACATGTCCTTTGAGTTTTATAAGGAACACTGTCGGGCCAAAATACTTTACGATGAATTGCCATAGATTTTTTTTTTTTGAGTAACAAAAGCTAGTTGATTCTGAGCGTTGATTTATATCAAGAGACGCGAGAGCGTATCGCCCGCCAAAGGAAAAAAACGAAAACAGCCAAGTCTATGATTACCGGAGACAACTTGCTTTTTTGTTTGACAGGGATACAGCCTTCCAGGCAACATCCTCCAAAAAATTTTTTTTACCAAAATATTACACATATCCTGTTCTAGTGCCTTTCAACAAAAAATCTTCGATCGGCACAATAACGTTTAAGATATATGCAATAAACGGTGAAATTTTATACCCTTACAGACTTAAGCGAGTAACCCAATTTCAGAATGGAGTCTACAGTTGCAGAAAGACTTGCTTCTACTGTCTGTCCCCGTGATGGGATTTTTATGAAATTTGGAATGAACCTCTGGTGGTCCTTTTAAAGAATCAATGTCTTCCATTTAGATAAGTGGATGGAATAACGGTAAATTAATAGGTAAAGTTAACAAAAGTTTTCCAACAATTGCGTCTTTCGGCTCATCGCATTGACAATTTTTTAAAACACACTGCGACATTGGGACATTAGGATATTGGGACACTGGGAGACTAGGATCTTAGAGCAGTGGGATATTAGGAAATTGGGACATTAGGATCTTGGGATATTAAGACATGGAAACTGGGACGTTGGGACATCGGAATAATGGGGAATTGGGACATCGGGATATTGGGGCATTGGGACATCGGGATATTGGGATAATGGGACATTGGAACATTAGGACATTGGGATAGTGAGACATTAGGACACTGGGAGACTGGGACATTGGGGCACTGAGATATTGGAAAATTATTATGACCTTGGGACAATAGGACAATCGAACATTGGGAAACTGGTACATAGGAACATTGGGCCACTGAGACATCGGGATATTATGACATTGGGACATCATGATATTAGCACATTAGGACTATCGGATATTGGGACATTAGGTTCACTGGGGAAACTGCGACGTGGGGATATTGGACCACTGGAACATCGCGATATTGGGACATCGGGATATTAGGACATTGGGACATTGGAACATTGGGATATTAAAACATTGTGACATTGGGATATTGGGACATTAGGACACTGGGAGACATGGGGGCACTGGGATATTATGACTTTGGGACAATCGGCCATTGGGACACTGGTACAGAGGGGCAATGGGCCACTGAGACATTGGGATGTTGTGACGTTGGGACATTGGGGCACTGGCATATATGGACATGTGGACATTAGGGTCTTGGGTCATTAGGACATTGGGATATTAGGACATTAACACATTAGAACATTGGGACATCGGGATATTAGATCATTGGGACAATGAGATGTTGGCACATTGGGATATTGAAACATTGGGATACTGGGACATTAGGACATTGGAACATTGAGAAATTGGGACAATGAGACATTTTTGCATTTGGACATTAGGATATTAGACACACTGAGAAAACTGGGACGTGGGGACATTGGGCCACTGGGACATCGGGATATTGGGACATTGGGATATCAGGATATTAGGACATTGGGACATTGGGATATTGGGACATGGGAACATTTGGATATTGGGACCTTAGGACACCGGGAGACTGCGACGTTGGGGCATTGGGATACTAGGACATTGGACCTTGGGACAATCGGACATTGGGACACTGGTACATAGGGACATTGGGCCACTGAGATATCAGGACATTGGGACATTGGGAATTCGGAATATTGGGTCATTTGGACATTGGGGCACTGTGATATTAGGACATTGCAACATTGGAATATTGGAATATTGGGACATAGGGACATTAAGAAATTGGGACATTAGGATATTGAGTCATTGAGACATTAGGACATTGTGACGCTGGGACGTTTGGATACTGGGAAATTAGGTACATTTGCGAAATTGGGACATGGGGACATTGGGACAGTGGTACATTCGGATATTTGGCTATTGGGACCTTGGGACCTTGGGACACTTGGTATACTGCGACATTGAGACACTGACAACTGGGACATTGGGACATCGGGATATTGGTACATCGGGATATTGGGACATTGGGATATTGGGACATTTGTACATTGGGACATTGGGCCATTGGGATATTATCACATTAGGATACTGGGACATTTGGGACATTGGGAACTGGGATATTAGCAAATTGGGACATTAGGACCTTGGGACGGTAGGACAATTGGACATTGGGATATTAGGACATTAGGTGGGGGACTGGGACATTGGGATATTGCGATACTGGGACATTGGGACACTAGGGTAGTGGTACATTCGGACATTCGGACATTAGGCCATTGGGACATGGATATTTGCACATTCGGACATTGGGAAATAATGATATTAGGAAATTGGAACACTGGGACATCAGGATCCCAAAGCAAAAATTTAAGGTAGCTATTTAAGTATGCAAAAATATATGATATCTGACCAAAAACAAAAAAAGTTGTAAAAGTTACCCCGCCAAAGAAAAATTCATCTGCCGCAAAAAGAATACATATCACTCCAATCCGCCGCTCATATATAATTTTGTTTTAGGTGTAAATGCTGGAGAAGTTTAAATATACAGGACTTCTTCTTAAAGTAATTTGGTGGGAGCATTAACATTTCACTCAGTGCTACTTTGACGGCTCCCACCAAATTACTTTAAGAAGTAGTCCTGTACATTTAAACTTCTCCAGCATTTACACATCTCATAGACAAAAACAACTTAAGATAATTGAGATCAACATAACCTACAGCCTTGATATTGCATTCGCCTTGTCCATATAAAAAAAATATGCTGCATTGCATATAGACGTGTTCGCGCTTGCGAACAGTCCGTTCCAGGACTCACATGCTAGGTAGATAAAAACGGACAACGGATTTGGATTCAGCGGGGCCCAATTACTTTAAGAAACTATGTTCTTTTTAAATATTATGCTTTTGAATTTTCTTGGTCGTTAATGGGTTAAGGGAATGGGAGAGTACAATCATCTTTTGATTTTCGGACCCATTCCTAATTCTCAGCGAAATAGCATAAACTGGAACTTGCGTGGTCAATAGGGTGCTTAGCCGTTAGTATGCAAACTCTGGAAAGTGTTAACCTCCAGTTTCATAGTTTTCCTCATAAAGATATATTCTAGTCCGCTTAACTAACGGATAGGTGAGTTGAATTGTACAACGAAAGAGAGAAAACTCTATTCAGCGTCTTACACATTGGATCAGATATGGAATGGATCTCCGAGCCAATTTTTCTTTTCTCCCCGTTCACGTCTAAACGGAGCGTTCTATCCGTGCCCTTCCGATGCAGATGTCCAAGGACATTAACTAAACGAGTTCAGCGGAACTGGCGCTCTCTATGATACATTCTAACATTAACATTGCTGCACTATGCGGGACTCTGGCGAAGTGGACATTTATTTTCCTAGCTACAAAAGCAGCAAAAATTAAAAAAATTAAAAATTAAAAAAATTAAAAATTAAAAAAAAAAATTAAAAATTTAAGCATTTAAGAAATTCAAAAATTCGAAAACCCATTTTCGTAACTTTTCATTTAAAAAAAAAAACACATAATTGCAATTATCTCCTTAAATATTGACCCTAGACGTGTCAAACTTGGCACATCTTTGGGAGGCTGTATCTCCAAAACCGTGTTTTTTCAGCAAAATGTAGCTCTACATCGACTTTTTCAAAACCCATTTTCGAAAATTTTTATTTGAAATGGGAAACACGGCTGAACATTACACGAATTGGGACAATTTTATAGGAAGTTAGAATTTCCAGTGGTAATTTTTGATCAAGTTTTATCTAATATTAAAGATTTTAGGTTATTTCAAGACCCAACCAAAACAGTTAAAAGATACTTAGGTCCAGTTCTATTAGTATTTTCCAGCGTACGAATACGGACATATGGTAGTTTTATCAACTTTCGATTTTATCGTCGTATGGAATGTACCCACTTAAAGAGGGCATAGCTTACCGATTTCGTTCACTCGTAAGGGAGAAGGGGAGAAGATACAGGTTGTTGAAAGACTACGGCCGATTCTTATGTTTTCAGTTGAGGGAAAATGTTGACCCTTAGGTATGCAGTATGGAGCTCCGATCAATTTCTGCATTTCTCTCCTGGACGTTTCTATCCCACATTATCCGCGTAAGAGGAGAGAAAAATCTGGAGGTAGGATGTGTATAGGCGGGTCCTATAAACAAGATTATAAATAATTCTCATATAAATAAATGACAGGCGCGACAGCCCAATATTGGACGATGGCCACAGATGTGTTAGTGACATCCAATTTCCAAGATCTTAACTGCTTTTTTTGTTGAGGTGTTGAGATCAACAGCACGCTCAGCTGAAGAAGAGCCTAGAATATACATAAACTTAGGCCCGTATTTATAAACATACCTTAAGGAGACCTTAGCTCAAGGCGACCTTAAAATTACTTCCTTAACTTGAATTTGTATTTTTAAAACGTCCTTGACTTATACGTCAAGGAAAACGTTAAGGATAAGGCAGAGAATGAAACGTAATTTTCAATAATTAGTCTAATAAAAATACGATAATTGGTCGGCAAAACTCCTACATTGATATGGATTTTGCAGTATGGTTGGTGGATGACCTCTTGATTGATTGAATGATTGATTATGGGAAAAAGTTCCTACCGATATTGGAGGTCCACAACCTAGATAAAGGGAGGAAAGGGAGTTTTTTTTTAGTTTTTAGCAGATATTTAAAAAATCGCTAAATAGATAGCTAACTGGCCCGAGAACCAAAAATACTACATTAAATAACCTTTCCAAAGATATACAACACATTAGTATATTATTGTAGAATTCGGCGCTAAACTAAAAAATAAATTTTAGACCTTTGTTGGAGATACCCGTAGTTTTTATACGATTGAGCTGATTTTTAGTGGGTGGTATAGTGTTCATTTCAAGCAGCGATAAACTTTTAGCTTTCTGCTTCAATTTTGGGAGAGCTATGGACATGCCATTTTGCCAAATTCAAAAAGAGGAAATGAGAATCTTTGATTGGAGCAACCCAAATTTCAAAAAAAGCCGTATAAAACTTAATGTGAATACTAACATAAAATCACATGGCTGAAATTTGCTTTTCCAGAATTATAGAACTTTTTATGAAGGTATAAAAGAGACCAAGGCTAATTTCGGGCATGACCGAAATTTGGATACCATTCGCTCTTCTCGTGTTAATAGCTTTTTTCTGGCGTACCTCTGGCATTAATTAATTAAGGGATTCAATTTTTTCCTCGATATGTTCTGTGTTATCAATAGAAACACATTTAAGTTAGGTTTGGTTGAAATTTGTTCGAAAATATTAAACATTTTCGTAGGGGCGCCCAAATAGGGGAGTTTGTATAATTTGTATTATATATCATTGCTAAGTCAATTTTATGTAGTTTCTTTGGATCTCAAACCATTTTTCTGTAACTTTCACCGTTTTTTTAATCGGTAAGAAAACAAAAATTACCCCCTTTTCCCCATTTTTCAATGTTGCGGACTTCCAATCGGTGGGGACTTTTTTTCCCATAGTCAGGAGGCCATCCCCAACCATTCTGCAAAAATGCAGCGATGTAATGTCACTTTGACATACGCCAAAATAGACGCATTGAAAAGAACTTCGTATTATTTTAAAGTGTTGTTAAGTGCATAGTGGTTATAAATCATAAAAATCGTATAATATCTAATCGCGAGATTAAGTTGAATCACTTCGCTACAAAAAACTGTGAGTTATTTGAATATTGTATTAATTTTCGTTTAATTCTGTTGATTGTGGTCGGTAACGGTACTCTCCTTTGTTCTAAATATTACATTGAATATGCCGCGACTATCTAAATCTGATGCGGATGCTGCTGATTGCCCGAAATGCAAAAAAGCAGTAACAAGTGACCATAAAGCAGTATGCTGTGAAGGTTTCTGTGGAAAATGGTTTCACATTGAATGTATAAAAATGAATAATGAGGAGTATAGAGCAGCGCAAATTGTACCGCGCGGTTACATATGGCTTTGCGATAGTGATCGTTTGAAATGGAATAAATACATTAAAAATGAAAATTTAATCTCCCATGTATGTGATATTACGTCTAAAATCGATGATAAAATAGATTCGTTAATAAGTAAAAATATAAAAACTATTAATGAAAACATTACTTCTGTCATCAAAAAAATTGATGAGGACAAACACCATAGTTCCTCACAAATCAAAGTTGCAATGAAGTCGTATGCTGATGCAACAAAAGAAAAACCCCAAATTGATAAAACCAAGATCTTTAATGGCGGGGTTATAGTGAAACCAAAAAAAGAGCAGAGTAATGAATCGACAATGACATTCGTTAAAGCAAATTTCAATCCGAAAGAAAACAAAATACCTGTGACATATACGCGTAACTTGAGAGAAGGAAGTATGTTGTTGAAATCTAATAATGAAGAAAACTGTAGGAAGATGTTAGAAAATTTAAAAACTAAAATGGGAAGCGAGTATAGTGTTGAATACACAAATGGTCGTCTTCCGAAATTAGCAATTTACGGTCTGAGCAAACAATATTCAATTGAGGAACTCAAAAATGAAATCGTTTCGCTTAATTATGGCGTAAAATCTGATATAGAGATTAGGTTTCTTCGATATAAAAAATACAAAAAACAAGAAAACAAATTCACTGCAATTTTCGAAGCTACTGGTGAACTGTTTTCAAGGTTAGTTAATAAGTATGTCAATATAGATTTCGCAAGTCATTATTGTGCGGAAGTAATTGATATACGAAGATGCTTCAGGTGCCAAAAATATGGGCACATAGAAAAATTTTGTAAGAACTCCAACGCTATATGCCCAAATTGTTCGGAACATCACAGAAATTCAGAGTGTCAATCTATAAATAAGAAATGTATTAATTGTATAAACAAAGGCAGATATGACTGTAAACATCGCGCTGATAGCAAAGATTGCCCCGAATATGAGCATGCATTAAACATGACTGTTTCCAAAATCAACTATTATTCAACACAATGAATTTGTCCACATTAAAAATTTTTTATGCAAATATTAGAAGTATTCGAAATAAGATTTCTGAGGTTGAAGTAATGGCATGCGCAACAGAAAAAGCTGATGTGATAATTTTTAATGAAACATGGCTTTATGAAAATGAAATCAATTTCTTTAACTTGAATGGCTATACGGCCTTCTTTAACTGTAGAGCTACGACTGGAGGTGGTACAGCCATATATGTGAAAGATAATATAAGGTGTAAAGTCATTTTAAAATCAGCAGATTACAATATCATAATTATTGAACTCTCCACTTTTGATGTACCGATCAAAGTCGGAACCTACTATAGAGCACCGTCTGAAAATGCACACAATATGATTGAATACTTAGATAATATATACCATCAATATAAAAATCTAATGATGCTCTCTGATACGAATATCGATATCTTAGATTCAAATAGTACTATTAGTAATGAATATCTAGAAATGCTTGCTATGAACAATATGGCACTTATCAACGATAATGAGCCCACCAGGGTCACAGAATCTACTGCGACCTTGATTGATCATGTAGTATCTTCTATTGATAAAAACTCACAAAATATTAATTTGAAATTAACTGATGTAGCAAATTTAGATCACAAAGCTACAATATTAAAACTTAACAAAATTAGCTTGAACAAAAAACCAATTGAATCCATAACTATAAAAATCCTAAACAAAGATCTCTTTAAAGAAAAAGTAATAAATAAGCTTAATGATTTGAATGTTTTCACTTCTAGATTTGAAGATCTTATAGAAATCATTACTAACTCTAAAAATGAATCCATGAAACTGAAGAAAGTCCGTACAAGACACCAATCATGGATCACATTTGAAATAATTCAAATAGTAAAAAAGAAGAATATTGCATATAAGAGACTTAAACTCGATCCAAATAATGAAGATAAAAGAACTTTATATAAAATTTTAAAAAATAAAGCAACAAGGCTTATAAATGAAACTAAACAAAATTCGATAAAAACACAGTATGAGAATGCATCAGGTAACAACAGAAAGATTTGGCAATTAATAAAGAGGGAATTATCAGCAAATTCAGAAAGTAGGAGGGAATTAGAAAGTAATCTTACAGCAAATGAAATGAATACATATTTTGCAGCAATTGAAGAAAGATTACAACAAACAAATTCTACAGCAAGCGTTAGATGCAATAATAATATAAACGATAGAAGCATATTCTTAGAACCCACTAATTGCAGAGAAATTCTAGATATCATTAATAATCTACGAAACGTATCTGCAGGTTATGACCAAATAAAAAGTACTGATATACAATTAATTGGCAATGAAATTACACCATATCTATGTAACTATATAAATAACCACCTAACTGAAGGAACATTTCCGACAATTTTGAAGATTTCTAAAATTAAACCAGTTTTTAAACAAGGAGATCCTAATGATCCATCAAATTACAGACCAATTGCATTGACCAGTGTGTTTAGTAAAATATTCGAAAAAGTAATTAATAAAAGAATTTTAAGTTTTATAAATAAAACAATCAGTTTTGATCCAAACCAATATGGATTTCAAGCGGAAAGTAATACTACCGCTGCTCTCATTGATGCAATGCACTTTATAAATATGGAATTGGATAAATCTAAATATGTCACAGCAATTTTTGTGGACTTAAGTAAAGCATTCGATACAGTGAACCACACTGTGTTATCAGAAATTCTTAACGAACTAGGAATCAGAGGTATAGCAAATGAGTTAATCAAAAATTATCTAAAAGACAGAATGATTATAACAGAATTGAATAATAATGAAACTAGTTCAGAAAAGATTCTAAACTCAGGAGTACCGCAAGGCTCCATACTAGGCCCTACCCTATACCTGTTATATGTAAATAACTTGAAGAATGCAGCACTTAAAGCCAAATATGTATCCTTTGCGGATGATACACTTTTACTCTACTCTCACTATGGAAAAGATGATGCAGAACACATGATAAACCATGATATGATTGAATATCAAAAATGGCTACTAGGTAATAAATTAATAATCAATGTTGAAAAAACCAAATTCATGCTGTTCAAGCAAATCAACAAAGATGATATTGATATCACTATAAAATTCGCCGATAAATATATTGATAGGGTTAAAAAGTATACATATCTAGGTGTTGTTTTCGACGAAAAACTTAGTTGGAATGAACACGTGATCCAAATGAAAAAAAAATTATGTGCATTTGTTGCAATGCTGAGGCGTAAAAAACACCTCAACATTGAGTTAAAAAACATGATCTACAATGCATACTTGATGCCAGTTGTAACATATGGAATAATGATATGGAGCCAGACAACTGGCGGAAATATTGATTCAATTGGTATAATGTTAAATAAAGCTTTGAAAGCAATACATAACTGGAATTCAAGAACACCTACTGAAGAAGTGTATAACGTTTCGGGAAAGCTCCCTATAGAGAAAGTCATAAAACTAGAAAAAATAAAAACAATCTGGAAAATTATAAACAAAAAGAGTAAAACATCAATTACATTAACTCTAAATAGACAAGTGCATAACTACAATACAAGATATGCTGAAAACTACAGAACACCAGCAGCAAATACAATGAGAATAATAAAAGATCCAATAAGAACTTCAATAATGTTATATAATGGTCTACCACAAAATATTCGTTCTATAACATCTTATGAATTGCTTAAACGAAAATTAAAACAATATTTACTCACACACAATATTCTTTAAAAACCACTTATGCATTTACCAACATTATTTAATTACCGCGTTTCGCGATAGTTAAATGAATTTTAGATTATAATATTGAAAAAATAATTATTTTGCATCCCTTATACCAGTATTTATACTGCCTGGGAATGCAAAAGAAGATTTTTAAATTTTTAAATTTTTTACTTATATGTTTAATGTTTTGTAAGCGTCAGAATTTAGGTGTCTACATTAACCTTCATTCCCCTACTAACATATGTGTTTCCCTTCCATAATCCTAGGGAAATGATGATAATGCTATGATATTATTATCAAACTGATATGTAATGAAGGATAGCGCCTAACTCTGATCCCTATTCCTTGTAAAAAAAAAAAAAAAAAAAAAAAAAAAAAATTGCCGTTCGAAAACGATATTTTCATTTATTTTTCTTCGGTTAAATTTATTTATTGGAATTATTGTTAGAATTTTAAAATCATAGTATGTAGTGATTTGTAGTTTCAATCTTTACGCAAGAGTTGTCAATCGTTTTTGAAAATGGAGGAAAAACGAACCATTTTTTTTTTCGAGTCAGAAATTTTTTTTTCCGTGATTTGGTATTAAAATACCTACATATATGTATATATCATTGAAAGCAAAAAAACAGACGGCCTGACTTTCAAAGAAAAGCAAAATGCTTGGAGCCGCGTTGAAAAGGAGTTCAATGCAAATCCCTGCAAGTCCAGTCAACAACAAAGTAAGTATATAATTACATAACTCGAACTTTATTCATTCCGTCAATTTTAATGTTTTTTTTTCTTTCAGAAAACAGTTATGCAGCTAAAAAAAATTATGAAACAACCTGAAGTCCGAAAGGAAGGTGCAGCACAAGAGGAAGATTATGGGGACTGGTGGCGGCTCCTTTGGAAGATCCTACGGATGGGATCGAGCTTGCCAATGCAATTGATAGTGTTACAGTGATTCCGGATATGGTTCGCGATGAGGAGTGTGTCCAAGACACTGTTGACACTGACACAGCAACGTCATCTACCAGGCCAACGTACCAAACGGAAGGAAGGCACCGCGTTAGCAGAATAAAGAGATTGATAGACCATGACAATGAGCATCACGACCTCCTTATGGAGGAACAGACGGCCAAAATAGAATTGGTGCGAGTGGCAACTGAACGGGAGAAACTAAAATTAAAATCGGAGGAGGAACAGGAACATTCAAACGAAAAAAATGGGACCTGCAGATAAAAGCCTTAAAAAACAATGGAGCTAGAAGAAATACAATTTTATTAGTTAATTTTTGTATTTGTTTTATTATCATTGCTATTATTAGGAGCTTTTAAATGATGTTTAATGCTATAATTGTTAATACGTTTAATAAAAACTATGTAATTTGAAAACATGTTGTATGTACAAGTCGCTGTCTAACCCTAATTTACTAACAATACGTAAAATTGACGTGTTCACTCACATTATACTGTGCATAAGCTGTTCCACAAGTCTGGTTGACTACTCACTGCAGCAGTGCTTTCCTCAGTTAGTTGTTGTATGTCCATATGAGTGGCAGCATCCTATCTGTGGTCTATGGCGGTAAGCTTAGCAATGTTCTAGATGCTACTACCTATTTGACGTGTAAATAGTAATACCAATAGAAAATAGCATGTAATTTATACGTCTTGTAAGTAATATAAGCGCATTTTCCGAGGGCATATTTTGGTCAAATAATTTTTGTCTGTGGCACTCGGTAAAATATGTAAACTGGGAAAGCGACTGTAGGAAAATATGAACACGTCAAAATTACGTGCTGTTAGTAATAACGCCCTAAACGGTCATGTTAGTATTCCAGGGTTAATATTACATACAATCGTGATGAACGCCAAACACAAAAGCAAACAGGACGGGCTTATGAAATTGGTAAGTTCGGCGAGGTCCAGTCATTCATCATTGAAAGTAGCAATGGACGTCAGTCTCCCAAACGCACAAAATATAAAATTGTACGATAAATTGTATAGTGTGTTCTACGACCGTCAGATCGATTGTCCGATTCATCGTCGATACTCATTTGTAATACCGTAATCGAAGTGTCGTTCTGCAAATGCTCTTTTAATATCTATACCTCTTCCACTTTGAAAATCGCAAACATAAGGGCTTCCAATAGGAGAATGGTTTTCTTAGTCAACATTGTCTTCTGCTTCTAATTCCGGTGGTGGCCTTTCATTTGACTCTATTGCAATATTGTGCAAAACCGCGCAGGCTGATATTATATGCAAATTCGTAGAAATATTATTTGCCAACTTTCTCCTTTTCCAAACACCGAATAATCTTTCAACTCGATTTCTGGTAGGAATAAAACTGCTATTATATCGAGTTTCTGCGCCCTCTTGGGGATTTAGGAAAGGAGTATACAAATAATGCCTTGGAGCATAGCCCGTTATTTGTTGCTGGTCAAATTTAAATTTAATGCTACTATTGTTAAATATGCGGGAATCATGGACCGATCCCGGCCACCTCGCAACAATATCAAAAAGATTTGGTCCAGAAACAACCTGTAGGTTGACACTGAAGTACCCTTTCCGGTTTCGAAAGTTTTCTCCTCCAAGCCTACCTGGGTTTTCGATTGGTATTTGGGTGCAGTCAATGCACCCTACCACTCCGGGGAAACTCGCCCCGTTATAAAATTTCTCTTGTACAGTGCTGATTTCACAAGGTGCAGGAAATTTTACATAGTCTTCCAGATTAGTTGCTAAGATTTGAGACATTTTTTAACCAATTGGCAAATTGTAGGCTGACTCATATTATGTAAATCACCTGTGTCTATCTGAAAAAGTTAAATCAGCACAGCAGATTCGTTTTACAGGAAAAAATTACCTGGCAATTTCCCGTGGCATACCTTAGTACCACAAGTGCCTTAAGAATTGCAGGCTTAGGAAGGCCTCATTGTAAAGGTTTACAGTTGATTTTTCACAAGTGGGAAAATCCTATCCAAAAACACTGCTTTTGAGAACCTAATAAGATAATGTTAAATGTATTTTTATTAGCGAAGATTTATTATGTATGCAAACCTGTATCTGGCAAAAAACTGTTCCTCGTCATGAGGTATTTTCAGTATCTCTCATCGTTCTTGCCACTCTTCCCTGTTCCATCAGGTTATTTAAATATTCGCCACAATCGTCTTCATTAATCATTTTTTACGAATTTGGCAAATGCGATGTTTAACTTAAAAAAATCTTTTGCAACCGTGTTGTGTTGAAATATTTAACAAAGAAAAATTGTTAAGTGTCAAGGAATAACTCAAGGTTACCCACAGGCTACCTTGACTTTTAAGGAAATATATAGTACGAACATTTAAAGGCCTCCTTAATTGCAAAGTTCACTTGATTTCTAGGAATGTTCATAAATATGAATTAAGGAAAGGAGATTGCCTTGAGTTAAGGACACCTTGAGTCTACGTTGCCTTTAGATACATATTTCAGTGTGCGTATGGCTACTAATTACTTTATTTATATGTCGTTAAGGAATACCTATTATTTCTTTTTCATATAATTCATATTTTAATATATAATACATATACATATATATAATAATTATTTGAATAAAATACCGATTGAGATAAGTGAAGGAACGTTCATAAATACGGTATTTTATAAAGGAAACCTTTACACCGAGGAATGTTTATAAATACGGGCCTTAGTTTCATCCTTTTTTCTGCACTTAATCTGTCAGATGCATTGCGCCCGATCGTGTTAGGATTAGTATTGCGCCCGCCGGAAGGTTAAATACGTCCGACTGGCTAGCGACCGGCAATGCCTAAATAAATTTGTGACTTCATAGCCATAGTCCTCGAACCCTCCGGAAAAAACAACGCTGATTAAACGACAATAAACGCATAAGGTCACTAAAATCAATAATGAAGGTTCTTATCGACAAATTAATCGCGCTTGTTACATTCTACCTACAAGAAATTCACAAATCTCACGAATAAATAGAGCTGTCAAATAATAATTAAATAATTGACTTTGTTGCGCGGCAGTTTCGAACATGTCGCGAACATTATAGATTCTTGCTCCGCAACTGTTAAGAAAAAGTTCACTAAAATGTTGCGCAACTGTTCGCAGACAATATTTTGAACTTTTTTAGAACAGTTCATCAACAAATGTTTACAATGGAGACGAGGCTTAATGACTACCTTCGCCCAATAACTGGCCAAAATTAAATAGGCACCAACATTAAAAGGCGAAAATGATAGTGACAGCGACATACAGTAACATACTCCAAAAAGAGCCGAAAAACCTTGAAATACAGGTTCTCGATTAAAATCCGCAAAGAACAGGTCTGTTGAGTAAAGTAAAAAAAACATTTATGCAAATCGTGGGATATCAGCGAAGGCTGATACTTGAGAGAGGTCGCAAAGAAGTGCAGTACCTAAATGCCGTATGCCCCACTAGGGGTTAACAAGGGAAAGAAAATAGTTTATAGGATTACGAAGCATTACAGCATTTTCAGCGAAAAAAAAATTAAGCGCAAAAATCTAAGTTCACTTTTGCCCAAGGTATCTCTAGGTATTACTACGTAATAAACGAATACCTTTACGTGCCACTGTAAGTCCTCAAAGTGCCAGTGCCTATCATTCAAAAAGTTTCTCTATGGTTCATCTTTTACATTCAGCACAAATCAATCTATATAGTCCTGACATGGTCCTGGCTCTACTACGTCCATATCGTTGACTTCCTATTACGTTCTTGCTTCTCTCGTCGAACATTGGTTCATTGACATGAGCACGGGTGGCGAGCAAAACCATAGGAGATCTAGGAGAATGAGAGAGTGCATTTCGATTTCATCTGCAACTGATTGATACTGAGAGATCCATTGACGGCAGCAGAATCTCTCCTGATAGCGTTCCCGACAAACTAGCGAAATGATAAATAATACTCGTTCCCATTGCCATTTCTGTGATAGGAACGAGTGCGGTATTTCAATTCTACAGTTGGGAAGTACCAATCAATTCGTTTAGCCAGCAATTCAACGTTCATCGTTAACGTTCAAGCTTTATTCGATTCTGTATGCGGCGCGTTGGTTTTCGGAGTCCTCGACAGGTTTTTGCTTTATTTGTGCGGTCACCATTGTGGTCAACAGGCAATTCAGGAGAGAAAAAAGCAAGAGAAGAGAGAATCGTACTGTACCAAAGTACCTATATGTCCTACGTACTGTACAGTGTACATCAACTGATTGCTCTGCAATCCAGTTCATTGTGTGCATTTGTTGTGCTTTTCGTGCTGTTTTTTCGTGTACTTTAATAGGTTTTTGTGGTTTTTGTTTTGAGTGACCACTTTATTTCCTTGAATATTTTTCTGTTTTACAAACGGATGTTTTCATCAATTTCTATTTGTCTGCAGATGATCAAAATCTTATCCTAAGCATTGTCGAAAGACAAAGAAATTTTGTCGTGAAGAAAAAAAGGGTACAAACATGACAGAAAGATTTAACATTTTGATGAGAACTTGTTGGTTCTTGTGAATGGAAATTGCTTTTATATTGATTTCAGAAAGCATATGTTTCTCATTCTGAGTAGAATTTATTCTGTCTGTCACCTATTCTATTTGCACTGAGACCTTGGGGTCAAGTCAAAGTAGAAAGCTCAATGTTCCAATCATTATGAGTTGAATTATGAATTATTTATGATCAATTTGGCTTAATAAATTCAAATCCATATTATAATATTCCAAACTGACCTACACTAACCCCAATTAAACACCTCCAGGACACCATACATAATCGCAAACGTTAATGGCTTGTGAACCACTCATCGTGCATCGTAAGGTAAATTATGAGCTTCTCCCGTCGCGTCGTCGAGTGGAATACCAGTAGCAGTGCACGTAGTATGCAGTTGGTTTGGAGAGAAATTCATTTTAATGAAGGATGTGACTGATAATGCCTACAATCAGACAGGCTCAAGATTTTCGACTAATTTCAGTTTAGAGAGCAAACAGTTGAAGTCACTTATCACTGTAATTGCAGTCGCTCTCGCTCTCTCTCTCTCTCTTGAATGCCTGTCAAACATATGCAAACATAGTTTTAGGCCTAGCCTTGGGCCTGTTTACATATTGTTTATTAAGGCCCGAGACATTCGACTAATGGATGTGATTACACTTTAGGGTAATATATCGTTTTGTCATTACTACGAGTAGTATATGGATCAGATAGGCAAGTGTAAATAGAAATTGGTATCAGTGGCAATGGTAATTGTGCAATTAATATGATAAAGCCTCGCCATGGGGGAAGAACATAATTACCATTTCCGGGAAAATAATGTAGTTCCTCTACTAGTAATCCCTATTAACGGAAACACAAATTACGACACCGATAAATCAATCCCTTTAATGACATTTTCTAAATTTCATTTATACTTCTTACTAATGCTCATATAGTTCAAATCCAGAGGCACATAAGTTCTCAAACTCAATATATTTCCATCCGGGACAGGTTAAATTTAAAACTGATCACAAGTACCTTGCATATAAGGATAGTTGGTACTCCTAAATCAACTTCTTTTCCTCATTCAGCATAATTGTGTATTTGTCGTGACGAACTTTTCCAGAATTGCAGCCAACGGAAGTATAGAGGTATTCCAATCCAATGTAATTCCGTATGAAAAATGGTTTATCAATTTCCATCTCTGCCGTCACGTCGTATCGATTTTGATCCTTGAAATGATGGCCATGATCATAATATTTCAAAAAAGGTAAAAGTACAAAGTATGCGTTACATTGCACTCTTATACATTTATCGACGGTTCGTGGTGCTTCGTAAATGTAAGAGTAGGACGACTCAAATTCAACTCATATTACTTTATAACTTTAGCCCTGAGCAATGCCATTCGTTTTGGATACTATAATCCTCGGAAAAAGGTGCGACACTAGCAGAAATTCAGTGGCAAGGAAGGCTATCCTATTCATACATGCATTACAAATAAGTTCACCTGAAACATTTTATGTACATATATGGATCGATGGTTTAAAGTCTCTTAGCCATACTTGCAATGTGTGTGGCCTTTGCAGTTCAGTGGTACAAAACAATTTTTTCGTGAATTTAACGATGAAGTCCATGTAGTGATTGTAAAGAAGTGCAAGTGATATTGGAATATTTTCCACTGTATTTTATTTAATGCAAATGCATACTTGTTGTCATAGAATATGCCAGAAAAGCTGGTGTTGGAGCAGCTGATGATGACGATCTATAAAATATACAAATCTTGAAACAAGTAATACATCGACTCATCTTATCATCGATCTGCTATCTCCATCACGCCTAGGGTTACCACTTGCTTGGGCCTCGCCCGGCTGTGACGGTCCTAGAAGGTGTTGGCCGGGCTTGTAAAAATTCTGCCGGGCGACATCGATCAACGAGGTTTACTGGCTTACCCCGGGTTACCTATTTACGCAAGTCTTTAACGATTCTCGTAAGATTGTAACAAAAAACTTAAAAAGCTCCCGTTGACTTACGTTATTCCCCCAGATCCAGGGCCGGATTTAGCCCCTATTGCGCCCCTGTGCAGTGGCCAAATTTAAGCCCTCCCCTATTGATTAGGTTTGAAAGTTGTAAAAGTCGCATAGTAGACAGAACATAAGCCGGCGTATGTGATTATGAACATATTTTTAAAAAATTATGAAATAAATAGCTATACTATTGACGACATATTTGACAGAAAATCAACATGTTTTCCTGTTCTGTTTTTTTTTTATCAGGAATTTCAATTCTACGTAAGCTTACGGCAAATTTTGAAGAGGACACTTGACCTCATCTCGGGCTTTCAAATAATACAGTAACATTTACGGTTTCCAATTCGTCAAGTACAATTAACGTAGGGTAGGGTCTGATTTCGAGTTACGGTGAAAAAATCGAAAATTCAAGCACTCATTCGTGCAATTAATCAACAGTAATTACACGCTACGCTAATTGCTACGTTTTACTGATTTTTATTACTTTAATTTTTTGCTGTGGAATTTTAAAATTTTACTCTGAACGAAAATTGACAAATTACAATTTAAACGCTTCTTCACGACATAACCACTTATTGGAAACATGGAAACATGCTACTGAATTTATTTTATAGATCAGCTCCCCCTAATGCTGTCCATGAAAATTTTAGAGAAACGTACAATAACGTTTCACAACGTCGCACACAGCGTACATTTTCAAGCGTTAAGCGGTATCGCGACAATATTGACAGGTAGTTTTGTTTAAGTTTTTTACGATTTTGATCCTGTTCCACAACGAAATTTTAGAGGGAAGATCGGGACTCGCGATCAGCACCCCGAAAAATGTAAGTAAGAAAAAAAGAATTTTCCCCTACATTTTGCAATTTCAAATCACGTAATGACTAGACAATATGGTGGTCCTTGCTTGAAGGCATTTTGCATTGACGCTATGACAAAAACATTTTTAATTTTTTTTCCTATTTGAAGGTATTGCAGTCGGAAAATCAGGACCTAGCGCACTAGCGGCCAAGTACTGAAAACATGTCCAATATCTAATGTAGGTACACGATTACCCGGGAACACTAACCTTAATTTTAGGCGCTTGTTACTAACCATGAGTCATTTTGACTCACTATGCGATTTTCGTTACATAGAATGGGAGAGTGTGAATAAAAATCAGAGACAGCAAAGGAAAACGATTAAGAATAATTTAATTCATAGAAAATTCTTTATTAACCAAAAATAAAAATAAGAAATCATTGACTTTCACAGCCATAAAAAAGAGCTTTGTGATTTTAACAGCCTCAACAAATGAACGATCATAATGCTATACATTTACGATTCCGATTGATTGCACTGGAAAAATAATTTTTTTGTATGTTGACTGCAAACAGGAACACTGCATTTAGCACAAAATGTGTTTGTCCTCCTTCTTATTTTGTAATTGCAGAATCGACAGTAAGCCAATCTGACTCACTGGCTTGCAGGAAACACTTATATCTACTCACCACGAAAACAAAATCGACCACTCATAATGAAATTCGGTTCAAAACTAGTTTCTCGAGGAATACATAAGTAGCGCAACGCGGTGTGCGTACGGCACTTTCAAGGGCAAGTGAAAAACTCACATTAGTGTTCCCGGGTTAAGTTGATTATTATTATTAGCCCTCTAGGCTTCTGGTCAAATGGACACTGGAACATATTTATGTTATACACTTCTGTTTGTTTAAATTGAAGCGTTACGAAGATATTCTCTCTACTCCCAGTCTAATCGAATTACCCACCTCCAGTAGCAGTGGCGTAACGTTTCCCAAATTTCTTGTGTTCGAAATCCAAATGGAGGCCCCCTGACGTCCAAAATTTTAAGCAGTTTTTATTTTTTGAGACAAAACTAAAATTTGAATTACAGGAGAAGTTGTGAGATAATCTATTTATCACAAAATTCAAAAGGCGGAAAGAGACCACCTTGAAGAGTGCCCCTACAATACCTGTTTCGTAACAGTCATTCATCCGAGACTAACAGTGATTGTCCTGGATCTTAGGATAACATTAACTAGGTCACATGAAAAGTTTTGCCAACTCTGGCCATGCACCAGCATGTCCTATCAAAGTCAAACTAAATCCACTGAAATCAAATTCATGGAAGAGCTCCTCCAAAGATGGTTAACGTAGGGGAAACGGACGTCTGTGATGCTGGAATTACCACTTCCGAAAATCAAAGTGGGACATACCCCATAATTATGTGCTAATTTCGTCCCCCTTTAAAAAAATTTGTACTCGTCCCCCTCCCTAGAATTAAGGTTTATAATTGGTTGTGCTAGCATCACGTGATGCTAGCACAACCATTAAGTAAATATAACCCAATCGAAACGAAACCCATACCATAATTATGTGCTAATTATGTGCTCTGCACTTTTCCAATAACAAAATGTTGTACTCATCCCCCTCCCCCAGAATCCAGGACACTCTTTGGTTGTGCTAACATCACACCATGGAAAAGCCAAAATCTGTAATTTTCACCCGATCGGAATGAAACCAATTGCATAATTATGTGCTAATTATGTGCTCTCCACTTTTCCAATAAAAAAATTTTGTGCTCCTCCCCCTTCCCCAGAATCAAGGACATTCTTTGGTTGTGCCAGCATCACACCATAGAAAAGCCCGATCGGGTGAAAATTACAGATTTTGGCTTTTCTATGGTGTGATGCTGGCACAACCAAAGAATGTCCTTGATTCTGGGGGAGGAGGATGAGTACAACATTTTGTTATTGGAAAAGTGCAGAGCACATAATTAGCATATAATTATGGTATGGGTTTCGTTTCGATTGGGTTATATTTACTTAATAGTTGTGCTAGCATCACGTGATGCTAGCACAACCAATTATAAACCTTAATTCTAGGGAGGGGGACGAAATTAGCACATAATTATGTGCATCACGTGATGCTAGCACAACCAATTATAAACCTTAATTCTAGGGAGGGGGACGAGTACAAATTTTTTTAAAGGGGGACGAAATTAGCACATAATTATGGGGTATGTCTAACTTTGATTTTCGAAAGTGGTAATTCCAGCATCAGAGACGTGGGAAACGGCTGACGTATTGTCTGTACTTACTAGTAAGTCGGCATGCATCTGTTGCTTGAGTCTTAGCTAAAAAAGGGCTTTTGACTAAGCCTTATTGGATGATCATAGTTATTATTTGTTCTTTTTGTTATTTTTCCTGATTATGTAGTAATCATTGCAAATACTCCAACAACTGGATCATATAGGCTCAATTTTACGCAAGAACCTTCAAGAGAGGCACTCATACTAGCAAATTAAACCTTCTTTAATATTCTAATCAGCAAAAACCCAGAAGAAATTGACATTCAGATCGATCCATACTCAACAAGCTTGAAAGACATTGACCAAAAAGTCGCAACTCTTCGGCATAAACAGTGTCCAGTTTTTTTTGTTAAGTTATAAAAATGGAAATTTTTAAAAGGACAGTCACCTAAGGATATATCAAAATATCATTGTTTTCGGATTTGCGGCCCCTCTGGCTTCGGGGCTGGTGTTCCGCTGAACGCATGGAATACCATACGTTACGCCACTGGCCAGTACAACTTAAGATGATTGAGCATCCTGAATTGCCGCGAATGTATAAATTAAAATTAACTCTGTGAGTTTTCAAAAAGCACCTTTCACGGAATTGAAAACAAAAGCAAGTTTTGAAAATGTGACGCCCCTTGAAATCTGCCGCCCCGGGCTTGACTTGTGAAAGCGTGATCCCATTTGAGATGACAGAACTGTGAAGGGTTCTCTCGTGACGTCCGTTTGTCAACATAAGCAGGTTCGTGTCATCCGCAGAGGATAGGTACTGTCAGAGTTAGAATCAATCGATTTGGATTCAGAGGCATACTATAGTACACCGGTCGAAACTGGAGGAATATAAACACATAGATATTACAACCCTGAACAAGCCTACATTTGACATAATTCTGGCCAACACCACTGTCGTAGACGCGGCTTTCTCGCATACGCACTTGTAGTGCTCCCAAAACTCAGTATCAACTCAATGTTCTACTATCTTTAAATAGGAGATAAATGCTGAAACTGAGGCAGTAGATTAACTGGTTACACAAGGCTCCTCAGTAATATTTATTGGATCAGAACCTGATTGGAGCCTCAACATAATAATGAATTTATCTGTCAATCGAAGTAGTTGACTAGAGTTTGGTGATTGAATGGTAAAAAATATATTTTTTTTTGTAAAAAATGTGTCTGTCTACGAAATTAGAGTGGAAGGGCATTTTTTGTTAATGTGTCGCGATTTCACGTTTTTGGAACTCGTTTTTTGCGTTTCACATGCTCTGTCATATTTTTTTTGTTAAAGTCTTTAAAAAGAATTAAGCAACGAATATACCGAAAAGTGAGGGTTTTTGAAATATTGCAATATTGCATAAATAAGTGTACCACACGAAGTGCCTACCATTTGTGTGAGTGATTGATCCTTTGATTAAGTTTAATAAGAATTTGAGCACTATAATATAAGAGTAGGATTGTCATAGATACATAAATTCATTAATACATCTGATGAGACAAACCCTTCTAATGGTGCTAAACGCTGCCGGGCGAGAGACCTGGTCAAAGTGGGAACCCTAATCACGGCCATTCTTTGATAGCGTATTCCACGCAACTGGGAAAAATAAGACGGCTGCATGCTAAGCATCTCGTACGTTGAGAGATGGCGATGGTGACTGTCCACCCACACTATTGTCGATTGTGAAGAAAGTAGTTTAATTGGGTCATCATTATTACTGGGTGGCACGCAAGAACCAGACAAAATTTAATAGGTTGCTACTAGAACTCTTGAGAATTTTAGATGAAACAACTGTAAGAAATGTCGTTTCAATGAATGGTAACCGTTTGCCTCGCCCAACATTTGGAGTCGTTTTCTGTAGCTTCATTTCATTTTTGGCAGCAGATCAATTTCAATTGACCCGATTTCTATGCGGATTCAATTCCCTTCAATTGCTTACTTTTAGTGGTTGTTTTCAAAAACCCAAAGAATAAGGCGGCCCTGCGGGATATACCCGTATTTAACAAGTCTGTCTGTCATTGGAATCGACCCTTTTTTGAGAATTTGTTGTCCTTGGTCGCACGAAATATTGAACACCTTTTGCAATTGGCCCCCTTTTGCAATTTGTCTGTCCTTGGGTCACATCTTTGATCGGCTGTATTTTTTGAATGCGGACCAGTGGCGTAGATAAGGGACGGATCAAGGGTCTCTCTCATTTTTTACAGTGAAACACTGGAATAACTGAGGACCCGTTCAAGCTTAAGTTCGAATGGCAATGCCTAAAAGTTTACAAAAACGCGATCAGATCGACGAAAGTTAAAGCTTGGGATGATTTACGATGTTAGGAGCTCAGCAAGAATTAGTAAGATTTTGCCCAAGCCGGGCCCGCCCTGAATACAAATAGAGCGAATGGTATTGGGGGGTAATCTGTGGAGTTTCTCATAAATACTCGATTCCCCATTGGTGCACGAGCACTTGCATACAAAACCCATGATCACATATAGTAGAGGCTGTCGGTAGAGTGATTTCGGATTCTCCATTTATTACTGAGCGCAAGGTTACCTGGACAATTTATAGCTTCTTATCTTACAAATCTCCAGGGACGGCCGATCATACTTCATGTAACGCAAGCTCTTGTAGTTCCACGGTTGCTGTCACTCTAAGGAAGCTTTCTGTTACTCAATGCCGTTCCTCGGTCGTAGTGACAAAACTGAGTCGTTATCGTACCGAAGATAGGCTTACAAGGGCATGAAGCTGCAAAAGATTTAAGCCCTAATAATTTAACCTACTAACAAGTTTAGAGCGCTTAATTACAAAACAACAGGCGTGACAGTCCAACATTGGACTAAGGCCGCAGATGTGTTAGTGGCATCCCTTTTCCAAGATTTTAACTGCTTTTTTGTTGAGGTATCAACAGCACGCTCCTCAGCAGTGTTATTTATCCCGCGCACTAACCACTACACCAGCCAGACAACTATACTACTAGAGCGCTTAATAGACTTATATATCCGAGCACTCAGCATTTTCGGAATCACAGCACGCATATGTCAAGGGATAGCCCACCGAAACGGCTCTCCATGAGGTGGTGTGTATGTATCGTCGAGCACAGCCTTGAATTCAAGCGATTACCTTATCCAATTTCCTCGACAAAAAGTGGGATTTAAATAATTAAATCTTTTCAATGGAGCCCTCTACGGCTTAGAAGTTAGGCCTGGAAAGTTAATAGTGACCCTACTAGTGACCAGAGTAATCTATGGTAACTTAAGAAACACTAATCTGACACAACCCGTGTGCAGAGCAATTTCTTAGAGTGGTATCATTTCCCCACTACTGTGGCTAGTAGTAATTAATAAAATTTTAGTTAACCTTGGCAAGAAGGGGATCAAAGGGATAACATATGGAGATGATGTAGCGATCGTAGTACGAGGAATCTTTCTCTCCGTGATCAGTCAGACCATGAACCTTGGTTTGGTCAGCAAATGGGTTCGAACCTGTGGCCCATGATGCTTTTTACTAAAAACCAAAATACCACCTTTCACGCTCCAAAAATCACGCAGACATAAATTTCAATTCTTACCCAGCTCGAAATGTGAGTGGAAGGAGAGTTTGGTGGTGAAGGACTTTGACATTACATATTTTCCACCGATTGGTCTCAAATGGATTGTGGTGTGGTTGCCAAAATCTTCTGCAGATCACTAAATATCTGAATCTGAATAACACCGCCTGAGTGATCATTCCAGTATTCGAGCGTGCCCCACAGAAATTTCATATTCGGAAAATAGATCTACATATTAAATGCCATTTTGTGAATACATTTTTTTATTCCCCATTCAGTGCACGATGAGTTGTTCGTGGAAATCGGAGAATCGAAAACAGCAGATATAAATTGTGGAACCATTTTTGGATTGTAACTAATGGAATTCCCCAGCGTTTCTGACACATTATACAACATTAGGTAATTATTATTATTTATAGAATCTCCATAATTATGAGATTCTGATAATGAATCAGAGTCAAGGGCATACACAGAAAACTATTTCGGGAGGGGACATTGTCCAATCATCGCGTTTCTAAAATTTATCAACCCATTGACACGTCGCTGTCGATCTCCTTATGGCTACTCCGCTTCAGCTTGCCACAAAGAAGGGAAGAACCGCAACTCTAAAAAAAATGGAAAGACTGTTTTCAATAAAATACTAGATCAGGCTCTACCGTGTTGTCTACTCAATTTTCCTCGAACGCGACTCCCCAAAAACTCGTTGGAGACTAATCAATAATTGCAGTATTCGTCGTTGAATATATAAGAAACTCGATTTAATTTTTATTATCCAGAATGAAATCCAGATGGAGTACAGAAATCAAAGTGAAAGCAAATGTTCAGTCAGAAGAAGTATCACCTTCCTGCGAATAGGAAAATTCCCAACCAGGTAAGCTAAGGAAGATCCAAAAGAATTAGCACTGGAAAAGAGGACTCCTGAAGAAACACTATCGCAAATACACAGTTCATAAATATATTGCTGAAGTTTTAACAACTCCCTGCAAAACAAAAACAATTTCTTTAACCTTCGGGCGGGCGCAATGTATCTGACAGATTAAGTGACCAGTTTTTGTTGCGCCAATCAGCGATATGAAAAGGGAGAGATCTGAAACTCACAGTAACTTAATATAATAGTCAATTAAAAGAAGAAGAAATTCCTATATAGAGTGCTGTTAGTGTAATGTTCCCTTATTTTAAGTACAGACCTTTTCCTGCCATGCTGGAGTCAAACCCGCATTTTTACGCTAAAGAGCAGCAGACCTGCTGGGGCAGGTATTTTTTTTTTCTTTTTTAAATTCTGTTCCTTTTTAGCTAGTAAAAATCGCTTGGTGTACGACATGGCATTGTACGTCTTTAAATAGGTAGTGATAAAATTATGCATTACTGCATCAAAGTCATCCGACTTAAATTAAGCAAAACACACCATTCACGGTATCCTAGGATACAACGACAAAGAAATATTTCAATTTAAAAATGACTAAAAAAACTGAAATTTAAAAGAATAACACTAATTTCGTTTAAAACTTAAATTTTTGTTACAACTAAAAATCAACTAAAAATGGAAAAATATTCGAAACCATTCCAGTTTCGAACCTCTGCCACGACATCCCTTATATACGACACAACGACCTCTACTTGTATTTTACACCATCCTAGCTCAACTCCTGGCTAGATGTTATACGAGCGGATATCCATTTTTATCGAAATGCTTGAATTATAATCCCGATGTTGCCCATGTTCGTATAGAGCCACGGACACTTTTGAGAGTTCAGTTATGAGCGAAGCGAAACTTCCAAGGCATCACTTTTTGCCTAAGTAGCCGACTAGTCCACATGTGTGGTGCCTCCTGGGTACCGTCTTCTTTGCACATACATAAACGTCACCGAGGTTCAAGTGTCCTCGATTCCAACCGAGTAAAGCTACGGGCACTTTCCAACGGGGTTCAAGTAACATATTGGATGACATTCTCTCTACGAAAATAAAGTGAGAGCGCGCCAATAAGATGGAAGCAAGGACACAGGTCGCGCATACCTACCTACAAATATTCTCGTACATTTCATATTACACTATATGTAGAAGAGTCGAGCAGCCGTACCGCCAAACTAGACACTGTCTGTATAACAAAATTGAGATGAGCACCGGCGGATGCCACCAACCACTACTAGATATAACTTTTGACTATACGATGCATATGATAAATGTATTCCGGGGAGAAAGTCTCCTCTCTTGCATATGGTAACATATTTTGCAATTTCGTAGTTATTGCAAAATTCTACGAATGTACCCAAGATATCGCATAATATTATTCTGAATATCCTGAATGTCGTGTATGACGTTTTGCAAGGAGAGAAAAAAAATCTTTCTCTGAATTGCAAACTAAAAAATATCTATCTCTAATGTGAAGTATTTTTGAAAGATTTATATAAATCAACTTGAGATTAATATTGATAAAGTCTTTTCGAATTTGACTGGCGATCTGTTTTGGAAAGTGGTTGGATAGAAGTGAACTTTTTGCTCGTTAAAGTTTATCAAAAGAAAACTTTTCAGGGATTTTGT
The DNA here is from genome assembly GCA_949715475.1 of Microchrysa polita. NCBI lineage: Eukaryota > Metazoa > Arthropoda > Insecta > Diptera > Stratiomyidae > Microchrysa > Microchrysa polita. Next base: position 15,267,863 of record OX454417.1, on the reverse strand, counting down.
AGCAATTTCTTTGCTGAAATTCGACAAAAAGGTTAAGCGTGATATATGCTCAAAAGTTATATTTTCTCCAAATTGAATAAGCTAGGCCACTTCTCTTCCAAAAGACAGTGTTCCAAGTGTCAAGTCAAGTCAAAATTTTCAAAGTTAGAATATTCAATAGGTTATACGATAGTTGCTAAATCCGAGGACGGTTAGCTTTATACAGGGACGTATCTAGGGGAGGGGTCCATCGTATCCGAACCCCTCCCAAAATGTTTCAAAAAATATTCGGAATTCGTTTTATCATCAAAAATGGAATTTGGAAAAAGGTACCCATATTAATTCCACAGTTTTTATCAGACTGTGTGTCTGAACATCATTGTACATTCACCCAAGCAACATTATAAGTAGCGAAAACTAAGGCTTTTGATTCCGCCACTTCATTAAGTTTCGGTCACATTTTTGTCACCCAAATTTTAACTTCATCGTAACAAAACCTGCAAACTACTTTTTGGAACGTTTATGGTAGCAGTTGGAACTTTTTAGTGACAGAAATGGTGCCACTACATATTCAACAAATGCAGGGGAATGCTACGATTTCGGTACCCCACTGTGGTCTAACATAGTGAGCTTGATTTGTACGTTATTCACTAAATACGTAAAAATCTGTTTTAAAATTAAAGTGGGGTTATTTTCAATACCAAGGGGGGTCTTTAGGGTTTGGGGGGGTCCAGTGGCGTGCATATATGCAAATAAGCAGTGCATACCCTTTCATTTAAAAACATTTTCTTCATACAAGTTAGGGATGTCAAAAACCGGCCCATAACCCGGTTTTCGGTTTTTTCGGTTTTTTTGCAAAGCCGGTTAGACCGTCCGGTTTTAACCGGGCTCCAAGTACCGGTTTTCGGTTAACCGGTTTTTCATTAAATTGCTTAGAATTTTAGCAAAATAATGCATACCCACCCGTTAAGCTGATGTTCGTATAGAAATATGACTGTGTAATGGAACCCTAAAAGAGAAACATGTTGAACAAAAAAGATAATCAAATAAAATTGTCAGAAGTATTCATAATGTTTCAAAAATAGTTAACTGAGTTTTATTGCTAGACAATGTATATAGTACAGTCAAAATATCCCATTTCAGGCCTCCAAATAGAACAAAAATAGAATAACGCTACTTTTTGTGGTTTTTGAATCAGCGAGCTCGCAGAAATTTAAAACTCATTTTGCAAAAAAAAATTTTGACCGGAAAGGTCCCAAAAAGGACAAAAAAGGATACTCTTTAATCCTTGGCCGAAGATCAGCATGTGGTGTATCAAATCAAAGGGGACGTTGAGTACATTACATATCCGGTGTTTGTTTCCTGTTTCAAGGACACTAAATGGAAAAATTCGGGCTAAAACGAAAAATTACGGCTTTGGAAAGATACATATACGAGAAACATGAAAATTTTCCATTGGATCCCAATTTTCTCCTGTGAGGGTCCTTGAAACAAGTAATAAAGGCCAGATATGGAATGTACTTGACGTCCTCTTTGATATGACACCCCGGATGCCCACGTTCGATCAAGGTTTGTAATTAGTGTCCTTTTTGATAGCTTTCCGATCATTTTTTTCTTAGCAAATTTAATGGTAGAATCTTTAGCTATTATAGATTCGGAAAAGTGAGAAACGTAGTGACAATTTGAATTATTCTCGTAATTAGGGCTTCGGAAAGATACACAATAATTCTCCATTTTATCTCGATTTATTCCGTTGAGGGTCCTTGAAACATGGAACAAACGGATATGTAATGTACTTGACGTCCCCTTTGATTTGATACCCCACATGCCGACCTCCGGTCAAGGATTAAAGAGTATCATTTTTTGTCCTTTTTGGGACCTTTCCGATCATATTTTTTTTAGCAAAATGAGTTTTAGATTCCTGGGAGCCCACTGATTCAAAAACCACAAGAATTAACCTTACTCAACTTTTTTCTATTTGAAATGCTAATATGACCACTAATATATGATGTAGATGTTGAAGTCTTTGTGGACACGACGGATGTTGAAGTGGACGCGGATATCGATGTGGACGCCGACGTCGTAGCAACTGCCGATTCGTCTTCCTATAACAATGAACTCTAAATGCACTGATCTGACAAATCAAGAAAATATAAATATTTTATAAATTTGGAAAGTTTTTTTTTTCGGTTTTAACCGGATGGGCAAACAACCGTCCGGGTTAAAACCGGGAGGATGAAAAAACCGAGAAAAACCGGTTAACCGTTTTGAAAGTACCGGTTTTCGGACTAACCGTCCGGTTTTTGACATCCCTAATACAAGTTCATGAAAATAATTACGAGTTCACTGTAAATTCTTTCCTCAATAAATGTACCAGCGCCATCTTTATATAAATAGTGTAAGTTCCACTGACCTCGTTTTTTCGCCGACACTAGAGTATGCTCGATAAGCACCATTTCGCCGTGCTTGTAAGCTCCATACAAATTGGAAAATTTCAACTGCAACAATGTTGCAGGTTTATATGGTGAAGAGAAGCACGCCTAATAGAACTGTACTACTGGAAAGGCCCTTTGGCAAAATAATTGAAGCCGCGTCATGATAGTGTGAGTGAATCACTAACACGAGCACAGGTAGCAGTGGCGTGGATGCTGGTCATGGTTGGGAGCGCAGTAATGGCGGGAAATATTTCAAATTTTATTAAAATTTACAAATATAAGTAATCACATTTGCTCGAAACGACATCGAATTGAGTAAATTTTAATAGGTCTCTGTCTGTCAAAACACAATCTGAGTGCATTAAAACAAAAACAGTTAGGATGCTTTCGAAATAACGACCGAATCGCAACTCCCTATTCAAGTGACCCAATTTTGAACATAGAATTTATTAGTGCATCAGCATAATGTTGATGAACCATAACTGTTGTTATTAAATGTTTCATTTTTTTTCTCGCAAACTATGAGCAACATAATAGCCTTTGTAAACAAATACTGAGTTATCTTCTCCGCTGCAAGGAAAAGGATATTTTGAGATAAACAACTTTCGAAAAGTTTGTCCCTATTCAAGTGACTGGGAGTGTACATAAGGTGTGTTTTTTTTGGTTATCCCGTGTAGGTTTGGGTAACGAAACTTCATATAAAAAAATGACAGGTGGATCAGCTGGCACTTTTTTTATTTGGAAATTCGTTACCCAAACCTACACGGGATAACCAAAAAAACACACCTCTTATATCATTATTGTAATTATTTTTCTAATATGCTTAACACAGTCGAAAACGTGGAATTTCTAACTGAAAAAGTAAAAGCCGAATGATATATATTTTGTAAATTTTATTTCTTATTAATTTTAATTTAAAATATTCATAAAAGAAAACAAATAAATGCAGATATCGGTTATGGGATCTTATCCTAATGGAAATATTTTTAAATACATGCGTGATATATTTCAATGAAGTTGATGTTATACATACTACACAGAAATATAAAACTGACTACCACAAAGGCACTTCCACCACATTAAAATCCTCGTTTTCTATCAACTGAAAAAATACTTCACAGAGCGTTGGAAACATTTATTTATCCTACAAAATTTTTATATTAAAAAAGGCGTGCTGGGAGTTCTTCGAATGAATTCATGCATTGTACTGTGCTGGGAGACACTGGTGCGTTTCAAAAACGGTCAAACCAGAAAGGAGCAATGAGATATTTTTCAGAATGGTAGACGCATTGCTGATGCCGCTGCTTTTTGCGCCCGTTCTGATCAGACCTTAATAACAAATGGTTGTAGATATTTAACAATTGTCCTCACCATTGCTTCAAATGAGCCAACGTCTGCATTAGCCGAAGCTGAAGGAACGAGACTTAACGGCCCGCTGTTATACGATGGGTCATTTAAAATGAAGTAACCGGACGTCGTCTAAAAAACATGTGAATAAAAATCAAACATCTCTTGTTAGTGCGTGCGTTGAATTGTCTTTACCTTTCTCTCAGATGATTCTCCGCATAAAGTCAAGGGAGCGATCGAAGAAACTCCGATGAGGTTATCTGTCTGAAAGCATGTCAATGGTGTGGAAGTTTCAACTGTCAGATCATTCAGCGGTACAATGTTCGAGTTCTCATTTATGACAGTATTCCCATTCAGACTTAATCCCTGCGTCGTGTCATCGAAGTAATCGGACGTCATCTAAAAAAAAAACATTCGAATAAAAATAAACATTATTTGTTAGTTCATATAACGTTGATCCGTCTTTACCCTTATCTCAGATGATCCAAAATGTTGTTATGTTGAAGTTGACGGAGCGAACGATGGGATGCTGTTCATATTATCGGTACATGCCTGAAAGTATGAAAATGAAGAGAGATTTGAGTTTAATAATTAAAAGTTAAACAAAAAAACTGTGGTGATGGACTGTTTTCGACTCATGCTGACCATATCAAGAACGCTTGACAAGGCCAGTATGGCTGTGGACCCGGACAGGACCGGGCTGACTCACATTTGCGTGATTCGCTTTCAATGTTTTATAAAATTAACACTGGGGAGATTTCAGTATCTGTGGCGCCAAATTTTGACGATGGCATTTCATTAACATTGGCCTGAAACGATCGAATCTGCAATCCTTTTTCGCGAATTCGTAACGGTTCAATTTGGCAAAGATCTTAATAATAAGAAATGTGGAAATAAATTTTCGAGCAAGAATTGTAAAATTTGCTAGACAGAGAGGAAAATTAAATTTAAAATGTTATTTTCGGCGCAAGGCTATTGATTCACATCAAACTGTAGTCAAAATACCTCCATTTCCCATTACAGACAGAACTACCCCATAGAAATGCGAAACTTTGACATTGAATATCTGGAGAACCGTTACAATTTCGCGAAAAAAGAATTACAAATTCGATGGTTTCAGGCCAATATTAATGAAATGCCATCATCAAAATTTGGCGCTGCAGATACTGAAATCGTGCCTTAACACTGATCAGAACGAGTTCAGAAGATAGCAATCGTAAAAAATATGTAAGGGCCTTACCATTGATATATTGACATTCCTCGCTGTATCGACCGACTGAAGACTCGATGCATTCGTCATTTCTCCAATGTAGCTCGTGGTTATCTAAAACGAAAATGAAGTTTTTATTTTTTTTTATTTTGAGTATAGTTTATTTTAAAAATTAATACTCACCATCCCTTGGGATGAACCAAAATCTCTGTCGGTAGAAATAGTTGAAGGCAGTTAATCACTCAGTCGCAGTTCTGGAAGCGCATCTTCCCTTAGTACGGCAAGTCTAGGTAGTTTGAATATATTTTCCGGCCGGAAATGATCCGAGCAAACAACAGAACATTTTTTGCTGTTCGAATATTCAAACGACTCAACCATTCAGACCTTCTCATAGGATCCGATGGAAATCTGAAAAGAAAAATAATTTCATTCATTTAATTATAATATAATACATAGCTACTATAATTTTCTTTGATGAAGTTTATTTACAAAGCACATAATATTTCTTTAAATAATAAGAAAAAAACTACTGGGTCCACAAAACTATATTTCCGACAACGCCTATGCTTTCCAAAACATCTGGGTTGCTGGTTGTCAAAATGAAAGTAAACAAGATCGCAAGTCTTCCGCCAAACGCAACCAAGTGGACGAATTTCCAAATTGAACACTTCACGAAATAAATGTCACAGTCATTTCTTCTTTTAAAGTATTAGGACATCACTGGGAGAATAAAACTTCTTATTTACCTATGAAAAGATACGCGGGTTATGTTAAATTTCGTATCGTTGGGACAACCAAACACCAGGCACTTCATTTTTTTGTCTGTATATTTCTATAGAGGGTTAAAATCACAAATTTAAGGACACTACGAATAAGAAGGAAACTACAAATAAGAAAAACACATTGTGACGAAAAATCACGCACCGATATTTTAATTACGACGCACAAACTCTTGCAAAAATTTTAATGGCACCAATAGCACTTGTTTACACTTTCACAATGGACAGTTGTCACGATGACAAGATGCTGTTGGCTTCTAGACACACGTTGTTTCAGAGGGAGTGAAGTGTGCATAGGGGGAATTTGCTTCGGTCTCAGTCACATACGCACATGAACGTGTAAAAACCCGTTCCAGTAGTAGTATTTCTATGGCACGCCTGCCTTGGCGTTGGCGAACAAAGTTGACGGACGAACGATGACTATAGCACAAGCGGCGAAAAATGTCGTGATAAGATTTGAGCAAAGGGAACCAAAGAAGAAAGAAAGAAATAAAGAGAAGGTCCCAAAATGTGTCGTTCAGTTTTGACAAAATGTTTCCTTTGTTTGTTTTTTTAATATTTAAACAATGTTGAAACAGGAATTTATTATTTTTTAAAAGAGAATGTATTTTACTAATCAGAAACAAATTATAATGCACATTTTTGTACGGGGTTGGTTGAATAGCTGTGTATGCATTTTGTTAGTCACGCACTGTGCTATGTACATATTACAAAAGAAGGTTTGTATGCCTACAGTTTACACATTTGAGAAAATCCACAAATCTTACAATGCGAATGTTTGTATTTGTTTGATTGATGTAAATAATTTTCAAGCACTGTTTTGTTAACGTTACAAAGTTTTTTTTATTATACTTATTTTAGTGCTTTCTAAAATAAATTAGGCGGTTTTTCCTCATTTTTAGCTATCCTGAGATTACTCAATTACTTAGGAAACACTAACCTTCATTTTTATTTCGACATATCAAAAAGCGTTTATACTCGTATTTATCATCTTTTCTTCGGTTTTAATTTTACATACCCTTCACAAAATGGCTGTGCACGCCACTGGGGGGGTCATACCATATCCATAGTTGACTGGTTGGTATTGGCATTCTTCTACATAGTGAGCAACTGTAAAGTATTTTTTTAGTGACGAAACCGCAGCCGACTATTTTCTTTGTAACTTCGAAGGATTTGCTACGATATAGTAAAATTTTGACATATAAAGTCGCTAGCGTCACTACAAAGTCCTATTGGGAACTTTAAAGTACCATTTAGAGCTGTCAAATACTTTTAGCCATATTTTCCAACTAATTTTTTTTTTTTAATGAAGCAATTTAGAACTTCTTTTTTTAAGTAAATATTTTGTTTGCTAAACATTTAGAGCGATAAAATTAAAGAAAAGAAGAAAAACCTGACTTAAGTTGGGCTGCATTTTGTCAACTCTTTTAAGATATCATCGACTGTCAACTGTCAACTAAGTGACTACTAAAATTTCACGAGCTCACTAAAAATCGCAACAAAAATAAGTTTATATTATATATTAAGCCCTTTTTATCACCGCGGCTCAATAACTTCACTTGGCTATTCAACATATCTGCGAAGACATTAAAATTTTGCAAGGATAAGTGCAATCGGACACCGAATTTACATCCAGTGCCAAACAAAGGTTGTATCTGTCAGACGGGGAACACTGCAACTAAAGCCCGACCGCATCTGTGCTTCACTGGGAATTACCACTCATACATCACTCATCTTGTAAGTTTCGACTGCTTGTTTGAATTATCTTGAATCATGATTTGCTCGAACTGCAAAAAAGATGTGATTGCGACTGAAGCGATCGTTTGTGTACAATGCAAGTTACAGTTTCACCTTTCCTGTGCGGCGCCACGAAAATTATCCAAGGATAAAAGAAAGACGTGGATGTGCAGGTCCTGCAACTCCAGTAACGATGGTCCCAACAACGATACCGGGGACGGCTCAATCCCTGGGGACAGCCAACCGTCAACCCTCTGTGACATACTTGGCCAGATTCGTGATCTGAGAAGCGAAATGTCTGCGGAGTTCGAAAGTATCCGACAATCAATTAAGCACGACCTGCAAGAATACCGTAATTCTTTGGATTATTGTTGCTCCAAAGTGGACGATTTTAATATAGCACTTGCACAATATTCCGTGAAAATCGAACACCTATCTAAAACCTGCGAAGAACTATCTCACGAAAATACCGAATTGAAACGCCGCGTCAATAATTTGACTGCACTTGTCAACAAAACGGAGCAAGACAAACTGGAATGTGAATTGGAAATTTCAGGTGTTCCGGAGACGTCTAACGAGGACCTGTGCGATATTCTTACTAAAATAGAGAAAGCGTTAGATATCACAGAAGTCAACAAACCTGTTTCTCTCAAACGCAAACATATTAAGTCCAAAGGAGAACATCCCAAACCACTTATCGCTAAATTCAACTCAGCTGCTGAATGTAATGATTGGCTGTCGAAGGCTAAAGTTAAGAGAGCACATCTTACTGCTGACACTCTTGACAAACATTTGCCTAAGAGTAAAATTTTCGTTAATCTCCATCTTACTAAAGCGACTAAATCACTATTATATAAAACTAAAGAGTTCGCTCGTGCTAATGGAATCCAATTTGTATGGATCAAATACGGCACGATTTTGCCACGTAAAGCAGAGACCAGCAAAGTGCATACAATCCAGTCTGAAGCGGATCTCGAGATAAAACGTCTTCAATAATTTAAATTATACTTTTCTTCAATAGATACATTTAACATAATATTTTATTATTATTTTTTTACATGTTCTGTACACCAATTGATTTTATTGATTCAAGAGATGTTAAAACATTTGAAATCGATACAGTTTATGAATGTAAAGAGTTGCTTAGCCAAAATTTAGATAAATTCAGAATAATTCACCTAAATATCCGTAGTATACAAAAACATTTTCAAGACCTCCTAATTTTATTAAATGAACTAGATATCTACTTTGATGTGATCGTTTTATCAGAGACCCAACATTATAGCTACGTAGTTGATTTCGATAAAGTGATTGATAACTTTAAAATTCCAGGTTATACTACTCTATTTACCAAATGCAATAAAACTAAAAATGATGGTGTGATTCTTTATATTAAAGAATCATTAGAATACAAGTGGAATGAAGTATCCAATGATTTCTTAACCGGTATCAAGGTAGACTTTTCTCTAATTAACAAAACATGCCTTTCCATAGTAGGTTTATACAGATCTCCATCGCTCGATATATTATCATTTATTAATGGTCTAGAGAATTTATTTCAATTTTCGGACAATTCATCCGATATATTAGTTGGCGATATCAATATAAATATTTTAGATGATTCTGTTATCACAAATGATTATCTGAACTGCCTTGCCCGACTTGGGTTCATTTCACTCATTAACAAGCCTACACGCGTATGGGACACATCTTCCACTTGTATAGACCATATATTCTTGCGACAAAATAATTATTCAGATCCCACGCCTATAGTTTTGAAGAACTCAATCACAGATCACAATACCATTTTGTTATCGATTCCCATTAACCCCAAGTTGTCCAAAACCGCTAAAGAAAATGTTGTAGTTAAAACTAACTATCCTCTATTAAAAGAAAAACTAGAACAAATTAACTGGACAATGCTATCTCATGATTATTGTGCAGAAATTGGCTGCAGAATTCTTTCGGATAAAATTAGCGAATTAATCTCCGAATGTCAATATACAATTAAAATTAGATCTAAATTTAATACTTTAAAACCATGGATGACTGAAGGGCTGATCCGATCGATAAGAAAAAGGGATAAATTAAAAAAACAAGCTTGATAATCAACCTTTTAATACGACCTTGAGGAACATATATGAAATATCGAAATAAGCAAAATAAAATACTGAAAAATGCCAAGAGGATATATCTCCAAAAAAGCATAGAAAACAGCAGAAACTCTACGAGAAGCTTATGGAAAACAATAATTAATATGACGGGAAGGAAAGGTACTAGTAGTATAGAATGGTCGAAAATAATTGATCCGAACACAAATGAATCCGTACATGATAAGGTCCTTGCAGCAAATACAATAAATAATGCCTTTTGTAATATATCTACTAATTATCCGATTCCTCAAAACACTATTATCCCTGAGGAGCATGCTGATTCCTCATGTTTATCATTTTTTCACATCTGCAGAATTAATAGTGATGAAATAATATCCATTATAGATAAAATGGGGAATTCAGCATGCGGAATAGATAACATTAGTTCAGGTTTATTGAAACAGATTAAGCATCAAATAAAAACACCTCTATCTATTGTGTTCAATAAATGTATAAAGGAGGGAACTTTTCCAAAGATTCTCAAGGAAGCAGTGGTGGTTCCAATATACAAAAATGGAGACAAATCGAATCCTCTGAACTACAGACCAATATCACTGCTTCCAGTAATATCAAAAGTTTTCGAAAAGTGTCTGAAACGAAGGTTGGAACAGTTCCTTTCCGACAATAATTTATTATCTGACAATCAGTTCGGTTTTAGAAGAGGTTTAAGTACAGAAGATGCTATTTTAAATGTTACAGATTTTGTGAATTCAGAACTAGAAATGGACAAGAAGCCTATTGCGATTTTCATGGATGTTTCCAAGGCATTTGACACTATACCGCATAATTTACTGAGAACCAAGCTTTTAAAAATTGGAATACGCGGTACGGCGTATAAGCTTTTTTCGAGTTATCTAAACAATCGTAAGCAAAGCGTCAGAATTGAAGATACTTACAGCGAATGGATACAAAAGGAACATTTTGGTCTCCCTCAAGGCACTGTTCTATCACCATTACTCTATCTCATATTTGCGAACGACTTATGCAAAATAAACTTTTATAAAGGCAAAATTATTGCTTTTGCAGATGATACGGTGCTCATTACGTCATCCAATTCTTGGCGACAAACCTTTCAGTTTGCCCAACAAGACTTTCAATTAGTTAAAAGTTGGTTCGATTCACAATACCTTCAATTAAATATGAATAAAACCAAATCTTTAACTTTTTCATTGAATATTTCGGGGCAACCAAACCGTAGTTCAATGAAAATTCATATAAGTGACTGCAGAATGCAATCATACCAGCACGATCACCAAAATGTATGCAATTGTCCACATATAGATTGTGTCGATAGTGTCAAATACCTTGGAGTGCACATGGATAAATTTCTTAAGTGGAACATTCATATCAACCATTTAATACAAAAAATTCGCAAAACCTTATACATATTTAAAATAAGAAGATCTACTCTTACAGTGAAACAAATCAGGGAAGTGTATTTTGCTTTAGTTCAAACAATTTTACAGTACGCCATTACCGCATGGGGTGGTGCTTATGATAATCACTTAAAAACTTTAGGAACCTCACAAAAGTTGATCTTAAAAACTGCATTTTATCTACCAATGTCTTTTCCTTCAGATTCCGTCTATACAATAGCTAGTGTTCTTCACATCAAGAAATTATATGTGAAAAACGCACTCTACTATTTGTGCAAACATTCTAACTTCAATTTCATTATACATCAATCAAACACGCGTCATAGTAACAACAGGCTTATAGTGCCCCGTGTAAAAAAACATCTTCTCAAAGATACCATACTTATACCGGACCTTATTTTTTTAATTCTCTTCCAAATCACATCAGATTAGATCTACATAATGAGCAACGGTTCAAATTAGCATTAAAATTTTGGCTACTTAACCTATCCTTAAGTCTATTTTATCAAATATTTGAACATCATTTTAATAGAAATTGTTTGTACTAAAACTTTTAAACTTTTTCACTAGTTTTATCTCTCTCTTTTCTATTATTTTTATTCTCTTTTGTACTCAGAATTATGAATTTATTGTTTGATTATTATTTGATTTTTATAAGTGTAAGTTAAATTTTTTTATTGGAAACCAAAGTTGTCACTTAGTCTACAATAACATTTAATTTAAATTTAAATTTTCTTCTCGCACAAGCGCAAAGCTTTAGTGAAGGAAAGCGAAAAAAAAAATTATGTACATTATTATACCATTAATGAAATTATTACCGCAATAAACCTTTTTTTTTTTTTTAATTGAATTTGAATATCATTTGAAAAATGAGAGGGCATCGCTTTTTTCGAGGTAGAATATAAACTTCCACAGTGAAATCGGTTTGGCACGAACTTTTCTTGTTCAAACGAATTGGCAAATGATAAAATAATTACTTACATACTTGTTGCTAAGAAATATGTGCGCAACCCAATCAACAATACTTTAGCTGGACTGGGCTACACTGCATCATGTGTTCTGAACAAAACCATATACACAACAAGCCATGAAGTAATAAAAACCTGAATCGAATCGGCCGCCAGCAGAATAGCGAATCCATGTAGTAGTGTGACTGAAATATGATATTTTGAAGGGGTAGGAAAATTTCAGTCACAATACTGGAAATTGGTTGCGGCCATTCCATCTAATGCCTAAATTCTACTTCGTGGTTTGTTCTGTAGATGGCGTTGCTATCAAATTACGAAATGCAACGAATTATTCGATATCTGAAATTTACACTCTCCTATGGCTTCTACAGATTTTTAATTATATAAATGTGTCCTTTGAACGGGTTGACCACATATCGCTCTTTAGGTGAAAATCAGAAGAGTGACGGAGCGTCACTATTGACTTAAAGTTCCACTTTGAATCTCGAGAATACATTTTTTAGAGTCCTTTGTCGATCCCAATGCTTTGGTCGCGTTTAGCGGCTATAAAATAATTCACCCGGTCTGGATTCCCGGGAGCCGCGAACGCGCGAACCTTTTTCCTTAAATCCCCTTCTGGAACAATTTTCTGCGTACGCCCATGCCCGGAATAAGTCAGAGCATTTGTAAACAAGGGAAAGGGACAGCGCGACTCTGCACTAAATTGGAGTAAGTTTGAGTTCGGCTTTTCACTGACGGAGTAGTAACCGTTCTGTCGGCACCTACTACATTATGCATATTCTATACCGAATAGGTGTGGCTGGACCTAGTGAGTTTTTATTTTATTTTTTAGTTTAGAGTATCCGAGTATTTTGAGGTGGTATTAGTACAAACATGATTTTCACTTATTTTCTTCTTTTTTCGCTTTTCTATTTACATGACGTACATATATCTAGCAAACAGTTTATTCGCATTTTCCAATTTCAATATGTTTGTGGAAATATTTGGCGCTTTGTTGGTAGATTTATTTGACATTAACCTCCAGATTTAGGTATATAATAAATCAATTTGGAGGATTTTGGAGTCTTGCCAAGATTGCTGTATTGAGTTTATTAAATACAAAAGTTCTTAAAATTGAAGGATTTTAAATATAGCACACTTAAATTTAAAGCGGAAACAAGGAATAGAGTTGAATTAACAACGTGTCGCTTTTTTCCATTGTCTAGCAAATTAAAAAACTTAGACCGCCCACACACCAAGCGTCCGTCGATCTGTTATGATATTTAGAGGAACGGTGTTTAGTAAGCTACTGTGCTCGTGATTCTGTGAACTCTCTGCACTCTGCATTTACAATTTAGAAATGTATTCTCATTAAGGGGAAACTTTAACAAAAAATCGATCTAAAATGAAGAAGATTATTATCTTCCATAATTAATTTTTTGGGGTGAAAAATTATCATTTTCGCCGAAATTCGCATCTATTTCGTAAAATCGAAACTTCCGTACCTCTAATGGCAATGTGTTAGGAACGCCGATCAGTATTACTGAAAGCCAAATACAAATTGTCAAGAACTGAAATATACAGGACGTACAGTGGTTCAGATTCACATTCTTGCGGGACAAAAATCAAAAGAGTGATTATGCGATTACTGATAATTTTGATGGGCAATAAATTTGCACAAATCAAAAGAATATAGAAAAAAAACATTATTTCCCTCGTGCACAGTGGCGTACCTCTCAAAATATTATGAAAAATGGGGGCAAAACTATCTGTTTTTATTCACATGTGCAAATTTTCCAAGATTTTTTTTATTTTAATTAGTAAAACCGACAGACGAATATAGACAAATTATTATATTTATTCGACAACGATCGATATAATTTGGACGACCTCTGAAAATTTAAAAATTCGACATTTACTTAAAAGTGATAAAATATAGGCGATTAAATTGTCCCTTGTCAGGTTTACTCAGGTTCATAAAAGATATCAACCAAACATCTAGCTTAAAAAAGGTCCATTATAATGATACGAACGTAGCGCATACCAGAAGAATTAACGTCAACATCTTCTACATTTATTCTGTTTTACTAATTAAAATAAAAAATCTTGGAAATCTTACGCACTTAAATGTGAAACAATTTTGAATCATTTTTTAAATAGGTAATTTTGCCCCCAATTTTCATAACGTTTAAAACGGTACGCCACTGTGAATGAGAGATATATGTAATTGTAATTTCTGAATTATATTAGAATAAGTGCAAATACATTTCCCAACATTAACTTCAAAGATCTTATGTCCCGCTAGAATGTGAATCTGAAACACTCTGGATGTAAGTTTACGGGAATGCCATCATGAATTAGAAAGAAATATTTCTGGACTCTTATGCAATACTAATCTTGCTATAATTTTGGAACACCCTGGCGTAAATTGTTCAACGATAACGTGTTATAACAATTTAGAAAGAACTGTCATCTTGGTTGTTATAATTTTTGTTTGTGGAAAACGCGGGGCCCCTCAAAGCGCCACTGTAGATAGGGCGCTCGTCTTCAAATCATAGGTTCGCGGGACCGAATCCCATTGTAGGCGCAGGTAATTTACTATGCTTAAATATAACACCTCTATGGTCAGTCAAACAATTAACTGGCAATCTATATGTTAACTTGTATGGAAAATGACTGAAATGTGTGGATCGACCTTCAAGAGTGTTTTCGATTGATTTCACTCTGCTTTTTTCTTAGTGAAGGGGGGCCCACTCGAAAAGTTGGCGGGAGGGCCCCGAGTGAAGTTGTTCCGCCACTGTTCGTAACGTATAGTCTGTATGGTGTAGTTATAAAATGAAAAAAAAATTCAACTGCTAGCTTCAATATTTTGGGAGATATCGTGGGAACAGACAGATTCAAAAATTCTAAAATCCAATTTTTTAGAAAAGTCAAATATTAAAAATTTAAACATTCAAAAATTCAAAAATGTTACAAATTTTAAAATTCAAACATTCAAAAATTCAAAAGGACAAAAGTTCAAAAAGTCATAATATTAAAAATTGAACTTTTGACTTTTACAATTATTGAATTTTTGGCTTTCTAAATTTTTAGATCTTTGAATTTTTGAAATTTCAAAATTTTTAAGGGATATATTTTACATTTCTGTTTAATAAATTTTTATTGTTCCACAATAATTGTTGGTATTCTTCGATTGCAAAGCACGAGCATCGCTTCAATAAAATTTGTATTAAAACTGTTCCAAAGTTGCATAGTACATTGTCATTACTCGAGCTTAAAAGGGCCAGCTAGGCTCTTTTTCTTTTCCAATGCTTTCAAAGTGCCGAAGGATTTAATGGCAAATAAACTGAATTTTTTTTTCAGTATCAATTTTAAATGATCAGAACAAACAAGAACAAGCAAGGTCAAATTATCACGGAAACTACTAACTAAAAAAACGCAAGCAAAACAGGTAAATTTTATACATTTTTAGATTTTTTTTTGTATTTTAAGCGTTTAATATAACAGAAAAAAATTTGACAATGGACCAAGGTCAAATGTGTGCAATTCGCATTGGACCCCTGAACACAAAAAAAAAAATCGGTAAAGAGAAGCGGGCAAGCACAAATGCGATAAATTTTTGGAATTTTTTTTTAGTAAAAACGAAATGGGTGTACACTACGATGGCAGCTGACAGAAGACGAATTTTCCTCTATTATCTCACGAACGCAAATTATCATTAGCGGAACATTTGAGCTTGTGCCTTATGAAGGAGGCTATGTCCTTGTCCTTCCTATGACTGGGAACGAACGTCTGAGACTCTGACTAGACCGCGTTGATACAGGTCAGGCCAAGAGCGGTTATTACTGGACATGCAGCCAGGATATTCCCTACATACCGCATAATCGCATAGCTGTGTACTTAGCTATCCTATGCCCCAACTGTGGTGCCGGTTGTAGACAGCCTTCAGTGGAGGCTTATGTCGATAGGTTATCGTAGTTAAAATAATTTCGGTTAATCCTTTCGGACGTAATAAAATCAGCACTACACTGGGGGAGGATGAGAACAGACTTTGGGGGCAATGAACCAAGAGAAAAGCAACGACAATATCAAGCGTCACCCGCATAGGGTCTGTGAGTCAGCTCCATGCCTGCAACAGATTCGAGTCAGAGGCGCAGACGTGGTATTCTACTCTGGTACAAACAAATACAATCGGGTCGAAGTTTCATTGTTAGTCACCTGCATTCCAGACGGCATATTCAATCAAACATATCTAGAGTTGACCTTTAACCCATGCACTACGAGTATATCATTTTCACTTAACCAAGAGGCCAGTCTCCATTAATGGAATTGTGTGAAACCAATGCAACATTAATTCATAAATCAAATTCATCGACTTCATTCACACACTCAAGTTGAGTTGAGTGAATTTTTGATAATAATTTAAAATTGCATAAAACTTGCCGAAATATTCCCCGGAAAATGAAACTTTCTACAAAATATAATTTTAAACTATAGTACCTGCATACTCATGCACTGTGCTGCACAACAATTTCGCAAATGTGTATTTCCATTTCAATTCAACCAAGTTGGTTGAACCAACAAAAAGTCGAGAATTCGCTCATATACCGTTAATGTTCGTCTTCAACTGCACTTTAATTTCCAAATACACATACGATAAAATATCCTTTTTTTTCGCCATAAGCTCGCTGCAGACTGTTGCTCTCTGATGCTGTTTGTTGTTTTGTTTCGACAGAACAATTTTGCTTGTTGTACCGTCACAGTTCACATTCACACATGTGCCACACTAGTATGTTCGGTGCGAATTGCGAGAGCTTGCCTGGTGAATGTAGGTATCGTATTATGCAATGCATGCATGTTGACCGTTTGGGCAAAAATTCAATAACAGAAATAGTGCTTCATTCCTCGCATAATTTCACACAGTTCAGAGCACGAATCCTTCACATATGAGCATATCAGGACCGCATTTTCCATGGATGGGTAACCTGGGCAGTTGCCCTCGGGCGGTAAATTCTGAGGAGTGGCATATTACTGAAATTTTAATTCTTACTATCGAAACGAAATTCTGTGAAATGCGTAAATCGAATTAAGAGGTGGTTTACTACATATTGAGTATATGTAGAGAAAATTAGAGAAAAAATGAGTTAAACTCTGCAAAGTCAGTCGGTTTAGTCAATGGCCTATATTCACATTTGCATTTGCTATAAGATATCGAAAATTTTTGAAAAGAGAATTAATCCGTACGCAGAACGAATCATTGGCGAGTATCAATGCGGCTTCAGACCTAGTCGCTCAACGACCGATCAGCTTTTCACAGTGAAGCTACTACTCCAAAAGTGCTGGGAATACAACATCGACGTATACCAAATCTTTGTCGACTTCAAGCAGGCATACGACAGTATCGATCGAAGTGTACTGTACAACATTATGCTGAATTTTGGTATACCGGCAAAGTTAGTGCGTCTCACAAAGATGACGATGACTAATACCGTCTCGCAGGTCAAAGTGCAGAACCGACTCACTGACCTATTTGAAACTCGTACTGGACTCAAGCAGGGCGACGGGCTGGCGCCGACGCTCTTCAACCTGGCTTTGGAGTATGTAATCCGAGTCATGAATATGGACAGCAGCGGAACGCTACTCATCAAGTCAACTCAATTAGTAGCGTACGCCGACGATATCAACATCATGTCTCGAAGGTTTGGTGATGCAGAAAATCTTTTGCATAACCTCAATAACGCCGCAAAGGAAGTTGGACTACATATCAACGAAAGCAAAACAAAGGCCATGATGCAATCGAAAACAAGAACGCCAGCAAATTCAAGCATCACAGTGGGGGACCTTAATATCAACTATCTGGGCTGTAACTTATCAAAGGACGCCAACGAAACCGACGAAATTAAGCGACGGATGCAACTAGTCAATATCCCTATAATTAATTCGAAACTTGCGCACAGGAACACGAAGCTCCGCGTGTACAAAACGATCATCCGACTCGTGCTATGTTATGGCTGCGAAACAGGAACCCTTACCCAAGCCTCCGAAATTTTGCTAGACCGATTCGAACGAGAGGTCCTTCGGCGAATTTTCGGGGCCGTTCGCGAGCGAGACCAATGGCGTATCCGGTACAACCATGAGTGGTATCAATTGTACGCATGAGCTGGAAGTATCGAAAATCGTGAAGCTTCAACGTCTGCAATGGGCGGGGCACAGTGCCGGATTAACCACGTGGCAGGAGGTGGCAAATGCCACGGGCCCCGCGCTTTAGGGGGCCCCGCGTTCTTCTCAAACAAAAATTATAACAACCAAGATGCTTCGAAATTGTGATAGCACTTTATCGTTGAACAATTTATGCTAGGGTGTTCCAAAATTACAGCAAGGTTTGTATTGCATAAGAATACAGAAATATTTCTTTCTAAAGGCTAGTACTGAGATCGAGAGTGAAATTTTTGTCCGCTGCGATTTTTTCAATTAAAAATGTATTCATAATTCTTCTTCTTCCTTGCCTCGTTCTTTATACCGCTCCACGGTTTCGCGTTGCTCGACCTGCGGTGTAGGTACATCGCCCGTTTTGGCGATAATTTCTCATGTATTCATACATATTCCACGTGGAGAATGCTGGGGAATTCCATACGCTGCAATCCAAAAACAGTTCCATAGGTTTTCCCGGCCATTTTATGTATTTTTTCCGATTCCCCAGTTATTTCATCGTGAAATGGCAAATGACCGGGGAATCGAAAAATAATACATAAAATGGCCGAGGAGAATTATGGAACCGGTCTCGGATTGTAGCTTATGGAATTCCCCACCGTTTGTGACATATTCGACGACAGTAAGTACGCACTTTTATTGATAAAATCGCAGCGGGAAGAGTTTCACTCTCGATCTTAATTCTGCCCTTAATTCATGATAGCATTCCCATAAACCTACGTCCACATTGTTTCAGATTCAAATTCTAGCGAGAAATAAGATTTTTAGAGTTCATGTTAGGAAATGTGCTTGCATACATCCATAGAATTAGGAAATTACAAATTTATCTCTCATGCACAGTGGCGTACCGCTTTAAAAGTTATGAAAAGAGCGGCAAAAATACCTGTTTAAAAAATGATTCAAAATGCTTTCTAAAAAATGGTAGTTTTCATTGAAGTGTGTCAATTTTCGATTTTTTTTTATTAAAAACCGTAAAACCGAATTAATGTAGAAGATGTTAACGTGAATTTGGCTTTCTGGTAAATGTGCTACCGCTACGTGAGTATATTTATTGTGGGCATGTCTTAGCTAGATGTTTGGTTGTCAGTTTGTATGAACCTGAGTAAACCTGAAAAAGGACAATTCAATCGAAAGCTATATTAATAGGAAACACTTATATAATAAAATAATTTTCCATTTTTTATTACTTTTCGGAAAATGTGAAATTTTTAAATTTTTAGAGGTCGTCCAAAAAGGGACTTCTAACATCAATTCTTCTTTGTCGAATAAGTACAGTTTGTCTACAGAAATTCGGTTTAACTAATTAAAATAAAAAATAAAAATGCTGGCAAACTCACACACGTCAATGAAAAACATTTTTTGAAACAATTTTCAAAACAGATAATAGTGCCCCCATTTTCATAATTGATGGGATGGGAATATTCTCACGGGTTGAATTAAAACACCTTGGGTAAAGAATGCTTTTAATTTTGGACATAAGTTCCGAATCCATTGTCGCAATTTAAATTGTTTGAACATTGTGAGTTCGGCCGTCATCATGGCTTTAGTGATATGTCGAGCTGTACTGGAGCGAACAAAATCCGTAATTTTGTTATTCAAAGACTATAGCTGGCTGATGCGGTTCAAATCAGCCATATCAAATAGGCCCCGCGCTCTACATATGCCACGGGCCCCGCGCTTGCTTAATCCGGCACTGGCGGGGCATGTACAACGGATGGACGATAATTGCATGCCAAAGAAAGTTATGAACGCACAACGAATTGACGGATGTTGCGGGGACGACCGAGAGCTCGCTGGGAGAACTCCGTAGGTGAAGACGCCCACCAGCTGCTGGGCTTCCGAAACTGGAGAACAAGGTCACGTAACCGCGACAATTGGAGGTCAACGATTCAGGCGGCCAAGGCCCGACGTCGGGCTATCGTGCCACATTGATGATGATAGAAAAAATGTTTCATAGAAGATCCAAAATGGGGGGTCGGGTCGGGTCGGTGTGGTACTCCAAGCTCCGATTTCATTTATTTTTACATATATCTTATGCCATCAATAGAAATGCAGTTTTACGAGTTTTGGTTGAAAGTGCTGCACAAATATTATAGAAACACATTTGTGTGAAAATTCGTTGAAAACTGGTGCACAAGAAAAAATTTTTTTCTTAGATGAACCTAATTTGGGGAGCTGGGTTTGTATGGCAGCCCCATGACCCCATTGGCCGATCTAAGCGATTCAAACACACAAACTGCCTACAATAAAAAGAATCATGTGTGCAAAATTTCAGTTCGATAGCTCTTAAACTGGCCGAGTAAAACGCGAAGCAATCGACTCAGCTCCTTATGCTTATTATACAGGGTGTCCCGCATTGGGTGGTCAATACTGTAAGGGTTGATAGCGCAACTTGTTTCAGCAAGAAAATTACCAATACAATTGGATTTTTTTTACCGTTACCTTGTTACCGCTCTTTTTGTGAAAGTCATTGAAAATCGTGACTTGTCAAGCAAAATCGTAAGTTGCAGCACTCTTGATGACTTAATCCAAGATTTGATTTCAGTTTCAGAAACCACATAAAATTTCACAAAAACTGAAGTTTTTCCTGTTGCCAACATTATCGGCACTTTCAAGATACAGTTACTCAAACTTAATAGAAATTTTAAAATAGATTTTTCATCGAAAATTCAAAGAGTAATTTCATAACGGTGCTTTATACGTACATCTCTGCAAAGTTGATAAAAGTTGCTTCAACATGTTGGCTTTCCAACGGTATATCACTTTTCATATTTGCATTGCGGGATTTTAGAATTACACATATTGGATGTAAAAAAAACAAGGTAATTATTTTCCTATCGGATTATTTAAACTGAAATTTTATTCATTTATTTTTTATATTTTACTATCGCAATTTTGAAAATTTGTTAAATAAAAATGAAAATAAAGTTTTGAATATGAGAAAGAACCGATAACCTAAAAATATTAACTAATGATTAAATGGGTCTGTTTGATGAATTGGAATAATGCTGCTGGAATCGGCCTCCTCCATTTTGTATGCAGACTCGACACCTTCGGCCCATGGAAGAAACGTCCCGAAGGATTTCAGGAGTGGTTTCCTTAATGTTGTCACAAGCATCATTCATTCAGGAGGGGTTTCCTTAATGTTGTCACAAGCATCATTAATTTGCTGCAGCAGCTGTTCCCGAGAGGTAATCGGCTCGGAATAGACATTGCTTTTTAAGTTACCCCATAAATAAAAATCTGGGGGAGTAATGTCGGGACTTCTCGCAGGCCACGCAACTGTCCCAAAACTGTCAATCCACTTTCCGGGAAATTCGTTTTCAAAATATTCTTTGATAGGTCTCGCATTATGAGCGGGCAACCGTCTATCTACCATAAATAGCAAATATTAAATTTTAACTGTTATAAGTACCGTTGCATTTGCCAAACAATGTACCAAATTTCAAATATCTTACAGTTCTGGTCAAAATAATGTAGCGAGATTCTATCCCGAATTGTAATTGCCTTTGTATGTCTTTTTTTGAGTCAAGGGAAAATTGTTAACGATTCCACTGAAGCCATGATTTTTACCATTCAATGCGTGTTTACCTAAAATCCTGCCATGTAAATAAGAAAAGTGATATACCGTTGGAAAGCCAACATGTTGAAGCAAGTTTTATCAACTTTGCAGAATTGTAAGTATAAAGCACCGTTATGCAAATACTGTTTGAATTTTCGATGAAAAATCGATTTTAAAATTTCTGTTAAGTTTGAGTAACTGTATCTTGAAAGTGCCGATAATGTTGGCAACAGGAAAAACTTCAGTTTTTGTGAAATTTTATGTAGTTTCTGAAACTAAATCAAATCTTAGATTAAGTCACCAGGAGGGCTGCAAATCATGATTTTGCATGACAAGTCACGATTTTCGATGACTTTCACAAAAAGAGCGATAACAAGGTAACGGTAAAAAAAAAATCCGATTGTATTGGTACTTTTCTTGCTGAAACAAGTTGCGCTATCAACCCTTACAGTATTGACCACCCAATGCAGGACACCCTGTATACACTGCGTTTCACTTGAATAGCACACTCTATACATTAAATTTATTTTCTTAATATCTTTCAAAAAAATTAAGACAACAGATATTTTGTATTTTTTATTTGTCATTTGATTAATTAGCTTTAATTTGAAATAAAAAGAGTTCGAATTTTTCCAACATGTTTCCAACATCTTAGAAAAAAAAAATGTAAAACACCAATGAAAAAACACATAAATTCTGTTTCACTTGAATAGCACACTTTTTTTTAAACTTCTTTTAATTAACTTTTTATGCAGTTAGGATAACTTATTATTGTTCAGAATACAAGTTGAGATCAATTTGAATTAAAATCAGCAATTTTAGTAATTTGGTTGAGCCTCCCCCGTTTGAAATAACCTCCTAGATCCTATTAGGCAAAGAATCGTACAAAATTTTGATGTAAGTAAGGGATATTGTAGCCCATGATTGCTCAATGGCTTCAATTAGGCCAGTCTTTGTTAAAAACTGTTTGCCAGACTCATAAACTTTTCTGACCAGCCATCCCCAAACATTTTCTATTATGTTTAGATCCGGCGAGTATGGCGGCCAGCTCAAAAGAGTAAGATTTTTGGACTCGATACACTACTTTACGGCACGGCCAGTGTGTATTGGTCCATTCTCGTGTTGGAAAGTTTACGGCAATGGTCCAAAGAGACTTTCGAATGTCGCAAAAGCCTTTTCTAAAACACCTTGATACGACTTAGCATTTATAGTGGTGTCTAAGAATTGGAGTTCACAAGTGCCGAAGTAGGATATGGCTCCCCAAACCATAACGCCGCCAACTCGACTGTGCAAACGGTCCAGCTGGTGAGTCTCCTTCCTTAAATCATAAAAATAACAGTTATATCCGTCGGGCCCTTCCAAATTAAATTTCTTCTCATCAGAAAAAACAATGCGATACCACTCTTTGGTCCATGCCATGTTGGTACGACAAAAAGTCAACCGAGCTTGTTTACGAGCGGGGTTAAGTGGTGTTTTTTTTTTTAATTTTAGACGCTTAAGGTATTTAGCTTTTGAATTAGCACGCCATACTGTTGACTGAGACCAACTTTCAACCGAATTTTGTCCACAGAATCATGTGAATTCGATGCTTCACGCCAAATAGATCGCTTATCTGCATTAGAGAGTACACTGCTTACTCGACCTTTCCATTTACCATTTACCATTTTTAATAAAATTGTAAATCACGTTTCTGCTTTTTCCATTTTTTTTTCGATATTTTAGTCACTGAAAGGTCACAATCCCTGTAGGTTTTTATTTTAACTTGTTCTTCGCTAGTTAAGGCTTTACCACGACCCAAAATTTTTTAAAATCAAAAAATTGTATTTAAAATACATACTCAAAACGGCTATAGATTGTGACATTGTGACCACGTGCACCCGGTATGTGAAGCCCAACTGTGCTATTCTAGTGAAACAAAAAATCTACTCTCTTTTGAAGCAAATTGGTGAAAAAAGGTAACGGGAAATTTCGAGAGCACAATTTTTCTTTCGGGGAGCCCACACAAAGAAGACAAAAAAACAGCAAACTCATAAGAATATTGATATATATGCAAATTACAATGAAAAAACCGAATGTGCTATTCAAGTGAAACGCAGTGTATATGATCAGCATAACGAGCTGAGTCGATTTTATATGGTCGGATGCTTCCTTCAATGGGTTACAAACTTCGTGACAAAGTTAATATACCCTTTACTCTACGAGTGAAGGGTATAAAAATTGCAAATACCACCTAGTTCAAGCTATAGTGCCTATCACACAAAATTACGCCAAATCAGTTTTTTGATAAACTATTTAATTTAACCACCATTTAATTTGGTTGTAGCCCGCAACCAGGGGCGTACGCAGAAAGACATTTCGGGAAGGGATTTCGGAGAGTGGTTTCCCTGGGAGTATCGCCCCATTTTTTATCTCGGATCTATCGGGCTTTGATCACTCAAATAGTAAAAATTGAATAATCATAATATTCTCATAAAGCTTTCCATGTGAATGCGACTGGTTTGCTTCCAGGTGTCAACTGCCTCGAGACGCAATGGATGTTAATTCCGGCCCTGAACAGCATAAATGCATTTTGTACGGAGTCCTTCCATATGCTAATGGTCTGGCCCGGCCATATGCAGAACGTCGGGTTTGGTTTAAGTTGGAAAATAAACATCGGCAGAAAAATCCTCTGGAATGTTGAAAATGTCAACGAAATGTTTATTTATACACATATACGTATTTTTGTTTGGCATTTAGTCAGAAAATACCTTGAACATGATTTAAGCATTTTCTGTTTTGCGTGTCAAAGTGATTTATGCCAAGTTACCGAGAGTGCATTTCGTTAGCGAAAGGTTGGTAAACCTTTGCATTAAAAAAGGGGTTTCTCGCCTTTAACTTTATGAAAGGTGTCAGGTTTAGGTTTAAAAATGTTCGGCTATTGAACAAGCTTTTCCTTTTTTTGCAATAAAGACTCCTCACGCCCCGACCTAGTGAATCATAACGTTTTTCAGATGATATGTACATAGTTGCCACTTAGTTTTATTCTAAAAAGCCCGACAAAATGCTGCTTCACTATGACACCAAACCATCAAAAAGGGATAAATCCTCATAATATCTATTGCAAAAAACTAAAACTCAATAAAGTCAATTTTATCTACAATTGAAAAAAAAACAGAAAATCATTTTTGCCCTCTTTCCTTCCATTATAACCAAACCACATAAAATCCATAGAGAATCGCACAATTGCTCAATTGAATTAAATGTTTTTCATTGCCTGACACTAAAGGATCTGGAAGCATCATCCGATGGTATGGAAGCGAATCAAAATCTGAATACTTACTGCACTGTACGAGAGTTATTCACTTTGTAACACATTTTCATTGATCCGTGAATTTGCATAATGAAATCACAAGGTAAATCGAATTTGCGTGACTCCATCCTTTCAAATTCGGCATGTTGTCGTAGCGGGTAGCGTGATCTTCGTTCCGTACTGAATCGAAGGCAAGTGTGTGTGTGGTATTGTAAAAGTACTTTTGCATTCAATCTTTTTCGAAGCAGATGACTCCTTCTGAGTTTAAAGCGACACGACGCGACGCGACTTTGTCACTCGTGTTTTGTGTGTGTTTGTAAATATGCATAAGTATGTGTACTTATGTTATATATGTTCCACTTGAGCTAACACCCTCGTCGTGTGATTTTTTGACATTGTTTTTCGCAGACAGGATTCAACTACAGTGAGTGATTAAAATATACAGTCAGCCGTTGAAACATGCGGATGTCGCAGTCCGTCGAAAAATCGTAAATTGCCAAAATTGTTGGCAACATTATAGACAAAGCAGCGCGACACTGACATGCCAAAGAATGAGCGGAAATCGATCAGTCGTTAGAGTAGGTATGTACTAACATTTCATGTGAAATCCATACAAATACGGTCAAAATTGCGATGAAGGTGAAATCGAATTTGCTTGGTGATACTCACTTTCACTTCACACGAAAGTCTTCACACCAGTTTTTGACATTTCGCCAGGAAAAACAATGCAATTGCACTTTATTTCATAGGGAAAATATGACATCGACAAACAGTTCGCGAGCTCACATTTATCATATACCCCAGGAAAATTGGCATTTCACTTCGGAAAAATTAAGGGAAAGCTGGATTTTTGCATGAGCCTTCCTTTCGAGGTCCTAAACAAGACCCTAAAAGTCCCAGTCTCTACGAGTGCCGCTAGCGGTGCTACAGAGGGTCAAAGACCCTCGAAAACAGGTTTTTCTGAATAACTCGATAATTGTAGCATATACAATAAAGTCGTGTACGGCGAATTTGAAGCTCTTGTGCTTTTTCAATAAACAATGGAAATACCGAATACGTTCGGGTACTCCTAACGGTGCCAGGAGGTCTAACGGTATTTTTAACAATGTTTCACAAAAATCTCTATAACGGTAACACGTACTAAAAGCTTTTGCATGGAAAATTTGTAGTCTATGTAGTTTTGAATAAAGCGCTCAAATTTCATATCAGTAAGTGCAGCCTGATATGGCGCTATGGGGGTTCAAACCTTAAAAAAGGTGTTTTTTGGGGTTTTTCGTGAATGGCGCTAAGACGGGGGAGTGTGCTCTCTGGCCTTCTGGGAGAAGTTTGTAGCTTATATGGCTGTTAGTAAGACGCAAAAAGTCCCCAAAGATGGGGGCCCCCCTAACGAAGTTATGAGGGTCCAAAGATTCAATTTAACTGTTTGTGGGGAATATTTCTATAACGGTAACGTGTACCGAAAACTGTTATATGGCGAATTCGTAGGTTATACAACGCTTAACTAAATATCCGAATTTCAGATCGATGCGTGCAATGCTAAGGGCGCTCTGATGGTCAGAACCGTACAATAACGGTACTTCTCGTTTTTTCGTCAATATCTTCATAACGGGACCGCGTTCGGGAGGGAGGCCTATACCAATTTGTTGCTTCTGTAACGTCAACTTAAAATGCCAAAACAACTCATCTATGCGGGCACCCCCAACGAAGCTATGAGGGGTCAAAGAGATAACAAAAAACCGCTTCTCGGAAATTGTTTAATAACGGTAACCTCTTGAGTACCAATCTGAAATAAATTTGTAGCTCATGTGGCTATTAGTAACAGGCCAAAAGTCCCCAACGATGGAAGCCCCCTATGGAAGTTATGAGGGTCCAAACATAAAAAAATGCAGTTTTTTGGGTATATCTCTATAACGGTCATGTGCACCGGAAACTGTTATGGCGAGTTTGTAGCTTATACAACGCCTATTTAAATATCCCAATTTCAGATTAATGCCTGCAATACTAAGGGCGCTATGAGGGTCTGAAACGCACAATAACGGTATTTTTCGTGAATTGCTTTATAACGGGAACGCATTCGGGATGGAGGCCTGTGATAGTTTGTTGCTTCTGTAACTTCAAATTAATATGCCGAAACAACTTTTTTACCCGTAAACCGCCAAGGAAGTTATGAGGGGTCAAAGTTAAACAACAAGCCGCTTCTCGCAAAAAATTTTAATAACGGTAACCTCTAGAGGGAAACCGTCTGAGGCAAATTTGTAGCTCGTGTGGCTGTTAGTATTACGTCAAAAGGCCCCAACGATGGGAGCCCCCATAGCAAAGTTATGAGGGGCCAAACATCCAAATAAGCAGTTTTTTGGAAATATATCTATAACGGTATTGTGCACCGAAAACTGTTATATGGCGAATTTGAAGTTTTTACAACTCTTAAGTAAATTTTCAAATTTCAGATCAATACGTGCAGTACTATGAGGCTCCAAACCTCACAATTTCGGTATTTTTGGTTATTTTCGTGAAAATCTCCTTAACCCTCATCCAACGGGATAGGTACAGGTGTATCTTTTTCGTTTTTAAAACACCGTAACTTTTTTGCTATGGGTCCGATCGGGTTCAAATTTTCTGACATCTCTACGATTTTAGTTTAAGATATGTATTCCAAATTTCAGAAATGTGTGACCACCCATCCCCAAGTTAGGGAGCAAAAATAATCTTACACCCTTTAACGGCGGCAAAGGTACTTTTGTACCTTTATATATTTTGTATGAAAGAAAATTTACAAAAAACGGAAATAAAATATTTTTCGTGAATGCTCATGCTTAGAGAGATTTATTATAGCATCAATAAGTTGAGAATCGAGTGATGTACAGAAGTATTCGATTTACGAATTTTATTTTTAATGATCAAGGTCCTTGGAGATATCGATCTATAAGGACTAGGCTAACTCATACAGCGGTTTTTGACATCAATATTTTACTGGCATACCAAACTTTTTGAAGTAATGGCTTGGGGCAACCAATACAATGTATTACGCCTTCTTTCCCCATTAAATCTAGTGAAAATTAGGTTTGTAACAAATGCTAAAATTTTGGATTTTAGCGGTTGATTTTCTTTACCACAAATTCCCATAATTTGTATTCCATCACCTAATATTTATTATTTGTGTAATTCGGGACCTCCACCCGAGTTCCTTTTGAAGTTTCAGCTAAAAACCAGCAGAAGCATCCAACCAAATTTCTAAATGGATGTTTGGGTGGTACATAAACTTGGTTGAATTGTACGTCGGTACCATATATAGATACCGATAACTGCTATAGAATATGCCACATGTCTTCGGTTTCTTGTTTTAATTTTTCAATCGATCCTTGGATTTAATTACATATACGAGCAAATATATTACAATTAACCAACAACAATCACAGATATTTTTCTACTATAGGAATGCCTGAGTTTAGATTTACAAAGATTAGAGACTGAAAATTACACTAGCCGATTCTACTTGCTTGTTGCTTGACAGGACCTTTCTTTCGTATAATAACACATTTACTCATTTCTCCAATATATTCAAATATTGTTTTTTTATGGAAAATAACGAGAATGTGATAATTATTGACGTTTTTTTAGTTAGCGATAACGGGTTCTAGTAACAGAATAATATATTGGGGGCAGGGGGTAAATTTTAACCTAAGACTCCACAATTCGCAAACCAAACATACCAAATTCTTCTAAAATCATTAATGACTTAATTTGAACCGTTTTCTACTTTTCATTTGTAAATCAAATTAAAATTCCAAGCAGCCCATTTTTTCAATTATCTTTTTAAAATTTTGCCTATTTCCTAAATTTACCCAGTCCAAAAATTAAATCCACATAAACCCAACTTCTTAAAACATTCATTCGGCAAAAACAGTTACTAATTTGTGACTAGTCAACATAATATAACGGTTTTACGGTCAAAATTCATACAAATAGTGAAGATTTTCACACAAAATGTACTAAGGTACAGGTGTACCTTTGCCGCCGGCAAGCGTTGTAAAAATCTGCCGCTGGATGAGGGTTAACGGTAACGTATACCTACTGGAGGCAGTCTGTAAAAATTTGTTGTTTGTATGGTTCCGTAGTCTGGCTGGTCTAGCGGTTAGTGCGCGCACCTTCGGTGCACAGGGTCATGAGTTCGAATCTCACCGTGGATCATGGTGTTTTTCGAACTCACGAGCTTGTGACGGACTATGATCTCACTCAGATGTTAAACGAGTACCCATTTATGGGGATAAATAACAC
Source organism: Microchrysa polita (assembly GCA_949715475.1). Taxonomy (NCBI): domain Eukaryota; kingdom Metazoa; phylum Arthropoda; class Insecta; order Diptera; family Stratiomyidae; genus Microchrysa; species Microchrysa polita. Next base: position 15,238,564 of record OX454417.1, on the reverse strand, counting down.
TGCTGAGCGTGATGCTGATCTCATTACCTCAACAAAAAGCAGATAAGATCTTGGAAATAGGATGTCACTAACACATCCTGCGGCCTTAGTCCAATGTTGGATTGTCGCGCCTGTTATTTATTTTTTATGGTTCCAAATAAAATGCTCCAGCGATATGAATGCACCTGAGGCATACGTGCACACATACACTACAAACTACATACTACACATACCTTCCTCAAAAATTAGTTAGTTTAAACGTTTTAACCCTTCTGTCGGCACATAGGCCTGGCCAGACCTTTGGCACTATATTTTGGTCAAAAAAGTATACAAGATGAAATCGCAGCGACTTAATATTTCATGATATCCTAGAATAATATGTTTAGAAGCATTTTGCGAAAATTTAAAAAAATCGGTTGAAGTTTTGAGTATGTTTTTGATGATTTTCAATTTATAGTGCTTTTTGATACCCAATAGGTCTGGCCAGACCTATAGGTTTTGCCCCATTTTCGTCTTGAGGTAAAAGTGAAAATATTAAATTCTCTTAAAAATCTCCTATTTATAATGTGATAAAGTCATTAAAATTCAATTTGTACGATAATCGATAAAATTTTCTGAGATTTTGCTTTCAAAAGCCGTGAAGTTCGCAAATTGGGTACGCCTAATTTTATCCCGTCTTATAACATCACCTAATCAACTGAGATTTGATTCTAGGAAAATCAAAAGAATTTTAATTTCTTTGTAATAGTATGAACTAAGTATTAGTGACTTAGAACGGTGTTTCTTAATAGATTTAATTGAGATATTTACGGAAAATTTAGAGTGAAATGATTTTTGCGGTTGAAAATTCCCTATTTCTTTTTATCTATTTTTCCAAATCTGCAGACTAATATCGCGGTAAAATCTACCAACAAAGTGCCAAATATTTCCCCAAAGATATTGCAATTGGAAAATTTGATCAAACTTTCTGTACGGATAGGCAATGAAAAAAGAGAAGCAAAAATAGAAGAAAAAAAGGGAGAAACATGTTTGTAGTAATACCACCTCAAAATATGTCTTCTTAAAAACGCTTGTAGTATATCTACAAAAACGATTTTAATGCTTTTATTGTTTATAAATGGCTGTAAAGAATGGGTAGAATGATTATACCGATAAAAATTTCAGTTTTTCTAAAAATTAAAATTTTTTTCTCAGTAGGTCCAGCCAGACCTATTGGGTATAGAATATGCATATTGTAGTAGGTGCCGACAGAAGGGTTAATGCACGTTACCGCTATAGAGATATTCCCCAAAAACTGCTTAATTTAATCTTTGGACCCTCATAACTTCGTTAGGGGGGCTCCCACCTTTGGGGACTCTTGGCGTCTAACTAACAGCCACATAAGCTACAAAGTTCTCCCAGAAGACCAGAGAGCACACTCCCCCGTCTTAGCGCCATTCACGAAAAACCCAAAAACACATTTTTTAAGGTTTGAACCCCCATAGTGCCCTTAAGGCTGCACGTATTGATATGAAATTTGCCCGCTTTCTTTAAAACTCTATAGGCTACAAATTTTCCATACAAAAGCTTTTAGTACGAGTTACCGTTATAGAGATTTTCTTGAAAAATTGTTAAAAATACCGTTAAACCTGCTGGCACCGTTAGGAGTACCCGAACGTATTCCGTATTTCCATCGTTTATTGAAAAAGCACAAGAGCTTCAAATTTGCCATACACGACTTTTTTGTGTATGCTACCGTTATCGAGATATTCAGGGAAACCTGTTTTCGAGGGTCTTTGACCCTATGTAGCACCGCTAGCGGTACTCGTAGAGACAGGGACTTTTAGGGTCTTGTTTAGGACCTTCAAAGGAAGGCTCATGCAAAAATCCAGCTTTCCCTCAATTTTTCCGAAGTTTGGCCAAATTTTTGTTCAAATTTCCTGGCGTACTAAATTAAGTGAATAAAACGCTTGTCAACACGGCACATTTTTCACGGGAGACATAATATAATTGCAAGTTTTTCGCTCGGTGAACATAGTACATACTTACCTTTTGCAATGAATGTGGAGAGATTTTCCTATTACCATAGTTAGCGTTTGTTCATCATTTGCGCAATCTAATCTATTGACATTATGCAGCCAGTTGGCACCTGTGATTTTGGTGCTGAAAGTCAGTGGCGTGGATAGCTTTTGTAGAGAAGGGGATATGTGACAAAAAACAATTGCTAGTGCTTGTCAAATTCAAAGTGACAATTTTGCAACTTTTGTTCGTTCTTTTGTATGAAATTGAATAATTCTTGAATGGCCGTGTAATAATTTAAACGCGCAGAGTCCGATTTTGATAATAAAATTTAAAAAATCACCAAAATGAAATTTCGGTTATGCCATTTTCTGTCTCCATTTGGCTGCTAGTGTAGATGCTAAGTTGCAGTCAAATGGCTCAAAACATATCTAGGAATGGATGGAATCAGAACATTACGTCATAGGGCTGCCATACAAACCATATACCAGTTTTTCCAAGACAAACTTTTTCTATTTTATTCTGACATAAACAAAACTTTACCCAAATGTGTTCCTTGTAAAGCCTCAAAAAATATCCAGGAACGGATGAAATCAAAGTACAGCGTCATAGGGCTGTCATACAAACCAACCCTTGAAAATTAGCTTCTTCTAAGAAAAACTTTTGTCCTTATGAACCAATCTTAACAAAACTTAACCTAAATGTGTTCCTAGTAAAGCCTCAAAAGATACAAACGGATCAAATCGGCCTAAATGTGTTTTTAGTAAAGCCTCAAAAGATTCGAACGGATGAAATTGGAACGCTTCGTCATGAGGCGCTGTCATACAAAGCAACCTCCAAATATAATGGCTTCTCGTAAGAAAAACTTTTTCCTTTTTGAATCTTAACCAAAATTCATCCAAGTGTGTTTCTGGACTAGATTAGATTAGATTAGATTGTGGGGGGGGGGGTGCGAACCCGATGGGGGTTCGTAGCACTGAAGCCGAAGGGCCTATTGTACTATCGCCCTGGTGGGCAGGACTAGTCCAGACGATCGAGCTTGATCGTGCTAAGAAATGAGCTGAGTTTGCTGATTGACGTCGACGCTATGTCGTCCGTGTCTGGATAGGCCACTCCAAATTGTGTCCAGCGGCGTTGGACCAGAGCATCACATTCGCATAGGAGGTGGGTCGAGGTCTCGTCATCCTCTTCGCAGAATCGGCAGCTCGCGTCTTGTACGAGACTCATTGTGCGCAGATGTGATCTTAGGCAGGAGTGGCCTGTAAGAATTCCACAAATGATACGTACTCTATTTCTGGTTAGCTGAAGTAGCTCAGCCGTTCTTTTATGGGAGTATCCTGCTATGAACAGTTTGGATTGCCTGAGCCCGGGTAGATTATCCCAGCGCTCAGATGCTTTAATTTGTTCCTGGTCCTTGATTAGTATTTTTACTACGCAAAATATTATGGCAAAAATTTTCGTTTGTATCTTTTTCGGGAGTGTTCAATTTCAGGACAGTCCCGTTTCATGCCATGGGGCTGCCATACAAACCCAACTACCCAAATTAGGTTCTTCTAAGAAAAACTTTTTTATTTGTGCACCAATTTCAACAAAATTTCACACAAATGTGTTTCTATTGATAACAAAAAACATATGTAAAAATGGATCAAATCGGACCATGGGGTCATGGGGCTGCCATACAAACCCAACTACCCAAATTAGGTTCTTCTAACAAAAACTTTTTTATTTGTGCACCAATTTCAACCAAATTTCACACAAACGTTTTTCTCTCGATGACACAAAACATATCTAAGAATTGGTCAAATTGGATAATGTGGTCATGGGGCTGCCACACAAACCTAACCCCCTAATTAGGTTCTTCTAAGAAAAACTTTTTTATATGTGCACCAATTTCAACCAAATTACACACAAACGTGTTTTTCTTGATGACACAAAACATATCTAAGAATTAATCAAATGTGACCATGGGGTCATGGGGTGGCCAAACCAAACCCAACCCGCATTTTGGTTCTTCTAAGAAACATTTTTTGCACCAATTTCACAAAACTTTGAATTAATGTGTCTCTACCAAAGCAACAAAAAAGTTAAAAACGAATGGAATCGTACTGTGGGGTAATGCTCCCGCAACCGCAATAAAATTTTCCGAGTAAATATTTTTATTTGCCCAGTTATTTCAACCAAGTCCAAAGCTTTTGTCAAGACGGAAGAAAAAGAATGAGGAGGGGGATTAAATACAAGTCATAGGTACGTCCGAAAAAACTTTTAGCCCAAGGAGAGCCAAGGGTATCGAAATTTCGGCCGCGCCCGAAATTAGCCTCGGCCCCCGGGGGTTGGCGAGCGTAGCGAGCTGGGGGCGAAGCCCCCTAGTTTTCAATGGTGTTGCTCTGTTGTTTTTTTTTCCTAGCCACATTAGCAATGGAAAAATCTTAATGTGATGTACTGTTTTCTCTCATTGATCCACACCTCTAACCGCAAAACCAATGTCAGAACGCCGTACAAGACGACTTGGAAGATTCAGCCACTTTTATTTCAAGAAGCATGCAAGCATATCTACGGATGAGACTATGTTTGTCCTCGTGCTTCGTTTATAGTCCTTAACTAGTCAAGTATAGAAAATTTGATCGTGTCGACTTTTTGATTGAACTTAAGTGAATGTTTGCTCATCTTTTTTATCGAATTTATTCTCGTTCAATGTGTTCAGACATTGACGGCATCTGTGTCTCATATTCCGTGTGCATATTATTATTTGAATATGAATTTGAATATTGGTTTTGTTGATGGGAGACTACAGACTATACCTAATATTAAAAATGGTTCGATGGAAGTTTATAGGATTATTAAATACAATAGGAGTTTAGCGAATATTTGATGTTTTACATTGGTGCGGGAAAAGGAAGTGGATAAAATGTTTGTTTAGTAATTTGTACGCGTTGTTTTAGGGCAAACTCACAAGCCAAAGCTTAAGTGCCGTCCGTCCCTTGTGTTGTTGAAAATGAAGTATCCTCCTAAAAGAGGAGCTTAAAATACAGCGAACTGCGCGAACATTTTTATGATACGAAACTGCTAGATTACGGTAAGGTGACTGTGACGATGTAATTTTTCTTGTAATTTTGCAATTCAAGTTTTTCAGGGCTGTAGAATGAGAATAATTTGTAACTTTACTGACTGGTGACTCTTCTTATATGTGACTGTGTGACGTGCCCGAGTGTCATTTTAAGTCCCAAAAGATCAGTTCCATGGCTGGAAAATTGTATTTGCTTTTCTAATATACTATTCCCCATATCAACTCCGTCAACCGCCATACTTTAATAAAATTAAATAAAATACCACATTTTCCCTACCACTTATGATATTTTATTCACACACACACAACATCACTTTTTATATGCATAGTCGTCACAATAATTGTGCTGAAGTCGCATTGCTTTGGATGCTGTATTACCGAGTTTCAAAGAAACCCTTGGCATATGCAATATCAAATGCATTTTATAAATAAATCAGAGAGTCGAAAAGTACACATAGCATAAGGATTCAGAAAGCTCTACAACACATACATACGTATACACTCACAGTGCATTCGCGGATGTAAAAGGGACGTCTGATGATAGTATAAAAATGTGTGGTGATATGCATTCACAAGTTAACGAGGAAAATTCTTTGTTGACCTTACTGCATATATGCATTACACCAAACTTACAGAATGCGAAAAGCGATGACTTTAAAGTCTTTGAGGAATTGATGTTCCTTTGTGGAAGTTACACGTACTTATAGAATGTTGGCTTTTGAAAAGGTTTCTATTGAATCCTTACATCAAGATGGAACGTTTTGTACATTTTTTTTTAGTGAAACATTGTAATTTTGTCGTTGCAGATGGTTTGATATTGACTGAGTATGTTGTAAAAATTGTAAAGAGTTAAAGGCATCCGATTCGGAATGCTTTGTCTCCGTGCCTACTATCTAGGGTTCAGAAGGCATTCGCGTATAGTGTTCAAATTTTTCTTTGGCGGGGTAACTTTTACAACTTTGTTGTTTTTGGTCAGATATCATATATTTATGCATACTTAAATAGGCAACTAATATTTCTGTTTTGGGATCCTGATGTCCCAATGTCCCAATTTCCTAATGTCCTTATGTCCCAATGTGCAAAGTCGCAGTATACCAAGTGCCCTAAGGTCCCAATGTACCTAATATCCGAATGTACCACTGTCCCAATTTCGCCAATGTACCTAATGTTCTAGTATCCAAATGTCCCAACGTCACAATGTCCTAATGTCCTAATGCCCCAATGTCCCAATATCCTAATGTCCCAATGTACCAATTTCCGAATGTCTCTATGTCCCAATATTCCAATATCCCAATGTTCCAATGTCGTAATATCGCAGTGCCGCAATGTGCAAATGACCCAATATCCCGATGTCCCAATATCCCGATATATCAGTGGCCCAATGTCCCTATGTACCAGTGTCCCAATGTCCGATTGTCCCAATGTCCTAGTATCCCAATGCCCCAACGTGCCAGTCTCCCAGTGTCCTAATGTCCCAATATCCAACTGTTCCCATGTCTCAATATCCTAATGTTACAATGTCCCAATGTCCTAATATCCTGATGTCCCAATGCCCCAATATCCCGATGTCTCAGTGGCCCAATGTCCCCACGTCCCAGCTTTCTTAGTATGCCTAATATCCTAATGTCCAAATGTAAAAATGTCCCATTGTCCCAATTTCTCAATGTTCCAATGTCCTAATGTCCTAATGTTCTAATGTCCTAATATCGCAGTGCCCCAATGTTTGAACATCCCGGTGTCCCAATGTAACAATATCCCGATGTCTCAGTAGCCCAATATCCCTATGTGCCAGTCTCCCAATGTCCGATTGTCCTATTATCCCAAGGTCATAATATCCCAATGTCATAATATCCCAGTGCCCTCATGTCCCTGATCTCAGTGCTCTAATGTCCCAGTATCCCAATGTTCCAATATCCCAATGTGCCAACAGCCCAATGTCCCAATGTTCTAATATCCCGATGTTCCAGTGGCTCAATTTTCCCACGTCCCAGTTTTCCCAGTGTACCTAATGCCCCAATGTCCTAATCTGTTAATGCCCTAATATTCCAATGTCCTAAAGACCCAAGACATTAATGTCCACATGTCCTTATATCCCAGTGCCCCAATGCCACAACATCCCGATGTCTCAGTGGTCCAATGCCACTCTGTACTAGTGTCCCAATGTCTCAATGTCCGATTGTCCTATTGTCCCAAAGTCATAATGTCCCAATGTCCTAATATCCCGATGTCCCAACGTCCCAATATCGCGACGTTCCAGTGCCCCAATGTCCCCACGTCGCAGTTTCCCAGTGTGCCTAATGTCCCAATATCCGAAAGTCCTTATGTGGTAATGTCTCAATGTCCCAATGTCCTAATGACCCAAGATCCTGATGTCCCAATGGCCTAATATCCCAGTGCCCCAATGTCACAATATCCCGATTTCTCAGTGGCCCAATGTTTCTATGTACCAGTTTCCCAATGTCCGATTGTTCTATTGTCCAAGGCCATAATAATGTCCCAATATCCTAATATGCCAGTGCCCCAATGTCTCAATATCCCAATGTCCCAATATACCAATGCTCCAATGTCCCATTGTCCCAATATCCCGATGTCCCAAGACCCTAATGTCCCAATTTCCTAATATCCCACAGCCCCAAGATCCTAGTCTCCCAGTGTCCCAATATTCTAATGTCCCAGTGTCGCAGTGTGTTTTAAAAATTGTCAATGCGATGAGCCGAAAGACGCAATTGTTTGAAATCTTTTATTAACTTTACCTATTAATTTGGCGTTATTCCATCCACTTAAATGGAAGACATTGATTATTTAGAAGGACCACCAGAGGATCACTCATTCCAAATTTCATAAAAATCCCATCACGGAGAGAGACAGTAGAAGCAACTCTTTCTGCAACTGTAGCCTCCAGTCTGAAATTGGGTTACTCGCTTAACCTTCCGGCGGGCGCAATACTAATCCGAACACGATCGGGCGCAATGCATCTGACAGATTAAGTGCAGAAAAAGGGATGAAACTAAGTTTCTGTATATTTTAGACTCTTATTTATTGTTGCATTGTCTTTTTGAAACAGTTCTACGTAATTTTAGAAACAAAAACTGGCTCACAAAGTTTGGTACCCTTCACATTTTAAATTTTTTAAGAATATTCCGGTTTCAATAGCTTTAATATTTAAAAAACCTCCAACAACTCGACCGCTTAAAAAATGTGAGCTTATTTTACTAAAAACACACTATTGAACGATTTGGTGAACCCAAAAGTCAACACAACGTTATTACGCAATGTGAAGAGTATAACATGTGGAAATTTTCACAGAAAAGGAGAAAATAACACGATCGGGCGCAATACATCTGAGAGATTATTTCATCCCCTCCCGCCCCTCAGACATATGGTAGATAGAAACTGAAAACTGATTTGGATAGTTGATCGATAAAGATTAAGCTATTACTGTGAGTTTCAGATCTCTCCCTTTTCGTATCGCTGATTGGCGCAACAAAAACTGGCCACTTAATCTGTCAGATGCATTGCGCCCGCCCGAAGGTTAAGTTTGTGATGTTGAATATTTCACCGTTTATTGCATACATCATACCCGTTATTGTGCCGATCAAAGATTTTTTTTGAGAAGGCACTAGAACAGGACATGTGGAATATTTTGATAAACAAAATTTTTTTTGCCGAATGTTGCCTGGAAGGCTGTAGCCCTGTCAAACAATAAAAGCAAGTTGCCTGCGGTAATCATAGACTTGTTCGCTTTCGTTTTTTTTTCCTTTGGTGGGCGATTCGCTCTCGCATCTCTTGATATGGTCGGAGATGCTTCCTTTCCTTCAATGCGTTACAAACTTCATGACAAAGTTAATATACCCTTCGTTGACTTTACGAGCGAAGGGTATAAAAACACAAGGAGAAGAGTTACATTCTGCTCGGTGGACGAGGCACTGAATGAAAACCATAAACTAAACCATATATATCTATTCAATCAGCTTAATTTTTGATATTAAAGTGATTATTTTTTTTGAGTACTCAAAAAACCCAAAAGATCGATGTTTTTGGTTCGATGTTTTCTTACCATCGATGGTTTCGTCTTGATGTTTTTTCGATGGTAACCATCGATGTTTTTCTTTCGATGCTCATCTCTACTTCAAACGCTATAGGTGAAATAAACTGATCGAAATGACGAGTAAATTCAATAGTAATAGAGAGTTTTAGCATATCGTTCAGAATATCGTACGTAAAACAGTATACAACAAGTTTGTATGTTCGAAGTAGGAATAGCCGACAAATAAAAAATCATGGACCCACAATTCCAGCTGTTTATAGTCAGCCAAATTCACGGAAATACTGTTTTGCGTACGATAGGCAAGCGAATTTTTCATAGAAAATGTCAAAGCCTATTCGTCCTATCGTAATATTTTGAAAGATATGCTAAAACTCTCTATTGTCGAATGTTTAATTTAAGATGATTTGACGTGTGGTTGGTTGCTAGGTAACAGAAATAAATGCGTTTATTGGAAGCCATTCAAGGTGAACTTATTCCAATTTCCACCACTGTAGTAGATGGGCCAACAACTTTTTAGCTCCGTTTACTCGTCTAACTTTAAGAATTTCTCACAATTTTTCTATGGTCCCTTAGAGAGTGTGTGGTAAGGACTCTGCCTTCACAGGCCGGGTGCGCCTGATCGCGTCATAATTTAGAATGTGTGTAAGCTACGCGAAAGCGCGGCATCAAAAATGCTTTTCCACATCTAATTTGGAGCATTAAGAACCTTTTCAAATAACGATTATCCACTTAGACAGTGCCTTTCATTATTTTCTAACGAGCAATGGATGCGGCATTTTTCATAAAATTTTCTCTCCTGGTTTAAATCGATAATTTGATTTCTGTATTATACTGCTAGTAAATAGGTTTCTTAGTACTATATTCAGTTTAATTACATCCCTTAGATACTAATAACTTCATTTCCGAAAAGTATCTGAAATTTATAGTAACATATTAAGAAAAAAGGCCACAAATTGATGAGTGGCCTCACAGGCCGAGTGCACCCGATCTTGTATTGATTTGAGGTGCGCCCGATGGGGGGGGGGGGGGGGGTAATTACATTCCGTATGTGCGAACAACGTCCCGTCAGTCAGCTTTGCAACATGGGACAGCGTTCTCGCTTTCTTTTCATTATTTTCATTTTTTGGCCATATACCCCATTTTGAAGGCAATTAGATGGTTATATTTGAAAAGAGCAACTTTAACGTTAAAACAGGCAATATGCGAATTAAATGGAAATAGTTGGGATAGTCTCTACCAATATTGTAAACACGCACTTAACTATAGAGCCGATTTTATATAAATCTATTATGAATATTATGTAAATTCATATATTCCTTCTTCTGCAGACGAGTAATTTACTCATGCCTAACTTTCATTTACGAATAACTTAGTATTATATTATTTAATCTTGAAATTAAATCCGCATTAATTTATTTTTGTAAAGTATTTTTTGAATTATTAAATGAATTATCTATCTATCTATCCCTTCATATTTCTTTCTATGAAATGCTAGTCAAAGTGTTCCTAAAATTTGGCGCCCCGCCTGGCCTTAGCCAGCTCTATAGAGCGGGAGCTGGGCCCTTGGTCCACTTTTAATAAAAAATGTTCGAAAAATTGAACCCGTTTGCAATTTGTCCTCTCTTTGCGATTTTTGTTTTTCGTGCGTATTCCTTATCCACATAGGACATAGTCGGTTTGTATGCTAGGAAGACGCTTTCCTGGTTTCGGTGCACTTGTTTTCGAAAAACAACCGCAGGTGAGAGGTCCGTTGAAAGTATTGCCTTCTAAAAGCAGCGACCTACTGTGGGGTGAGCACAAAGTGTTTCAGCTTAAGTTCTATTGTTTCTAGTCCTTGAACCAGTAGCTTAACGCTGCCGCATCACCTTGCCGTTTTCACCTTCTTAACACCTTCATCGTTTAATTACGGCTTCCGGGCTTTCAATTGGAATTGGTATGCATAACTTGGAGTTGGATGAATGTCGGCACAATTGGCTAGGTTTTAGGCACTATAATAATTCGTCTATGTTTAAAAAATTTCCCGACCTCATTACCTTAACTTTCATTTATATACACACTCGTAATGAATACATCATTATCACAAACCACGTCATTAACTATAAATACATACATAGCACGCCCGTCTGCATTATTATACGCCAACATCTAAGAATTCATGGCATAGCGTAGCAGAATAAGCGTTCATCGTCACGTTGTTTTTCTACAAATTGGCTTCAATAATTATTTAAATTTTACACAAAACATGGAGGTCACTTAGTCTGGAACGCGAACAAAACTGTTCAACAACTAACTCTTACTATACAAATACAATACATATACCTACTTGCAATTTTTTACAGTCTTATCCTTTCTTAGCGACTACACCTGTAACCCTGTCTAATTGGCGACGGACGAAGCGACTAAGAAAAGCCCTTTTAATACGATTACAAGAACAAGAAGTAGAGTAGCCTGTATTTTATCCTCCTATGACTATATTCAGACAAGCCCTTAATAAAACAAGAACGAATAGCCTAGACTAGTCCTGCCATTGGATTATAATGCACTTGCAGTGCCAGATTAAGACCCTTTGGGGCCCCTAGGCTTAAAACAATTGAGGGCCCCTTTTTTGTAAACTGTCTTCAAATAAAACCCTTGAATTATATGTAATAAATACTTTCGTAAATAAAATCTCAGAAAAACAACTCTGTTGTAAGAGGTTTCCGCCAAAGAAAAAGTCGTCAGCCGCAAAAAGGATTGATATAAATACAATACCGCCAAAATACCCTTGTCTCAAGGATATGCATATTCAAAAGTGATTGAATTAGTTAATCTCTCTCGATTACCGTAACTCCTAGTGGAGCATGGTGCGTTGATGACTACCGTATCAACGTTACAGAGACAACTGAATTCGGAGTGTGATACGGTTGTCAGCCATACCACTTCCTAGTCTTATTGTTAGTTTATTATTCTACGATAAGAATATTTCTTATCATCTTCTTCTGAATAATAAACTTGCGACGAGTCGTGCCGAGTTTGGAAACTCGTTTCTCTATGAGTGTCTATTTCACAGAGTGGCGACCGAACGATCACGGCCACAGAGCACGAGGAATTAGTTAATAGCTTCCACCAAACCTACGCGGTGCGGTACGCGTCAGAATCTATGAAATAATTTTCGCCGTGGTAGACCACGCTGATTTTGAAAATTCGGGTGGTGTGTGTGTTGTGTGTACCGCGTACCGCTCCCGCGCTGGTTTGGCGGAAACTAATTTCTTTCAACGCTTATTGGCGGGGAGCTCGACGAAGTTGCTATTTGCTGATATGTTATTTTCTTGATCAGATCTCATTTTAAATCTACCAGCCTTGTAAATAAAATGTGTTTTAGAAACTTATTTCGCTATATAAATATACCTAAACTAAAGTTTCATGTACCATAACACGGATGAGAGATTGTTAAGAGGGGGGCCCTCCTCTAGATTTTGCCCCAGGCGCCACGATTCCTTTGCACGGCTTTGAGTGCTCTCATTATAGTGTTTAGGTTTATAAATAAATAAAGTAAGTTTTCCTTCGTCTAGGCGACTTTTCCATTTTTTATACAATAAAAGTCTTTCGTAATTTTCATAAGATTGGTTTTATCCTGCTATTGCAGGAAATTAGTTTCCGCCAAACAAGAGCGGGAGCGGTAGGCGTTACACATAACACACACCACCCGAATTGGCAAAATCAGCGTGGTCTACCACGTCGAAAATGATTTCATAGATTCTGACGCGTACCGCACCGCGTAGGTTTGGTGGAAGCTATTAACTAATTTAATCACTTTTGAATATGCATATCCTTGAGATAAGAGTATTTTGGCGGGATTTATATCAATCCTTTTTGCGGCTGGCGACTTTTTCTTTGGCGGAAACCTTTTACAACAGAGTTGTTTTTGTGAGATATCATATTTTTTGCAGTTTTTTAATTTACGAAATAGACAACATGTCAATAAATGATATTGAATGCGTTCAATTTATTGAAGTTTAGACGATATTCACTGCCCTTTTATCACGAATTTGTTTTAGAATAATAATAATAACCCTCTTAGTAACCTTAGATCCCTTGGTAATCTTAGTCGCCTTGGTAACTCTAGTGACCATAGTACACTTGATAACTTTGGTAACCTTGGCCCTTAGTAACGTTGGTAGCCTTAATATCTTTATACATCACATTAAACTTAATGATAACCCCAACTTTAACCTTACCTTAACCTTGGTCTAAACGTTAACGCAGGCCTTGTCCTTAAATTTAACCATAATAATAACACTAACTGCGACCTAATAATAACTTTAACCCTACCTGTTACCCTATTGTGATATAAATTACATGCATACTTCCTAAGTTTCAAATTGGGCCTACCAAACGGTTTCGACACGATCCCCGTTACTGCAAACGCAAGAATGTCCTTACATCCAGGTTCCACTACCACAGCAGGATCAACCCGAGTGGTACTAACAAGAAAGAACGCAATGTATGCACCGCACTATATGCTCATGCAATATTATATTAATATCTAATGTAATACCTGCTCTTATATAAAACGAACCAAAACAGGAACTTTTACCTCTTGCCCCTACTCTTCCAGACGCTCAATACTTGAAAACTTTAAAGCGCATATTCAAGGGATTGTTCTAAACAATTCTACCAAATCACAATACTATACGATTCTATTCCAAGCATTTTTCGGGCCCATTCCCGACTTTTGCAAATATTAAAAGACAAGCCAGAAACTCTATCCAGGTCAGGTACACATTTTTTGCTGTATCTTTTTTTCTTTCTTTTGCGGGCGGAATGCTCCCGCGTCCCTAGATAGTTCGAATTAAGAATAATATATTTTTTCGCAAATAATTTAAAGTATACAGGATGTCCGGACACTACCGCATAAACGCACCGGAATATGATTCCCCATGTGATTTTTTGTAAAAAAAACTTGTATGGAATATACCCCCAATTCTTAACCCTTATTCCAGGCATTTAAAGATGTTTAACCAAAGCCAGCCTCAATATCTCCAAAGTTAGACTAGCTTAAATAGCAAAATAGAATAATGAATACAGCCAATAAATTAACCTAAATAATAAAACTAACCCCACTAAAATCGGCTAAGAGGTTTGGTTTTTTACACAGCTTCAAAGTTAATTTCTTGTGATTTGACCCAAAAACAAATTATTTTTTCATCTCAATTTTCTCCAACTTCTGCCAGAGTAAGGTTCTTGTACGATTCTTTTAAAAATTGGCGCATAGTCTAACGATCATATCTTTCTTGCATCATTTTATTCTAGCTTCATTATTTTAGTATAGTGACTTTAGCTCTAGACCCAAACATCCAAAAAAAGAGCTGACTTTTGATGCCAAATTGTTCTATGGCCTGACCGCATTACGCAGTAAAAAGTTAGACTTTTTTGCGCGTCACATTTGGGGGGAGGGGGTGGCAAAGGGGTGAAATTATGATTTTTCGCCAATATCTTGTTAACTGTAATATTTACAGCAAAATGCTCTGAGGACGATTTAAACTACACAAAATTTCCTTTCTAATGATTATTATTTCATATACCTTCTCTTGGCAGATTATATACTAGACCTAAAAACATTCGGTGTAATTTAGATTTTTTGATAGTTACATTTGGCGCTCTAGCTCCTGAAGTAATTTAATTGGAGCCATGGTAATTGGGATAACTATTCCTAACAATATATAGCTGTTCCACACGGAGACTGAGGCTGCTCCGACAAAGCATTCCCCTATACTCCCTATTAACATTTCAAAAAAAGACATGCCTGTAACTTTTCGCCGAATCACAGCAGGCGGGAAAAATTTTGGAAAACGTTAAGGCTAAGTCCCATTAGACCCTCCACCAAATATTACTTCGATCGGATTAAAACAAAGGGTACCTCCCATACAAATTATTCAAATTCAATGCCACTAGTTTATTAAGAAATAAGGGAACAACTCAACCAAAATTAAAGTTTTGCTCGTAGGCAATTTTCCGGTCATTTTGTATGGAATCTTTGTTTCTTTCACTGCATTATAGACACTTCAATTCACGACACATTGCACTTTTCGCGACGAAAATCGACCGGGAACCAATACTTTTCGTAAGTTTGCCGCGACCCAACCCGATTTGCCTTTACCGCAATGTAAATTTTCGATCTGAACAGGCCTATGAATTGTTGTTTCAGTATATGACCGTGCTCTGCTTCCGGGCTTGTATGAAGGTGGCTTTGGATAAAGCCCTAGTTGTGAACGTGTCGGTAGAAGCAGAGAACAATTTGCACACAGCACAATAAATTGATTTTGTTTTAGGCGAAAATGTTCTATTGACTTCTTCACCATTGTTCAATTGACTCATGAAAAAGCGTTTCTTTCCTCCAATGATTCTTATGGTGGCTTTTACCATTTCCGCGTTGTCGAAATCAATGTTTTTTGGAAATGTTTTATTTGCGAGAAAATACTCGATTAAATTATCATTTATAATCCACTCGGCGGGATCATCAGTTATATGGCACATTTCTTCGGATTCACCCAAGCCCGCAGTCATGATTTGGT
This sequence comes from Microchrysa polita, assembly GCA_949715475.1. Lineage (NCBI taxonomy): Eukaryota > Metazoa > Arthropoda > Insecta > Diptera > Stratiomyidae > Microchrysa > Microchrysa polita. The sequence continues at coordinate 15,222,921 of OX454417.1, read as the reverse complement.
TACCTGCCGGCATTTCAACTTTACTAGCACAAATACTAACAGTACTATTTTCAGGTTCCAAAAGATTTTCCACTGACTGTACAGACACCTGACTCAACAAAATTGATATTTTCTTTATCAATTTCTGCCTCCACGGGTTCACTGTCGGTGTGACTGAGGAGCCTCTGTGCTGTGAGTACGGGGCCTGTAGACACGTCCCTTATGTGCCTTAAGGATAATGCGGCACTGTGCACTTGCCCTAGAAATGGATGATCCTGCAGAGGATATTATTATATTTTGCACATAGACGTAGCGAAAGAGAAGTTAGATGAATGTATTTCATATCGCTGTAAATTTTTAATGGGAATTCGTTCTAGGTGTACAAAAATGAGAATCGACTGAAAACATGTTGTCTGAATTAATTGTAGTGGATATGTCCGTTCCACTTAAAACAACTGAAGCAATTAACGTAATTGACGTTATGATGCATAATTATTCATTGTCCAGGAAAACGATTGTTAGGAACTTGTTTAAATTTCGGATAAGGAAAGTGAATTTTACATCATACTCGTAGTTTATGCAAGATAAGCATATTTTATGATTTCACGGATTAGAGAACGTATAGTCACATCAAAGCTGTGATTCTTCAAAAAATATTGTCATGTAGAAATACTTCGAATACCCTAAAATCAAATCAAACCCGATACTGTTTCGAACGTAATTTATTTGACCAATAAATTGTCCTTTGTTCCATGCGGATACCAGAGCAAACTATACGAGCTTTATTGACGTTTCCAAGAAAAATAAGAAGAAGAACTAACTAACAAACACGGAGGGCCGTCAAGAAGAAATCTCAGGATAACAATAAAGCAATGCTTGAAGTGTCGGATATGTATCATTCTCATTCTTCCCGGATGATACTACAAATAACAAATCATGACTTGAACAGGGGCCAAATCCCCACTCGACCCATCAATACTCAGCGTTCTCTGGCACTATGTATGACCATCGGATCAAACATACTCTTGTACATACTTTCGAATCAATGGCGAATTACATTCAAACAGCTGCGACCATTGTTGTGTAACGTCAACGGTTAAGTGGATACCACTCAGCTTCAATGGATATTTCAAGTCCCACTTCGTCGGCTGAATGACATTACAATACATCGGATCGAAACGTAGAAGAAGTGAATTGTCCATCAGCCATCAACCAGTAGACATATAGAAAAGAAATTTAACAGTTTCCTTTTTTCATCTTATTTCGAAAGATTTCGTCGACAAACACCTCCAAAAATTCGGAACAGTCCTGTTCACGTTGGCGACGAAGGATACCAATATTTTCCCCGAGCCTAATTCGTGTGGCCAAAGTTGACCAATTTACCGACCACAGAAATTCGATTACTGGTCAGGATTTAACCGCACATTGGATGACATCGTGTTAAGAGTTTATCCGATATCGAATGATTCTTTAGACGAGCAGATGAGCCATATTGGAAAGATGGTTGTGTTCCGGTTATATGATACCATGGGGATAACTTTTCGGTTTGTTTTTAGTTTTGTCTGTTTTTTTTTTCGATTAATCCTGCTGATGCGAGCAATATTGGACGATGGGGAGGCATTATACACATTCGTTAGAGTTTGATGATGACTATACGACTAATCGTATATAGCTTTTGTGGAAGAAAACGTGCGAATAAATAAACTAAACTAATAAGAAGGGCTTATATTTAGGTGTCTACAAAGGTAGTAGTGCTTTATAATAAAAAATTTAAACATACTCAAATGATGTGGCGTATAACCTCGAGAGTTCAAGCAAAATCCTAACATTCGCCCTTTACCTTTAAAATTTTCCTCATTCTTAATACTGGAAAAAAAAATTAGTTTCTACTCATAAATAAAAAAATTGAATTAAAGTCTAGGCGGATTTACATTCGGCCAGAGGTATTGATGATAATTTTGGCTGCGCTAATCGCATTGCCTTCGGTCATTACGACAAACAGGGATGTAGGGAAAGTACCGACACTGGTCCAGGCCCGCGGAAATAATCGATATAATCTATAAATGTATATCGAAAAATGATGAATATTCCGAAGCACTTGGTGCAGGAACCTCATAAATCAACCTTTTTTTAATAAATTTATTCTTAAAGACACAAGGCATATTTTGGTAAAAGAAAATAATTAAAACTGTACTACCCATTATGGCTTTATTAACCTTATAAAATTTTCATTTTGAGCAGGAATCGCTAATTGCATAAAGGGGACATGTCCCTGAAAGTTAATTTTACAGGAGGAATAAAAAACTAATTTCTGCCGTTCTTAGTTCATGAATCACCATGAAGAACAAAAATAGGATGCACATGCGCAGCAACTATATTTTTAAAGAATTCGTACCTTAAAATGCAGAAGCGTTTAGATTTTGGAGGCGTTTTTATAATGTGGTCGTGTTCCCTTTGTACACTCAACGGTTTTCACGACCATAAGAAAAAGTTTTAAGATGAAAACAACGATCGTGTATTTAATTCGTATAATTGTTTATTTGTAGAGATAATTAAAAACATAATATTTTAATTAAATTTTAATTTTAATTTCATATAGACAAGTTTAAATAAAAACAAATCGAAAAAAGTTAAATACATAAGTAATTCAATAAAAGGAGAAACTATTAAATACCCATCGGTTGAACTCAACCCAAAAATAATGCATAAATTTATCGCCAAATATCCTGATTTTGAGGATAAGGTATTGGGACTATTTCCGAAAAATATAACCCTTTAAATCGGAAGACCGGCCCAAGCTGTGCAAGCCCGCGAATCTTAGGGTTAGCTACAGTAGGAAAAGAAATGTTGCCAATACGTACATCAACCTCCTACAATCCCCCCACCAGGTTGTGAGAAATGTCGCAGAAGAATGCTTTGGAAGAATGCCTATAATGGTTCCAGATAGTGATTAATTTGGAGGCGCATTTCATCCTTTTCCACCCCTGTTGCGAGCACGGTGCAATCGTCCGCGTAGGAAATCAACTTAATTCCTTCCGGTGTTGTAAAAAGGCCGACCATGCGAATGTTAAACAAAGTACCCCACCCTGTGGAACTCCTAATTTGATCTTCCTCAGCTTGGAACGCTTGCCCCGAAACTCAGTGTAGGAATGCTGACCAGCTAGATAGTTGGTAATCCAACGAATCTCTTGTGCAGGAACATGCATATTCAGGAGATTTGCGAGAATCATATAATGATTGACCTTATCAAATGCATTTGATCGGTAAATTGCCACAAGAATAAATCTGTGGGATGGACGTCAGGTGAGAGTATCGTTATGGGTCGCTAGGATTCGCTGAGACAGGCTCTCTTACCTGACTTGAGACAGGGAACAATCCGTCCTGTTTTCCAGATTTCATACGATTACAAACCGTTATTTTATCTGGAATTTCTAGTTTCTAGCTGTTGAGTGCATAAAGGGGACATGTCCGGACATGTCCCATTTTTACACTTAAGCGAAAATTTCAATCACAATTTCAAGGGAAGTTACGGTAGGACTTGTCCCCTTTTCATTCGTAATATGCATCTAGGTGAAATAAATAATAATCTATTGTCGGCTCATTTCGACAAATTGTGGACATGTTCCCTTTCTGCAATTGGCGATTCAATCAGTGAATTCTGCTCAGTTGATAACATTTGCAATTTTCAAATATTTGATTGATTTAACGTTCATCAAATTTGCTAACGATGAATGTATAATTCTAAATAAAGTGGCGTAATTTTACACGAATACATGCACCCTTGACAGTGCCACGTGGGTTCAAACCGTAAAAAAGCAGAACCAGAAGGTTTACCTCCTAAAAATAATCAAAACGAAGTGATCGTCAATGTCGAAGCCGGCATAAAAATCTTGAAATTAAATCTTGAAATTAAGAAATTTTATCGGTATTAAAAAATTTAGCCGGAAACTGTAGTCTTTAGCCGGACGAAATTACTGAATCCGGCCGGTCGGATTTTTAGCCGGAATTGATTTTCTTCGGCCGTTTTTCCGGCTATATTCTATTTTAAGAAATTTTAAAATCTATTTTACTTTGAAAATAGAACGAAATTGAAATGAAATTATTTCTGCGCACTTATTGTCGTGTGTAAGGGTAAATAATTATGTCCACAGAGTGGAAAACTTGCATGTATGTCCGGGGAAAATGTGCCGTAGAGACTTGCCTTAATTCAATGAATTTAAGATAATTGTGCACTCGCGTCCTGATTGATTGTCAATGACACCTTTTCCCTGTGAAATAAAGTGCAACTGCATTGTTTTCGCTAGCGACATATCATCAAATTTGTTACAGTATTTGCATGGATTTCACGTAAACTGACGATGTTAGTACCTACTCTAAGCATGTAAGAATGGAAGGCCTTATGGAAATTGACGCAGATACAAGCACTACCCCGCTGGGCACTACTTCTGCTATGCGGTTGAGTGATCCCGGGGCGAACCTAGTTCGCGCCAGAGCTCGACGGTTTCCGGGGGCGAGCAATATAAGGCAGTCCAATTACATTGTGGAGAAGCTGAGGGTTGCAAGCTGGAATGTCGGTTCCATGACGTCAAAGAGCGAGGAGATTGAGGATATCATGAAGCGGAGAGGGATAGACATTATGTGCGTGCAACATGTAACTAACTAACCACTTATATGCTGAATAATTTGCAAAATGGAAGACAGTTTCTTAAATCAAATTCTTTGCTGAGCAAGTCTTGGAGCACCACGTGTGTTACCACAAATAACGTAATCATGCCAAATTAAAAACAAGTGTGCAAACCTTCTAGGACGATTCATAGATCCTATAAATTTTCGTAGATTATGACATTTTGTTACTGGGTTTGTAGCAACAAATTTATTGAAAATCTATACCATTTCTCGGTCAAGTTCATTATTTTGGAACATCAATTTCGTACTATTGTAACATCAAATTCGGAATTAAGGAACATGAACATCATGAAAATCGTACCAGTGTTACAATTTCGTAACTATGGAAACTAAAGTTCGCTATTTGGGGAGCTCAAATTCGCAACTGAGGAAAATATAAACTGGTTAAATTTTAATCAAAATATAAAATTATTCAGATACGCTAATGGTGAGATATACATAAATCCAGTTGTCTAAAGTTGCGCATTTGACGTTCCTTTACAGTGGCGTAACGTATGGTGTTCCATGTGATTAGTGGATTACGGGCCCCCAAGCCAAACCCCCAACTCCGAAATCATAAAGAAATTTTCTTCGACAAATCCTTGAGTAACTGTTTTTTTAAAGACCTTCATTTTTACTAATCTGCAAGAAAAATGTGCAAGTCAGGTACAGAATCTGAATCTAGGATTGGAGCAAAACATTCAATTTTTTCTCTTTGATTTTGTGATAAATATGATGATGATCTTATACAGGTTCTCCTGTATAATTATTCAAATTTCAATTTTGGTTTCAAAAAATTACAAAACTTTTAGGAAATGATGTTCGTTGCTATCTAAATCCGAACAAAGTAAATTTTGACTGTAATGCCAGCTTTTGGAGCATATGTATATAACTCGAACTAAGAAATCTGCCTAAAGCATAAGGCAAAGTTTACGGGTAGTACTCCAAAGAAGAAATAAAATCATTAAAACAGTTTTTTATTATATTTTTTTCGCAATGTCAATGTTTTGTATGATGTAGCCGGTTTTTGGTCGTTTTTCTGGCTGCAATTTATTTAGTCGTATTTCAGCCGTTTTTGAAAAAAAAAATGTAATGGGTTTTCCGGCTAAATTTAGCCGTTTTCTAAATTTTCAGTTGGCAACACTGTACGTTACAATAAAATGTTGGGTCAATGTTACCTTCCATACCTATTCAGTGGTCATCAAACATTCGGGAATGGTATATTTTCGTATATGTATAGTTGTGTTCAAAATGTGTGTGCTTTGTGTAATATCGGTAATTATATCACTGAAGTGGCGTGTTTCGCTAAAACTGCTGAACTAGTTTTATTGTTCACCAGATAGTAGTTTTTATGATTATAACTTATTTTGGACATTCTCTTTTTTCAATTTATAATAATTATGAGAATGGAAGTTGTATGGTTGAGCGCAATTGGAGGGAAAAAGACGAGGGCGTTAAATTACTGCCGCGCGCCCGGTTATGCCACAAATTCATACGCGCCCGCTTGAAGGTTACACAACCGCGATAAAACCATAGTAAAAAACTTAAAGCAGAAACCCGCTTATTACCTGAAAGCTGACAAGGGTGAAAAACGTCGTAGTCCTCGACAAAGCGGATTACGACAGAGCCGTGTTTGAAAAACTCGAGAATGGACATTTTTTCACACGGAGGAAAAGTTCACTTCCCGAGTCCATTAAGAGGGTTGAACAGGCTCAGAAAGATGCGGGCGCAGTATTTCCCAACAGCTCGAAACTGTGACTGCCTAACCCTTCCCTGCCTTGAATCAAGTGTCGGCCGAATATCCATAAGGAGGGTGAGGAGATGCGTGAAATAATCGCTGACTCAAACTCCCATACTTTCAACTTCACCAAGTGGATTATCGCAGAGTACCAAGCTGTGGAATACCCTAATAGCAAATTCTCAGTAAAGAACTCAACTGACCTGACTGATAAATTGCAGAAAGTGGAGCGCATTGGGCATGACGAGATGCTGGTGTCGTTCGACGTGAAAGCATTGTTCCCTAGCACATCCGTAAGTTAGGCGGTATGTGCCTTTCGAATCGTGGCTGAACAGCTGTGCTAGCACTCCCGAATGGAAAAGAAAAGTGAAAGTGTATGCTAAGCTCGCATTGCTGTACATGCATGAAAACTGTTTCAAATTCCGGGATAACTACAGCAGAACAACCGTAGGAGTAGCAATGGGCCATGCGCTCTCCCCGCTCGTTACGGAAATGCTTATGACGCCGATAGAAGAGTCTATACAGTCGAAGGGGTTAATGCCAAGGGTATGGTGGAGATATGTCGATGATGTGTTTGCCATTGTGAAAATAGACGAAGTAGACCAGAACCTCTCGGCAATAAATGTGATTCATCCCAACATCACATTTGGACTTGCGCAACAACAATAGAACACTCGAATTTGACATAATATATCGAAAAACCCACTGCTTCACAGCGAACCATTCACTTCCGCAAAAAATGGCCGCTTTCCGTAGCATGGTACATAATCGGTTGGTAACTTACCCTTAAACCGAAGCTTGATACCAAACTCAAAATGATTTCATCATCGACATTATGGTAGAAAACCGATATGAGCAATCCGTCATCCAGAAAATGATCCGTCTTCAGACCGTGGCAGTGGAGAGGAAGAAGCATAACGCTATTTTATTAGGTCCCTGAAGTGCGACGTATCAGCATACCAGTAACCCATACTTTCCAAAAAATTAAAAACCTTTTTCACCGTTTCGATTTACAGGTTGTTGGATCAAGCAGGAACATTACGCTACGGCCCGCCCTAGGTAACGCCAAGCGCCTATTCAGGATGGAGGAGAAAAGCGACATATACCTACAAGATCTCATGCAGTGAATTCAAGCAATGCTACATCGGAAAAAACAAAAGCCTAGTGACAACACGACTCCTGGAGCACATTCAAGAGGCAACATCGAGGAAAGGACGAAGGGCATAATATCAATCAAGACGGACTACATGTACTGCGTTACGTAACAAAACCCAGCAAACTGGATCCGTGGGGATCCCTCGAAATCTTACGTGAAGACAAAGCGAAACTTTTGAGCACCGACGAAGGAAAGTGTCAATCGCGGCTCATTATTCGACTCTAAGCTCTAACGAAGTGGAGGTAACAAAAAATTTACGACACAGTATGCAATTAACTTACGATATAAGGATGTGTAAACTTGCCATTAGTCTATAGTAACCATACCATAAGAAACCATACTCCTGAAGAAAGAGTTAAGTGGTAAGTTGTGTAGTAACGCACAAGTTAAAAAAAAAACGAGACCGAGTTCAAACCCAAAATATTCAATTTCATATTTTTTGTGGGGGAGGGAGGGGTAGATGGGTCGGACCTGAAAAATCCTTATTACCTTGTCAAGGCATCCAACGGCTACCATTTGATACTAATTTGAAGTTTTTCGTGATATTCTATCAAAAGATATGGCTGAATATATCTTTGTAGGGGAAGTAGGGATAGGGGTAGTCGGACCTACTCCACTTTCCATCAACTCAAAGTATATGTCAGAATGAGACATTGATCAAAATTTCAAGTCGATAGCGATATTCGACCGAACGTTATGGCCGCATTAAAATATCAAGGAGGGGTAGTTTGAATGGGAGGTAGGGGAACCCGTGGTCTGATTTGGCCTATTTTCAATACCGTCCAAGATTTTAGCAAAATAAACATTTGACAAAAATTTCAAACCGCTAGCTTCATTATTTCGGGAGTTATCGTGCTAACAGACAGACAGACATGGCTTATTCGATTCAGGGACCGACCCTGATCATTTATATATATACTTTGCCATACGTCCGGTGGCTCCTTTGAGGTGTTACATAATATCGGCGTACCAAAAACAATATACCCTATACCATCTTATGGGTATAGGGTATAAATATCTAGTGATACAATCGGGTTCTAATTGAGCCGCATTACGGCACATGCATGAACAAAACTGCATCATGCTACCCGTTTTTTCTCGAATAAAATCACAACCATCTCGTTCGCTCATACGGCGGACAATCTTTAAGTACGAGGGTGGTCTGAAAAGTTTCCGACCTCAACTCAAAGATGGCGCCACTCGTCAATAAAAGCTAGTGAATGTAACAGTTACTCACCTAAGTTTCGGCCATTTTGGACGCGCCTGCAAAGTGGGCCTCCGTGGCCCGGCGAGTGACTTTTCCAAGTTTGGAAACAAAAAGAAGTCACTCGGGGCGAAATATGGAGAATATGGTGGATGGGGCAACAGTTCGTAGCCCAATTCGACTAGTTTGGCATTGGCGGGCGGAGGTGTGATCCGGTGCGTTATCATGGTGGAAGAGAATTTTTTTCTATGCCAAGTGGGGCCGTTTTTTCTACAATTCGGCGTCGAATCGGCCCAATAATTCGGCATAGTACAGCCCTGTGACCGTGTTGCCCTTCAGCAGGTAGCCGATGTGGATCACACCTTGTGAATCCCAGAAAACGCTGGCCATCACCTTTCCGGCAGATGGAGCAGTCTTCGCCATCTTCGGAGCACGTTCGCCGGCTGAAGTCCACTGTTACGACTGTTCCTTGGTCTCTGGTATGTACCAGTGTATCCAAGTTTCGTCGACTGTCACGAAACGACGCAGAAACTCCTTCGGATTGCGCTTAAACAGCGTGAAACACTGCTTTGAAGTGGTCTCACCGATGCGCTTGTTGTCCGGAGTAAGCAAACGCGGCACACATCGCGCCGGCGGCTTTCTCATGCCCAAAATTTCATGCAGGATTTGATCCACGCGATGTTTTGAAATGCCTACTGGCTCAGCTATCTCCCGCACCTTCAATCGGCGGTCTGCCAATACGAGATCGTGGATTTTTGTCACGTTTTCCTGCGTTCTAAGCGTTTTCGGGGTAACTGGACGTGGCTCATCAAAAACCGACGTGCGACCACGTTGAAACTCGTTAAACCAATCTTTGACGGTCGCCATCGAAGGAGAAGAGTCACCGTACACAGCATCCAAACGCTCTTTGATTTCGCTGCGTGATTTCCCTTCCAAAAACAAGAATCGAATCACCGGCCGATATTGCTCTTTTTCCATTTTTCTAAAATCGGCGGACACTCCAGCTTTCACACGTGGCCAAAGCAAAACTACGAGTCTGATCCGGCTGAATTTTGGACAGTTGCCTTCCAGAGGAATGTACTACACGATAGTAAACTGTTCTTGCGATACTGACACCGTCAGGCGGGGAGGCTGGGTACTTATCAAACTACCCTCGTATTACTTCACAGAGGCGGCCTCAACGTATTTACGTCCTCTTTCCTCGCTCTGGAGACCATTATTGTATGCTACAGTGCAGACAAACCACTCACCGAGGCCTATTTTTGATCGCATCCATCTCCAATGATGCGAGAACGATTCTTAGCATTTTTGCTTGGTATTGCAGGCGAACTGTCAGGTTTTAAGTTCACTCCACAACCTTCCAAAAATCGAACTTTCAAGGCGTAAAGCGTATTCTGCGTACTCATAATTTTTAGTAGATTATGTAATATTTTCTGTCCTTTTTAATCGTTTCCGCCTAACGGGATTAAACTCCCGCGGAGTCTCTAGTCCAATTTCGATTAAGTATAGGTAATGTGTTGAAGTGATTCAACAATATTAGAAAACTCAAAATTGCGATTTGGGCAGCAATAACTTCGGAACGAGGATAGGTAAAATGTGGAAGAAAGAAAGATCAAGAAGGGTTCCCAAGTTATCGAAAATGAACGATTGCCAAACATGAAGGTGTGATTATCTCGCTAAATGTATATTGCACAGGGTACGAAATTCTATAAGTATAGGTATAATAAAATTTCGATGAACTTTGCGGCAATAATTTTGATCAAATCCAAAATAAAACAAACAATATCAATTCCCATTAGTCATAAACCTTAAGGTGCACCCATACCTTTCCTGTCTATTAAATTCATCCCACACCGAAATGCACTTTCACTCAACTTTATTATACGACATGTGTCGGAATTTCTCCATAGAGAAGTGAATCTCAGGCTTGCTGTTCGTTTGGCTCTACCTAATAATATTGTTCGTAAGGGCAAAAGTTCCAAAAAGTTCAGTGATAAATACGAAACAATTTTTGAGTCAACGACGAGAAAGAATGGAGCTGGCTAGCTAGCCAGCTATTTCGAGTCCAAAGTGTCCGAACTGGACGAGATAAATTGGATGAAGCTGGAACTACTGGAGCTACCACTAGTTGCAGTGTCCTTTAAAAAGCACATAAACTCACTTCATTCTGCTCGGTTCGGAGGAGGGTGTACATTTTATATTGCATACTTTTTTTACTGCAGTCCATAACAAGTTTTAGTTGTATAGTTGAGAAATTTATTTTTGAGTTGATATACTTTCTGCATTTACGAGAGAGCGATGTATAGGTCTGCTAGTATTTCAAACCACACGTTTCAGTTAGTTTATTACATATATTACATGCAACATACACGAGGAACGTGTAGCAAACACTCTTGGAATTTACTTTTGAATTAGTCGCACTAAATTCAAGAGTTGTTCACGTGGCAGAATCCTTTCTGACAATTCTTGTATGAGTTTATATTTTAACCTGAGTCCGTTCGGAATATAGATAACGCTGACGTGTCATAGTTGTCGGTTTTTTTCCATACGGAGTAGAAACTTCCAATTTGATTGTGATAATTGCGATACGAGCTAGACAATTGATAGTGGTTTGTTCCCTTTTAGATTGGATTTTGAGATACAGATTTAGAAACATAAAGCGGTATAAAAAAAAGCAAGGAAAAAGAAGAAAATTTTGAATTTTATACAAGATCTGCCATTTGTTTAAAACAAGAGGGATTTTACAGAGTAAATTTCGAACAAACCGTTTGGGAGTCGCTTAAAACTCATTTGGGCGCCAATCAGGAAAACCATTTGGGCGTCAACATAAATTAAATATCATCAAAATATCCTTTGATCCTTTTAAAATATGTCTGGACTTCTTAAATTCTTTACTGTATCCAAGTTTAGAATCCGCTTTCTGTTTGAGTTTGAAGTTTGTTTAGCTGACAATCATCAGCTTGCACCTATAACAAGCTAACAGGTCTAATGCCGACCCCACATTGATCGGTGCTTTGTTCCTCCCCGGCGTGTGTTTTAACTGTAACCTTTTGTAACGCGCGGTTCGGTGCACCTCGATCAGTGAGGCGTCTGCAGAAGGTCGCCACGATATTTATGTTATGAGCACATCGGGTCTTACGTTACGAGACTTATAACTAGGGACACAACTACTAAATGGTCACTGCAGGGCTACCGTCAGGTTATGTGCTTGGCCCATTTTCGTGGAGTATCTTGTAAAATGCTGTCCTGGAGCGCGCTATGCACAAAGGAGCGACAGTGGTAGGTTTTGCTGACGACATAGTAGTCGTAGCGGTTGCAAGGGACCCGGAATTGGTCGAAATATTCACACAACTATCAAGCTGAGGCTGGAAACTATGGGGAGCTCGCCGATCAGATAACTGAAAAAGTCCGGATTACAAAGCGCAGAAAAAAAGCGTTCTCTGAAAATCAGAGTCAGAGAATGTGTCATAAACTCTAAGCGAGAACCGTCAGGTACTTGGGGTATGACTGACGCGTGACTAAGCTTTAGGGAGCATATGAAGTATGTAGAGGATTTGGCCAAACAAAGATGGTCCGAGAACAAGTTGGAGATTTTCCAGGTAGGGTTGGTTAAGCCGCTTATGTACTAGCCAGAATAATGCCTTTGCCGATTCTAGTGGAGGCGATCAGTACGCTATACAGCGGCCGCCAAAGCGTAACACCCGTGTCCGCAGATGCAGCCGGGGTGAAGAAGAAAGGCTAGAGTCTCTGAGAATGTTGCAGGTCCGATAGGATATACATACCCTCATGTATAGGCCAAAAACATGGGGATATAAATTACAAATCTATATGGTCTAGTTCTTAATGGGCTACGGCGAGTAGCGACAATATTTGCATCGGTTTAAGCTGGACTTCTTCTTCTTCCTTGCCTCGTTCTTTATACCGCTCCATGGTTTCGCGTTGCTCGACCTGCAGTGTAGGCACATCGCCCGTTTTGGCGATAATATCTCAGCATATTTCTACAGGCAGGACTATCTTGGATCGTGTCATCGCCGAGACCAATGCGTTGTTGTTGCTTTTTCATTTGACACATCCAGGTGTTCTTCGGTCTGCCTCTGGCCTTGGGTCCATCAAGTGGAACTTCCATTGATATCGCTTTCTTTGCTGGGTTCTCAGGCGGACGCCGTTGAACATGGCAATACCAATCAATTTGTCGGTCTTCGAGCTTTTCGGTGATTGGTTGGTCTATGGACAAGCTGCCTCGGATGTAGCTACTCTTGATGTGGTCCCTTTTCGTTACACCAACTGACATGCGTAACATTTTCATTTCAGTCGCTGTCATTTGTTTCGCGTAACCTTCATACATGGTCCAGCATTCTGATCCATACATGAGTGCGGGACGTACAACCGTTTTGTACAATTTGCGCTTTAGCTTCAGTGGCATTTTCTTATCGCAGAAAACTCCAGAGTTTTCTCGCCACGTCATCCACCCAAGCTTTGTGCGATGTTTGATGTCATCATCGCATGTAGCTCCGTTGTTCACCATCGAGCCAAGGTACTTGAACTTGGTACAAGACTTAAGCTGCTCTCCTTTGATGTACATTTCTGGTATCGGTGCATCTGGGTCTGAGAATGGGCAGCATAAGAACTCAGTCTTTGGAATACTTACCCTCAGTCCATGCTCCTCCAGAATCTCACACCATTTTGTAAGTGCAGCTTGCAAGGCAACGATGTTTGGGCTACTGAGGACTATATCATCGGCAAAAAGAAGAGATATTTCTAGGCCGTCGGAGATACGTGTTAATAAGTAGCACATGATGATGTTGAAGAGCAACGGACTCAATACACTGCCCTGGTGTAAGTTCGCCAAAATTTCACAAATCAGGGAGTTGAGGAGGATGCCTTGTCTGATTGTCCCAGATTTGAAGATATCCACACCCAATTGGAAGTGGAACTGGGAGAAGACATAAGCTCCGAAAACCTAGTGACAGCTGGGATTCCGAAAGCTGGACAATTTGTGCAGTTTGTAATGGAGGACGTCGGACATCTGCCTCTTGTCCTCTACATAAAGAAAGAGATACCGCATGCCTATTGGGAAAAGCGAATACAACAAAAGGGATTAAAATTGGGAGAAAGCTAATGCGAAAGCTGGTGACGGCGAGAACCGAGTGCAGAGGCTTTCGCCTCGGCCTATACATTTGTAAAACCAACAAAAATGTAAAAGAACAAGGTCCTTCAGCGGGATTGCAATTGTCTTCCCTTGGTGCATAAATGACGTGGTTCCGCAACCCATCTTCCTATACTATGGGTGCACCGACGTCCCTTGTTGTCTGGGTTGGGTTGCCATCCGTACTACGGCATACAACTTACGACGCTGACGGCATGCAGGCTCTTCTCGTTGCGCATTCCCAGCCGACCCGCCATACGATGGCCAAGTTTGGTCAGCTGGCACCCACCTCGGTCGATAAATCGCATCCCCATGCGATTTGTCCGCCACGGTAAGACTACGATAGTGACCTATACACTAAAACCGCGTGAATACACAGAAGAGGTAATCCCTCTCGTTCTGCTCTTGCCACCACCAGCTTGAAAGATAGAGGGTCTAGGGCAAGTACTCGCTATTTGGCTCTGACGGACCCAAAAAATAACGGGTCCCGGCCCATGAACTCAAAAAAAATAATTTATGTAGCCATTGGCGGGCGCTCCGGCGCGTCGGTAAAAGCATCGGCAGCGCCACCCATTCGTACTACCATAGGGAGGAGGCACTTACCTCCGTTAACCCATCTTTAACCCGGAATGGAAGACGGGGAATCACATAATTCTATTCCGTAGGCATTATGGGGAATGCATAACATATACATACGCATATAAAGTCTAGGCGAATGGTGTGACGGCTGTCCGCCTGGGGCTTGCAATTCTATTTTGAGGTTAGGTTGCCCCTAAAACAAACAAAATCTAACACCCTACACAACATCACAAAAATGACTTTTCTGTTATATTTTTTTCGGCCCTCCTCTGTGTTCCGCTTCAATTTCTCCAATTTTTCTTTCCTTTGTTTTTTTTTTCTTTTCTTTGTTTTTTGTTCACTTGCACCACGCGTCCACCTGCACTACCCGCCAAAAACCGAACTGTCTCGGGGTTGAAAGTTGTCATCCGGACCGCCGGCCGTCACCCATCCCCCTTTTTTTTCATGGCCACCAACTGAAGTGGCACAATTGCACATATTTCTAATATGACCATTGAATAAACAACTAAAGGATACGCCCGTTTTTGTAATGACACTAATGGCCATGTATTTAACATAAAGGGAACATTGAAATCTAGGCCCGAAATTCACTTCATAAACTCAGTAACTGGATTTCACTTGAAAAATACTGAAATAATATAAGAATTACTTTACGAATTGTTATCACAAAAAACAAACGCGCGACGCGACAAATATCTTCTTGAGAATTTGCAGAACGTGTAACAGCTGACAAGTGTTGACAGAAAGGGAACGCATTTAAGTGGAATGTTTTTTTTGTTGTGTTTCAAGCCAGACCATGCAGTTTGTATGGGATGACAGCGGATTTACCTTTCCGTTTAGCTGTCTATTCCATGGACCCAACTGTCAAAACAGCTGTTGTCGTGAATTGAAGTGTCTATAAATCAGTGAAAGAAAAAAAATCAGATAAAAAGTGAATTTTCCACGTGTATTCTCGCGATTTTTATCAGAGCAGACACGTTTTTTTTTACATGCGCTGTGCTTGTGTTAGTGCATCGTGGCAACGTATATACGACATGTTCATAGGCTTTATTTGTGTGCATGTATTGTTGGTTCCCGCCTTTCTAATATAAGTGGCTTTGATTCACACACATAAATGTCCATTTTTGAACTTGAGCGGAATTTTTGAAAAATGTCAACTAAACCAAATGAATTTAAAAATTGACACTTATGCGTCTGAATCAATCACGTGGAGCTAGAGAGGGATGACCGTAGACGCAAGTCTGCTAGCCGCGTCGATGGTTGATTAGCTGGAACCGGCCCTGTGATGCAATACTGAAAGGTAGTCCCGCAACGGCGGATGGTGACTAAAGAGGTGTTTGGGTTTAGTTGGTCAAAATCCGACATAACTGATATGCTAGCGGGTCTTTGCTACTGCACAATTTTTTTTATGATTCCCAATCTCTATTAGGAACAAAAAATTGTTTTCGTATTCCGCAACTGCTAGCAGTGTGGTTGTGGAAATACAAAGCATCGATCTTTCAGGCTGGGTTTGGCAAACTCCGCACAGTGTGGGACGGGTACAACAACTCTTCACTAAATAGCATTTAAAAAAAAATAACTGGAGCGACAGTGCAGCATTAGACTAAGGCCGCCGATTTCTAAGTGATATCAAATTTCCAAAGCATTAACTGCTTTTTTGGTGAGGTCTTGACATCAGCAGCAGTGTTATAGCAGTTATCAATCATAGTCGGTCACATGGGTTGTGAGTTCCTTAAACTCAATTGGCTCACAGTGAGATTCAAACTCACGGCCATGTGCGCCGAAGATGTGCTCACTAATCACAACACCAACCAGACTACATAGCATGCATATCGTAATTTAAAAATGATCTACCAAAATAATATTGCTGAGTAGCAGCATTTTTACAGTCTATTTGGTACAGGTAATTTCCTAGATTACGATTTTTCCATAGTCTCCCAGCGCGCGTGCAGTTAAAGAGAGCAGACGGATAATAAATCCCTAATAACATAGACATTTACCCAATCATTTGCTTTATTGCCATTTCATTTGTAGTTTTATAGTCTGCATATATTTCCTGGCTACGCACCCGCATTCCGGTAGGAAAAATTACTTTCGTCTATGTGTCCACCGCACATAAAATGCTAACATCAGCTCGTCAGTTTGGGGAAGCTCAATAGCTCAGTCCATGGGTGTTACGCCGATCCCCGGATTTTATGAACAAGAAGTTAATTCGAAATCATCAGTCCTGATAGATAGGTTGCACAAAGAGTCAGTGGCGTGTAGAAGAGTAGAGGCGTAGATGAATCAAACTACAGACTACCAACTTTCCAAATTCACTTTCAACTCGACAACGGGCAGACATCTCATTATCGCCCCATCCTTTTCTCCACAAAAAATGCATTACCCCACACGAGCACACATATTTGCGATAACATTTATTTTTCTCTCGCCCGACATATCGTTACGCCTCCGTCTCTGAAAATTGGTAGCCTACACACTATATATATACGTATGTATAACATATTCTCCTACTTATTAGCTGTTAAACGTACTTTACTGCTAACTACTGTAATTTTGCTGGTGCTTGCTACCGTCGTCATTAATTCTCCGAGAAATTTTATTCTCCGCCGTTGCACAACGATTTTTTTTTCCTTCTTTTTCCCTAAATGCCTGATTTAGTATATGACCAGGCCGGGCCAGGGAATGATGGTTGGTCATGAAGGGCACTGTGGGATTCGAATTGAAGAGCATAGTGCGGTGAGTATGGGAAACCTCACAGTTGAAAGGATAAGTTGAATGTCTACAAATCCAGCGACTCTCTAAATGTTTGCACAGAGAGCGAGATGTATTTAGCTCTGTGCGGTGGTGGTTCTTAAGCCCACACTACAACCTTTGACCGCTATATTCGGACGAAAACGTATGTTTGATGATTTCGCTTCGGGTTGAATAAAACCATATTCTTCTGGTGCTCATACAATATCCGTTGACCGGGCATCCAGGTGAATGGGATGGTGGGCCAACATCGACGTCATCGTCGTCTGATCCCCGCCATATAGGATAGAGCTCCTGAATGAGAAAACAGACATCAGGCAAAAGTGTGAATTTATGGTCAGCGGTTAAGGGATAAAACAAATGGTGATAAAGCGATTGTTAGATAACCCTCAGCCTTGTTTTCACGTTCCCGGAGTAATTACATCTTTGTTTTGTGTTGGTATATGGTGTCGGGTCCAAGGACTCGTTCGCATTCTTTTGCTCGTCCCAGGGATCAGAGCTCTGAGCACTCAACTTCATCACACCGACATATTGCTAGGATAACGTATACGTGTACAACATTTAACCTTTAATGGGTAGTGACCCTCATTAGAATAAACTAAATGAAGACTCACCCAACAGAATGGTTTTGGTTTTCCGTCCGGTCAGCTCTTTTTCCAACTCTATAACGCAGATAACCCGATTGTGTGGGAATTGGTCCTGATGGTCTAGTATCTAGTTAAAGTACGTCTTTTCTATGCTTTAGCATTTAAAATTCCCTTTTAGCTTTTCTCTCTCGGTGAGAGCTTGTCGTCTTTTAGTCGAAGGGTTTCAACTTGATTAAGATCCCACGGAGACTTGAAAAATAATGCTGAGGTTGCAGAGAAATGTCTCTTTGTTGTTTGTGGTGTGCTTGACCAAGTATATCGTTAGACTATGACTAGTGTGGGAACAATTAAATGATTATATAGACCAACTTGAGATTTTCAAAATAGAGGGAAAATAGAGAGAATTCAAAAATTTAATTATTGTGTGCAAGTGTATTAAAATGTATCTGGCGAGTCTTTGACATCGGAATTCAACTAGTTTTAGTTGCAAGTATTTAAAAGTGATAATAAAATAATCAGAGTTCGAATTCCGATAAAATTATGTAAAAGAAATGTTTTGAGCGTCGTTAAATGAGTAAATCAGAGACCAAAAGGTTCTATATGAAACCTTGTGCTAGGAACCCGTGCTAAGTAGGAGAGTATATTTATTGAGCAGTATTGGTATCACATGACCCGCTCTGTGACTCACTTGGTTGAGTCGCACTCTACGATGCTAGTAATCTAAAGGCCCGGAGATCGAATCTCGGCGTGATCCAAAATTTCCGTACATGTGCGGATAGGAAATATATAGTGCTTGCAACATTATGCAACTATACTGAAGAGAGAAGAATGTTGGGATCACATCGCGAAGATCATAAATGTCGTAAAAATACTTTGAGCTAAGAAAACACCTCAGTTTCTCGGACATGGGCAAACAGTGACAAAGTAAGTGATGCACACTCTCTTCACCATCACAAAAGTCGTTTTGAGAAATTCGGAGTCATCAAGCGCGCTCCCCAATAGAACAGTGTCCTGTTATATGAAACTTAACATCGTGCCATGATGCCACTAGTATTGACTAATGAGATATCCATGGTTCACTACTTCATTCACCTTAGTGACCATGGACTAAAGTGAACGAAGTAGCGGACGACCTGGCCTCAACCAATAGCTAAATAGGGCTCCAGTGAAAACTCCGCTAACTATAGGACCTCAGCTCGAATGCGAGATAGCAACCTGTGAAAGTTATGCGATGCGTTCCAACAAGGCATGTTCAATAAAGTGACATTAATAAGATGGAACGACAGTAACCAGGTTACCATTGCGACCAATGTAGCTGATGATGAGCTATGCTTGTCTAAAGGTTCTTGTCGACGCTGGCTGAGAAGTGAATGGGCGGCAGTGTCATTCCTCCTCAGCCTACCCTTATTAGTCACTGGACTATCAAGAAATGGGTGGTGTCGATTTATTCGACAAAATGCGGAGCCTGTACAGAACTCGCAACCGGTATAAAAAATAGTACTGGGTTCTTGTGAGATTTTGTCTAAATGATGCCATGATAAATACATATGTGGATATTATACCGCCATTCAGGGGCGGCGCATAAGGGGCCGCAGGGCCCGCGTGGTGGGGTGCCCACGAGATTTAGGGGCCCAAAAGCCGCATAAAATATTTCTCGAGCTATGAAAACTGCACGACTGCGAACAATAACACTCCGACGTTTATATTCTTTGTAGACAAGAAGAGATATACACTTTTCGAAGTCAAAACAAAAATGCTAAATTTATTGTTCACCAGGTCCCTTAGATAAACAAATTTAATATTAAATTTACTATTATTCACGACTAAGCGAAACTCACATTTTTTTTTTTTAAGAAAAAATACTCTGTTTATCTTTTTAGAATGAATTTGGGGAACCATTGGCATAGTACCATCACTATCACCAGGCAAAAGGGTCGGGCTACCTCCCCCATAATGGACTATGGTAGTTCCTGATGAGTAGGTCCATTGCGTGTCGAAACCCGGACTACAGCCTTAAATGGTGATAATTTTAAAGGGGACCATTTAGTAAATAGAGTAGTACTATGCCAATGGTTCACAAATTCATTCTAAAAATATTTAATATTTTCCTAAAATCTTTGAAAGTTCATGAGATAATCCGGACCCTCAAATTTTCACCGAAAAAAATTTGCTTTGCATGGCTGCGCTATTTGCTGTAACTGTAGCCGCAGTTTTTAATCCGACCCACTCTTTTCCTTGCCAAGTACCATACGAACAAAAAAGTCCCTCTGCAATTAAACTATCTTAAAACATTTTTGGTGATAGTACCTTTTCTAAACGTCCCAACTGAATTCTAATCCACTTTGTCATGAACTGTCAAACACGAGCAAAATAGTTTGAGAGTGGTACTAAACTTAGGTCAAACTTGTTAGTACGCCCTGTATATGTCGTTGAAGACTAAAATATTTTATCTTGCTTGCGTTGTATACATGGTCATTAGGTCTGTGGTGCAGAGGCCACATTTGGTTTGAAAGGAGTATTGCCAAGATTGGATTGAATTTAATATTAAGTACAAACGTTCATAAAATTGAAGGATTTAAATTAGAGCCCACTTAAATTTAAAGTTGAAACAAGGAATAGAGTTGAATTAATAACATGTCAATTTTTTCGATTGTCTAGCAAGTTACAAACTTAGGCCGCCCACACACAAACCGTCCGAATCCATTTTTTGGATTCTTCGTTCTGCCAAACTGATACATTTTCTTAGATTTTGACAGATAAAAAATTAGAAAAAGGATTGGCCGTGTGTCTGTGGCATTAGGATAGATAGGGCGCCCTTCTCCAAATAATTGGTTCGCGGGATCGAATCTCATTGTAGGCGCAGTTAAGTTACTATGCTGAATAATCACCAACACCTATAGAGGTCAATGCTTCGCTGCATGAGCGGTTTTATTTTAAAAGGCTTGTTCTGCTATTCTCATAAAGAGAAATTTTATGTTTCCGATATTTTCCGCTGCATGTCTGCTATATTAAGGTAAGTGTCGCTAGTATCGATAAAAAGAAGAAATTTTTCTTTCCAGAGCTGATAGCGTAATATTTCTTCGAATGCAATGAGTCAAAGTAGCTCTTAGCAAAGTTATTTTAAGTACGACGTTCCTAATTTTAGTAGAAACACTGAAACGTCAAAATCCTGTTTCGAACGAGTTGGTTTCAGGTGGATTCACACTTTTTAGTTATCAGTCGGTGAAAAATGTGGATCGACCTTTAAGAGTAAATTTCGATTGATTTCAACCTGCTTTTCGATTGATTTCAATCTGCTTTTTTTCTGAGTGTAGGGGGCCCACTCAAGAAGTTGGCGGAAGGGCCCCGAGTGAAGTTGTTCCGCCACTGCCGCCATTGCCATGCCAAGACAAGCTTTCATGATTTCATCCGACGGATAGTCCTTGCTATCTTAACCAGTTCGCGAGGTGTTCCGAGGGACGTAAGGTTTGACACGACTCACCACCTTGTAGATGGGCAGTCAACTCAAAGAAGATGTGCAAATTGTGGAAAATGCACAAAATTCCACTGCACTAAGTCCAGTGAATTATTTTATTTATGTGAATTATGTTATTTTAAATTATTGTTTGTTATTTTAATTTGTTAATTTTTTATACTGAATTCTTATGGTTGATTTCAGCTTTACAATATAATTTGTCTTTTGCTGTTTAAGGAATCTGTATTTAGTTTTGTATGATCTCATATATGCTCACCGTATGAAATATCATACTTTAATAAAAACATGGCATTAGAAAATATTTTTTTGTTTGTTAAATTCGTGTATTGGACCCAAGACGGACCTAATTTCTTCTTCTCAGTACGGTATAGCCCCATGTGGGGCCATGGTGCGTTAACTCAGCCGTTTATAGGCAATTTCGAGTCAACGTTACATTGCATATCATTTCGGAGTGTATAAAATGTTGCAAGTACTATATATTTCCTATCCGCACAAGTACGGAAATTTTTGACAACGCCGAGATTCGATCTGTGGACCTCTAGATTACTAGCATCGTAGAGTGCGACTCAACCAAGTGCGCCACAGAGCGTGACCTAATTTAGGTAAACAAATATCGAAATTCGACAAAAAATTACTCGGGCAGCATTGGGTTTAGAAATTGTGTATAAAAGTATCCAGACGACGATATAAAATACAGACAGCGTTGCGAACAAAATAAAAAAATGGACCATGGATTTTAAAATGGACCGCCATTCCGAGTTGATATAACTGCTGGTTTTGTTATATTTTACATTTTGATGTATTTTTGTAGTTGCTCCACCATACAATTCTCGAATACAACGTGGATGCTCCCAGTAAGTCATAACTTCTGTGTTTAATTCTCTCTCGTCTAACGAATAAAGTTCATGTCACAACCTTGTCAAGTCAACTTGCGCGAATAAACTTTTAGATTATAACCACTAAAATTGATTACATTCAATTTATACACTGGCGGTTTCTCGCAGTTTTTCGCAACATCTAGGCTCATGGTTTGATGATTCTTCTGATACGAACAGACTTTCAGTCGAATGCAAACCTTCCCGCCAATTGTTATCAGCGGCTGCTCACTTTTTTAACTAGGACACAATTCGGCAGAACTTACTCCAGCATTACTCGTTAAATTGTTTATTTTATCTGAATTTAATTGACTTTCATCCTATACATTATCCTTGTTTCTAAACAAACTCTACGACCAACTTAAATTCAAAACAATGGAACAAATCCTATCGATAGACATCAACAACAATGTCACAACACAAAACTTATTTTGTAATTTACCATACTTGTGCAAAACAATTCCGCAAATAATTTCTGCAATTCAACAAGTTAAATTGAATCCTCACGAAAAAGGACCTACGATCTCGTAATATTCCCCACAAATAATTGAATGCGCAACTATCTATTCGTCTCGAGAAACGAGAAAGTAAGTTTCGCACACACAACCGAACGACAACCGCATCCCTTCAATGAGGATGTTACCGACATGCCACCGCCGGCCGCACAGGCAGGAAGTGTAACGGACGATGGAAAGGCGAACGAAAATTGCAGGATATTTCAATCAATAAATTTCCGTTTTCAATTAAATCTTTCAAGGCATGAATACGGAAGGGACCCTTATAAAGAAAACCACTTAATCGGATCCAGAGCAGTTGGCGATGGTTTTTCGGGGGTATATGGAAGACAAAAAGAAGTTCTTATCGTGGCAATGTCGGTTTCGGTACGTTCTTCGTCTTCCAATACATATAGAGTCTCGATTGCATCCGCGCGATTACAACTTCGCTTTACTTTCCTTCTGAGCGTAAGACTGAGCCGAGTGCATCAAAGCATTTGAGAGCTGATAGTGTGCCATTAGCATCGTCAAAGTTCCTCCATAATACGAGTAATACCTAGTAAGGAGAACCAGCACCAGCGGCGGCATTTATCTTGTCGATAGTGCCAAAAATGCCTTGTGTAGACGTTTGGTAACTCAGCACAAGCAAGTTTAATGAGTTTTCTTCCCATATACTGAGGGAGAGAGAGACTTCCCTTAATTTGAATTTCGTTCGTAGGTTTCAAGAAATTTTTTTCTTCTTACTGCATTAGGTAGGAATGTGCAGTGTTGCATTTGGTAAAAAAAAAAGCGTTTGGCAATAAAATGTTTGCTGCAATGATATGACATTTGGTATTTAAGTGGGAAACAATTTAACCTTCGGGCGGGCGCAATGCATCTGACAGATTAAGTGACCAGTTTTTGTTGCGCCAATCAGCGATATGAAAAGGTAGAGATCTGAAACTCACAGTAGCTTAGTCTTTATCGATCAACTACCCAAAGCAGTTTTCAGTTTCTATCTACCATTTGTCTGAGGGGCGGGAGGGGATGAAATAATCTCTCAGATGTATTGCGCCCGATTGTGTTACTTTCTCCTTTTCTATGAAAATTTCCACATGTTATACTCTTCACATTGCGTAATAACGTTGTGTTGACTTTTAGGTTCCCCAAATCGTGCAATAGTGTCTTTTTAGTAAAATAAGTTCACATTTTTTAAGCGGTCGAGTTGTTGGAGGTTTTTTAAATATTGAAGCTAATGAAAGCGGAATATTCTTAGAAAATTGAAAATGTGAAGGGTATCAAACTTTCTGAGCCAGTTTTTGTTTCTAAAAATTCGTAGAACTGTTTCAAAAAGACAATGCAACTATAAATAAGAGTCTAAAATATACAGAAACTTAGTTTCATCCCTTATTCTGCACTTAATCTGTCAGATGCATTGCGCCCGATCGTGTTAGGATTAGTATTGCGCCCGCCGGAAGGTTAAAAGGAAATTTTCACTTAAATGATTTCAATAATTTTTGTCTGATTTATGTTTTTGGAGCAAAAGGAAAGAACGTTTTTAAGGATGAGTCAATTATGCTTAGAGAGTTCGGCACCTGAAATAATGGTTACGAAGAGGATACGCATTTCAGTCATATTATAGCGTACGAAAAATGTAAGCTTGAATTATTGGATTTAGGTTAGGCTTCTCTACAAAAATAAAATGAAAAATGTTTCCTATAGCTGAGTGGATGAAAAATCCTGTCTTTTGCCTTCCTTCAACGCATATTCATACTTACTGACTTTCACTTTAAACAAACTAAACCTTTGCGGGTGTTGAACTTTCACAAACGTCCGAATATTTTCTGACATTGCCCCAAAACTGAAGTTTCTCTTTTACTTCAATTTAGTACTCATGTGTGAGTACTTAAATAAAGTGATGAACTCTCTTCTAACTTCGTATTTCAAGTGCATATATTTGGTCAAAACCGCACTTTAACTACTAGTGGGTACTTTCCGATGCAAAGGACGAATTCCATTAGAAAATTCACGAATCCAATTGAAATTTCGGTGCAGTGAAAAAGAGAGGACTTGCAAATTTTTTTATAGTTAATGCAACTGTAAATTAAGTGCATTTGTACACAAATTCGACGAGGTAAGCGATAGCTGCCACGGAGAAGTGCGCTAGAGAACCATGTCTATGTCCCTATAGAGTAGTCGACGATTTCGGCGGTGCTTTGGCAGTGGGCTGTATTGGCGGAGGAGTCTCGATAGATAGATAGATTCAGCAGAAAACGTTTTAACGCAGTAAGAATGTTTTGTCGGTGTACTGCGTTTGTATTTCCACGTGTTCGGAAGTGAGAATAAATCATTTCTACCGCCCCGTAATGACTGATGTGAACGTTACCCTTAACATTATATAATTATATAATGACAAAGACCACCATCGCTCCTATCTAACACCACCCTTTTCCCTACTGTTCTAGTCCCTAGTAATAATAAACAACTAAAATTAGTCGTGCTCTGTGGCCGTGATCGTTCGGTTGCCACTCTGTGAAATAGACACTCATAGAGAAACGAGTTTCCAAACTCGGCACGACTCGTCGCAAGTTTATTATTCAGAAGAAGACGATAAGAAATATTCTTATCGTAGAATAATAAACTAACAATGCGACTAGGAAGTGGCTGACAACCGTATCACACTCCGAATTCAGTTATCTTTGTAACGTTGATGACTACACACGGTAGTCATAAACGCACCATGCTCCACTAGGAGTTACGGTTATCGAGAGAGAAAATTATGTATTACTAAAATAAACTAACTAACTTCGGGTTTGCTCTATTTGTTTAGATTCAGAAACGCTGCACCGTGATAAATAGGAGACCACGTGCACAAGACCCCAAAACTCCTCATCACAAAGTGACTAAAGTCTGCCGTTTTTGTGAAAACATCGTTAATGGTAACAAGTACGTCGGCGTCGAATAAAAAGCCAAAGATGCACGGCTCCAAAGGGAGCAAACTGGGCTTAAACATAAATGGACAGTTTTTTGGGAATATGTGTGTCAATAATGTGTAGGTCTTGCAGATCTTAACAAAATATGCAGAATCTATAACAATCTGTGCTCACTTCAGGGATAGGGTTGCCGCCTGCCTGTTGCTGAGAAAATGTATGATTCCTTAATAGCTTAGTAATAATTTCAATTGGCAGAGGCCGGTTTTGATTATTTAATTTAAGAAAATATCCAAAATGAAATCCCCAGACTAGGGCTCCCACTTTACTGCGATGGAAGTACATTAACTACAATTTTTACGAAATGTGGTCATCTAATACACCATTACATTTCTCTTCGAAACTATATGTTCGCATTCACACCAACGTGTTACAGATACGCCACTAATGAGCAAGAAAGCGGTTAAAAATGACTAAGTTAGAATTCCGTATAATTGAGACAAATAAGAGACAAAAAAAAAACGAGAAAAAATCAACAAGCTATCGTTCTCCAAATTTACATAGAAGATTCACTTTAACCAGTTAAATTGAAGTCCTCAAAGGGGGAAAGGTAACGTGGCCGCTGTAATAACACCGTTGTATAACGGTACGATAGAACAACAGTCGGTCGGGTCGAATTACGGTACACGGTCAGTTACAAATTTTTAGCTAATCTGGCCCCAAATTCTAAATTCAACAGTCGCTATGTTGTTGTTGTTGTAGCGGTGCAGAAGGGTGTGAGTCGCTGTGCATGTCTGTGGATGTGTTCTAAGTTTCGTCGTCGTTCTCGCCTATTGTCTCAAGCGACAAGAACGTAGCAGCTGCAATAGGGTTGTCCCATAATGCCCTCGGAGTGAGGTTAGTGGGTGCAGCGGGGCATCGAAACAGGTGGTCCACATCGTGTGGCGCACCACCGCAGCTCGGACAAATGTTCTGTATGTCCGGGTCTATTCGAGATAGGTACGAATTGAGGCGTGAACAAAAGCCCGACCTAAGCTGGGCTAGTGTCACTTTTGTGGCTCTCGGGAGCCTAGTCTCCTCAGGCGGTATGGGTGGTGGGGGCACTGAGAGGACTCTATTCGGACGTAAACTCCCTATTGACCGATTCACAACGGTTTTGTGAATATCTGCGATGGCCGCATGGTATGCTGTATTATCGTATATATCGGGAGGTATCCGTTTGTATCTCTGGACGTTTCTCTCGAGATCTCTGAGTCCACTCCTGACATGTCGTGGAGAGGGAATGTTGTCCATGAGATGATGGTTTGGGTGATCCTCTCGATAGCAACCGACCAGATATTGTAAAGACAAGAGGTGATTATGATCGCGCACTGATAACATGTTGGTTTCTTGATGAAGATGATCCTGGGACGACATGAGATGGCAACCTGTAGCGATACGTAGAGCAGCGTTCTGGCATACCTGGATCTTATTCCAATTTGTGTCACAAACGGTTTGCGACCACACCGGTGCTGCATAGCTAGGTATTGCCCTACCTATCGCTTTTTAGGTGACCAACATAGTTTCTTTGTCCTTGCCCCAGGAACTCCCGGCTAGTGCCTTTAGGACGTTGTTTCTACTGCGCATTCTGTCGACTACGTTCTCGACGTGATCTTTCGACTTCATCATGGTATCTAGATAGACACCTAGGATCTTGGGGTTGGTAACAGTAGGAACAACGTCTTCAGCATGCTTACCAGTACGGATCGCAAGCACTTCCGAAAATTCCTGCGTCCAGGTGGTAAGAAGAGTTGCAGTACATTTAGACGGCGAAATGACTAGGTTGCGGATACTGAAAAGCTCCACCAGTTTTTCAATATAGTCATTTAGTCGAGCACACATGCCGTTTAAATCATTCCCCGAGGTGAGTACGGTGCAATCGTCCGCATAGGAAATTAGTTCGATACCTTCCGGTGGTGTTGGAAGGCTCGTCAGGTAGATGTTAAACAATGTAGGAGAGAGTACGCTACGCTGTGGAACTCCCTGCTTAATTTTTCTATGCTTTGAACAACTGCCTCGAAACTCTGTGAAGGATTGCCTCCCAGCTAGATAGTTGGCAATCCACCTAACCACTTGTGCAGGAATATGCATATTTAGGAGATCGGCCAACAGCGCAGAGTGAATGACCGTGTCGAAGGCTATCGACAGGTCAAGGGCTACTAGGACGGTTCTGTCACAGGGCGGTTTCTGGTTGAGGCCATTTTGGATGTGATGAGTGATCATATCCAGAGCTGTTGTGGTGCTATGCATCTTCCTGAAGCCATGCTGGTGAGAAGCTAGCTCAGCATGCAATACAAGGGTGGGGTGGATGAGTGCTTCGAGTGTCTTTGCAACGGGTGATAAAATTGTGATTGGACGGTAGGATTCGGCGAGTTTCGCGCTTTTACCGGGTTTGAGAAGGGGGATGATTCGTCCCTTTTTCCAGAATTCAGGGATGACAAGCGTGGATATCGACAGGTTGAAAGCCATCGTTAGATATTCGATGGCCGGAAGATCTATGTGTTTCATCATGGTCATTGAAATGCCATCTGGTCCAATGGCCTTAGATTTTTTCGCATTCTTGATTGCTGCTGAAACTTGGTCCGCTGTATAGGTAGGGATGATGTCAACCGTTCGGTTGCGAATCCTTATTTTTATCTTGCAGTTGAGTATCTTGATCTTGGGGTGTTCAATAAATTGCTTATTGAACAAGCTCGCGCAGAGTTTTGGATTTGCGGTGGTTTTCTTGCCGAATCGGATGGCTACACTGCCTTTGTCTTTCGTTGGGTGAGACAGGGCGCGGACCGTAGCCCATAGTTTGCTGACACCTTGTGAGAGGTTGCAGCTATCTAGATGCTCGTTCCATTTCTCTTTTTTGTAGGTGTTAACTAGTCGATTTATTTCGGAGTTTAGCCCCTGAATTCTGGGGTTTGCCGGATTTGCGCGTCTTAAATCGTCCCGCTCGTCGGCTAACCTTGGGGCAGCAGTTGGAAATTATGGCCGAACTTTTGGGATACGCCCTGTCGGAATGAAGCGAGCTGCCGCTTTGACAATGACGTTCCTAATATTCTTTTCAGCTTCCCTAGCATTCGTTGGAGTAGTTAGCGCGGCGAACTTCGTCGAAGTGAACGCAGTGAAACCCTCTTAATTTGCCTTTTTGTGGTTGATAAACGTACGCCGTTCTGATGTCGTCAGTTCAGCTGGTTTATCATTAGTTATTAATACGGGGAGGTGATCGGATTGAAGAGATCTGGTTGTCTCCCAACTGTAATATATGTTGGCAGGATCGCCATGTAATATATGTTGTGTTGAGTCAGCATAGAAAATAAAAGGAAAGAAACTACTATGTAGCAATTGGTTTTGAACGGGATTTATCTGAGCATCCGTCCCTGCTCATAACTAGGCAAACTAAGTGCCGGAATGATATTGCAAAGTATAAATTTCGCAAATAGTTTGCAGAATCGAGTCTGCAAACTAACCGAGTTTATGCCAAATTACGGCAGGCAACTGGTGATGCCAAACTTACCATTTTCTGCCAATAAACGGTAAGCAGTGGTTCCAGTGGTTCTGCAGAAAGTGAAATAGCTTTAAGTGAAACAAAGGCAAGTAGTTGCCGGTTATAGTTTCGTTCTAAAACTAATTATTTATTCTAGCTTTCTTAACCTATTTATACAAAAATTTACAATGAATTATTACATACTAAACGTGTGAATTCAGGAAGAAATGCTGATGGTGCATTTCTCATAATTCCCCGTGTGACTTGACATCTGATTCAAGTTCACACGTATCCCAACATAGAATCGCGAATTTGAAATGCAGACAGACTGCTATCATCTTACAGATGAACGAAATGACTTTGTACTGTACTGTTTTCATGGTTCTTGTGCTAACTATGTTTATTATTAAATTTGATTCTTGTTTTCTATGCGGGCATGTTTGTTGTGGAATTATGATTCTTTGGTTGTAGGTGGTATTGTATACATTGTATGTATACATTGTATACATACATTACAGGTGATATTGTATACATTGTATGTATACATTACACAAAGGGTTTCACTTATCATAATGGCGCTCACCATAGTTATGTCAGGAGAACTATGGCAGGCACCAGCGACGCGTGTAGACGAAATTCCAGTGAGTGCGCAGAAGTCTGATGGGTCTAATTTGGACGCGATATCTATACCTCTGGCATCATTAGCGAGAAGAGAGTGCCAGAGTTCGTGATGGGCGTTAAAGTCGCCAAGTAGGATCCTATGCTGTCCTGTGAGGAGTGGACCAATATCGAACTTATAGCCAGAGCCACAGCTGGATGCAGGTGGAACATAGATGTTTATAAGTTCGATATTGGTATTGCCGGATTTAACGGCAATAGCTTGCATTTCCGCCGTGCCGTCGTTGAAACGAAGATCTAATACACTGTATTGCACGGTTCTGTGTATTAGGAATGCGAGCCCTCCTCCTGGATTAGGACCCTGCCTGCCGACTCTATCGCGCCTCAAAAGTATGTAATCGCCGCGGATGTTAAATTGGGGAGTTGATGGTTTGAGCTTTGTCTCCTGGAATGCCCCTATCAGAATTCTGCGCATACTCATGAACTGGACTATCTCACCGAACTTCTGACGGATACCATTGCAGTTAAACTGCAATATTGTGAGTGGGGTGTACACTGCTGCAGGGTGTGCAGGTGTTAAACTAGAGCGATTATGTCTTGTTGTATTGTTTACTGCGGGTGGCGGTGATGGAGAGCTTGGGCCAGGAATGGCTGGAGACGGTGGTGGGCCATTAGCTTGTGAGCTAGGGCCTGGGGTGGCTGGGGGCCGACCCGCGTGCAGACACCCTGGACCAACAAAGGACAACTTGTCATAATCTCTCATTTTCCTAAGGCCTGAGCAGTAGAAATGACACCATTCTCTGCAGCAGGTACACCTCACGGACCTGGCATTCCCGAAGATACGTCGGTTGCATACACAGCAGATGTAGATTTCGGGACCTGGATTGGTCTCGATGCCGGCGCGGATTAGAAGAATTGAGAGCAACCGCGCTGAGATGAAATGCTCCCAATTTGACGAAAAAACACATAGAACACATCCACACACATACACAGACATACACATCCCTCCTGCATCGAACCTTCATGGTTCTTACCATGGAGGGGTCTTTTGGCAACTCTTGGCCGTTTCGTTGGTGACGAAACGGGTGTGGTCCGCCCCGTAGAGGTTTGAAAAACCCGTGTGGCAGCAAGCTGCCATCGGGAATGGTCGCCGATAGGACCACAACTGCACGAATGCGTTATTCTCGGAAATTTTCGTGAATATCTCTTAAACAGTAAGTATGTATACTGAAAACTCAAATACAGTAGAACCCCGAAAATCCGGATATTCCATAATTCGGATTCGGATTTAAGCCCCAAATTTTCTTTGATTGGCAAAAATCTAAGAATTTTTATCTATCGTAGTGCGCCCTGGATTTTAGGAAACAGCTATTTCGACCACAAAATTAATTATTTATTATAGTTAAAAACAATTGAATTATGAGCAATTTTAGCATTACTGCCGTCTAACGGAGTCTCAAACTGTCTAAGTCTAAGTCTGAAACTTATGTTCAGCTTTTTTGTAGTTTTCTTTCTATATGAAGTTCTAGCCAAAATGCCGCCCCGAAAATTTGGCGCCATGACAATTGCGCGGCTTGTAGTTCAAACTCACTAGAGCTGCGCCTAGTCCAAGAATATGTATCTGCGCGGGATTGAAACCTTCATTCGCATACTTACTGCGTAATTGTTCGGAGATTGTTCGGTCCAGGAAAACAAACCTTGCACATTAACTGTTGATCTGTTGAAGGATCAGGCTGGTAAATTTGGTAAAATAAATAGAATCGAACGTAGACTAGCCTTTTCACGTTTCACTTTTATTGAAAAGACTTTGCTTGAATAGTACGAGTATTACGATAAGAAAAAAGTCCTGCAAATTTAAACGAATGCTATTAAGTGACTGGACTTTATATCACTCATGTGAGAAAATCAACAAATTCCCGACGCATTCAAGCGAAGGAACAAGGCTTCATATTACGCCAGTTAACTTATACCTCGCATTACTTATGCGTACTTGCGGAAGGTGTCGTCCTTTGGTATGTCTGTAGTAATTTGTCGGAGATAATTCACTTCAACTGGATGAACATCTGCTTCATGACCTCATATTTCAAGGCTACACAAAATAAGTGGTCGCTATTAACCACACAAGTTGCTTGGAAAAGGCAAACAAATCCTTTACGCCACCACCACACGATATGTCGTTAGAGTGCGATCCTAGTTACTCCGTGACACATCGCCTGCTTGGCTTGCCAGCACTGCCAGCTATTATAATGCCATTATAAAGCGATTTGTATGGATGACATTTTTCTCTGTTTCCACTGTATATATATGAGACAAAGCTCTCCTCTGCTGGTAGGTTTCTTTGGTATGCTTTTGCTTGCTATAACCTTTTTTTGCGGTGCGCTGTAACGCAAGCGACTGCCACACTAAAGCGAATTCTCATTTGGCTGTTCCCAATTGTTTAAATGGCCGTGTGGTAGCCACTTTGGTGTGAAACCATTATCTTCCAACAAAATGACTGAGCCTCTTCGTCCTTTCTTTTTACCATTCGTATACAGTTTCTTTCCATTTGAAACAATGCACTTGAATGGGTCAAGGACTATAAATTCCAGTTAGCTACTGTCTTACAAAAGCAGTTTTTCCATTATCTTAAGATGAAGGCTGTGTGTTGCGCTTCGCTGTGACAGATAAAAAGCATCTGCACGGGGCGATTCTCTATGCCAACATAAGGAAATGGTTATATGAATGCCGCCGTAGGATCTTTTCATCATCATCAGCATGTAGAAAAGATATTCAGTGGAAGAAAAATCCTTTTGAATGTGAAATTGTTTGCTGTGTAGGTGCATGAGTGTAGAACTATTTTATCACCACTAGGTATAGGCACTAGTGAACAACACCGAGTGTTTCTTTGGGTAAGTTCTTTATGCCGTCGCTTAAGTTGATGATATTTCTTACGTTAAATATCAACACCTCTTGAATCGTAATATCTTAGAAGACTTTAATGTTGCACTATGATTTTAGCGTATTAGCCATTTGGCTAAGGTTATGCTCCATTTCAATCCTCAAATGAATAGTCATAGGCATCCAATTAGAAAAAAATTCAAAGAACCGAATCCAATGTCCTGTTGCATCAGACCTTTATTTTTATTTTTCCAACAGTCTCTTACGCTATTGTTTTTCAATAATGCCCATATCAAACGAAAATCGAACATTTCTTAAAAAATAGAATAAATAACTCACGATTAGGAACAACCAAAGTTCAATCCCCCAATCGCACAGTCATGGCATCACTCACTTAATCACATAAACGGCATAAACCAAAGTCAGTTTGTCAGCCAACAGCCATAATCGGTTTGAGGCAATGGCATTTGGAAGGAGCAGGCTAAGGATGTGAATAGGTTTCAAATTTTTTCTCCTAAACGAATAAATCGCCACGATGTGTTCGTACGTGTATTTATGGGAGGCCAGCAAATGCAAGGCCACCCAATGCGGTTGAACCCTCCATATAGAAAAGATACATATGATATTACTTCAATACGGCGACACACTAACACTCAGATGATGATGGCATCCAGTTAATATTTTTTTTCTCAAACCCTATTCATCCTAACTTTTTCATCTTATGCCAACTTTTATAGACATCTCAGATAAAAGTGATATATCTGCTCGATAAATTCTTGTCACGTTTTAAAAATATTTTTGCTTTTTACGCCGTTCTAGACAGGGATTTTTGCGAGTCAGTATGCATGCTTGTTTAGTCCCATAGGGGAGCTAGCTACAGTTTTCCCCCGAGGAGTTTCCTCTCTCGAAATACATGACCGATGCCACGACCCACAAGTTTGTTGCCTTTTTGACTCGTGCGAAACTCGCCGGACGCCCATCTTTTCTGTGTCATTTAACTTCGTATACAATGGGTGAGGTTACGAAACACCACTGTTGCGTATGTTCCGCAAAGATGTGCCGTTTGCGGATTAGAAGCAATCTCTGGTTATTTTCGTTTTCATGTTCCACTATAAGAAAGACAAACGAAGATAACCGGAGATTATTTCTGATCCGCCAAGGGCAGTTAGGGAATTAGAATGGCAAACATGTTTGCGGAACATACTCAACTGTTGTGTTTCGTAACCCCACCCAATGAGTGTGTGTACTTTTTGTATGTTACTTTGTTGTTCTTGTAGCTGTTATCCTTTTCTTGATACAATACACTATGCATCTCTGAATCGAGAAAGCAGTTTGTTGTCCTGGAATGAGCGTGTGAATGATGCAAATGGGATTGACTCCTCCCTGGAGATTTAATTGTACAAATAAAAAGTCGATTGTTGTCGCGATATGTAAATTGGGAAAGTGCGATTTACAAAAGGATGAACATTTCTGTGTATGGTATGGAATGGATTGGCAGTGATGTGGATGAGAGGTAATAAATTGGAACATTCATCGTAAGCAACAAAAATAAGAAAGTGTATGAAGATTTTTCTTTCATTTAAATATGAACTTCGGCATTCAAGCGTCGTCGGTATATGCGTTATAATTGGAGCATTTTGGAGCTGCCATAGAAGTCACACTACCCAAAGAATGTGCTCCTTGGGGAATTGTATATTTCAAAAATCCAAACTACCCTCAGTTAACCCATTTTAAGTATGTTTGCAACTTAAAAATTTTCTGCAGTGAAGTTCCAGAACTTGTTGCATGTTTTTGATATTTGTTGAAGTATTTTGTTGGCTTTCAGAAAATATGCCATGTACTCCACCACCTACCCCCCTGCGAGCTCCAATAGGGGGTTGAAAAATACCTTACAAATGGGCCTGTTTTTAGTCAATAAAAATAAGTATTTTTTATTTTAGTAATTTTTGAAAAGTCATTAGTTTTGATAGACAAAAGTTCAAAATAGTCGATAAAACAACTAAAACTTATATTTTGCATTGATGAAAGTGTTTACGAGTCGTGCGAAAATGACTGTTCGAGTTTTCTAACCATGGCCATACGCTGCAAACCAATCGTGTCTCATCGCGTTCGTACAAATAAATAGATTCCGTTATCTTTCCGGATCTCGTTTTGTTCTGCGGTGAAAAATTGCATTCGATTATTAATCGCAGGTCAGTGTAGAAGCATTAATTGTACAACTTGACATTTGTGGCCAGAAGTGAATTATAAAATACGGCAAAGTAAGTATGACCCGGTATAGTGGCCTGGTTGTGTAATTTAGGTATTACATATTTAGCATAAATTTTCTATTAGTTGTTGATGCGGACATAATGAGTGATAGCCATACCTCCGAGGACTTCTCAATCCGCCGCCGCAAGGCCCTGACGGTAAGCGAAATTCTGGACAAATTAGAAAATAACAGTGAGGACGAATTTGACATCGTTGCGGCAATTCCTCCAGAGAAATTCGATGGCATAACCGATGAGGAGGACATTGATGATGAAGATATGGCTGCTAATGAAGAGCTGCATAAAGATTTGGCTGGAACTTTTGAATTCGAGACAAAAAAGGATCGACAAGGACTTACCGACTTTGAAGACAGTGCTCCTTCTGTTAGTCTTAGGCGGTCAAATCGAACAAGTGGCAATGAGCCGCCTCAGAAAATAATTAAATTATCGTCATGATCTACATCTCAGTGGAAAAACGTGCCCAAAGAGTCCGAGTTACCCTTTGAGCTCATAAACAAGCCAGATGATTTAGAAGAACTGCGAATCAACATACAAAATGAGCTAAAAGATAAATCTCCTTGCGACATTTTTAACTTGATTTTCGATAACGACCCAGCTAGACAATTGTCTCCGATACCCGACGGAATCGATAAGTCCTCGATTATATAGCGATAGCTGCCATCGAAATGTCTCCAGTAACCTACTGAATCGATCCAATTTCGATTATTTACGTCCAATTGTCTCCGATACACAACAGAATCGAAATGTCTTCGATCCCAAATCGAAGACCTACATTCAGTTGTCTTCAATATCATTGTCATCAAAGAGTAATCGATCCGAAAACGATGACTTTTTATCCATTTGTCATAGATACCATCTAATCGAAATGTCTTCGATCACATATCGATGACTTTCACCTAAATGTCTCTGAATTAAATTGAAATTGTCAAAAAATAAAACAACTAATTTATTCTCGTAATTAGTAATCCTAGATAGCTTAGGTGTAGGACGTAGGACTACGAAACTATAGGTGCCCGGTTCAATTCCCAGTAGAAGCAAAATGTAAAAAGGTTAAAGTTTAAATAAGGTAAAATAGATAAAAAAAATTAAAAAAAAAGGCAAAAAATAAAAAATAATAATTTTTCACCGTAGTCCGTAGTGGTCGATTCTACATCAACGATAGTCTTCAGAATAAGATCGATTCCAGTTCTCACTTTCGGTATCGAAAAAACGGCCAAGCCCATACAAATGTCTCCATAGTTTGATCGAGAAAGTCATCGATTCCTTAATAGAAGGCGTTCGATTCTTTATCGATGAATTGTCGATTCTGTTCTAACTGGGGAAGTGCTCGAGCTTATAGTGACTGAAACAAAACGGTATGCTCTGCAGCACAACGATGCTCAATTTGCCGAAATGTTTAACGTGAGATTACTTAAAAGATTTCTGGGTATTTTAATATTATCGGGGTACAATAAGTTACCCCAAGTTAATTGCTATTGGTCTCAGAATCCAACCCTTGGGTCACCAATTGTTCGCCAAACAATGCCACGGGCAACTTTTCGCAAGATTAAGCAGTACCTGCATTTTCAGGACAACGATAACCTTGATCGCTCAGATAAATATACGAAGATTCGCAAGTTATACGTTACTGTCAACACCAAGTTTATGCAATTTGGCGTTTTTGAGGAGCATTTGTCCGTCGACGAACAAATGTTGCCCTATTTTGGGCGCCACAGTTGCAAAATGTATATGCGGAACAAGCCAATAAAATTTGGATATAAGACTTGGTGTATGGCTGGGTCCAATGGTTATGTCTTTCGTATACAACCTTACGGAGGAGCGCGATCAATATGATAAAACCCTTGGATTGGGCGCATCTGTTGTCATGGATATGGTAAATCAACTAGAGTTCATGGAGCGACACCAATTATATTTCGACAACTTTTTCACATCCCATTATCTGATGAGCATGTTACGTGAGAAAGGTATTTCCGCAACTGGAACAGTTCGAAATAATCGTTTGGGAAAGCCTAATCCAGATCTTAAAAGTGGCAAGGGTCTACCAAAAGGTAAAGTTTCTTCAGAAATATATTCAAAAATATTTATAACGACTGGTCATTTAATTATTATTCATAATAGGCGAGTTTGGTGCTAAGTTTGACGAAGCTAATTAAATCATATGCTGCAAGACATATGCTTTGGCAAGACAAACGAGAAGTGACATTACTGTCCAACTTCAACGGATTGTACCCTTTGGTACCGACGAAAAGAAGACAGAGAAGGGAAGGTAATCAACCGGGACAAATAATTGTGCAGCAACCGAAGTTGATTGCTAACTATAACTCGTTTATGGGCGGGGTTGACTTACACGACAATGCGGTATCAAATTACCGAATATCCATCCGTTCGAAGAAGTGGTGGTGGCCACTGTGGTTGGGTGTTTTGGAATCAGCAATAGTCAATGCGTGGAAGCTTGACTGTGTTGTAAAGAAGAGTCTAAATCAGCTGAAAGTTTCTCAACTAACTTTCAGGGTTGATCTGGCGACGAAACTTTGCTGACACCTGACGATACGGAAAATCAATCTTCGACAGAAGAATCGGCAGAAGAAGGACCGTCGAATTTACCGCGTTTGTCGGGGCAACATCAACTTGTTGTACAACCGGACAATAAAGCTAGGCGCTGTAAGGTTTCTCATAAGCCAACTGTACGAATGTGCAAGAAGTGTCAAGTACATTTGCACATGAAAAAGTGTTTTGCTACCCACCACAACTGGAATGAATAACAGTAAGAATAAAAAAAATTTACCTTTTAATAAGATTCCGCAGAATAAACATTATTATCGAAACATCAGGTAGCGTTTTCACATTTTTTTACTAACCGTTTAATCCCTTACGCAAAGCAGTTTGTCATAGGTCGTGTGCACCGGAGAACATGCAGAAAGTGATTTCCACTAATTCCAATCTGTGACCGGTGACACGTTTGTAATGTATTTATTGGTACCTTATCCTCTGAAGAACACATTTTTCATGTTCACCGGTAATGTATCACCGGTGAACATGAAAAATGACCTGAGGAGAACTATTTCTTGTGTGATCACCAGTGACACATTAGGACGTAGCGTGTAAAATTGTTTTACCGAAAATAAAATATTGATGGTCGCAAAATATTTCATTTTGTTGCATAATATATTAAATCAGTAGGTGACAATGAAATTGTGGTGAACGGCCATCGTTCGAGTAACCGAACAGTCGATTCTGGATAAACTAGCAAAGATAGCCGATAGCAACTCTGTAAATTCCAACGGAGAAAACTAACATCCACGTAAGAAAAGTTTTTGTTAACAAAAAAAAAAAAACACCAAAACTGTAATTCCTATACTGTACTTTGCCGTTTCAAAATGTGTTTTGACAATAAAACAATTTTCCCAAAATCAAATTCAGCACCAAACGTTTGCGTTAAAATACATAAAAAAAACATTGTTGATTCGAATATTCTTGTACAGGGTGTCCCGCATTAGGTGGTCAATACTGTAAGGGTTGATAGCGCAACTTATTTCAGCAAGAAAATTACCAATACAATCTGATTTTTTTTACCGTTACCTTGTTATCGCTCTTTTTGTGAAAGTCATCGAAAACCGCGCCTTGTCATGCAAAATCATAATTTGCTGCCCTCCTGATGACTTAATCCAAGATTTGATTTCAGTTTCAGAAACTGCATAAAATTTCACAAAAACTGAAGTTTTTCCTGTTGCCAACATTATCGCCAATTTCAAGATACAACGAGACCGAGTTCTAATCGTGCGAATAGCACGATGAGTGTATACCCTATACCCATATGTGCAGACCTAGAATACGCGTAAAACCGGAAATATTCAATTTCATTTTTTTAAGGGGAAGGGGGTAGATGGGTCGAATCTTGCACATCTTTAACATCTTATAACGGCATCTAACAGCTATCATTTGCTATAAATTTGAAGTTTTTCGCGACATTCTATCAAAAGATATGGCGGAATATTGCTTTGTAGGAGATGTAGGGGTAGGGGTAGTCAGACCTTCTCCACTTTCCACCAACTGAAAGCATATGTCACAAATAGGCATTGTTGAAAATTTCAGGTCCCTAGCGATATTCTGTCGAAAAATATGGCCAAATTATACTACCACGGAGGGGTCATTTGTATGGGAGGTAGGGGAACCCTTGGTCCGATTTGGCCCATTTTCAATACCATCCAAGCTTTTATCAAAACAATCATTTGGCCAAAATTTCAAAACGCTAGCCTTATTATTTCGGGAGTTATCGTGCGAACTGACAGACACACGGACGGACAGACAGACAGACGGACATGGCTTATTCGAATCAGGGACCGACCCTGATCATTTATATATATACTTTGCCATACCTGCGGTGGCTCCTTTGAGGTGTTACATAAATCGTCGTAACAAAAACAATATACCCTATACCATCTTATGGGTATAGGGTATAAATATACCCTATACCATCTTATGGGTATAGGGTATAATTACTCAAACTTGATAGAAACTTTAAACATATTTTTTCATCGAAAATTCAAACAGTAATTTCATAACGGTGCTTTATACGTACAAAGTTGATAAAAGTGGCTTCAACATGTTAGCTTTCCAACGGTATATCACTTTTCATATTTACATTGCGGGATTTTGGAATTACACATTTTGGATGTAAAAAACCAAGGTAATTATTTTCGCAATTTTAAAAATTTTTTAAATAAAAATGAAAATAAAGTTTTGAATATGAGAAAGAACCAATAAACTAAAAATATTAACTAATGATTAAATGGGTCTGGTTGATGAATTGGAATAATGCTGCTGAAATTGGCCTCCTCCATTTTGTATGCAGACTCGACACCTTCGGCGCATGGAAGAAACGTCTCGAAGGATTTCAGGAAGTGTCTCGAAGGATTTCAGGGGGGGGGGGTTTCCTTTATGTTGTCAAACGCATCATTAATTCGCTGCAGCAGCTGTCCCCGGAAGGTATTCGGCTGGGAATAGACATTGTTTTTTAAGTTACCCCGTAAAAAAAATCTAGGGGAGTAAGGTTGGGACTTCTCACAGGCCACGCAACTGTCCCAAATCTGCCAATCCACTTTATGAGAAATTCGTATTCCAAATATTCTTTGATAGATCTTGCATTATGAGCGCGGCACCCGTATATCTGCCATAAATAGCAAATATTAAATTTTCTGCTATAAGTACCGTTGCATTTGCCAAACAATGTACAACATTTTAAATAGCTTGCAGTTCTGGTCAAAATAATGTAGCGAGATTCTATCCAGAATTATAATAGCCTTTGTTTGCCTTTTTTCCAGTAAAGGGAGAATTGTTAGCGATTCCACTGAAGTCTTGTTTTTTACCATTCAATCCATTTTTCCGTAAAATTCTGCAATGTAAATATAACGAGACCGAGTTCTAATCGTGCGAATAGCACGATGAGTGTATACCCTATACCCATGTCCAGACCTGAAATGCACGCAAAACCCAAAATATTCGATTTCATATTTTTTGTGGGGGAGGGAGGGGTAGATGGGTCGGACCTGACACGTCTTTATTACCTTGTCAAGGCATCCAACAGCTACCATTTGATACTAATTTGGAGGTTTTCGCAACAGTCTATCAAAAGATATGGCTGAATATAACTTTGTAGGGGAAGTAGGGGTAGGGGTAGTCGGACCTATTCCACTTTCCATCAACTCAAAGTATAAGTCAGAATGAGACATTGATCAAAACTTCAAGTCGATAGCGATATTCGATATCTTATGGGTATAGGGTATAAAAAGTGATACATCGTTGGAAAGCCAACATGTTGAAGTAACTTTTGTCAACTTTGCAGAGTTGTACGTGTAAAGCACCGTTATGAAATTACTGTTTCAATTTTCGATGAAAAATCTGTTTTAAAATTTCTATTAAGTTTGAGTAACTGTATCTTGAAAGTGGCGATAATGTTGGCAACAGAAAAAAATTCAGTTTTTGTGAAATTTTATGTAGTTTCTGAAACTGAAATGAAATCTTGGATTAAGTCATCAGGAGGGCTGCAAATTATGATTTTACATGACAAGTCACGATTTTCGATGATTTTCACAAAAAGAGCGATAACAAGGTAACGGTAAAAAAAAGTTCCGATTGTATTGGTAATTTTCTTGCTGAAACAAGTTGTGCTATAAACCCTTACAGTATTGACCACCTAGTGTGGGAGACCCTGTATACTCAAACTTAACAGAAATTTTAAAATAGATTTTTCATCGAAAATTCAAACAGTAATTGCATAACGGTGCTTTATACGTACAACTCTGCAAAGTTGATAAAAGTTGCTTCAACATGTTGGCTTTCCAACGGTATATCACTTTTCTTATTTACATTGAAGAATTTTAGGTAAACACGCATTGAATGGTCAAAATCATGGCTTCAGTGGAATCGTTAACAATTTTCCCTTGACTCGAAAAAAGACATACAAAGCCAATCATAATTCGGGAAAGAATCTCGCTACATTATTTTGACCAGAACTGTAAGATATTTGAAATTTGGTACATTGTTTGGCAAATGCAACGGTACTTATAACGGTTAAAATTTAATATTTGCTATTTATGGCAGATAGACGGGTGGCCGCTTATAATGCGAGACCTTTCAAAGAATATTTGGAAAACGAATTTCCCGGAAAGTGGATTGGCAGATCTGGGACAGTTGCGTGGCCTGCGACAAGTCCCGACCTTACTCCCCTAGATTTTTATTTATGGGGTAACTTAAAAAGCAATGTCTATTCCGAGCCGATTACCTCCAGGGAACAGCCACTGCAGCAAATTAATGATGCTTGTGACAACATTAAGGAAACCCCTCCTGAAATCCTTCGGGACGTTTCTTCCATGCGCCGAAAGTGTCGACTCTGCATACAAAATGGAGGAGGCCAATTCCAGCAGTATTATTCC
The DNA here is from genome assembly GCA_949715475.1 of Microchrysa polita. Taxonomy (NCBI): domain Eukaryota; kingdom Metazoa; phylum Arthropoda; class Insecta; order Diptera; family Stratiomyidae; genus Microchrysa; species Microchrysa polita. Next base: position 15,181,149 of record OX454417.1, on the reverse strand, counting down.
AATTCATCAAACAGACCCATTTAATCATTAGTTAATATTTTTAGTTTATGGGTTCTTTCTCATATTCAAAACTTTATTTTCATTTTTATTTAACAAATTTTCAAAATTGAGATAGTAAAATATGAAAAATAAATGAATAAAATTTCAGTTTAAATAATCCGATAAGCAAATAATTACCTTGTTTTTTTATATCCAATATGTGTAATTCTAAAATCCCGCAATGTAAATATGAAAAGTTATATACCGTTGGAAAGTCAACATGTTGAAGCAACTTTTATCAACTTTGCAGAGTTGTACGTATAAAGCACCGTTATGTAATTACTGTTTGAATTTTCGATGAAAAATCTATTTTAAAATTTCTATTAAGTTTGAGTAACTGTATCTTGAAAGTGCCGATAATGTTGGCAACAGGAAAAACTTCAGTTTTTGTGAAATTTTATGTAGTTTCTGAAACTGAAATCAAATCTTGAATTAACTCATCAGGAGTGCTGCAAATTACGATTTATCGTGACAAGTCACGACTTTTGATGACTTTCACAAAAAGAGCGATAATAAGGTAACGGTAAAAAAAAATTCCGATTGTATTGGTAATGTTTTTGCTGAAACAAGTTGCGCTATCAACTCTTACAGTATTGACCACCCAATGCGGGACACCCTGTATATAAAAATGGAGCGATAAAAATGTATAGTAATTCATCAATTGAGAACGGCTGGGTCGATTTGGTTCAAATTTTTTTTCAGTTGTTTGCAATTGCCAGGAGAAGGTTTCTACGAAAGAAAATTTTGGGAAAAGTCGGAAAATTGGAAAAATCGAAGTAATTTTACAATTGAGAACGGCTGGGCCGATTTGGTTAAAAACATTTTTTCAGTTATTTGCAATTATCAGGAGAAGGTTTTTACGAAAGAACATTTTGGGAAAACCCTCCGGAAAATTGGGAAAATAGGAATGATTTGATGATTTTAGACGATGCAAAGGTGGAAAATTCGTTGTGAAGCTTTTGATAAATTCGAATAATTGTGGAGTTCATTGTGATAAAAGACAGCTGTGCTATGAATAACTATCAAACACGCGCAAAATTCACCAAGGGCAAAATTATGAGGACAGTGCATTTTCTCACACTTTTACCTCCATCTACATCTGTTCATATTGGCGTATCTCGGTAAATTTGCCTTATCGGAATGGTCTTCACTCCGAATAACTACATGGAGAGAAAAAATGTAGTGAAAGGTATTAAAACTGTAATAAAAACTGTTGCATTTGTAATGATTTTTGACCCTATTGCAACTGATGTAAAAGTTATTACATCTGTCATGAAAAATGTCATTGCGCTGTAATAAAATTAACAATTGGTTGGTAATAAAATTTGCCAGGAAGATAATTTGGGGATAATAGAAAAAATATAAAAAGTGTTTTTTTTTTGCTTTTTACCTTTTATTTATTTTTTACTTCTATTTTATCCTTTTTCCCTATTTTAGCTTTACTGTTTTACAATTTGCTTCTACTGGGAATTGAACCGGGGACCTATCGTTTCGTAGTCCTACGTCCTACACCTAAGATTACAAGTTATGCGAATAAATTAGTCGTTTTATGTTTTGGCAGTTTCATAATTATTACGCGCTCTTGGTAATTTCATGTACGAAAGGGTGAAAACTATTACACCATGCAATAATTATTATTACAGACAGTGGTGAAAATTACCATAAACAAAATAAATGTTACTATATCCATACGAATATCATTCAATGATTTTTGTCATTACACTGCAATTATTTTTACAATAGGCCAACACCAGTGCCGGATTAACCACGTGGCAGAAGGTGGCAAATGCCACGGGCCCCGCGCTTTAAGGGGCCCGCGTTTTTTTTTCAAACAAAAATAAGATGTTTTAAATTCATTTAAAATTTATAAAAAAAATTATAACAACCAAGATTCCAACGAAATTCTAAAAAGCAGTTCCTCTTAAATTGTTATAACTTAAAACACTTTATCGTTGAACAATATAGGCGAGGGTGTTCCAAAATTATAGCAAGGTTTATATTAAACAAAGCAACAAAAACATTGTTGTTGGACGGTGGATGTTGCATGCTCAAAAAATGATTTGAGTTATCCACCGTCCAGTTTGCCCATAGTGGGACAGCACAATAGTATGCATACTCCAGCGAGTTGCGGCACACAGAGTGTATTTCGAGCCGGTTTCGAACTAGTATTACATGGCGCGCTGCAATTCTCATCAGATGCCTCTACGTATGCAGCGCGTCATGTAATACCAGGAGAGGCATTACCGGACTCAACCAGGCAAAGGTGTACGATCCTCTTATATAAGACACGAAATACACCCTGGTATCGAATCATTTTTAAATGGGGCTTGGCAATGGCTAGCCACCGATTCGATACGGCCGCGTTTCTAAACTATGTGTCAGAGAACCCGTTGAGTCCGGTAATGCCTCTCCTGGTATTACATGACGCGCTGCATACGTAGAGGCATCTGATGAGAATTGCAGCGCGCCATGTAATACTAGTTCGAAACCGGCTCGAAATACACTCTGTGTGCCGCAACTCGCTGGAGTATGCATAAGGTTTATATTGCATGAAAATTGAAAAATGGTTAAAAGGCGGAAATGAATAACGGGAAATTTTTTTTTTTAAATTGACTCTGATAAATTATTTTGCTTATTCCTCAATAAATAATTATAACTTTTTTTTTGTGTTTTTTGCTTATAAACCTCCCAGTTTCAATAAACGTTTTTTATTGCATAAAAACTCTATGAAATTGTATCTTTTATGAATTTTCGTAATAATGTTTCTTAAAAGTTTTGTGTCTACTTTTGATGAAGGAGGGGCCATACATTTGAACCTTCTTGAAGTGTAATAACTGGTGAGAGATGATGCAATCTCTTGTTACGAAATCCGTTATGTGTCGAAGACATGACACATGTCTTCTGTATTCAAACGAAAACAGTTTTTAGTCAGGATATTCCTGGTAAATTTGTACTATATTAGAGGTGGTTACATCAAATTTTAAATACATACATAAATAACCCTGGTTAACACTCTGTTAAGTAACTCTGTCCAAAATTTGTATTGAGATCTATGAAAATCCGAGAAGTGCTCATTAAAAGTATGTAAAAGCAGCGGTTATCGATGCTAAGAGGTTAATAAGCAAAAAACTCGAAGAAACTGGTAAACTTATTTCGTGAAAAATAAACAAAACAATCCCTCAGGGTCTATTTAAATCGAAAAGGGTCTCCAACGTTATTAGTATCCACAATCTCGGCTTTTTAATCTGTTTTTGCCAAAATAGTTCCAAGTGCGGCTATAGTTATGACGGACCGAAAATTTAGTTTTTCCATTATAGAAAAATAACGGTTTGAAATTAAAGGAAACTTTTTTAAAAATTATTTGTCTTTTTAATGTCCCTTTTGTTTATAGTATGTGGAATAACTCTGCTCTCTCTGCTGAAATTTCCAAGGATCAGTCTGTCTTATGGTGCGGCTATAATTATGACAGGCAGTGTATATTTGCACACTTCCATAGAATTGAAAAATTACAATTAAATCTTTCACTCACAGTTAAACGTTATGAAAATGGGGGCATTATTACCTGTTGATTCAAAATTGTTTCACAAAAATTTTGTTTTTCATTTAAGTGTGTAAGTTTCCAATTGTGCATATAGGATATAATTGTTATTTCTTTATTCTATTGATATGTGAAAATGTATTGCCTATCAAAATCTTCAGTAATCGCTTACTTACTCCTTTGATTTTTGTCCCGCTGGAATGTGAATCTGAACCACTGTTCGTGGTGAATCTGTCTCAGTGCGTCTTGGCAATATGTACTTGGCTTTCAGTAGTAACGATCGGCGTTCCTAACGCATTGTCATTAGAGGTACGAAAATTTCATATTATGAATTTCAGCGAAAGTTGATCATTTTTGCGAATAGATAGGAAATGTTTTAACTGGTTCCATGGGCCCCGCACTCAACATTTGCCACGGGCCCCGCGTTCTCTTAATCCGGCACTGGCCAACACCAAACAACTGAATTGTAATCAATTTCACTTCATTTTAATAATTTTCACTACAAATTTAGTGAAATCGTATGTTGTGAATTTCATTGTATGATTTTATTGAATTCGTTGCACATTTTTCTCTCCGTGTACCGAAATACAAGCAAACTTCACTAAAAACTAAATTCTGAGAGTTAGCTTTTTCGAAACTTTGTACCATCTCCTGAAAGACTAACCGGATGAAGTGACCAACTATTCGACGGAATTTTTGAACTCGCTTGATGTGCCACGAGGCCCGCCACATAGTTTACAGCTGAAGGTGGGATCGATCATAATCATGTTGCGGAATCTGAATCATCCGAAATTGTGCAACGGTTCGCGGTTGTCCGTCAAGAAACTGCGCCTCCTGACTGCAAACTGTCCCAATCATGGTTTCTCCGGCAGCATTTGGAGAGGTAAGAAAGACATCTGCTGCGCTAACAGCAGAACATTTTTGAAAATGTTGTATAGTGCAGCGATTTTTTTTTACTACATCGATAAGGATTTTTTTACCATCTTCATCAACCAGGGGAGGGGCGACCAATTATTTCGGGCTCGCCGGGCTTTGTATCCCACAACCTCCTTTGCGACCCCTTTGATGGTGTCCTTGAGTGTATCCCTGATCTCAAGGGTGCCTTTGTTGCTAATGTTATCTAGCAAGGGCGTCAGCTTCTCCTCAAGGGCAGTCGTATAAGTGACCACCGTGGCATAATCCAACAATTTTTCAACCACAAAAATTTTTGCCGGGTTGAACCTCGAATGATGCACTGAAGAAATCCTGCACCTATAAGTCGCCTTCACCATATAGTGTTCAAAGTCAATATTTGCTCCACGATAGGACCGAACATCCATTATGCTCGATGCCCATCTCTTGCAGACAAGGACGTGGTCAATTTGGTTGACGGTATGTTGATCTGGAGATCTCCAGGTCTGCCTGTGAATGCGACGATGCGGAAAACAGGTAGAGCTAATGACCATATTTCTGCTGCGAAGTCTATTAGTCGTTGGCCATTGTCGTTACAGTCTTCATGGAGGCTGTACCCTCCAGTAATCCCTCTATGCCAACTTTCGTTTCCGACTTTGAAGTTAAAATCCCCTAGCAGCAATTTGACATCGTTTGATTGAAGTGAATCGAAGAGATTTTCTAGGCGGTGATAGAACTCGTCTTTAACCGCGTCTTCACTGACTTCGGTGGGGACATACGCGTTTATGAGCCAGATATTGAACAACCGGGTTTTAACCCTTCTGTCGGCACCTACTACAATATGCATATTCTATACCCAATAGGTCTGGGTGGACCTACTGCGAAAAATCTTTATTTTTTATAAAAAGTTAAATTTTTATCGGTATAATCATTCTACCCATTCTTTACAGCCATTTATAAACAATAAAAGCATTAAAATCTTTTTTGTAGATATTCTAGAAGCGTTTTTAAGAGGACATATTTTGAGGTGGTATTCGTACAAACATGTTTCTCCCTTTTTTTCTTCTATTTTTGCTTCTCTTTTTTCATTGCGTATCCGTACAGAAAGTTTGATCAAATTTACCAAGTCCAATATCTTTAAGGAAATATTTGGCACTCTGTTAGTAGATTTTATCGCGATATTAGTCTGCAGATTTGGGGAAATCGATAGATAGAAATAGGGAATTTTCAACCGCAAAAATCATTTCATTCTAAATTTTCCGTAAATATCTAAATTAAATCTATTAAGAAACACCATCATAAGTCACTAATACTTAGTTCATACTATTACAAAGGAAATAAAACTCTTTTGATTTTCCTAGAATCAAATCTCAGTTGATTAGGTGATGATATAAGACGGGATAAAATTAGGCGTACCCAATTTGCGAACTTCACGGTTTTTTAAAGCAAAATCTCAGAAAATTTTATCGTTTATCGTACAAATTTAATTTTAATGACTTTCTTACATTATAAATAGGAGATTTTTAAGAGAATTTAATATTTTCACTTTTTACCTCAAAACGAAAATGGGGGGAAAAACTATAGGTCTGGCCAGACCTATTGGGTATCAAAAAGCACTATAAATTGAAAATCATAAAAAAAACCTGCTGAAAACTTCAACCGATTTTTTTAAATTTTTGCAAAATGCTTCTAAACATATTATTCTAGGATATCATGAAATATGAAGTCGCTGCGATTTCATCTTCTATACTTTTTTTTACCAATATATAGTGCCAAAGGTCTGGCCAGACCTATGTGTCGACAGAAGGGTTAATGCGAATCGCGCACAGCCGCTCGTTTACGGGTTTGAAGTCGATAACATGCGGCTTAAGTTGATTGTTTACAATGAACACCACTCCAAATTCCCTGTGGCCCGAAGGTTTCCGACTTGTGAAAATTGTGTACGAATTTCGGTCATCAATCTCGCTACTAAGCCATTTTGTTTCCTGGAGTGCAACAATGCTCAGCTTATATTTTTCGACCTGATCCAAGGGGGCCCTTAAGGCCCCTGGCCTATTCAGTGGGCGTACATTCCAGGTTCCGAAAGAGTAATCAGTTGTTCGTTTGCGACGTCGTCGTTGGGTTGTATCCGTCCAATCCGAGGCTTTTATTCCAGGCTTCTTGACGTAGAATTTTTTCCAAGGATGGATTGTGGGCCCATCGCTTAACCATGATAGTATTCTTAAAACGAAAAAGGTCCATCATGGAGAGGCCTCGGAGGTGCTGCTTCGGTGATTGACTATTTGGCCGGAGCCGCTCACCCTATGAAGCTCCTCCTGCATAGCTAAGGGTCCGCAGTTATGCCACAACTGAAAAGGATATAGGAATCGGCCGGAGCCTTTCAACCTTTATCCTCCCCCTTACGAGTTTTACAAAAATATAAAAAATTACCGTTTTTGATATTTGAACCACCGAAGCGTCGAAAGGAGTGGCTGCATTCGTGCAAAAAATAGACGAGTTTCTTTAACACTCCAGCGGATACAAATTCACCACAACAACTTTTTATTTAACTTTACCGTTATAGAGATTTTCATAAAACCTAATTTGACTCATTCTTTGGAAAAGTGCGAAAAGAGGGCAGCATTTTCACACCTTTTTCTTAAAATAGCAAGAACTACAAATTTGACATACACGATTTTTCAGTACATGTAACCGTTATCAGGATATTCACAAAAGCCGGGTTTTGTAGGTGTTTGACCGTCTGTATCGCTGCTAGTGGCACCCTCACTAGTGGGACTTTTGACTTTTTGAGGTCTTGTTTAACAAAGGCCCATGATGCAAAAATCCATTTTTCCCCTAATTTGACCGAACTGAAATGCCGAATTTTATGTAGTACATATAACGATAGTAGGTTTGCGCCATTTACGTCAATGTGGAAGACGTATACGTCATGTTTCCAAAACGTCTTCAGAAATTTATTAATAACATCGAATTTTAATTTTTTATCTTAAGAGAATGTTTCTGAGTTATTCAATTAGTTAAGGGCTACTGCTGAAAGGTAACCTATAAAAAAAGATCTGGGTTCAATTACAAGACATAGGTGCAAACCGTACGTCATGGCGCGTAGACATGATAGATGTGCTGTGCCCCACAATGGTCTAAAGAACAATAGAAACAATACACCCTCTTGAGGATTTTGCACCCCGCCAACTTCCCACAAATTAGCCTAAATCGTAAACATTAATATGTGGTTCCAACCATTGATCTGATTAATTTGTTTATCAAAGCCTGCCATTCAAGAGACGGTTATGATTCAATTTTAATCTAATTAATTAATTCATCTCAACATCTTCAAATCAACACTAATTTCATTTGTACAATACCTACACGCCCATACACTTTCAATTCCGTTTATTCAATAACAATTCCATCAAAGCCACTTTGTCGCGCCCGATTTGTAGTTTGAACATTTTATGCATGACGAAAATCCTTTTGAGCTATACATACTTGCAAATGTATGTACAGGTACGTGTACTACAAATTTAATAATTTCCTGTGTATACACGATGACAAGTTCATCACTTTGATTTTCCGGTAAATACCGGGAAATGTGTTGAAATCATCCGTTAAGCTATGAAAATACGCCGGTTACAAATAACACAGAGCTATAGGGGAGAAAGAAAAAAACACTTTCCGCTCTCAAACAGCTTCAAATCCATCAAATCCTGTTTAGGGCTTCCTTCGAAAACATACATTTATGTATATAACATTCAAGTGACTAACGAATCACTTTGGTGTTTTTTCTTTGCCTCGTTTGGGTTGGAAAAAAAGGAAAGCAAGGACCTCCGTCTTAGATGCTGAAGCGAGATGTTATAGTGGGAGAATGATAACAGTTGGCATCAGAAAAAATTAATTTTATAAAATACATTTTTATAATTGTTAGTAGACTTAGTTTTCTTTGCAAACAAAATAGGGTTCTCGTTTTTCATGTCAACATTTCAGATTTTCGCAACCTATACAAATTAATATTCCCATTTAATTTTTTTAACGAAAACACACATCAATCTTCAAACGCGACCAATGCTAATTTCAAAGTTCAGAGACAAAAATTCTTAAAAGAACATAATTTTGAGGGCTAGTTTATATGATAGCTCTATGACGTAGTGTTGTGATTCCATCCTGGTACCTGGTACCTGGATATGTTTTGAGGATTTACTAGAAACACATTTGGGAAAGTTTTGGGGATTGGTTCATAAAGAAAAAAAGTTTTTCTTAGAAAAACCTAATTTTGAATTTTGAGTTGGTTTCTTGGACCGAAAAAAAAAATTGACTTTTGTAACCTCGACTAACATTTTTACAATCTCATTATTGACCTTTCAAAAATTAAGTTAAACATTATTCCGACAGTTCCATTCCCACGTGACCAACACAGGATATCCTTGACTGTAAATCCCGCCCTACTAGCATGAGAATCCTCTCTATGATTACTGTATAGGTCTACGTCGAGAAGGATGACGGTGGTAGATGTCGATACGTTTGAACGAAAACAACCCAAGAAAAATCACTGAACATTTCCGATTTTACCGAATGTAGATTGTTGTTGTTGTAAACGACGCCCTGATCACAAGGTAAAACGGATGACTCTTGTGTGATGTAGGGGTTCTTCCTTTTTTGATAAGCCAATGAAGCTGTGCTGTGTGTAGCAATTTGTCACAGGTGTCAATCTGTTGTAGATATCAGAAGCTAGACAAACTTGATTGAGAACTTCGCCATATTCACCAAAGCCACCGCAGGCAGCATCTGTTCCAGGATGTGGGTGCACACCTCGCAGATATGGGTGAGATTTGTAGTAAGAAGAAAAATCCTTTTAGTATTTCTCGAGGACGACAAAGACACTGTAACGCGTCTTCTACGTGTGGGCGAAATGTAACTCGTCGTATCTCAGCTGTCTGTCTAGCGGGCGTGCCTTATATTGTTCTATTAGGTTGTCATTCTTCAAGGTGAGAATGTGTCATACTGAATGGAATGCAATGACTTCTTATGAATTTTTATTGTGAAATTAGACATACTATCAATCATATGTATACACAGGTGGGAATAAAGATGGAATCATGACCTGAATTGACATAAAGATGAAAATAGATTTTAGTTATTTGATATATTCGTGTCAGTTATGATTAAATATTCGGTTTCTTAGAAGAGTGATGGATATTAAAATTACGGTTTAATAGTTGTTAAGTTAAGACAGAATGAACGGATTTAGACGTCCTTTATTTAACTAACAAGCGCTTTACCAATTCGCAGTTCCTCTGCCAAAACAATCTCATCCGTTGCCTATGTAGTTTCCTTAGAGAAAGCATAGCAACTAGCAACACATGCCATGCGTTTGTCCAGAGTGGCTATCTGATCACACAACCCATATGTGTTTGACTCTAAATTTATTGGGTTGGGTACGATATCCCGCCCATCATATTCCCGTTTTTTTAAATCCCGACATTCAATATCCCGCCATTTCAAAATCCCACCAATTAAAAATCCCGCTCAATTAGAATCCCGTCTAATTAAAATCCCGCCAATCCAAAATCCCGCCATTTCAATAACCCGCTTATTCAAAATCCCGCTTTTCAATATCCCGTCACAAAAGGTAAGTATTCTTTCATAAATCGCACGCGCGATTTTCGAAAGAATACTTACCTTTTGTGACGGGATATTGAAAAGCGGGAAAGCCAGGAAAACCGAGGTACCCACCTAAGTGCTGGAGTATTGCTGACGCAGTTGCAGCAAATTTTCCAAGAACTCCAAATATTGTTGAGGCTTGGTACAGACGATTTAACTTTATCACAAGGAAAAGCCATATCGTTCTGTACCAGCCGGTGGAACTACTAGGTAAAGAATTGCTCCTAGCTAAAAACCGAGTTGAGCCGTCCCGATCCGACCGAAGGTCGCATCCAAAAGGTCTTTAGACGTAACCAGCAGTTAGGAATATACTTGCATCTAAAGAGGACTATGAAAAAACGGATTTTTTTAAAAACTTGACGCATAAATGAATGTAAATAATTGATAAGTCGAACGCATATCTATATGTTTTGTTAACACTAAAAAAAATTGGCGGTATTTTGGCGGGATTTTTTCATTATTTCATAGCGGGATTTTGAACTGGCGGGATTTTGGAATGGCGGGACTTTGAGGTGGCGGGATTTTGATATGGCGGGATTTTGGAATGGCGGGATTTTGATATGGCGGGATTTTGGAATGTCGGGATAATGTAAAGCGGGATTTTTTTAAAAAAGCGGGATTATGAACGGGCGGGATTTAGTTTTTCGGGATTATGTAGGTATCCCAAATTTATTACACTACACTCCACGAAATAATTCAAACGTCAAAATATTGTGGATGCAATTATTAACACTTCTGTCGCCCCCTACGAGCTATTATGCCTGAGGTGTGGCTGAATCTTCTGTGAAATCAATCTTATTTTTTGAAGAGGTCTAATTTGGTTCTAGAAACCGTTTACATACTATGTCTTACGATGATACGCCGTTTTTTCGTTTCTTTAGAAATATATTTAGAAAGGGGTGGAAAATATTGTAGAACGATATTTTTCATCGAGATAAAGTACGAATGGTCTGTCTAGGTCTATGTGCCAACCGAAGGGTTAATTATCACGTTGGCATTTTGAGAGAGTAATAAATATTATGCGGATATTATGTTCTCAATTGTAAACAAAAATTTGACATTTGAATTAAATTTTTGTTTAGATGTGTGAATTGCGATTGTGTGAAAACGGTGCCATTTTCATTTTCTGATGCCCACTCTGGACTAATGCATGCAGTGGGTTGCTATACTTTCTCTAAGGTAGTTTCTAAAGGTAAACCCTTCAAATTAGTTAAAATTTACATTATTAAAGCCCAAAAACTAATTAAACTTTTGTGATTTGATCCTAAAACAAATTATTTTTCTATCTTAATTGTCTCCAACTTTTGCCAAAATAAGGTCTTTGAACTTGTACGATTCTTTTAAAAATTTGCGCATAGTCTAACGATCATTGAGCCGTTTTATTTGAAAGTAGTACAAGTCCGTTTTCGAAAGATTGAAACAATTTATGGAAAATAACTATGTGAAATCAGCAATTGAAATTGGCTAACAATGCCAGAAACTGTCAAGTATTTGGGGGTTACACTTTACAAGAAACTGCTATGGAAAAAGCATCTTAGTTTGGTAACAGAGGAAGCAGTTAAGGCCTGGAGGATCAGCAGAAGCTATGCGGGGAAGGCATGGGGTATCAAGCCTTACATAGTTCTGTGGATCCACAAGACAATTGTTCGACCTATTGTGGAATATGGGGCGGTCGTGTGGTGGAGAAGAGCAACCACCATAGACGGTGTCTCGAGAAAATTCAGAGGCTGGCCTGTCTAGCTGTCCTTGGAGCCTCCTTTTCTAGCCCCACCGCCGCCCTGCAAGTTCTGCTAAACCTGCCACCTCTCCACATTCACATAGAGGCAGTGGCAAGGCGAGCCGTAATTAGGCTGATAGCATGTGATGCGGCGTCCACACTGAACTCAGTTCAACAAAGATGGTTAAATAACAGCAGGTTACTGGATATGCCATCAGACCATCTGGTCAAAACTCTTCGTTTTGAGCCCTCTTATAGTGCAGCGATATGGGAAAGGGCGTACTGGAATGACAGATTAAGATTACTCCACCCTCCCAACTAACATTTTTGTGCTTATTACACACTTGAAGAGTTTTATAAGAGCAGAATCTACTTCTTATTGCATTCTTCAAGCCACTTATAATCGTAAAAGTGGCGTATGAATTTGCGATTATAAGCCTCTTCAAGATATCTTGAAGATGGCTAAAAAAATTGTACCAAAAGTATTTTAAGACCGTTATAAGAATACGTATAATAGCTTTCTGAAAATACACTAACAGAATGAGTTCCCATAATTACTATGTATAATCTTTTTTGCGATGAGATGTGAAGAAATTGGTTTTCCACAAGAATTTTTTAAGAATATTCTTGTTTTTTGTTGTTGATTGATTAATTCTTATAAGAGTTAAGTTGAGCAAAATGATGGAGACTGAAGTATAAGAGTTGAAATGCGATTGTATTTTACACTTGTTGTTTAGAAATTAGTTTCTTATTCCAAATCGATTTTTTATTGCGAAAGAAATGGCTTCGTGGAATCTGAGGTGAAACTCCGAAAAAACACAGATCGCTTTTCAAATTTGGCCATTTTATTAATTTGTTATCTAAAATAAAAAAAAATGCTTCTCATGAAATTCAGTTCGTTTAAGCTCTAAATGAGCTAAACACTTCCTAAATGTATTGGGGATGACTTTAGGAAAGCAGAATATTTCAGATATGTATATTAAACCCGATTTTTCATTAATTTTTCAGATATTTATTCACCGTCCACAAAATTTCACAATGGAAAATATGGCGGAACTTTCCGGTTCTCGCTTAAAGATTATTTGAGAGTGTGGCCATTTGTTTTTCTTTAATAAGTAAATTATCAGATATAGATCCTGTTATGCTCTTATCTAAGAAGTTACTAAAATAAAAACTTGCCTGGAGCTTTTATACGACTTTCTGAAAAATTCTCTCGTTTTACATTTTCATTCGAATAAGTTATACTCATACTTTCTTACGGTCAACTATCACAGGATTCATACCAGAATAAGTCTATTCAAATCATCCAAATTTGATGGTCATATGAAAATTCTAAAGGGCGATTTCTATACTACATAGGGAATTTAAATTCATAGATACAATTTCACTAGAGGTTCCATTTCGAAATAATATAACCAGTGAAAAGTTTATGTACAATTTTTAGGTTAAAATAGCGCATAAAAATATACAAAATATTTAACGCCACGCAGAATAAAAATGTAAATAAAAAATATACTTTGATAAGTACCCCAGTATTTATACCAGACGCAAACTTTATAAGGCTCACAAAGAATCTTTAATGAAGAGTTTACAAGTATAGTAGCTTTATTCAAAGTTTATATATGCGATACTTCTTGTAAGAGTTAAGTAACAGTTCTGCCGAAGAGGCTCTTATACAAATTAAAACCAAAAGGTTTAAAAGTCTAAAGTCTTATAAAACTTTTTGGAAGCATATTATAAGGCTGCGGTAAGCCTGGATAGGCTGAAAATAGCTTTCATTAAGAATAGAGTCTGTATTAAGCACATTAACAAACCCAATGCGTTAAAGCAATTTGACGGAATATGTTATCAGAGCCGTGTCTTATCATAAACGTTTATAAATATTTTAAGAGAAATATCTCCTTGCAAAGTGTCTAATACATGCTGTAACAGAACTATTGTTCTTAACCAGAGGTTAAATTGTTAGTTGGGCTAGTACCATCAAATTCTACACGGACGGTTCAAAGACCGATACAGGATCTGGCACTGGAATTACTGGCCCGAATACCAATATCTTTATTCCTATGGAAATACATCAGACCGTGTTTCAGGCGGAGGTGCAAGCAATTGAAGTGTGTGCAAGATTATGCCTTGAAAAAGGTTACACCAACAAGAAAATAGCAATTTTCACTGACAGCCAGGCAGCAATAAAAGCGCTGACGAGCTCCAAAGGTATTTGACAAAAAAACGAAGCCCCCTAGTGTAAACAATTTTACTTAGACACCTTCAGCATATCTGCTGGCCGCCTGCAAAGGGTCTTGAAAGCGAAAGTAGCTGGGGAGGACTTACGTGGAGAAGTGCCAGGTTCGTCGAGAAAAAAGCGAGGAAGAGCTGGTAGAATTTGCCAAGGAGCATATAAGTAGTTTTCCACCGTGTGAAAGCCACTATACTATACTTGAGCGATAATCATGGAAAAAAATATTGAGCACCGAGTTAAATGTGAGAAAAATGTACGATTTGTACATCGAAAAATGTGAAGAAGGCTAGAAACTCACCTAAGCGAACAAATTTACCGAAACATTTTCAAAAAAGATTTTAATTTGGGCTTTGACCAATCCCGTAATGACATTTGTCGGACGTGTGATGAGTTGGTAATACATCTAGAGGTGCAGAGGTGGCATCTTGCTGCACTGGGAAAAATCGAAACATCAAGCTGGCACTGATGTGGTTAAAAATCGTCCAATCACCGGGCAATTGTTTTGAAATTATTGAGCACAAATTTCTGTTATCCAGCCATTCGTTTCTGTCAATAGACAGAAATTTTGAAATTTTTGATCGAAAATGCCGTAAGGAAAAACACATACTTATATATTCCAAAAGATTATTATAATGTAATTCAGACCAGAAAAGAAAATGCATTTATTCTTCTTCATAAAATGAAACAAGAAGACTTCCTTACAACTGCAAAGTTAGAAAAATCTACCAAGCCAACCGAAATTTGAATATGGATGTTGAAAAATTGGATTGGTTCAAAATACGCTTAATGAGATTCAAGCGGAACGAACCCTATAAAATCTTTTACACGACTACTTTCGATGCAATACAATGCGATCGATTTATTGTCTGGAAAACGGGGAGATCTAGACATTTTAATAAAATTCTTTTGTTACCACTTTACACTTCTATACAGTCAATGTCACGAGACAAACATAGAGATATGATAAGCTTTTTGCCTTACATACCACCTATAAACCATCCGTATTTCAATACATTGTATACACAGGAATAAGCTTCCATATAAATATGGATGTATCAAATTTATATTTACTTTGTCATGAAGTTTGTAACGCATTGAAGGAAGCATCTCCGACCATATAAAAAGTACAGTGAAACCTGTCTAAAAGACCATCTGTATTAAGCGACCACCTCTCATAACGACCGATTTTTTCGGGAACGGAATTCGTTTCCATACAACTCCATACATTTGTTCCCCGTATTAACCTTTGGGCGGGCGCAATGCATCTGACAGATTAAGTGACCAGTTTTTGTTGCGCCAATCAGCGATATTAAAAGGGAGAGATCTGAAACTCACAGTAGCTTAATCTTTATCGATCAACTACCCAAAGCAGTTTTCAGTTTCTATCTACCATGTGTGTGAGGGGCGGGAGGGGATGAAATAATCTCTCAGATGTATTGCGCCCGATTGTGTTATTTTCTCGTTTTGTATGAAAATGTACACTTGTTATACTCTTCACATTGCGTAATAAGTTTGTGTTGAATTTTAGGCTCACCAAATCGTTCAGTAGTGTGTTTTTAGTAAAATAAGCTCACATTTTTTAACCGGTCGAGTGGTTCGAGGGTTTTTAAATATTTAAGCAATTGAAAGCGGAATATTTTTATAAAATTGGAAATGTGAAGGGTATCAAACTTTTTAAGCTAGTATTTGCTTCTAAAATTTCGTAGAACTGTTTCAAAAAGACAATGCAACAATAAATAAGAGGCTGAAATATACAGAAACTTAGTTTCATCCTATTTTCGGCACTTAATCTGTCAGATGCATGCGCCCGATCGTGTTAGGATTAGAATTGCGCCCGCCGGAAGGTTAAGCGACCACCTGATTGTCGGACCAACGACCACTACATCACTCATTTGTCCATACAAATTTTACCATTCTTAAACGACCACCTCTATTAGCGACCATAAAAAATGAGATGTGTCCGTATAAAGCGACCATAGGCAAGTACAAAAGTGCTTATCTTTTGGATTTTGTATGCTTTTTTTGCAAGTTTTCTTCATAAATTCAACAATTAAGGGTATTAGCTCATAAAAAAAAACGTAAGGCCGCAGAAAATGTAAGTCGTTACGTTACGCGAATAATAGATTATGGGCAGTAAGCAGCAACAGCAGAAATGTCGAATCGGATTTAGTTTTTTAGTTTTTGTAGCCATCATTCGGTCGTGTTACAGCTGCTGATTTCATTGTTGTTCATCAAAGACCAATAGTGTAGTCATTAGGAGATTTCAGATTACAAAATGTGGTGGAGAAAATGTTATTTTGTTTCTTATGTTTTTTTTTTGCTGTGTTTGAATCCGGAGCTTCCCACCAAAATTTCGTTGCGGAACAGGGCAAAATCGACAAAAAAAAACTGTACATTTTCGGAGTTTTTCCGTTTTTGGCTTATAACTTCAAAATAGTACATTTCTCCAAAAACCAGTTCATAAACATGTTAGAGAAAACATTATTGCGGGTCCAAAGCGATATTAATCTTTAAAATGCGTAAAGCGGTATTATGCTACAATTGAAAGTAATTTTTTGGCGATTTTGACCCTGTTTCGAAACGAAATGTAGGTGAGAGGCTACGGATTCTGGCTTAGCACCCCAATATACATGCAAACTTTTGCGATTTATGTCTTTCTGGAAGCGAAATCATGCTCTCTCTAACATATTCCTAGAGAGTTTTTCGCAGAAATGAATAGTTTCGGAGTTAGGAGCCAAAAAAACAACGAACATTTTGGGGTTTTTTTTCGCGATTTTGACACTGTTTCGCAATGAAATTTTGGTGGGAAGCTCCGGATTCGTCTTCAGCACCAAAAAAAAAAAAAAGAAACAAAAAAAAATAACTCCACCACATTTGGCGATCTTATGTAGGTATTACGTTTATCATCTGGATACTACAATGTGTTAAATAAATTATAATTTTACTGTTAATGCGATCCGCGTTTGACCTATTTTCAAGTTTAAATGCTGGGTATCGCAGTAACATCTTTCTAGCGGGAACTTTCGAGCCTTTGAAGAATGTTCAGTTTTCGTAGAGAAGATTTCATTTCCGAATTCATTCAATAAAGGTTGTTGCGTTTTCTTGTTAAGAAAAATTAGCAATTGAAAACGCTAAAACGCATTCCTATTACCATTGGTAGAACTCAAAGATTATTTCATTATTTTATAAAAGAACTTAGTTGAGTTTTTATCGTGCGTGAGTAGAATAGAATTCTTGAATGAAATATGCAACAGATGCATCTTCACATCTTCAAATGTACTCCTTTTTAACATGAGTGGTTGTTTTGCAAGCATTGGCCAATTCGGCGTAATTCTGTCAATTTCGTCAAGCTACGGTGAAGTACGCAAGCCTTTCAAAATGTTTCTATTTAAAGGGTCGACAGCTTTTGCACCACAAAGCACAGGTATGAACAGCAAATTTGCGCTATTTACTCTATGGTCCAGAGCTACCTATCTTTACTAAATGCACCAGTAAAAAAATATTCAGGATACCTCCTGTCAAGGAAGTTAATTCTGTCCAATTCTGGATGGAAATTTAGGTCGTGGATTTCTTGAGAATATAGTAGCTTTGAAATCTCTCACGTTAGCTCTAATTTAGGAAAAAGTTGTACATCGCCTTTAAATTGATGAATTTGTTCCCTAAGCTCATTACCCTTATTAGACGACCGCCTCTAACAGCAACCACTTTTTCCGGGAACCGACAGTGGTCTCTTTAGACAGGTTTCACTGTATATATAATTAATCAGTATGACGAGGGGAGTCGATTGGGCGATGTCCGTCTGTCTGTCCGTCTATCCGTCTCTTGCAGATCGTTTGCCTCGGCCGCTATAAAAGCTATGGGGCTGAAATTGTACACATGCTTCTTTATGTTGCAGGCTGTTTGTATGTTTGAATCGCTAAAATTGGACTATGGGGTCATGGGGCTGCCATACAAACACATCCCCCCAAATGGAGTTCTTCCAAGAAAAACTTTTTTATTTGTGCACCAAACTTAACAAAAATATATTTTAAGTGATGCCAAATAACATCTGTAAAAATGGATGTAATCACTGCCATCTAGATAGACAGAAATTTTATTGCCATCCAGTGGCGCAACCACGGGAGGGGCTAAGGGGGCTAAAGCCAGAAATAGGGAAAGGAAAAATTGCAAAATGAGATTTGAAACAAAGAGTTTCGTTGCAAATTTTACAAAAAATATGAAACGTGGGCTGTGCAGGTTGCAACACCCATACCATACTTTGTGCAAATTAGAAGACACACTGGTCTGAAGTAAAATTTGCAAAAAGGAAAAATGTCTTCAAAATGAATTCTTAAGCAAAAAAAATCCGCCAGCTTCGAAAATATTAATACTGAGTCCTTACAGCTAAAACATAGTGTGGGGCATAACGACTAAAAATTTAAATTGTTTATTGCAATTTAAGAAGAAAAAGAAGAAGGCATCGATAAAAGATATTTCCGTATGGCATTTCGTAAAAATATTTAAATTTAAATTATTGAACCTACAAATATTTTTTAGTAATAAAAATTGAGCTGGATTCAATTGTTGCATCCTTTGATCTTATGTAGTCAGTCGCTATGGTATCAATTCCCATTCGAAATCAATTGTTTCTTTGCAAGATACAGTCTTCGAAGGACTCCCATTGTTTATTATACCCTATACCCATATGATGGTATTTATACCCTATACCCATAAGATGGTATAGGGTATATTGTTTTTGTTACGACGATTTATGTAACACCTCAAAGGAGCCACCGGAGGTATGGCAAAGTATATATATAAATGATCAGGGTCGGTCCCTGATTCGAATAAGCCATGTCCGTCTGTCTGTCTGTCTGTCTGTCTGTCTGTCTGTCTGTCTGTCTGTCTGTCTGTCCGTCCGTGTGTCTGTCAGTTCGCACGATAACTCCCGAAATAATGAAGCTAGCGTTTTGAAATTTGGGTCAGATGATTGTTTTGATAAAAGCTTGGATGGTATTGAAAATTAGCCAAATCGGACCAAGGGTTCCCCTACCTCTCATACAAATGACCCCTCCGTGATAGTTTAATTCGCCCATATTTTTCAACAGAATATCACTAGCGACCTGAAATTTTCATCAATGCCTAATTGTGACATATGCTTGAAGTTGGTGGAAAGAGGGGAACGTCCGATTACCCCTACCCCTAACTCCCCTAAAAAGTTATATTCAGCCATATCTTTTGCTAGAATGTTGCGAAAAAACTTCTAATTAGTATTAAATGGTAGCTGTTGGATGCCTTGATATAATATTAAATATGTGCCAGGTCCGAACCATCTACACCTCCCTCCCCTACAAAAAATATGAAATTGAATTTTTGGGTTCTGTATGCCTTCTAGGTCTGTATATGTGTATAGGGTATACACTCATCGTGCTATTCGCACGATTAGAACTCGGTCTCGTTTAGTTTTTATTTTGAGCCTAAATTTCTATATATTTCTTTCAAGAATCCGCTGCAAGCCTTGACCTTAATAGCAAAACATTGCGAAATTACGCTATACTTCGACAGCTAATTTCCACGGGTGATAACGCCAACGGTTTGACAAATCCGCATAATAAATCGCCGTGCGGTGTCACAATTTCTGCACCGGTAATGTTAATCACATGGCAAAGTGTTAATGCTTAAACATGTGACGCTACGAAAAGTTTTCGATCGAAAAAACAACGTGAAATAAACTGCACTTTGAAACACTTCTGTATTGCGCTCTGAAAAATAGCACCAAATAGTACCCCAACTTACGGCAGCAACATCAAATATCTAGTAATATGGATGAAATTAGCCCCCTCCAGGACCAAATCCTGGTTGCGCCACTGGTTCCATCTACTCCACAATTGCATTGGTGACCAGAAACAGTTGACATTTCCAAGGCCCACAACACCAGTGCTTCTAAGCCAAAAAAAAAAAAATGGAAATGTCCCGCACGTTTTTGACGAAACAAAGGCTAGGTTTTGTTTTAGTTTGTTTTTGATGTAAAAATGGTAAAATGGTATACGCTCAACATGATAATTTAGCTTTCAGTTCAATATTCAATTGTTGCGGGGAAACTTTGGTGAGAAACGACACTGATTTTTAGATTCGTGACTTATGGCAGTATTGAGTATAAATTATGGCAGTCCTTGAGTTGCATGACCAGTGACAGACTCATTTTAGTCACGTCACAATCCGGCTTGTATATCTAGATGGCGTTGATGTAATCGAAGGGTGGGGTCATGGGGCTACCATACAAACCCAACCTCCCAAATTAGGTTCTCTAAGATATTTTTTTCCTGCACCAATTTGATAATACATACATTTGATAAGCTTCGGGCAAATTTAATCAACATTTTAATGATTTTCGTCCTTTGTAATCATGGTATATAATTTCAAATGCACTCGAATTTTCACCACCGATTAGCAGCAATCATTCCTTCCTCGACACATTCACACTCATTTTCGGCTTAAGAAAACTTCCTTCATTTTACCTCTTAGTCGTAACTTAGATTTAAGGTAGTTTTCAATTTTAGCTTAGCTTTTCGCCTAGTCAAAATTTTTTTTTGCAAATTTTCCTTGTGAATTAACAAACATAACAAAAATTTGAAATACTTAACCAGCTTAAGCTCACCAATAAAATTATACACAGTTCAAAAGACTCATCCAGTATGTAGCTCTTAAGGAACAATTGTAATATGCAACTATTTTTAATCAATAAAGTGATATATCTATCTATATCTAACCAAATTAACGCTGCTTTTCACACAACTAGAACTCTTTGTCTCGTTTTAAATCTATTTGATAAGTATAACATTATTTTCAATCTCAGCGCATTGTATAGTTATAAATGTTAACTTCAATTTTAAACATTCTTTTGGAAGCGAAACTATTTTTTCTGCACTGAACGGCCAACTTTTTTTCACTTATCTAGAAGTTAAAGTTATTGTACAAGCAAAGAAGATGAAATGTTCATTGTTCAGGTAAGTTCGAGGTGGCAAAAATTAAAACGAATTGCTGTTTACGTAGGTATACATAAATTTCACCACGAACACATGAATTACATAAAGTTTTCATGTATCCCGACATTTGCCTTAAGAATTTCCTGGATTGGATTTTTTTTCAAAAAGGATTTATAATGTAGACGAAGTAAACGTCTCTCGAGCAATTTATTTTTATCAGTCTCGAAGATTTGAGGAAGGGCATTTTTAAATCAAATATATAAGCGGCATTTAAGGCATATACGGAGGTTGCCTTTTATATTTCGGGATTGGACAGCCCTAGTGTTGCAATCTGGCAACTGACAGCTATGTCGTAAAGTTTGACATTTTTGAGGTGATACGTACTCAGCACGTTATGACATACGAGCGCTATTTGTGTTTTTTACAGTAACTTAAAAGATTCATCAATATTGCATGAACATTTGACTGTAAAAAAAAATTGTTCGCGTTGGATCCCACACAATTTGTCAATCGCTCAAAAAACGGCTCGTGTCGATTGGTCGAAAGAAATGCTCAAAAAATACGATCGCGGTGCTTCGAAACACGTCTATGACATCGTGATTCATCGTGGATTTACGCGTATGAGCCCGAAAGTGAACAGCAGTCGACTGTATGGGTGTTTCAAGATGAGCCAAATCCCACAAAAGTTGTTCGCGCACGAAACACTTGGGAAAAAATTTGTCGCAGAAACACTAAATTAACCGGAATTTCTCAATTTGAAACGATTAGAATTTCTTAAATTGTTTTTCGAATACTGTGGAAAATTCATTTTATTTTCTTTGTAGCAGCCTTTAAATCCTAATTCATATAACTCATTAAAACAATTTAATATTCATCATTAAAACAGCATTTCTAATACAATATCAATACATTCTCCCATAATAATCACAGGGACACAAACAAATAGAAACCGGGGACCCATACTGACTTCCATCTGGTTTTGTCACTCAATTGAATGAAATGAAAAATTCCTCCACGACAGTGCAGCCATAAATGTTGAAATAAAATCTCCTGAACTCAACATTGTTTCTTGATTTTTGTTGTGAGTTTGAGTGTATGTATATCCGTACTAACGAATAGCTAAGGGCGTTTACAAAAGTGGCAAATTGCCTTAAAATTAAGTGTGATGGCTTTTTTATAGTCTTCCAATAAAAATTCTCCATAAATCGGAACGTTGCTGAAGGGGACCGTTCGGGAAGGTGTTGTTTTTTTTTCTTGAGCGTATATGGAAAAGAAAGCTAAGGGAATTTCAGTACATTTAAGAAAATGTATGCTTAGAATGCTGATCTGCCTGTATGTACATTTTTAAGCCAGTACAGTGAACAATACCTTTATTTTGATGGCCGTGTTTTTTTAATAGCTAACCTACACTATACGGGGTAATTTTCATGCAATCGCTAACCTGTGACTTTATTCAGGTTAAAAATTATATTGCTATCCAGTTTTAATGAGCTTTCCAAAAGTCGCCTAAATGTATGCAATCCCAATTGTTTTCTAGTATGTTTTCCAATGACAAGCTAAAATTAAATTTTAAAATGAAAAGCTCTAAGGTATAGTTTACATACAACACACAAGTGTGTGCAAAAAAATAGTTTCTGTTTGTAAATTCATGTTAAAAATGTTGTTTGTCGAGTTCTTATTCTAAGAAAATTATGATTCGTACATAAAATATGTTTTCAACCCATTATTTGCGGGTGTGTCAAAAACGAAACATATAATGAAACTAATAATGTAGTTCTTGTGTGACACGCAACGAATCGACAGCTATTTTAAACTGAAAATCAATGTCCACTTTACATATAAAAACCCATAAAATTTTCTACACAACATTTTTGACTATTTGCGAAAGGGACAAAAACACCTGTTTTGCAAATTTTTGAAGATCTCAAACAAAATCCCTAAATTTCACAAAATGCTAATAGAATTTATGAAATATCCCCTGGATAAGTAAATTAGAACTGTTTTCTTTGTACTTAGGCCTGTTCCAAAAACCGGGATCCCGGTACAAAACCGGTGTTCACTTGGTACCGGACCCGATATTCTAAAGTACCGATATCCCGGTTTTTTGGTACCGAGTTAAAAAAAAACCGACCGACGAGTCGGTTTTTTGGTACCGAGTTAAAAAGAACGATTCATTTCAACCATGAGCCGGTTTTTTTTTCAGGTTTTTTGGTACCGGTACTCAAAAAAACCGGCTTATGGTTAAAAAAACCGTCGGTACTGAAAAAAACCTGAGTCGGTTTTTAACCCGGTACTCAAAAAAACCGGCTTATGGTTAGAAAAACCGTCGGTACTGAAAAAAAAAAAACCTGAGTCAGGGAAACCGCTTGTGGTACCGGGTATTGAAAAAAACCGAAACCCGGTACTGAAATCTCGGTACCGAACAGGCCTATTTGTACTGGTCCAAAATTATTTCAAGCGGGTAACGCAAAGTACTCAGAAGTTGCATTTACAAAAAATGTTGCGAAAACGACACATCCGCGCATTAACAGCATCATATTTGCATCAAGTACATTATGTGATTCTTGAAACTGGGAATTGTTATTTTCATAATTGAGTTGGAAATCAATGTATGAGAAGCACTCTAACGACATTCCGATACAAGTAGTGTCGATACTTCTGTTTCGATACCAAAGAATTCTGGTATCGATACTTTTCTTTCTATTTTACTCGGTATCGGAACGATTCGATTCAGTACTTTTTGAATCTTTGGTATCTGCCCATACACACACCTGCTTTCCGGCAATAAATTATTCCGTAAATGGTATCATTATGGCAAAACATAAAGGAGAATGATTTTATACTTGATGTATGTATCATGAAAAACCGATCGGGGAGATGCAGTTCAGCATCCCCTCTCACGTTTGAATACTCCATTATTTTTGGAGGCTATATGTTAGTGTGCGGGCATATATCCTATTCCCAGTGATCCCCAATGTAAACCATCGCAGACAATAAATATATTGTTTCCAAACAATGTGGAAAATAAGGTTGTTTTTTTTTCTCGAAATAATATGGGCAATATGAAAAAAAGATTTTTCAAAATACTTCTTGAATGCTTTTTTTGCATAACCTATTATCCTCCCGGACGTAAATAAAGTATATTAAGTACAATCTTGACTCGATAATCCGGATCAATTATTGCAAGGGGTAATCCGCACCATCGGAACATACTGAAACAATATGAAACCTGAAAATCTCATATATCCGGACTATAGTAGAGTCAAAATTGCTCCCGAAATCCGGACTATAGAATACATTGCGGAAACGTTTAGTGGTCCGGATTCGCTTGATATCCGGATTAAAGGATATCCGGATTACCGAGTCAAGACTGTAGAATAAAGTATTCACTCCCATTTATTTTCATTATGTAAACCATTTTTCTTAAGAAAGTAGATAAGATTTTCCATTGCAAATTTTGTGTCGCTGTAGTGCGGGTGTGTCGTTTTCGACACATGTCCTGGAAAGGACCCCCGAGGTCATACGAAAAAAATAGTTACAAATTCTGAATCTAGGACCAAAGAGAACATATTACACCAATTTTCATCAAATAATTCCCAGTGGATCAACACCCGCAAATAATGGGTTAAAAAAAATACATTTGAACTTTTGCGTTTGTAAAGTGAAAACGGGGCTTTAATATTTATGAGCAATGTTTTGTAATTAATGGCACAGCCTACGTGACAATATGAAATTTAACCTGGATGCTACCCTCGATAGTTTTTCTTTGCGCGTCTGAGTCAACAAACCTGCACCCGATGTGAAAAAACACGGCCGATGTAAAAAAATGTATCACCGCTTTGAGAACCATTTCAAAGTAAAAGTTGCTATTATTTTCTTTGTTGTTTAATACCTACTTTTAAAATCTATTAGCTTTGCTTAAAGCTAAAGGTTTTTCTAAAGCCGGTTATTACTTTGTCTACTCATTGCTATTTTAAACTATTCAATGCTACTCATAGCTTTTCTACGCCCTCTATTTGTATTTGTCACTATTCAAAACTATTTAAAACATTCGGTTGACAGATCTAGTTCTGAACACATTGTTTACAGTTTGCGCTCTACATCAATCTTATATTTTTCACAGTGAAAGTGAATAGTTAGTGACACATTTTGGTATAGAAGCTCATCATAAACATGATCGAAACCCGAAACAAACAAGGAAACTACGAAATTTCCGGAATTTAAATCAGCAATCAAGGTAAATGTCCAAACGACCGTTATCCGAGATATCGCCCGATACACTTCCTACAAGCAAAAAACCCAGTGCCAAAATGACCCCGGCGGACAAGCTCGAGTTAATCTCAATGTTCTCTGATAAGCTAGAGGAGCAGTTGAATGACCAATTGAAGGATGTGGTAAAAAAGAGTGATATCCAGGAGTTATTTTCGAAGATAGCTGACTTAGAGTCCCGTAACCAGCAGCTGTCAAATGATATCCGACAAATTACGAAGATGTGTGAGAAGCAAGCCCGACAAATTGAAAAACTAGAAAAAAGTGCTTTAGAAAGGAATTTAATAATAAAAATGCCAACCAATAGTTTTACAAATGATGTCGATACTGTTAAGGAATTGTGTACTAAGACTCTACAATGTTGTAGCACCATATCCGAAAGTCAAATCCAACGTCTTAGAAGTTCTACAGGCCAAAGAACGAACATCAGGGTCATCCATCATGAAAGGCAAGCAGTGATTCGTGCGCTAAAGAATTCAAAAGCATTAAAAAACACCGGCATAGGTATACAGAAAGACCTACCATATGAAAAAAGGCAAAAAAGAAACGCTCTTATAGCCATCAAGAAGCAACTCGCAGAAAAACGACCGAATATAAAGGTATATATCAGAGACGAAATTATGGCCGTGTTTTTTTTACATCGGGGGCAGGTTTGCTAACCCAGACGCGCAAAAAAAACTATCGAGGGTAGCATCCAGGCTAAATTTCAAATTGTCACGTAGGCATTGCCATTAATTTCAAAACATTGCTCAAAAATATTAAAGCTCCGTTTTCACTTTACAAACGCAAAAGTTAACATGCAATTTTTTTTAATGAAAACATACTTTTTTGTAGGAATCATAATTTTGTTAGAATAAGAATTCGACGAACAACATTTTTAACATGAATTTACAATCAAAAACTATATTTTTTGCACACACTTGTGTGTTGCATGTAAACTATACCTTAGAGCTTTTCATTTCAAAATTTAATTTTTGCTAGTCATTGGAAAACGTACTAGAAAATAATTGGGATTGCATACATTTGGGCGAGTTTTGGAAAGCTCATTAAATCTGGATAGCAATATAATTTCTAACCTGAATAAAGTCACAGGTTAGCGTTTGTGAGAAAATTACCCCGGATAGTGTAGGTTAGCTAATTAAAAAACACGGCCTATGTTGATTTTGGGTAGACAATTCACTTGGAATTTGCAGAAAAATAAGCTACAATACGGCGAATGTGACGGGCAGACTGAGTTGAATTCACTTTTATCTGTCGAGTTGTCAACAAATAACAACAATGGCGCTAATAGTGACAAACCATCTACGTCAAACTATGCTATGTTATCTCAGCAAAACATCGCATAGGGGAGAGTAGCCGTTTGCCAACAAAATCAACAAATAAGAGTTTTGGCCTACAATATTGCTGGTCTGAAAAGTAAAAGTATATTCGCTGATTTTTATCAATATGTTAATCAATTTGATATAATAATTATATTATTAGAAACATATGTGGAGAAGAATTTTGAAATTTACGAGAAAAAGCTCAAAAACTATGAAATACGATGGATTGCTGCGGAGAGGCGAAATGAAAGAGGAAGAGCTAGTGGGGGATGTATTCTTGGTTTTAAGAAAGAATCAAATTATAATGGACTAATTAAGTGCGAGTTCAATGAATGCAATGGTATTATTTATTTTTATTTGCGGATTAATAATAAACAAATGGCAATAGTACCAGTGTATCCTAATTGCAATAAGTGGTCGGATGATTATAATAGGCTGAATGATACCCTAGCGATTATAAATAATAACAATTTGCTTATTATGGGCGACCTTAATGCTCGAACGGGTTCCGAACAGCCAATTGCAAACTCATTGAATGGTGTAAACAGGCAAACAAAAGACCCGACAATAAATTTATGTGGACGAAAAATTTTGGAAATATCAGATTCCTATGGCCTTAAAATTTTAAACGGTTGTTCGAATAGTGATCGGCAGGGAGATTACACTTACATTGGCTATAATAGTTGCACTGTGATTGATTTGTGCCTGGCCGGAGGGGACTGGCTTCCTCTCATCTCGGATTTCATGGTCGACTCGCGAAGAGGTGTGCGATGCCATGGATAAGTGCAAGAACAACAAAGCGCCTGGAAGTGATAGAATCCCAGTCGAATATTTCAAATATGGCACAGATTCTCTGACAGATGCGCTCTGTAACGAATATAATCGAATTTTCGACAGCGGTGATGTACCAGATGGCTTCAGAGATGTTGTATTTCTCCCTATTTTTAAAAAGGGTGATATAAATAACCCTACCAGTTATCGTGGCATATCTTTTCTCAATACATCCGGGAAAATATTTACTACCCTACTACAAGCGCGTTTCGCAAAATGGCTGACAGCGAAGAAACTAATAGTTGAATATCAAGCTGGATATCGTTCGACATATTCCACACACGATAATATTTTCATACTCTTCAACTGGGCTCGACACTTTCTAAGTGAAGGACGTAGATTGTATACCTTTTTTGTAGATTTAAAAGCCGCGTTTGATACTGTTGACCGTTTATCATTGTTCTACAAACTATACAATAATGGAATGTCTTCAAAATTTGGATATGTATTTGAGAAACTATACGAGAACACAACAGCTGCAATATGGAATGGATCAAATCTCTCCGACACATTTTCTACTAACTGCGGAGTACGCCAAGGTTGCAAACTCAGTCCCGAAGCGTTCGCTGTATAATATCAATGACATCTTAGATGATATGCCAGGTGGAGCAACAGCTTTTAATTTATTGTTGAAAGGACTATTATATGCGGACGATATGGTGTTCTTCGCAGAGAACCCCTCGGACTTACAGAAAATCATTAATTACTTGGAAGGTTATTGCGAGCAATGGAACCTAACCATAAACTTAGAAAAATCGAAAATTATGATATTCAAAAAACGTTTTCGACAGACCAGAGGTGAGCGATGGTGGTACAAGGGAAGCAAAATTGAGGTCGTCAAACAATATAAATATTTGGGAGTTTGGGTTGCGAGCAATTTAAGCACGGGGCACCATTTGGAACACAAGATAAAAGAAGCAAAGTGGGCGATAAACTCAGTATGGAAAACATGTTTTAATTCTGCAACATTAACTCATACGGCGAAGTATAAAATATTTCAAGCGGTATCAAAGTCCGTCATGTTATATAGTGCCCAAACCTGGGGTGGAAGCAAATTCGAGGAAGTAGAAAAACTTCAAAGGTATTACCTGAAACGGACATTCTATCTGCCGAAAACAACGCCGAACTATATGCTGCAGCAGGAAACAGGGCTGACATCACTTTTCTTGTAAACCTTATCAACTTTTGTAAAATACCTTATAAAAATATCGACAATGAGCGATGACAGGATACCAAAGAAAATACTGATGCATACAATAGAGAGATGCCTTCTATAGTGACCTGATTGAATTGGCATCGGAAAGCAACACGCAATTTAATTGGGATGGTACAACGGCCACTAGCTACATATTACAAAGGCTTGCAATGGATGTTAGACGGGATGAACTGGAAAAAACGGCAGAAAGAGCAACTGCATCACTACACAGGACCACATATGTGCAATTGAATCATACCTCAGGTGAAAGATCCTACTTTCATAATGATTTTTTAGCTCACAAGATATCCCTTATATTCCAAGCACGAGGGGAACTGCTCCCCCTAAATTACAGACCTCACAGGCCCCAGCTACCAATAATGTGTTGTCTATGCAATATGGGAGTTCGAGAAGACACGATGCATTTCATCGGCATATGTCCGATTTTAAAAGAAACCAGGAGATCTTACCTTGGAAAAGACGCATTGAACGAGCAAGAAGTGCGACAACTGCTTAATGGATTAAATTGGGACCGTTTCTATGATTACTGTCGCATTGCCCTCAGATATCGGCAGAATATAATAAACGAGAGTATGTGAGGTGTTTTGAACGCGGGGCAGATGAAAACGCAGAATCTGGAGTTGTGTGAACTTCATCGCCCCGCGCTCAAGCAAAAACCCCACAGTCGTTATTAAAGCCAACCAACGCTAAGGGACCCAGCATTGCTTTGATCTAATAATCCAATGGAAAGTTCGAGTATACACACCGGAGAAAGGTGGAATAATTATGTAGTACTTTATTTTATTTTTATTATTATTTTTTGCTTTTTTAACTCTTACCTTAAACCAAAATTTGTTACATTAAAATTGTTTATATCCAAATAAATAATAATTATCTAAAAGATGTCAATAAATGTGCAACTAAAAAAAAATACCGGCGTACAGAGGGCTGCGCCCGCAATACGAGGGTTTTTAGAATTTTAATGCATAGTGAATATTTTTTGTACATATATTTTATAAGCAATAAATAAGCATTGTGCACAACATTAATGAAATGCTTCCTGTAAATCTATTTTGGATTGGTCTAATTAAAGGTGGAATTACTATGAATTACTATTTATCCAGTTTGTATAAAAGTACTCCCAGGCAAATCTACAGGCACTTTTCGATTTAAGATTTCTGGTGGCCTTTGAGCAAAAAGAAAATCAGGCAAACGTAAGGATGGCTTGGCTTTATATATAAACTGAATTTTTAGCTGTAAATCTACTGTTACTGTTTTTTTAATAAAGGAAAAGCAACTTATATGAAATGATTCCATTGTGTCCCCTAACATAAGAGCTCACGCAAGCTTTCCTATGAGTATTGAACAAGTATACTTTTACAGCTATTCAGGGACACCCTGTTAACTTGGTCCTACTAACTTCAAAAATATTTGTGGCAGACACTATTATGTACCATTCTATGCATTTCCACCAAATTTCATGTTCATTGTTTCATCAAGTTAAAAGATATGCATTGAAGAAATGCTTAAGAGGCTTGCATTGTGAAAGGATCTTACTAAATACTTATTTGGCTATATTTCCGGTTTGGATACAGTTATTCGAATGAAAGTTCGTAGACATATTCTATATGTAATTTTCTAAAATCCCTTAGCAGAATTTTCATATTTGGAAACCTAAGAGGGGCTATACACGAACAAATTGAAATTTTACAAATTTACTGTTATTTACTTTTCCTTTGCAAAAGTCAACAGTCTTAATATTTAACGTATATAAGGCCCCACTGGCCAATCTTTGTGCAAAGTTTCATATCGATCCCTATAACGGTTTAGAAAAACGGAGCTCGAAAAGAAGTTTAACTTTAAACGCCAATAACTTTTTTACCGTTTCTCGAAACTGTAAAATTTTAACTGATATGAGGTGTACTCGTTTAGATCTTTGATTTAAATACCCATACGTCAATCTACGATAAAAACTAAAAAAGTCGACTTTTTTCAAACGTTCGGGACACCCTGTTGTTTTCTTTCTACCAACTTCTAAGGTATATGTGCCAAAGAGTGTAACCATTCTACACATTCCTAGCAAATTTCATGACAATCGGTTGAGCCGTTCGCGAGTTATTTAGTGAACAGACGGACAGACGGACGGACGGACAAAATCGATTTCATAAGGGTTTTTTGAAAAAAAAATTTCTAAAAAACCCTAAAAATTGAAGAAAACGTTAACTGAACCAGGCAAACGGCTTAGCCATGCCTTATAATTGTTTTTGAAATAAGAAAAAAAAGGTGTATATAAAACTGTTATTTTGAATAAAACACTTTATCTATCTATCTATCTATTTAAAACAATTCAAACCTAGTCACCAATTGTAGTTGTGAAACAAGGCTGTTCCGACCTACGTTATATGTATATTAACCCTTCGTTAGGCGCGCACCCAATTGTCACGTGGTTAGGCGCGCGGGCTACAATTGTAGCCCAAATTTAAAATTATATAAAAAATATTGTTCAATTTCAATTTTTATTTCTTGCTCGGTTTGTGGTCTCTTGATTACTGTACAGATTAAAAAATATAAAATCCTTAATTTTTTATTAAAATATATATAATAAAAGAGGGCAAAATGCAGATTAGTCCTATTTTTAGTCTTTTTTCACATTAACTTACTTAGGTGAACAAAATAGTTACTTTTCAAAATGAAAACCCCAAAAAAGTTTTTATTCTCAGAAATCAACAAGAAATCTTCGAAATGGAACACTGAGCGAGAGAATGCGGTTAAAAATGACCAGTTTGTGGAATTCCAAACTTAGCCCATTTTTGGGTACCCAATATTCACAATTTTTTAAACTGGGAGTACAGTTTCTTGCTAGAAAGCTAAATATATAGTAAGTCAAACTGATTGATTTTTTACTCAAAATATTCATATTAACTGTTCTCGCAATATTTACGCTAGAATTGATAAAAATTCCATCCAGAAACTAAGTAATGTTAGCAACAGGTAACATATCCACGCTGTAAGAAATGACTTTGACTTCAACTCCAGGTTTTTCGTTAAAATAGTAATCTAATTTTTGTACATTTATCTTGAAACCCTTTTTCTTTGTCAAACACTTTACTGTTGCTATTTTCTACAATGTTTTATAATAATATTTTTATTTTAATGGATATCTATGAGTACCAAAAAAGTAACATGATTGGGCGCACGGGCTACACTTGTAGCCCAGTGAACTTTGATCGCAAAAAAATATTAGTTTCTAGGCTCAATAAATATAAACAATATTCTTATTCGATTAAGAAGCAACATTTTAACAGCTACTGAGCAGTTCGAATGAATTCGGTTTATATCCTGAAAATGATCGCCATTTAAAAGAGTGTGGGCTACAATCGTAGCCCGCGCGCCCACTGAAGGGTTAAAAAAATGCTTAAAAGCAAAAATGGTATTTGATATGTTAGTCTGAATCGATGTCACATACAGTGATGGATGATCCTTTTTCAAAAGCTTCAAATGTGAAAGTGGAAACATTAGAACTGGCTACCTAATATCAACGAATCTTCCATGTTACTATAGCAATTTTCTTCAGAGTTTCAAAAAATAAACAATTTTTCACAAAAAGTACATTGTGACTAGCCCAAATCATATAAATTTAAATTCGTCATTCATATCTTGAATTATGAGACACAACTATTACTCCATCTCAAATATCTTCTCTTAGATTTTATTTATGGAAAATTCGTGCAACTAATGATTTACCTACACGAAAATCCTATCTCCAAATGAGATTATGCTCTTAGCACGCAATTACGTAGTAAAGAAGTTGAAAAAGGACGTCCTTTCTCACACTAAATACATACATAAGCTAATAATGATAGCATCCAAATATCTTACCTTTTCCCATCCATTCCATTGTACATACATATACAACATTAGATCCTTCGTCAAATTTTAAAAGATCGTCACAACAAAAACCGAAAAGATAATATTCATTTCGTATCGTCGAAATTTCCATAGGATACCCATTTGTCCAAAAATCGTTGAAATGAATCTGTTGTAGACTATGAAAAAAAAACACGCTGAGATTTGAAAACAATTCAAAGGTCTTGCAGACGGATACACCATACCCATAACATCTTAGAAAATGACATAATCGCCAAGAGATTTTCAACATCATCAAACGAAAAGTATAACATTCCGATGGGACCACGATGATAAAAACACGAAGAAGAACGGTAAGATTTCAACAACGAAGTATCATCGCGGCGAATACTATACACATTTCGACACAGAATCGAAGATTAAATGCCTTTTGCAAAAGAAACGATCCTTTTTTTCCCAGTCTGATTTCAATAGACAACTGTCGATTTTATTTGATTCCTTTTCGTTATGCGTTCCAACCCGCCTACTCGACTTGATATACGTTAGGGAACACAACAGTGAAACTGTTTTGAATTGTGTGTAGGGTAGGTTTCCGTTGCGTTTAGATAAGGGGGATGATGTTGAACGACTCGACAAACCCACCACCAGCTAAGCCTATTCTATGGGAGATGAAAAGGTAAAAGTTAAGTTGTTGGGCCATTGGGGATTTTGTTTAACAGATTTTCGGAAAATTGGTTTCATGGACTGTAAACAAAAATTTTCATTGAAATCTTGTAATTTTATCCGGGCTGCTTGGGTACTTTGAAGATTCATCCATTATGGTAGGAGGGAGAAAAAGGGTTTTATTTTTTTCGGGGCACGCGTTGTGTGGTACGTTTTTGAATAAATGAGTTTGATGAAATGTGATATACTATGTATGTTTAGGCAAAAAAAATATAAACGAATGGTCGTTAATGTAAAATTCAAAAATTGCAGAACTCCAGGTTTTTTTATGCTTGTGTCGTTTACAATGACAGTTGTTTATTTTTTTTTTGTGACCTTCCGTACGCTGAAATACTAATAAAGAAGAAGAAAAGATGTTTTTTTTTTAACAAAGTGGAGAGAATTCTTCAAAAAGATGCATTCTTCCTTAGTTTTTTTGAGGTCTCAACGTTACACCCACATTCATTTACAAGTATTCTCCACGCTAAATTTACATTCCCCTGGCAAGGTCATGGCAACAAATACGGACGTATATTTCCAATTGTATATACCGGTACCAATTTTCAAGTTTTTAATGCCTGTTCAGTAATGTTTATTTTTTTTTTTTTTAGGATCGGTTCAACCCCGAATGAACTGAATGTTAGGTTCTTTTGTACCGCCTTTCACCAGTGGTTTCAGGTTTTTATAGATATAATTTCTTGAATTATGCGTGTATTTATTTAAGCAAAGATTCGTTTTTTATCGGTTTACAGCATCGGTTATTACCTTTGGTCCGCGGACCACTGGTCGCCCCTTAGACGATGAAAGGTTTCACATACTGCGAGGCTGCGAGACTCGATATTAAACATTGCTGGTGTTATCTTAAGAACACGAAGTATAGTTCGACCATCTGGAAAGAAAACAAAAAAAAAATTAAGAAAAAGAAAAAACCCACATCCACCCAATCCTTAGTTAGTAATGAAAACTGGACCCAGCATCTGCTCACCGTCTACACGCCAAATGACACAGCGTTCGCTAAATTACCATTCATATTTGATGTAGAGCTGGACAGGGACATTACCTTTGGTGAAGTTAAAGCATCAATAAAAAAATTGAAAAATAAAAAATCACCCGGTCCGGACGGAATAACTAATGAGTTTTTGAAGAACCTGCCGGATAATGTTGTACTAACAATATGCAACATAATGAACAAGCTAAAAAATGAACAGCAAGTTCACATTTTGGGACATGCTTATCTATCTATGATTTTGAAAAAAGGAGACCCTACAAACGCACAAACAAATACGGACGACAAAATAGACCAACTTAAAGACTACTGTAATAGCAAGCTCATATTGAATGTAGAAAAATTATGGTATTCGAAAAGAAAATGAAAAAGAAGAGAAAACGGAAATGTTATTTTAATAATCAAGAAATTAAGATTGTCCCACAATTATCATATCTTGGTTGCTTACTATATCGAAGTGGATCATGGCACAGGGAAATAGATCAACGGAAAAAATCATCTGCGGCAGCGACAGCAATACAAGGTGAAGAATGCAAGAAAACAAGGACGAGTAATGATAAGTAATTTAACTATTACGCAACCAAGATACAATATTTTAATCAAGTATTTTAGTTTTCAACGGCATATACAGGCCTTTGTTTTAAGATAGTTTATTTTAGAGCCGGTAAATATGCGCTACGTTAAGACAGAAATGAAGTCGCCATTTAGCTAATCTTTACATTTGAGGCGTATGCAATTTAAATCATGCCCGACAGGTAGTTTAGTGATAAAAGTGATATTTAAAGACTGGCAAATTAGCCACCTCCCTCCGGCAATGCTGCCGGTAGGCCTATTCCTAAAGGTACGTTGTCCTCGACACGGCTGCAGCGACTCCAGCGGCTCTAGAGCAAGCTCCCTACCCCAAGCAGCCGTCGCCCGAAGCTCCACAAACAAGCAAGTGCACCACGTTCACCATTCGTGCATGCACTATGTACAACAAGTGTCCCGCGACTGCTTTCTATATACATACAGATTCGTGTGTCAGCCGAATCAGTACGACTTTTGTGCGAAACAACTACCCTACCACAAGCAGCCGTCGCCCGAAGCCTACAAACAAGCGAGTGCACCACGTTCACCACTCATGCGGGCATTATATACAACAAGAGCCGCGCGGATCATTCATTGTGGAGCTATGCCAACCGATTATCAACTAAAAACTAGTTTTTGTACGCAATGGCCAATGGGCGAGCCGCAGTCGCTAGAGCCGCTGGGGCCGTGTCGAGGAAAACGTACCTTAAACATATGTAAATCGGATTTAAACCGGTGTTTAATCAGCACCGGTACCAATATTTTGAAGTACCAATATCCCGGTTTGGATATAGAGCGGTCACGGTTTTTTCCCAACACCGGTGCACAGGATTGTCGCGGTCACGCAACCTTGTCCTCCAGTTCCGAAAGCGTAGCATCTGGTGGGTGTCCTCAGGGCTCCATCGGGCTCTCGTTCGTCCACGCAATCTGGCTCCGTCCACTCGTTGCGCGTTCATCACCTTTTTGGGCATGCGATCGCCGTTCATCCTTTCAACATATCCCGCCCATTGCAGTCGCTGCAATTTCATGATTTTCGACACGTGTAGCTCATCATACAGCTGATACAACTCAAGGTTGTACCGGATGCGCCATTCACCTCGTTCACGAACGGCCCCGAAGATTCTTCGGAGAACCTTTCGCTCGAATGTGTCCAACAGGTGTTCAGAGTTTTGGGTTAGGGTCCATGCCTCGCAGCCATAGCATAGCACAGGTCGGATGATTGTTTTATACACGTGGAGCTTCGTGTTCCTGGGCACCAGCTTCGAATTCATAATTTGGAGGACCGCAAAATAACACTTATTACCTAGTTGTATACGTCGCTTTATCTCTTCTGTTTCGTTGGCGTCCTTTGACAAATTGCAACCTAGGTAAGTGAAGTTGTCTACATACCCTATATTGAGGTCCCCAACTGTGATGCTTGAATTTACTGGCGTTCGGTTGGACTTGGAGGAGCACTTCAAAATGTGAGGCCCAGCGTTTATCAACGCTATTGGTGTCACTAATGATATTGCCATCCTTGTCCTTACAGATGCTCGTCCTGGGTTGGTATCCACCTTTAATCGAATTAATTAGCTTGTACACTTGTCTACTGTTCCTAACAGTTACTAATCAAAACACTTAGTTCTGGTAAAAATAATTATTATAAAAAAAAAATTATTCTAAATGAAGCACCTCAATTGTTGAATGTGCAAAATATCAAAAGATAAACTGCTAATACATACCTACAGTTGATAAAAAATCTTTATAAAGCAATTGCTTTGCTTCTGTCTGTACAAAAAACTTGGCGACTGCACGGCTGTCCCCCGCCCCCCTTACAGCGGACGCTGCTCAGAGATAGAGTGACATCGATAAAAAAAAATCGCGACAAATCTTGTTTATTTATAGAGGTTGTCGAAATTGAAACCAACCACCAAATTTTATCTGCTTGGCTCAATTTAAAAAGAAGCTACAAGCATGCCTTTTTGAAAAATGTTAGAACGAGTGAGGGGGGCGTCATTGATCGGAGCATTCCAATTTTTGGTACAAATCAAACAAACTTTACTATCAATATATGGACAAGATCTTATGACGGTAGGTGTATTCTATCAAGAGTTACAGTGCGAAATGTAAAACTCAAAAAATGTAAATTCACTATAGGTAATACTTTTGGATCTAGGGTATAATCTTCTGAGAAAATGTCTAGAGTATTACATATCATTACAAAGGTAATTGTGGTTTGTTTCGTTCTCAAGACCTTTCAAGCTCGGACTCATAGTTTTCCAGATATTTGCAAAAAACTGAATTTTCACCCCTTTGCCATCCCCTCCCCCTTAACCCATGGCGCAAATTAGTGTAACTTTTTACTGCGTATATTGAGTAGCGTAGTCAACAATTTGGCATCAAAGTTTGGGTGTTGAGCTATCTGTACCTACTAGACTAAAACGAGCTTCCAAACTCGGCACGACTCGTCGCAAGTTTATTATTCAGAAGATGATAATGATAAGAAATATGCTTATCGTAGATTAATACACTAACATTTAGTGGCGTATTTAGAAAATTCTCAAAGGGGGGGCACAGAGTACGGGGCTAATTTGTTACATAAAGTTTTGGTGTGGGGATACCCGAGAGCAGCTACATAGGAAAAACATTGGCAAGACTGAGGGATCGTTGATCCTTGATCCTTGATTTAAGGCGAAACTCAAGGAGACCTTAAGTTTTCAATAGACTTAAAATATAATATTTCAAGGTAGGTGGGTAGCTACCTTGACTTCAAGTGAGGTTGACTATAGAAAATTTTAAGGTCTCCTTGAGTTTCTCCCTAAATCAAGGATGCATTGACTCGTGAATATAAGTGATTTCTATGAAAAAGTATGGAAAATTACATTTATTTTAATTTCGGCATCCGTGACTCAAGGTCTCCTTGAGTTAAGGTATGTTTATAAATACGGATCTGAGAGTCCTTTGCATTTCAGGTTTATTACACCAAAAGTTTAGTTTTCCTGACAGATCATAGAATAACACTCATTAACTGCTTTTGGCTTTTCCTGAACCAAAATACGGAGGGCCTAAAAAAGTTTGCGTAGTGTAGTTCGAAGGAGCCTGAAGCTGAAAAGGAATTTTACGAATATGTACTCAATTGGCTATGGAATTAATGCAATGACCAAAGAGACTGTTTCCATATGACAAAACGGATTCCAGACGGAACACTTTTCTTTGGAAGAGAAATTTCATACATCGTCCGAAATTCTGCCAAATTTCGGGCAAATTCCGCCAAAAGGTGGTTCTGCTTACTTTTGAAATAAACACAGATGAAAAGCTGATACAATAAATTTTGGCTGGCATTGTGGTCTTGAATTCCATGGCAAAATTAACCAAATTTGAATGCAAAATTTGGATTTACTGAAAAAGAGGCCTTTGTATGTTTCGTCAAAAATCTAGTAACAGATTCCGTAAAATCGTTACAAGTGCCGAATAATATTTTACAAGTACAATCCAGAATACTACACGGTTGTAAATTTTGGTGTAAACCGGGAGAAAATTTTATATCTATTCCAAAACTTGAATCAAATTTGACCCTTTTCAACTTATAATTTGATTTTATTCAAAAATTTTATTAATTATGACCGCTACAGAATAAAACTATCCAAATACCCTTTAAATATTATACATTTTACACTGTTCGGGATAGAATAAATTGCATTGAATGTTGTTATAACATAAAAGGGTAGAATCAATCCTACTATGTTATCAAATCTACACTATCAACGAAAGAAACCCATTCAACCTAGAAATCGATTGATTTGTAGTCTGTGTGGTCTGCGCGCTTGCCTACAAATCACAGAATTGTGGATTCAAAGCCGACTGCACTCGTGTTACAAGTTTTATTTTTTCGAGCGGTTTGTATAAATTTGCTTATAAATTTTATACTATTGATGAGTAAAATTTTTATCAAGAATACTTATACTTTTAATATAATTCAATTATACTTTTGGTAAAGTTTTTATATGGAAATGTATGAATATATTTTTTTATTAAAATTACACCAACATTTTCAGCCGTGTACGAACTATCCGTTGCATAGAGCAACCGATTAATTAAAATGAAGCAACAAAAGTAAGCAGGAAGGTATGATTGTTTGTTATTTCCATATGTACTACACTAGCTCCAAATCTATAGTATCTGCAATACCTTTTAAAACGAGTCCTAGATGGTAAACTAAAGCAAAATGTTTTAACAAATCAATTGCGAAATAGAAATAAGAAGGAATGGCTACGATGATGATTACTTCGTGAAAATTGAAGCATTGAAGAAAGTAGGTACCCCAGGCAGGGCACCACAGACACCGAACCGTAGGAATTCGAAAATGTATGCTAAAAATGCTTTCCCACCAAAACACATTTTAGCATTTTAACAGAAAGAGAAGCATCTGGTTCAAAGACGTTTACAGCAGCCCAACACGAATTTACGACGCACCATGCTCCACTAGAAGTTACGGTAATCAAGAGAGAGTAAAGTAAAAGGCATCCTTTTTTTAGTTAATGTTGATAGTAAGTATTTTCCATCTTTCAGACCAGACTAACCTTACCCCAGGATTTTACCGCTGTCAATACGATAAATAGTAAATATTTCTTTTTGAATTAATTGCATATTCAAAAAGGAAAAGCATAAAAAAAGAACTCTCCAGTTTTATATTTTTTACCGAGTGCTGAAACCGAATATTGCATCAAAGGCCACATTCTGCAATAAAGCCGATTTTCTCTCATGAAATCGATATCTATGATTTTCCAGAAACAATATTATGGTTACACCTCAACAAACCGACACGCTGTGTTTTCCTTCATTTCCAATTGGCAATAAAAAAGAAGGAAACGTCTCTTCGCTTTCCAAATACATACTTCCATTACGGGAGTTTTTTTGAAATTGATCAACAAGTTCAGTACCACTCCTTTGGCGTCTTTTCGTCGACAATAAAGCGATGAAGCGTTGATTTCATATAAGGGTTGGTGAATTATATAAGCAGAATATATTATTTTTTCTGTTTGGCATCCGATATCTTTCCGTGTGCCAAAAGCCCCAAAAGCCAAAGTGTTTCCATTTCACTGTATATAGGTACAGAGTATGGCCCGATGTTTCCTTGTCTTCTTTCTGTCTCTGAAGAACGAAAGAAAAATGCCATAACTATTCGACACTCTAGGAAAAATATTCAAGATCTTATGCCAAAACGAGCGAATAGATTTATTGGAAATTTCATTGAAGTAATTGAGCGGCATTATTGCTCCGCTCCACCTCCAGATTATCGTGTATAGACGTATAGGATTTTGGCGGAAAGCTTAAAATATTCCCGGGAATTACCAAGACGAGCTCGCGCCATGCTCGCTTGGCTTCACTTAGCGTTATTAGACAAGGTCGTTTTGTCGTTTATTTTTCGATCATTTCATGGATTTAAATAAATTGGCCGGAAAATCGAACGTTAAAAGATAGTCGCACCTTGTTGGGGTGGAATATATGTAGATATAATAGGTAAATTATAAGGAAAATGTAATATGATAGGGAAAAACGTAAAAGGATGTCTGTTTCAACCACGCTCTTTTACATGATGATTAGAAGTTTCAGGTTTTTTAGGATTAAGGATAATTTTAAGTTTTTTCCAGCAGTTATTTTATTAACCTTCCGATGCCCGCGCGTATGTGAGACATACATACGGTTTGCTTTTTGCGTGATCATCACACAGGCCGAGAGTGACATTCGTATAAATGACCTACCAGACCCCAGAGCAACTTTCAACTGCTTTAACTTTTTAACTAAATCTCAAATTCAAACAAATGCATGCATGTGACACATACCTAAATTACATATGCATAAAAATACCATAAATATGCAAAAAAAAAAAAATATTTTTATTTGCGAAATTTCCGTACCTCAACCATAACTTTGCCTCATCGAAAGCTCTTGAACACTGTTGAGAATACAAAAATGATCAACGGCGTCAAATTTAGAACTTTTGAAATACACGCGCATAACACCGTGTGCGTTTTATATTAAAAAAAAAAAAAGATCTATAAAAAGTTTGAAATTAAACTTGGGTGGAGTTGGTCTGTCAGAACCCACCCAACTATCCGATGGTTAATAATAAAAGAGACCAGTATCTATTGTATTTTTTTCTTATAAGTATTATAAATATTCATCAAACGAACTAGATTTATTTTTATTTAAGTATTTAATTAGGAGTCAAATTTTCGTCAATGGCGCAAAAGGAATTGAAAATTCTGCGAAAAATTCTGAAGTCCAAAACTAATTTTACCTCCGCTATTACACTAGTGGGTGTAAGTCCCTTATAAGCTTGCAGCTTATATGCTATAAGGTACGGAAACATTCCGTACGAAAATTTCGTTTTTAAGAAATAGTCGGAGGTTGGATGAACGAACTTTTTTTTTTCTGTAACACGATTTTTATATGTAGAGCTTTTCTTGTGGTTCGGGCCCCAAAACTGAAATGCGAAACAATACTTTGTCGTTATGCATTGTCAAAAACATTTCTCGGCAACTGAACTCGTAGTATGATTCAATTGTCAACCACACTTCCTAGTCGATTTTTTGCTTATTATTATTAAAAATTTCTGAATAAAATCTAATCGTGATTTTTGAACTTAAGTTTCACGGTGTATCTCTAGAATTTCTAGTTGAGGGAGGATAATACTCAGAATCTTATATTATTTATTCGGAGAATGCCATGTCTGGGGCTCCTCATAAAGTTTAACAGCAAAAAAGTGTGTAAAATTATTTTTTTATGCGAATTTCGGCGAAATTTGTAATATTCAAATTAAGTTTATGCGAAATTCCTGTTTTTTATTTGCGAAATTTCCGTACCTCTTGCTATAAGTAACAGTTCAACCAACTTTCCCTCATCGAAAGCTCTTGAACACTGTTGAGTATACACAAAAGCTCGACGGTGTCAAATTTAGAACTTTTGAAATAGATGTGTCCAAAAATGTTTGCAATAGTCCCCCACGCGCATAACACCGTGTGCGTTTTATATTCGAGGTTGTACTACCTATACATATTCACCGGCTTTTGGTAAAATCCTCGTAAATGTCACTGACTGTGTGTGTTAAAAATATTTTTTATTTATTTGCAATGCGGAGAAATTTTCAAAAAGATACTGCATACTACTTTGCGGCATGCAGTTACGTCGGATTTTTTCGACTAAAACCAGACTATCTGAGCTCCTTCCCCTACAGAATCACCTCTCGGTGGTATACTTCACAGAGGTATGGTTTGAGCTAGGGATGTCAAAAACCGGACGGTTAGTCCAAAAACCGGTACTTTCAAAACGGTTAACCGGTTTTTTTCGGTTTTTTCATCCTCCCGGTTTTAACCCGGACGGTTGTTTGCCCATCCGGTTAACCCTTCAGTGGGCGCGCGGGCTACAATTGTAGCCCACACTTTTTTAAATGGCGATCATTTTCAGGATATAAACCGAATTCATTCGAACTGCTCAGTAGCTGTTAAAATGTTGCTTCTTAATCGAATAAGAATATTTTTGATACTTTTTGAGCCTAGAAACTAATATTTTTTTGCGATCAAAGTCCACTGGGCTACAACTGTAGCCCATGCGCCCATTCATGTTAGTTTTTTGGTACTCATAGATATCCATTAAAATTAAAATATTATTATAAAACATTGTAGAAAATAGGAACAGTAAAATGTTTAACAAAAAAAGGGGGTTCAAGATAAATGTACAAAAATTAGATTACTATTTTAACGAAAAACCTGGAGTTGAAGTCAAAGTCATAGCCAGCGTGGATATGTTACCTGTTACTAACATTACTTAGTTTCTGGTGAAATTTTTATCAGTTCTAGCGTAAATATTGCGAGAACAGTTAATATGAATATTGTGAGTAAAATTCAATCAGTTTGACTCATTATATATTTAGCTTTCTAGCAAGAAACTGTACTCCCAGTTTAAAAAATTGTAAATATTGGGTACCAAAAAATGGGCTAAGTTTGGAATTCCACAAACTGGGCATTTTTAACTGCATTCTCTCGCTCAGTGTTCCATTTCGAAGATTTTTTGTTGGTTTTTGAGAATATAAACTTTTTTAGGGTTTTCATTTTGAAAAGTAACTATTTTGTTCACCTAAGTAAGTTAATGTGAAAAAAGACTAAAAATAGGACTAATCTGCATTTTGCCCTCTTTTATTATATATATTTTAATAAATAATTAAAGATTTTATATTTTTTAATCTGTACAGTAATCAAGAGACCACAGACCGAGCAAGAAAAAATAAATAAAATTGAACAGTATTTTTTATATAATTTTAAATTTGGGCTACATTTGTAGCCCGCGCGCCTAACCACGTGACAAATGGGTGCGCGCCTAACGAAGGGTTAAAACCGAAAAAAATTTTTTCCAAATTCATAAAATTTTTATATTTTTTTTTTATTTGTCAGTCTGTAATTCTATTGCTTGTCTTCTATGAAAAATTTCGTATTTCCGAACACTCTCCTTGGTGGTATTATTCCAAGAACCATCGCTTCGTCAAACTACCGCTCCTTGCATTTTTCCTTTCCAAGGCAGATATTGTTTATGTTGCGTGTCACACGTGTATCTTTTGTGCGTCGTGAATGTATATGTGTATCAGATCAGTGCATTTAGAGTTCATTGCTATAGGAAGACGAATCAGCAGTTGCTACGACGCGACGTCCGCGTCCACATCGATATCCGCGTCCACTTCAACATCCGTCGTGTCCACAAAGACTTCAATATCATCATAGTGCAGTCATATTAGCATTTCAAATAGAAAAAAATAGAGTAAGGTTAATTCTTGTAGTTTTTGAATCAGTGGGCTCCCAGGAATCTAAAACTCATTTTGTTAAAAAAAAAATTTTGATCGGAAAGGTCCCAAAAAGGACAAAATAGGATACTCTTTAATCCTTGACCGGAGGTCGACATGTGGGGTATCAAATCAAAGGGGACGTCAAGTACATTACATATCCGGTGTTTGTTCCATGTTTCAAGAAAACTCAACGGAATAAATCGAGATTAAATGGAGAATTATTGTGTTTCCCGTGTATCTTTCCGAAGCCCTAATTACGAGAGTAATTCAAATTGTCACTACGTTTCTCACTTTTCCGAATCTATAATAGCTAACGATTCTACCATTAAATTTGCTAAGAAAAAAAAAATGATCGGAAAACTCTCAAAAAGGACACTAACTACAAACCTTGATCGAACGTGGGGATGTGGGGTGTCATATCAAAGAGGGTGTCGAGTACATTCCATATCTGGCGTTTGTTACTTGTTTCAAGGACCGTCACAGGAGAAAATTGGGATCCAATGGAAATTTTGATGTTTCTCGTATTATGTATCTTTCCAAAGCCGTAATTTTTCGTTTTAGCCCGAATTTTTCCATTTAGTGTCCTTGAAACAGCAAACAAACACCAACATGCAATGCACTCGACGTCCTCTTTGACATGACACCCCACAAGCTCACTTTCAATCAAGGTTTGTAATTAGTGTCCTTTAATGTCCTTTTTCAGAGCTTTCCGATAATTTTTTTTTAGCAAATTTAATGGTAGAATCTTAACCTATCATAGATTCGGAAAAGTGAGAAACGTAGTGACAACTTGGATTATTCTCGTAGTTATGGCTTTGGAAAGATACACGGAAAACACAATAATTT
The DNA here is from genome assembly GCA_949715475.1 of Microchrysa polita. NCBI lineage: Eukaryota > Metazoa > Arthropoda > Insecta > Diptera > Stratiomyidae > Microchrysa > Microchrysa polita. Next base: position 15,136,688 of record OX454417.1, on the reverse strand, counting down.
TCGATTGAATCTCGATTTATTCCGTTGAGGGTCCTTGAAACAGGAAACAAACACCGTAATGTACTCGACGTCCCCTTTGATACCCCACATGCAGACCTCCGGCCAAGGATTAAAGGGTATCCTTTTTGGGACATTTCCGATCAAAATTTTTTTTTAGCAAAATGAGTTTTAGATTCAAAAACCACAAAAAATAGCCTTACTCTATTTTTTTATATTTGGAGGCCTGAAATGACTGATATTTTGACTGCACTATATACATTGTCTAGCAATAAAACTCAGTTAACTAATTTTGAAACATTATGAATACTTCTGACAATATTATTTGATTATCTTTTTAGTTCAACATGTTTCTCTTTTAGGGCTCCATTACACAGTTATATTTCTATACGAACATCAGCTTAACGAGTATGTATGCATTATTTTGCTAAAATTCTAAGCAATTCAATGAAAAACCGGTTAACCGAAAACCGGTACTTTGAGCCCGGTTAAAACCGGACGGTCTAACCGGCTTTGCAAAAAAACCGAAAAAACCGAAAACCGGGTTATGGGCCGGTTTTTGACATCCCTAGTTTGAGCTGTTTATTGTTTAACCATCATGCAAATGAATCCACTTACTACAACAGCAACAAATTTTGAGATCGCACATTTACCGCCAGCTCATTTGGCCTTTCAATACAGATGCGTGGTAGTAGGCCTATGTTCGGTACTCATATTTCAGTACCGGATACCGGTTTTCTCCAACACCCAGTACCACACCCGGTGCACAGATACCCGCAAGTTTTTTTTGGCGACACCCCGTTTTTTTTCAGTACTATTTTTTTCAACTAAGAGCCAATTTTTTTTCAAACAATATTACCGTGACCCTTCTGCCACGCCGATTGGACGAGTCTTTCCCGAAAAGACAAATTTCTCAATTTTTTTTTTGTCCTCAAATTTGGAAGCTGGACCAGTATTGCCCGAGAAAACAGGGGTATCATTCTGGGGCGGGCAGCCCAAAAAAGTGTTGTTTTGACCTCAAATTTGGAATCATCGACCCAAAATTTTTTTATTGTTCCTATCGCACCAATTAGACAAGTACTTCCCCAAAGAATATCGGGGTACCTTTCTGAATGATTGAAATCTTTAAACAGATGAAAAACAAATCTTAAATATAGAAAAACCTGAAAAAAAACGTGCTAAAATGCTGTACAAAAGAATCTAATACTACGTTCATTCGGTGTTAAATAGGTGCTAAGAAAACCTGAAAAAATCGATACTGAACAGGTGTTGAAAAAACCGGTACCTACTGAACAGATAATAAAAAAACATAAAAAACAGCGTTGAAAAAACCGGGACCGGCCCATGGTTGCAGGCCCGTGCGCAGGGGGGGGGGGGGGGGGTTTTGGGGATTGAAACCCCCCCCCCCCCCATTGGCAAATGTTGCCAGAATTTCTTATTAAATACTATTGTTCTCATAAGGCAAAAATTTAACTTCATAAAAATGTAAACTGGCGTTGTTAATTTATACCTTGCCAAGAACTATTGTAGGGCATTGCAGGGGATTTGTTGTTGATTGCGACATTTCAAGGCTCTAGCTGCTAAGGTTTAGAGGTTACATCCGTCAAAAGATGAGATTTTAAGATGAAAAAATCAGCCATTGTACTCTATTCCGATTCCTTTATCAACCTCTATAGGAAAATGCATACTAATGAAATGACTCAGCATGGGTTTTAGGTAGTTTTTTTCCCAAATTTCTTTAAAATCCATTTAAAACGGCGTTACAAGCCGTGATCTGTGGCCATGATTGTTCGGTCACTACTCTGTGATATAGAGATTCATAGAGAGAGAGAGAGAGTTTCTAAACTCGTCATGACCCGCCGCAAATTTATTATTCAGAAGAAGATGATAAGAAACATTCTTATTGTAGAATAATAAACTAACAATGCGACTAATAAGTGGTATGGCTGACAACCGTATCACAATCCGAATTTTGTTGTCTTTGTAACGTTGACGATTACACATGCCACACGGTAGTCGTCAACGCACCATCCTCCACTAGGAGTTAGGGTAAATCAAGGTAGGTAAAAGCCTAGGGGAACGACATGGCATCCCTATCGTAACTATGAAGAAATCCTTATTCTCCTCGTGAAATATTGCCACCAGGTTTAGATAAGATGTATACCTCAGGCTCGTCCTTTGGTATTTAGTTTACTATAATTCGGTGACTCACCCCTCGCTCCGCTCAGATCTCACACTGTCAGCCTCGCATTAAGGTACCTGTTCGTAGAGATGACTCTTGGGATGATCGCTCAGCGATCGTAGTTTTGCATCGAATTCCGAGCCATATTTGCATATTTTTGTAACGGTGTTACTTTCCATGTGTCGACCATAACATGTCTGTATAGAAAATATGCGCGTATAGTGGTCAGAACCGATGGTTCAACTGCGATCGCTGAGCGATCATCACATGAGTCGTCTCTACGAACACGTACCTTTAGAGAATTCGCCAATATTTTTGTGAAGCAGTGCTGTTGCGAAATAGGATAAGACGAAGTGCAAGCGCAGCGAGCAGTGAGCTAATGGAAAGCAATTTGTTGGATTTAGATCTCTGGCTCGTCCATCCATTTACTCAAATTCTATAGGTCGTCTGATAACTAAGATCTCGCTGTCTGTCGCCCTTTTCACAATTCACCAAAAAGTTGATACGTAGCGCTGCTTGGAAATAGGGTGAAGCGAGCGCAACAAGCGGTGAGTTAATGTCAGGCAATTCGTAAGCTTTATATTTCTGACTCGTCCATACATATACTCAGACCCTGCACCTCGCCCTTTACTCCGCTCAGACCTCGCTTTATCTGTCTCGCTATTTAGTATTCGCGACGTAGTGCTGTTGCGGAACAAAGTAAGTCCAGCGAGCGGTAAGCCAATGGATGACAATTCGTAAAATTTAGACCTCTGTCTCGCCCTTAAGTTTACCTAAATCCTGTGCCTTGCCCTTCGCTTCATCCAGACCTCGCCATGCCTTTTGCGCTTTTCAGAATTCGCCTAAATTTGCGACGCAGTGATGGTGCTAAGAATGATAAGGCGAGGTGCAAGCGCGGCGATCGGTAAGCCAATGGACGCCATTTCGTGAAATTTAAACCTATGACTCGTCCGTATAACCTGTAGCTCAGAATACTCTGCGTGCTCACACTCTGTCTGTCGTGCATTAGAAAAACAGCCAACATGTTTGCGACATAGACCTCGGACCTGGAACCTGGATATATGACTCTGGATTTGCTTGACAACCGAATTCCGCTAGTTTGTGTACAGCATTGGGCTTTTGGGAGTCTGGTCACCTTATTATAGCCTGTATATTTTAAACTTTAAATATACCTTTCAATGAAAAATTTGAATAGGTATATAAGTTAAACCCCCCCCCCCTTGGATGATTCCTGCGCACGGGCCTGCATGGTTGAAAAGACGGGATAACGGTACTTCAATCTACCGGTGTTGATTAAACACCGGTTTTAAACCGGTGTACCGTGCTAGAAGTAGGCCTACGTGGTAGAAAGTGGAACATTTTTCCAAAATGCAAATACATCTTTTTTCTCCTTGAAATCATGCAAATGGAATTGTGTTATTCAGTTATTGCTTCAAAAGTAGGAAAATTTGCCGAATATCTGGCGCCTGACTCATGCTTCGACAATAAAGACACTAAAGTCAAAATGATTTAAGAAGGTGTTCAGAATGAAAATCTTGCACATTAAAGGACTGGACTTCGTTAAATAATCTCAAAACTGGTCGTTATAACCGAGTCTACGGGATATGCTTCAATTTAATGTGAACAAAATTAAGTTGACGTGCTTCCAAACAACTTTTCTTCGGCTTTTTCTTATATTAGCCAATGTATGTGAGAAATTATAGTACAAGTCCAAAGTTCATTTAATTGTGGAAATTTCAAATTGTGGTAGATTTGGGTCTATTTAACCCTCCGTCGGGCGCACCCGGTCTGACAAGCCAGCAAAACAGTTTCTGCTCCACACTATAATAGAGGGACCCTCAACTTTTTCGTCCAAGTTTAAGAATCTCACACAATGCCTACCTATAGTTTTCCGTGGTCCTTTAGACAGTTGAGTGGTAAGCAATGGCGCCGGAACAGGGGGGGGGGGCAGCGGGGGCAACTGCCCCTCAATATTTTGGCTAAAGGGGCAATAAGTACTACATATATTGCACTATATTAAAAATGAAGAATAATTTATTTTATATGTATTTTTATTCATATGCAATGTACATATTCAATTCATTATTCTAGTAGTGGATTTTTTTTTCCATGATGGAATATCTGGTTCGCAGAAAGTTTCATACGTGCATCTAGTGCATGTATACTACGAGTACGTACATGATCATTCCATTTTCATTTCTTCTTCGTTAACAAGAGTACCCCGACGACAAGGCCAACCATAGCGAAACTATTGACCGTTGATCAACGAAAACGAGGAAGTTTTTCATTCTCCTTGTCAGAAAACCGTGCACATGGTAGAGAGTCGCACAGTAAGATTGGGCTGCTATGCTCGATTTCGATATTTTTGATCTTCCCTCACAGTTTAACTCTTTTGAAGAGTATGACGGGAGCTTCACCTATGTTGCGCCGAAGGTGCTGATCACTTTCGAAGTATATCGAGCACAGCAAGTTAATATGACCAGTAACATTACTTCTGAGCATCAGCGGCATCATCAGAAGGGTCGTTCAGTGATTTACGACGTCTTTAACATGGCTACATTCAACAATGACACAAAAACGTCTGACACATCTAATCCTTCTCCATGTTCACAGGGATCGAACAGGGAACTTTCCTCAAAAATCATGAAAGAATTCGTTTCCCGAGGAAACCAGAAAACAACCTTTGGGAACATCGTTTGACCTTTAATTTTATAAAGCTATATAAAATAAAGAATATGTTTATAATCCATACAACACTTCGGAATTACAATGGGATCAAAATGGGTAACAAAAAGACACTTAAAGGCTAGTCTCATATTGAAGACTATTCTATAAGTGGTTTCCGATCGCTATTGTTCTCTACTTTTTTTCTCCTTTTTTTATATGTATGTCAAACTCAATTTCTCTTCGATTTTAGATATATCCGTAGTTACAGTCAAAGTGAGCCACCACCTCAGTATGAGCTATTCTTTGAACATACATAGTTCCTCTAATGAATTCGATAGATATTCATTTTTAGATTGTCGTCATTTAAGAAAAAGCGGACTTTCCACTTTCCTGAGCGGTTCTAGTCTAGAAATGAGTATTTCACAAAATTATTAATAGACTATATACTATTTGGTGATTTCAGATTGCAAAGTGTGGTGGAGAATTTTTTTTTGGTTATTTCTTATGTTTTATTAGAGTGCTGAGTTTGAATCCTGAGCTTGCCACCAACATTTCGTTTCAAATCAGGATCGAAACCGCGAAAAAAAACCAAAAACAATTTTGTTTTGTTTTTTGGGGGGCTTAAAACTCCGAAATTATACATTTCACCGATAACCTGTCGTTGAACATGTTAGAAAAAATATAATTGCGGGTCCGACGCACAATTAATCTTTAAAACGCGTTTATATTTTCAAATCCAATTTTTCAATAATTTCGAATTTTTATGTTTTTAAACCGAAACTTTCGAAAATTTGGCTTTGAGACCTAATGTAGAGGTTATCACAACTTAAAAATTAAAATCGTTCAAAAATTCCACAAAAAGTGCAAATTTTTACCTCAGTTTTTTCAAATCGAGATTTTCAGATTTTTTTGAAAATGTTAATTTAAAATATGAAAGAGCAAAGTTTTCAAAACTTCCGATTGAAAAACATTAAAAATTACAAAATTTTTATTTAAAAAATTAGACAATTAAGATTAATCAAAAATTGAAATTGTGTGTTTGGCTCACTTAATGAAGCGCCCTGTTGCACATCCCAAATGCACATTCTGCACATATAGTAGAGCCGGTCCTATAACTAGAGGTCCGGTATATAACCGCTTAATTTAATATGAATTTGAGAAAAAATATCTTGCCCCCCCCAATAAAAAATCCGTTCCGGCGCCACTGGTGGTAAGGACTCTGGCTCTGCGCCTGATCGCGTCATAATTTAGAATGTGCCTAAAATACGTGAAAGCGCTGCATCAAAGAGGCATTTCCACATTTAATTTGAAGCATTAAGAACCTTTTCAAATAACGATTATCAATTTAGATTGCCTGCCTTTCATTCATTTAACCTTCCGGCGGGCGCAATACTAATCCTAACACGATCGGGCGCAATGCATCTGACAGATTAAGTGCAGAAAAAAGGATGAAACTAAGTGTCTGTATATTTTAGACTCTTATTTATTCTTGCATTGTCTTTCTGAAACAGTTCTACGAAATTTTAGCAACAAATACTGTCTCACAAAGTTTGATACCCTTCACATTTTCAATTTTCTAAGAATATTCCGTTTTCAATCGCTTCAATATTTAAAAAATATCCAACAACTCGACCACTCAAAAAATGTGAGCTTATTTTACTAAAAACACACTATTGAACGATTTGGTGATCCTAAAACTCAACACAACGTTATTACGCAATATGAAGAGTATAACAAGTAGACATTTTCATAGAAAAGGAGAAAATAACACAATCGGGCGCAATACATCTGAGAGATTATTTCATCCCCTCCCGCCCCTCAGATATATGGTAGGTAGAAACTGAAAACTGTTTTGGGTAGTTGATCGATAAAGATTAAGCTACTGTGAGTTTCAGATCTCTCCCTTTTCATATCGCTGATTGGCGCAACAAAAACTGGACACTTAATCTGTCAGATGCATTGCGCCCGCCCGAAGGTTAAATTTTTCCAACTAGCAATGGATGCGGTATTTTTCATAAAATTTTCTCTTTTGGTTTTTTCTGGTAAATCGATAATTTTATTTCTGTGTACTGTTTAGTAAATAGGTTTTCTTAGTACATACTATATTTAGTTTAATTACATCCTTAATGCCTTGTGCCTTGATTACACAGTGCGAGCTATCGTGCGAGTTGGCCTAGACAGCTACTGCAGAGTAGCTACTTGCACCATGTGACCGCATCACGAATGATGCACCATGTGACCGCATCATACGTGATGCGGTCACATGGTGCAAGTAGCTACTCTGCAGTAGCTGTCTAGGCCAACTCGCACGATAGCTCGCACTGTGTAATCAAGGCATTAGATAGTAAAAACTTAATTTCCGAAAAGGATCTGAAATTTATAGTAACAAATTAAGAAAAAAGGACCCAAATAGATGGGTGGCCTCTCAGGCCGAGTGCGCCCGATCTTATTTTGATTTGAGGTGCGCACGACAGAGGGTTAAAACTGTTAGTGGTAGAGCAGATTGTTATAAATTTTCTGAAAAAAATAGCAGATTTACCACAAAAGTGGTAAAGCCGAAACACTGCGCTAGACTGGTGGTGGTCATCCACCACTGACGCAAGTATTGCCGGTATTAACCGTGGCTCGTAAGGAGTTGGATTGAATTTGCTTTTGGGACTTATATGAGTGTTTTTGTTAACTTTTCAAAGCACGATCAATATGAGGCTCAGGTGCGCCCAAATTGCATTTCCCGCGCAAAACATTTTCAAGAGACCCAGAAAAACTTGCAAGCATTTCAAACATGATAATCGCGTTCACATTGGTGGGGTGTCTAGCAACTAGCAACTAGCATTTCCTTGGCATTACTGCCGTACGCTAACTCATCCAAAGAAAATGTAGAATAGATTGGACAGTGTATTGCGACTCTAAAGTACAACAATACAATAAAGGTAATAGACGTGGGCGTTCACTATTCTAACGGTGCATGAAACCTCTCAAAGTTCATTGGCTTCATTATTTATAACAAAATATGTCTAGGCAAGATACTCAAATTTTTCCATTCGACTTTAATATCCTCCACTTTTCCCGACCAAAAGTCGAACGTGCAACCACACTTCTTTTACGACAAAGCCTCTCTTGCATTCACGCCAACCAAGTTCTGGCCGTCCAAACGGACACTCGAATCGGACAATAATACAAAACTCATCGTAAAAAAAAACTTGGGCACTCCAATTTATTTAAGAAACTCATCTTCTAAGTGGATATAAATTATTACTTTTAATAAAGGTACGATAAAGACGGCCGCAATTTTTATACCTCTACGCTTCGCTTTACTATACATCCGTTGAATAAGAAAAGTGCAAAGGATGTCGCAATGTCCATAAAGTATAACCGGGACCATTACTTACAAACAAACAAAACGAAAGAAAATGAAAAAGAAGCAAAAAACTAAGCCCGAGTAAAATCAAAAAGAATGGAGCTGCTAGGGCGAAACAGAAATGGAAAAAAAATGCAAAAAGGCAAGAGCAATTTCAGACTCAAGATTATGATGAGTGGCAAATTGGTTCTGGTGTTGGAGCCAGGACAAAATTCGAAGTTGTGACTTTTTCTTATATTCATACCTGACGGCCTGCGAAGATGGAAAATCACTAAAAGATTTCCTTTTGTATTTTCGTTTTAGTTAGCAGTTAAACGTTACGACTATCGTCGTTCCGCTTTTAAAGGCAATTTTTTGAACGATTACAAATGAATATAAACCATTCATAATTTTGCAAAATGTTTGGACTTGGTTAATTAGCATGTCTTCAAGTTCTAAATAATTTCAAACCAAACAGAAATCCTTATTTGTAATTACATTGTTCAATTACTCGAACAAATAATAATTATTGTTATTCAATTTTAGAACTAGATAATTACAATTCCGTCGCTATCGTTGTATCCAGACGAAAAATTACCCTTCCGTTGTTCTATGGTGAAACTTAAATTATGTGGGAAATCACGGCTCCACAGTCGAAACACGGGCGAACACATCGGCTTCCACAGTCGATTTGCAACGCATTAGGTATATAAATAATTACAGCTTTGCAATTTTATTTGTAGGAAATTACTTGTAAACCTCTATCGAATATTAAAATGGGAAAATGGAAACATCGTCTATTCCCGGAGCTATGTACATACAAATTGCATTTGATATCCGCATATTCGCGACGGATTTAAAATTTTCTGCTAGCCGGAAATATGTGGTATAAGGACAATGCATACAATGTAGATGATCCTGTTTATAAATGCACACCCACATTTGGTACATATTTTTATGATTTACACAGGGTACAGTACATGGAAGGACTTTGGATTAAAATAGGAAAATTTGAAAATAGAAATTTTAGTTGAAACGATTGAGTCATAAATAAATTATCGAAATAATTGCCTATAAAAGTAATTTTGTATAGAAATCAATTTGAGAGTGCGAGACCGACAGTGATTCTGCAGGGAAGTTAGTTAGTTCCTTTTGTGTGTACCTATGTACGTACGGATTGATGCTTTTTTTAGGGTGTTGATAGTTTTTTAAATATTTATTGCGTTAATAGGTCGTAATTACGGCCATGATAAATTCAAGCTCGTTGAAATATGTAGAGTTTATATGAATATTGATAGTAAAAGCTGTTTGTTTGAAAGGACATACATAATTGATTTGCGATGTGGTGATAAGGGCACACGTACTGAGATTGCAAGGGACTCAATTTTCAGCAGCATTCATTCTCAATCATTCTCAAAGCGTCTATGATCTTAAACACGAGTGTCGTACTTTGCAGACAGACAGTGAACGGTGAAACTGTTGGATATTACTGCAACTCTTTCTGTTGAGGCAATGAAAGACTGCATCAGCAAGCACTATAGGCCAAGCATGTGTTTTAAATATGAAGGAGAATTGGAACCATCAAACGGGAGGAGTCAAGTGTTCTCTCTTCTCTGTATAGGGAAGTACTAAAGAAAATCCCTAGATGAGGTTTGCAGCTCGATCTGAACCATTTCCAAACAGCGAAGGATCTTCTGCTGCAAACTGTGGGAAAGCTGTCGACATCGCAATTATCTGTAATCAATGTAAAAACTTGGGGGAACCATTTGAGATAAAAATGACCATGCTGCCATCTGGACGTGCGGAGATTGTCCCTTACATCAAGTGATGTCCGGAAGTTCTCCGGAGGAGTTGTAAGAGCAAAAGTTCTGTGTGAATTGCAGGGGACTTCAACGGCAGCCGGGAGATAAATATCCTAGGGAGGGTGCTTCTTGACGTGTTTTCCCAGCCGGAAGTTGTTACAATGTAACACCATCAGGAGGGGAAATGTGGGATCCATTATTCATCTCACATTTGTAAGCTGTTCGCTGGCCGGTTTATGGAGAGGCACATCAATGAGCTCTATACTCATAGCGATCACCATGCAATTTTGTACACTTTATAGCAAACAGAGCATATCGAACGAAAATCCAAGCATACGTACCATTGGATTGTCTGCAAAGAGATTTGACGAGGCACTCTTCGCAACGAAGTCCTACTCCAAAGTGACCCAATCTGTGTTGAGCAACATAAGTCGCAGTACAGATCACAAGGCGACATTGATGATGCATCTATGCCTCAAAAGAGAGCATTAAGTACTGCTGCTCTACTGCCTATGTGTCATTTGGAAACTCAACAAAGCGCCAATGTTGTCCTACTAGAGTCTTATATAAAAACACTTTTAGAAAAAGCAATCAAATAGTTTCAGGAAACTCTGCGACGACGCGAACTCAAACCCGTGGAAAATTTCCTATAAGGTGGTGATGAAATAGGGCAAAAGCACCAAAAAGTAAAGTGTCCGACGCTGCTCTAAAATATTATCTCGGTCCTGTTTCCTAAACATGAGCTGATGGCCGTGGGATAAGGTTTATCAGAGCTGATGCTTCACATTCCTGCGATAAGAGACGAGGTACTTTGGCAAGTTGCTTCATGATTATATATGATTCGGCGATTTATCGAAGCAGACCACTATATTCGGTCCCTTTTCGACCCCTTACAGCCCTCAGTGATCTCCAGAAGTCGACTGATTGATAATTATCGACCTCTTCCCTCATCACTGAGTCCTGTGTGATATGTAGCATATCTTTGAAGCTAAGTTCACTCATGACTTCGACACTTAATGTGGATTTGCTTAGGCTCCTCAGTCTCATGCTCCCTATAGTGCTGGGCATACTCACACACAATGTTTGCTGCCATCTCTGCCTCTTCCAGACATAGTCTGCATTCATCATTCTCAACAATTTTCATCTTGGTTGCTTCATAATTAGAGGAGGGTAAAGCTTCAGTACCAGAAAGGATCCCTAATAAGGAAAAGACAGCAATCCGTGCTTTCACTTAGGCATGTTCATAATCAGGAGCTACCTTTCAAATCCTGTCCAATACGAGGACAGCGATAGACGTAGGTGTAGGTTACAGCGTGAGTTCCACAGGGGTCCCTGCTTGGCCCGTTAGTATGGATCGTAATGTCCAACAGCAAAAGGTGCTCTCTAAAAACCAGCGTAGGAAACAATATCATAATTTCAAAAAAATTTCATTTCATTAGGTATTGGGGGGTTATAATTGATAGGAGACTGAACTTTGGAGAGCATTTCAAGTTTATATGTGGAAAAGCGGTGGTTGCCATCTTGGCCTTAGTAAGGATTATGCAGAATATAGGCGGTCCAAGATGAAGCAAAGGACACCAACGAAACCGGCGAAATTAAGCGATCCTCGGTCCTCCCAATTATTAATTCGAAGCATGCGCACAGGAACACAAAGCTCCGCATGTATAAAATGATCATCCGAACCGTGATATTCTATGGCTGCCAAACATGGAGCCTCACGCAAGTCTCCGAAACTTTGTTGGACAGATTTGAACGAAAGGTCCTTCCGCGAATTTGCGGGGACGTTCGCGAGCGATATCAATGGCGCATCCGGTACAACCACGAGTTGTATCAATTTATTGTACAATGAGCTGGAAGTATTGAAGATCGTGAATTTTCAACGTTTACAATGGGTATGTACAACGAATGGACGATAATCGCATGCCAAAGAAGGTGATGAACGCACAATTGACGGAGCGGTTTTACGTCGACGATCGAGAGCTCGCTGGGAGAACTCTGTAGGTGAAGACGCCCACCAGCTGCTGGGCTTCCGAAACTGGAAGACAAGCTCACGTAACCGCGACAATTGGAGATCAACGATTCAGGCGGCCAAAGCCCGACGTCGGGCTATCGTGCCACATTAATGATGAAGATGAAGCAGTAGATTGTTGTTGGCCAAGGTGGTTGCATCCATACTAATGTATGCTTCGTGGGTTTGGGCTACTTCAATAGATTCGTCTGGGAAATTAAAGAAATTAACCTACGTTGAAGGTGGGTGCACATTGAGAGTGTGCTCTGCGTATCAACCAACTTCGAACGAATCTGTTTACGTCGTTGCTGAAATTAGCATAATAGGAATCCGTTTGAGGTGACAGGTAGATTGTACGGCGGACGATGTAACGACACGTGGGCGGACTTGGAAATTCGAAAAGGCTTGGAAAGACAGGAACAGGGACGAAGGTGTAGCCAGTAGATGGACTCACTCTCTCATCCCTGATATTGCAAAATGGGTTAAACGCAAAAGTCAGAATGAACCAGTTTTTAACTCAATTCGGGTCATGGTGGATACCAAAAAAAACTTGTGGCAAAGTGGCCTAGCTGCAAGGAAGAAACAGAAGACGCAAGGCATGTATTTTTTAACGGTCCTAGACTTTCCGTGCGGGAGGAACACGGGCAAACGTTAAGCCCGTTAACGTTAATATAGTGAACGGTATGCTGAAGTGCAACCACAATTAGGAGGAAGTGAGTGACTTTGTGTGCAGCATTCACACGGAGATTTAAAGAGAAAAACGAAAAACGAAAGTCAGCAAATCGGCATGATGGCTAATTAGCCGAAGCCGTGTCTTCGGAGTAACATTGAGAGGTGGTCTCGAAAGAAGCAAGGCGATGGAAGTGGTCAGGTTTTAGCCGGTAGAAATCCGGCATAACTGCATTAGCAGTATCACCACCCACCAAAAATCAGCCCAATCGGATCAAAACCAAGGGTACCTCCCATAGAAAGTTAGAACAAACTCCCTTTGTATGGGGTTCTTATTTTGGTGACGGAGTTGAACATTCATACGGTCCATAATTGATAAGGTCTGTTTCAGCTGGTGAGCACGGCTCCATTCTATTGTACCATTGCCCATATTACTGATTAAATAATTTAGCTTGCCAACTTCCCTCGGAGAATGAATAAATTTAGCTCCATGTGCTCTGCTGGGGGAAGGCGCTCTTTATATCACATCTCATACAATCTCTCTCATACTTATAACACAAATGTTCAATCTTCAGGCGTACACAGATGCTCCTCTGTTGTGGCCTAGTCGAAGCTTGTATATTGCGCTTCTTGGTTGGGTGGAGGGGATAGTTGGAGAACCAGGATATTTTGGGCACGATACGAATATCGTGGTCATGAGTTTTGCAAGTTTTTCTGGGACTGGGTTCCTTGAAAACATTTTGCACTGGAATTGTGTGCAACGGAGCCTGGTATTAATGATGCTTCCCGAAGACAATAACAACCACCACAAGGTCCAAAACGCAAAATGAAACCCATCGTTAATAGGTTCATAAAAACCAAATTCTGGAGAACCATCATCAACACATCCCTGATATAGGTTAGTGTCAACTAGAAATATATGGCGTGGTGATCCACACTCAATTCCTTACGGGTTGTGAGTGCGATACCGGCAATACTTGCATCGGTTTAATCTTCATTACTTCATAAGAGGGTCTTGATTGGGAGTCATGCAGCTTAAGGTTCCAAGGAAATGGAAGACTAAATACGCACTTTTTTTTAAACAAACAGCTAGAAAAGAGTGTGAGTGTGTAAAATACACTAAACCCATCAAATGATGATGGACTCAGTGTTAGAATCTCAACAAAATCTGGAAGCAGTAAGTGGGTATATCTGCAACACTAAAAAAATCTCACAGAAGCAAGACTGCAAATAGGGATTGTTGCTCAATAATAAGTGACCGAAGGAAAACCTGCGAAATAATATCGAGAGCTGGCTTAGCAGTGGAAGGAACTCAGGTATTCTGGTTTTTGTCGGAAAAAATCCTCTAAACTGTTTGCCTGGAAGGAGAGTGGCGTATCTTTTTGAATATTTTCCTACCTTGCAAATAATAGCGACTTTTGAGCACACATTTCATTTCATTTTAAATTTTTGCATCGCATAAACGGTTGTGCATTAGCGTTTTATATTCCGGGACGTATTGTACTCGGCGACATTTGAACAATTTTATCGAAAGCCTCTGAGCATAAAACACCATGGAGAAGAAAACGCACGTCGTGTTATGCTTGCATGGAATCTGCGTCATTTATTTGAGCAAATATGCCATCTAAACTTGCGCCCCTGAGCATTGCGCCCTAGGCAGCCGCCTAGCGACGACCCGTCTCTGGGCGTACATAAGCACAGTTATAGTCAGAGTTTACTATAATTTGAGGCTATTTCAACCACTCACGTAAGTTTGTAGGTAAGTGTAAGTGTACCGATTTCGGTTTGGTAAGACTCCTTTTAAAGGTTTATTCTTGTGCGGAAACCTCGGTGAGGTACATTTTCACATTATTCTGTCAATTACTAAACTCTACAGAGAGTGATAATCCAAAGTGGTTCCGAGTTGTAAACGAACTATGGTAGAAATATGTTCTTTGAAGCAGAGCATGTTCCTGAAGCTACCCTCGGCTTTTATTCTACTTGGTTGAATTTCAAGGTATGGTAATTCAACAATACTATACGATTCCAATAATGAAAACATTCCTGCAGGGGATGGTTATTCTGGAAATCAATCTAAGCCATCTTCAAGATCTATCGCATTTCACACATGGTTTTTTAAGGTTTTTTAGATTTTTTTTTCAAAAGACCCTAACCAAATCGATTTTGTCCGTCCACCTGTTCACTAGATAGCTCGCGAACGGTGCAACCGATCATCATGAAATTTGGTAGGAATGTGTAGAATAGTAACAGTCTTTGGCACGATTCCCATAGAAGTTGATAGGGCAAAGATAACAGGGTGTTCCAAAGAGTTTAAAAACGACGTCTTTTTTAGTTTTTATCGGAGATGGACGTATGGGCACTCAAATCAGAAGACTCGACGAGTACATTTTATATCAGTGACTTTTTTCAAGTTTCGAGTAACGGTAACGGACTTATGGGCGTTTGAAGTTAAGTTTACTTTTTCACATCCGTTTTTCTAAATCGTTATAGGTACCGATCTAAAACTTTGCACATAGGTTGGCTAAGTATGAGGTTATATACGTTAAATACTAAGACTGTTGACATGTGCTAAGAAAAAGTAAATAACAGTAAATTTTTGAAATTTCCATTTGTGCGTGTGTAGCCCTTATCACGTCTGCAAATATGAAAATTGATGATGTATGATGAGGGTTTCTAGGAAATGCCATAAGGAATATGTCTGCAAATTTTCATTTGAAAATTGTTATCCAAATATTTAGTAAGGGCATTTCACAATACCTGGGCAGCCTCTTAAGCATTTGTTCACTGCATATCTTGGGACTGGATCAAACAATGAACATGAAATCTGGTGGGAAGGCGTAGAATGGTAATTGTCATGCGAGAATAGTGTGGGTGGACAGCCGCCATCGTCACCTACTTTTGAAGTTTGTAGGACCAAATTAACAGGGTGTCCCTGAATAGGTAGTTGAACAAGTCTACTTTTTCAAAACTCATAGGGAAGGGTTGTGTGGATACTCATATCAACGGGCTCAACGAAGTCATTTCATATAAGTTTCTTTACAGTTAATTCAGGAAGTGGTAACAAGGAAAGGAATCTACGCTAATCTACAGGAGTTGGCAAATGAGTGCGGAACGAATATTAATTGGGATGGCGCAGCGGAAACAAGCCACATTCTTAAGAAGTTGATAAACGACTACGAGCAGATATCAGTCAGGAGAACAGCAGAAAGGGCATCAGCGTCGCAGCACCGCGAAATATATGCACGCTTAAACCACAATCTGGATAGCCTTAACTACTTCCGAAATGAATTCGCAGCCAACAAAATTTCCCTGATATTTAGAGCTCGAGGAGAATTATTGCCGCTGAACTATATTCCGCATCGACAAGATCTTCCAATATTATGCAGTCTATGTAATTTAAAGGCCAGGGAAGACACGCGACATTTTCTAGGCAAATGCCCAATACTTCGAGAGACTAGGAGAGCGTGTTTTGGAAAGGACTCGATGAGCCACATGGAGGTGGAAGCAGTCTTAAATGGTCGAGATTGGGACAAATTATATGAATTCTGCGGTATAGCCCTAAATTATAGACAACGAATCATTGATGAAAGTTTCTAAACAATGTAACAATGATAACATACCTAAATAAAAAAGAAAAATTCTAAAGAATAAAATATTTATAATATTAATAACAAAAATACTATAATACATAGCAGATCACTATATTTAATTGTAATATGTAGTATGAAATTCAATCAAGTTAGGCAGACGGCCACTAGGCCATGCCGCTTCTCACTAGTTTTATGTAAACTACATTGTAATTTAAGTTGAAATGAAATAAAACGTTATCTATCTATCTATCTATCTCAGTTAATCGGAAGAACGGTAACAGATTTACGTCTAATAAATTCCGTTTATGTATGAAACCATCCTTACGTTTGCCAGAGTTTCGTTTTGTTGAGATCTCATCAGAAATTACAAATCGAAAAATGTCTGTAGATTTGCTGTTGTGTACTTTTATGAAAACTGGATACATAGTAAATATATTTTTGGATTCGTCTAATTAAAAGTGTTACAGAATGAAAGGCGTTATTCTTTCATTATAGAACGCGTCTATTTAGACCAATCCCAAAATAGATTTGCAAGAAACATTTAATTAATATTGTGCATTATTCTTATTTATTGCGGTTTTAATATATGTACAAAATTATTCACTATGCACGTATTAAAAATCCAAAAACTAAAAACTCTCGTATTGCCGGCGCAGCCCTCTGTACGCTCGGTATTTTTTCTAGTAGAAAAGAGATAAATTTGAAAAATTTTCTTCCAGATATGAAAGGAAATTCCTGTTCAGGTTAAAACCGAGAAAACAACTGTCCGGGTTCAATCACGGATAACAAAGTAGTGCAGTCAAAATATCCCAATTCAGGCCTCCAAATAGAAAAAAATAGAGTAAGGCTAATTTTTGTTGTTTTTCAATCAGTGGGCTTCCAAGAATCTACAACTGGTTTAGCTAAAAAAAATTTTGATCGGAAAGGTCCCAAAAAGGACGAAAAAGTAGACTTTTTAATCCTTGACCGGAGGTAGTTATGCGGTATCATATCAAAGGGGACGTCGAGTACATTACATATCCGGTGTTTGTTTCCTGTTTCAAGGACCCTCAACGCAATAAATCGAGCTTAAATGGAAAATTTTGGCGTTTCCCGTGTATCTTTCCAAAGCCATAACTACGAGAATAATTCAAGTTGTCACTACTTTTATCACTTTCCAGAATCTATAATAGCTGGAGATTCTACCATTAAATCTGCTAAGAAAAAAGTTGATCGGAAAGCTCTAAAAAGGAAATAAAAGGACACTAATTTCACACCTTGATCGAACGTGGGCATGTGGGGTGTCATATCAAAGAGGACGTCGAGTGAATTGCATATCCGGTGCTTGTTTCCTGTCTCAAGGACACTAAATAGCATAAGTCGGGCTTAAATGGAAAATTACGGCTTTAGAAAGATAGATACGGGAAACACAAACATTTTTAATTTGAGCCCAATTTTCTCTCTTGAGGGTCCTTGGAACAAGTAACAAATGCCGGATATTGAATGTACTTGACATCCTCTTTGATATGACACCCCACACCCCACATGCCCACGTTCGATTAAGGTGTTAAATTAGTGTCCTTTTATGTCCTTTTTCAGAGCTTTCCGATCAACTTTTTTCTTAGCAAATTTAATGGTAGAATCTTCAGCTATTATAGATTCTAGAAAGTGATAAAAGTAGTGACAACTTGAACTATTCTCGTAGTTATGGCTTTGGAAAGATACACGGGAAACGCGAAAATTTTCCATTTAAGCTCGATTTATTGCATTGAGGGTCCTTGAAACAGGAAACAAACAACAGATATGTAATGTACTCGACGTCCCCTTTGATATGATACCCCGCATGCCGACCTCCGGTCAAGGATTAAAGAGTATCCTTTTTTAACCTTTTTGGGACCTTTCCGATCAATTTTTTTTTAGCAAAATCAGTTGTAGATTATTGGGAGCCCACTGATTTAAAAACAACAAAAATTAGCCTTACTCTATTTTTTTCTATTTGAAATGCTAATATGACTGCACTAAAGGGCTAATGACAAATAATCGCATTGTCTCCAACAAGTTGAGGGTATTTAAAATGCAACATTGAGGGTGAAAATTCGATTTTGATATTATTTTCAATGAGGTGGCAGACAATCAGTCAGAGAGAGACCATCATTTGGACTTCTTTTTAGTTGGGAGAGCCCGCTTACAAGGACTTTTAAATTAGAAAATCAGGAGAACTGTCTTGCTGATTGTTTAATACATAATAAGACTGAAGAGCCAGTACAAACTTGACAGGTTTTTTTTTTTAAATAAAACATGATCCAAACTGTTAACTGGATTGCGCACTATCCACCAATCCCCATATTTACCCTTTACTGCCTAAATTTAAAATGTGAATACAATATTGATTATCCGTCAAATATCCCTCATAAAAATGTTAAATACGCATTAAGGAAATAAGTTGTTCTAATTCCCACTGCCTTTTCGTCCCAGAGAGAGATAATTTCAGAATATCAAGTAAGGTCGCGCTTTACAAGCAACAGGATATCACTTTCAGCCACCGCCGTATGAATATCATATATTCCAAACAAAGTGTGTCCACCAAATGTGCAGTTATGATGGGGCATAAATGTCAGAACAGCACGCTCATATTTCAAAGTAAATATCCCTAAATTGCTTTCCATCCCAAATTGAATTGTATGACAGAAGACGAGCAGACTACATTGCCTCGCGACGAGGGAACTTTTGAAGCCTCCTCCAGGCTCATAAATCTATTTGAAGCGGGTTTGCATGCGCCCAAATACTAAAATGAATGGAAACTGTTTCCGGCTCGGCTAAAAGTTCATCTCGTATGTTTTTTTCGCCCTACGACACGCGTTTCGGCGTATGGCATAGTCCTGGATGTTGCGTTCCCGACCTTGGGGCCTATGTACATAGTACTTTAACATGGTAAGTGCTAAGGGTAGGGGATCCTTTTACGTTCACACACAGTACCCAGTACGGCATCATGACACATGACCGACATAAAAATACATGAATTGGTCTTTCCACATGTCTTAACCTATCGCCATTCCCGGTTTGCCTGCCTGCTTTTTTCCGGGATTTCCTTTTTTTTTGTGTGTTTGCAGGGTGCGTTACACGTTATGCCCTTATGGCCTGGCATACTTTACATAGCACCCATGAGATAATGGAAGACCGTGTCTTATCTCGTAATAGATTTCATCCGTGTGTATCGTATTCTTTTTTTTTTGTTGGTCGGTATGGAGTCGTCCTGGATCTGAACGTATTGTTCCTGCCTTCTGACTGTCCATCAGTTTGCGGCGGGAGGCGTGTGAAAAAGAAAGATATCGCTTTACGATTACGATGTTTGGGATGAAATTTTAATCATGTGAAAAGATGCGTTGTCTGTCGATGCCATAAGAAGAATATTCGTATTATGCAAATTTTTGTATGAAACGACGATGTGATATGATATGCTATTCAATAAATTTGAATTATATTTTGATTTAATCATGAATGGTGTACGTTGTGATCTATTTAAACGATTTTTAAAGTACTTTTTAAAGATTAATGACATGAAGTAGGTCCTAGGGGTACTTTTCTGTTTCATCTTGTTGGCATGCAGGGATAGACGTTTCCAGGGAACATCATATAGGAAGGTACGATTTTGAATAGTCGACGCTCCCATTCCAAAACAAAACTTCAATGCAATGGCATTTACTTATGATTACAAAACTACTTTCAAGGAGGGTTAACGCTCAACTCATAACTCTTAAATTTTATTTGTCTACACCACCTCCAATAAAAACGATCCTATCAGTAACCAAAATTCAACAAATTCAAAAGTACTTTTTCTTCAGCGAGACGACATCATTCTAATCGCGCACCCATAGGACGTCTACAATAATCGTCATCATCGTTACGTCTCAACGGAAACGACAACCAGAACCAATCTAATCCCCTTTCCTGAAAAATATCTCGTAAGCATTTTTATCCGATTTTCCAAATGATCGAGTCTGCTGTACACAGACGATTCGCGATTTCCATGTTTTCGCCATCACCATACCAAAGGATATGACTCTGTCATTGTTTTCACATACATTGCACCAGTCTCTTTCCTCTTTTGTCGTTTCTTCCATTGCCGTATAAATCCTAGAAAAATCATTTTCCAATTTGCCATTATTTGTTACATATAGTACGTATAAAAGTCATCGGAAAAATGGATATGGTACCGGTGTGGCACTATGGCAAGACGTGCTTTTGTTTTTTCCCCGATCTCACCGGAATGACATGATGGTTCACAGCAAGCCCATATACAACCCTTTGATATTGTCTCAGCCTGACATTACGAATACATTAAGGATAATAAGGATATGGTGGTGTTTTTATTCTTTCGTGTCTCTGTATGCCAACATTCTTAGGCATTCTTCTTCTTCTTCTTGGCATTTGTTGAGGATGATGTTATAGCCTGAGCAGTCGTCGTCTTACAAAACGAGGACGAGGAAACAAATGGAACATTCTTCTGTTATTCACTATTCGAAATGGCAGGGAAACGCCATAGAAGAGACGCTGATAGAAATATGATTTCAATCGGCAATTCATGTTTTCCAATCCATCACGGCAAACATCTTTATCTCTGCGGAAAGGGTGTTGAGTTGACGTTTTCAATAGAAAATTGGAAGTTGTGGGTGGTTGTATTTACGTATAAATTAGGATATGGGTTTTTTGTAGTGCTCGTATTGGGGGAATTGTGTCACAAACTAATACTAAAAATTGGAAGTACCTCTTCAATCGCAATTGTAGTGCTTGGGAGGAAATTCCTTGGGAAAAAAAACTTTAACCCTCATCCAGCGGGATAGGTACAGGTGAAATTTCGTTTTTAAAATACCGTAACTTTTTGCTATGGGTCCGATCTGTGTGAAATTTTCTGACATCTCTAAGATTTTAGTTTAAAATACGTATTCCAAATTTCAGAAATGTGTGACCACCCATCCCCAAGTTAGCGAGCAAAATTAATCTTACACCCTTTAACGGCGGCAAAAGTACATTATTTGTACCTTCATATATTTTGTATGAAAGAAAATTTACAAAATAGGAAAATAAAATATTTTTGGTGAATGCTCATGCTTAGAGTGACTTATTATAGCATCAATAAGTTGAGAATCGAGCGATGTACAAAAGTATTTGATTTACGAATTTTATTTGTAATGATCAAGGTCCTTGGAGATATCGATTTATAAGGACTAGGCTAACTCATACAGCGGGTGTTGGTTATTTGACATCAATCTGAAGACTTTTACTGGCATACCAAACTTTTTGAAGTAATGGCTTGGGCAACCAATTCAATGCGCCTTCTTTCCCCATAACATCTAGTGGTAATTAGGTTTGTAGCAAATGCTAAAATTTTGGATTAAAGCGGTTGATTTTCTTTATCACAAATTCCCATAATCTGTATTCCATCACCTAATATTTATTATTTGTGTAATTTGGGACGTCTACCCGAGTTCCTTTTGAAGCTTAAGCTGAAAACCAGCAGGAGCATCCAACCAAATTTATAAAATTGGATGTTTGGGTGGATATAAACTTGGTTGAATTGTACGTCGGTACCATATAGTTATCGATAACTGCTATAGATTATGGCACATGTCTTGGGTTTCTTATTTCAATTTATCAAATGATCCTTGGACTTAATTACATATATGAGAAAATAGATTACAATTAACCAACAACAATCACAATTACTATTTTAGATGTTTTTCCACTATACGAATTTTAGATGAGTTTAGATTTCTAAAGATTAGACACAGAAAATTATCCTAACCCATTCTACTTGCTTGTTGCTTGACAGGGCCTGGCTTTCGTATAATAACACATTTACACAATTCTCCAATATATTTATTGCTTTAAGCATAGTTGGTTTATGGAAAATAATGAAAATGTCTTTTTCTTTAGCGGTAACGGGTTCTAGTAACAGAATAGTATATTGGGGGTAGGGTGAAAATTTTAACCAATAACTCCACAATTCGCAAATCAAACATACCAAACTCTTTTCAAATCATTATTGACTTTTGTAAATTTGTAAATTAATTTTAAATTTCGTGAAATGAAAATTTCAAGCAACCATTTTTTTTTCAATTTTCTCTTTAAGATTTTGCGTATTTTCTAAATTTACCCACTCCAAAAATTAAATCCACATAAGCCCAACTTCTTCAAACATCCACTTCGACAAAAAAAAAGTTACTAATTTGTGACTAGTCAACATAATGTAACGGTTTTAAGGTCAAAATTCAAACAAATAGTGATAATTTTCATACAAAATGTACTAAGGTACAGGTGTACCTTTGCCGCCGGCAAGCGTTGTAAAAATCTGCCGCTGGATGAGGGTTAAATGTATCCAAGTATTCCGACACAATTCAAAATTGCGCCCCTGAAGAAGCACAATTATTGCTACGAGTATCTGTCTGAAACTTTATACGGAGCTTAAACTTTTCCTGAAAGAACTGTTTAGATTGAATCTAAAGGTCACCATAGACATTTCGATTAATTGAACAATCAAAGCTCATTTCT
Organism: Microchrysa polita; assembly: GCA_949715475.1. Lineage (NCBI taxonomy): Eukaryota > Metazoa > Arthropoda > Insecta > Diptera > Stratiomyidae > Microchrysa > Microchrysa polita. The sequence goes on along the minus strand of OX454417.1, from coordinate 15,113,908 downwards.
GTAGAGAAAGCACATTTTCTGTTGTGAAAGCTATTTTCCTTTTGCGAATTCGGTAGTAAAACCTAAAAAATTGGCTTTCTTTCCACCAAAATGAGCTTTGTTTGTTCAATCGATTGGATAATGTATGCCGAATCTTATGGAAATGCTTGTTTGCAACTTCTTATAAAGGTCGCCATAGACATAGCGATTAATTGAACAATCAAAGCTCATTTCTGTGGAGAAAGCTCATCGCACCGAATTCACAAGAGAAAGAATTCGGTAGTGGAACCTAAAAAATGAGTTTCCTCCAGAGAAATGAGCTTTAGTTGTTCAATCGATTGGCTAATGTATGCCGACTCTATGAAGCGTTTAAGGTTTGTGTTCGTAGAGACGACTCATGTGATGATCGCTCAGCGATCGCAGTTAAACCATCGGTTCTGAGCACTATATCCTGATATTTTCTATACAGACATGTTCCTTTGAGTCATAGTCGACACAAGGAAAGTACCACCATTCAAAAAATATTCAAATACGGCTCGGAATTGGATGCAAAACTACGATCTATGGGCGGTCCTCACGTGAGTCGTCTCTACGATCACGTACCTTTAGATCTGCCGACACGGAATGATAAAATGGAATAGAACTGAATCTGGAATGGAAGGTAGGGTAGAGAGAAGCGCCTCTTTTCCTATTGGGTTAGGTCAATTGCTCAATCACCTGATTCATAGATAAGCATTCAAAGTGACATTACGTAGGCAATTTTAAGCGCTTAGCACCACCCATTGCCACTTTGCTGATGTTCATTAGAAGCTTTCGTAGTGAGCACATAAGAATTCAGCATTATAAACCGATCCCTCTCGCTCAAACTTTGAGAGTGTACTTCAGTGGCGAATTGACACGCTCTGCGGCTCACCTGGTTGAGTCGCACTCTACGATGGTAGTAATCTAGAGGTCCGGAGATCGAATCTCGGCGTGGTCTAGGAAATATATAGTGCTTACAACATTAAACTTTTCCTGAAAGAACTGTTTATACAGAAATACACTCCTCTATATGCAATGTAACGTTGACTCGAAGTAGCCTATAAACGGCTGAGTGAACGCACCATGCCCCACAAGGCCACAAGGGGTTACGGTACAGAGAAGAAGAAGAAGTAGGCTTCAGCCTTGGGCGGCAGATTTCATCGGGGGAAAATTCCGGGATAATATTTTTTAGCATGTTCACACTTCCGTAGAAGACTGGTGGATGTAGCACTTATCAGTTTGGAAATAGGCGAAGTGTATGTTTACCCTCAGTGAGATATAAACATGAAAAGAAATTTGCTGCTTTGTCCATTTGTCGGTTTGACATATCGGAAATTGCAAAATTGATGTAAGAAATCCAGAAATGGAAAGCACAAAAAAAAGCTAATTTGATAAGCATTGATTGAATTTCATGCAAAAAATGTATCTCCTCACATTGCAATTAAGGCAATTGAGTTTCAGAGGAGGTAGGTCTGAGAGGATCAATGTATCCAAAAATTTATCCAGCCAGGTGCGGTTTACATACGAAGCGCGAGTTTTGTAATCACCTATATCAAGTGAATTTTGAATTTTTTCCGGTCTAAAATATTCATAGCGATTTTCATCAAACAGATTTGGCCACATCAAAGAAAATAAAATGTTTGGCCGACATATTGCAACAATGGAATACCTCCGGGTGATTTCGAAAGAATTTCCATTCAAAATTGTGGCATCAATATTTAACCCTCCCATATTTTGGGATTCACCGCTTTAAACCAATTCTCCAAGCAGAAAATTATTGCACAAGCTTTTCACTCTATGATAAATATTGAAGAATGCTCAGCACCCAAGAAGCGGAAGCTCGAAGATCACACTTATTTAAGTACAAATAGACCAAGCAATGAAAGCCTAAAAAGGGGGTGTAGAGAACATCGAAGGGGGTGACGACTTTTTTCTTCGGTATTTTATCAGGAGTAGTTAGCAGGGAAAGGTACTAATTTTACTCGGAGCTGAGGGGTGCGCTAACGCGGGGAGAGGGGGTTAAAAGTGCAATTTTGTGCAATTTTTGGTGTTTTGGGCTATATCTCGAAAACGGTGAGTCGCACAGAAAAAAGTTGTGAGTAAGCATTAAAGCTTTCTTAATATCCTATTTATTTGCCCATACTTACATATGCAAAACTCCCAACGGTTCTTCCGATATTGTTCAATAAATATAAAAACGAGACCGAGGCTAATTTCGGGCGCGGCCGAAATTTGAATACCCGTCACATTTGAATAAAACTTAAGCTCCTTTTGTGTTGAAAATTTCTACCACAGCCCTATGACGTGTTCCGATTCCATCTGTTCCTGGATACGTTGGGGTTAATCCAGGAACACACTTGGATGTATTTTGGTTAAGATTCAAAAAGAAAAAAAGTTGTTCTTACAAGAACGTAATATTTGGGGGTTCGTTTGTATGACAGCCCTATGATGTAATGTTCCGACTCCATCCATTCCTAAATATCTTTTCAGGCTTTACTAGCCTAAGGTGACCAGATTCCCGAAGGCCCAATGCACTACACAAAAAATATGGCACGGTTGTTGTCGTGCTTGTTTGCCCAGTTATTATTTCTTGTGATGCAATAAACTCTAAAAACAACATTAGTTTTGGTTGTCCAGCATCAGTACTGATACTTTCCCAAAAATTAGAGCACGTCAGGAACTAAGAGGCGCAATAGGTGTTTCTTGAAGCTTTGAAGACAACGCGGATACATGAGGTCACTTATGCTGAAAAAATGGGAGCTACTGAGTAAATAAACTAAATTTAAATACTAAGATTTCTGAAATACATTGAGAACTACAACACCAGAGATCCCTACAAAGCAGTAAGACTAGCAAACACACCAAACTATCGCCAGGATAAGTTCTTTCATGTATAATGCTCGTAGTTCTGATTTTTAGCTGAGGAAAGTATCATATCCTTCCATGCTATGGGTAGAGTTTCAATGAGGATCCGCTATATAACCACAAATGGTGCATATATCAGTCCTACCAAACGAGTGGAATGCATTTAGGTCGACATTCTTCCGAGCAACTCTTGCGAAGCTATCCTTATTTAGCTATCCGGAGTTTTTTTCCTCTTCATGGTTGAAATACAGTTGCGTACAAGCAAAATGGTTTGTTCTTGTCGTTGAGCTGCGATCGCTTGATGATCATTGAGTGTGTCTCTCGGAGCCAACACGGACCCTTACCTTTCTTATTTCAACTTATGCAGTGGTCTGGGAAGTAAATGTCACTAATTCAGCTATAAAATAGTATGTGTTATCAAAAACAGAATATTTTTCGGTTTGAGGAGGAATTGGGTACGCTCTTAGGTACTGGGTAGTTTGTTTCTATTGCCAAGCACCTATACCTTATAAAACTGACTACAGCTAAAGCAACAAGAAAAAGGATCGCCGGAGGATATGAGGAGTGTAAACGTGCACTTCAGGATGACTCAAAAAGCTATCAAATATTACTTTTTAGCCATGTACAAAAGACTTTTTGAGGAAAATATGCCCTCGGTCATCACCCTCAAAAATAAATATTTTTACATGTTTCACAAAAAAAAATTTTCAGAATGTATTTCCAATGAATAATAACATATTGTCTTATTTCTTCGTTTACTTAAGCATTTTATATTTATGGGAGTACCAATTCAGATAAAAACACCTTGCCGTCAAATTGACGGCTGTGACCCTTTTAGGTATACAAAATTCCTGACCCTTCTAGTGTTAAATTTCAGAACGATTGACCAAAGAGTTCCGAAATTATCGAAATGCCACATGAAAGTGCGATTACCTTGCTAATAAAAGACTGACTACAGGCCTCACCGAGGAGGCTATTATGCAGTCATTTAGGTTTCTTTGGTGTGGCGTTGGGAATGCTCTACATTTACTAATGCTGTACGACAGGTAAAAATGCTGTACTCTACAGCTAAATGGTGTACGTCTGGTCAGCTTATACTAGCCACACATTGGGGTGAAGTTTGGTTAAGATTGATTCACAAAGAAAAAAGTTGTTCATGCAAGAACCTAATTTCCAGCGGTTGGTTTGTATGAGAGCCCTATGACGTAGTGTTCCGATTTCATCGGTTCCTAGATATGTTTGGTGGCTTTACTAAGAACACATTTGCACAAAGTTTGGTTAAGATTGGTTCATTAAGAAAAAAGTTTTCTTAGAAGAATCTAATTTCCAGTGGTTGGTTTGTATGACAGCCCTATGACGTAGTGTTCCGATTTCATCTGTTCCTAGATATTTTTTGAGGCTTTACTAGGAACATATTTGGATGAAGTTTGGTTACGTTCGGCTTAAAAAGAAAAAAGTTTTTCTTAGAAGAACTTGATTTTCAATGGTTCGTTTGTATGGCAGCCCTATGACGTAATGTTCCAATTCCTTTCGTTCCTAAATATGTTTTGAGGCTTTACTAAAAACACACTTGGTTGAAGTTTGGTTAAGATTGGTACATAAAGAAAAAAGTTTTTCTTAGAAAAACCTAATTTTCAGGGGCAGCTCCATGACCCTATGGTCCGATTCCATTCGTTCCGACATATATACAGCGTACACTAAAAAGAAACTTGTCTACAAATTTTCAGCCCGATAGCTTCAAAACTGAGGGACTAGTTTGCGTTGCAACAGACGGACAGACAGACAGACAGACAGACGGACAGACAGACAGACAGACAGACGGACATGGCTCAATCGATTTCTCTCGTCACGCTGATCAATAATATATATACTTTATATAGTCGGAGGTGCTTCCTTCTGTGCGTTGCAAACTTCATGACAAAGTTAATATACCCTTTTCACATAGTGACGGGTATAAAAATCTAGTTTTCCATCTCAATTATTTTCAACTTCTGCCAGGGTGAGGTGCTTATACGATTCTTTTAAAAATTGGCGTATAGTCGAACGATCATATCTTTCTTACATAATTTTACTCTAGCTCCAGTTTTAACGCCCTAAGTGCAGAAAACTAGGGTTAATTTTGGCTCGACTTTGATATAATTTGAATAAATTTTACCAAATTACAGATCATTAAAGGCAGTTTGAATTGAATTGAATTGAAATCAAGCTAAAATTAACCCTAGTTTTCGGCACTTAAGGCATTAAAACTGTTGGAAATAATTGGTCTAGAATAAAAAGGTGTGATCGTAAGACTATGCGCCAATTTTTAAAAGAATCGTACAAGCACCTCACCTTGGCAGAAGTTGGTGAAAATTGAGATGGGAGAATATATTGTTTTTAGTTCAAATCACAAAATTTTTACTTTGAAGCTCTGTAAAAACCAAACCTCTTATCAGATTTTATTATGGTTACTTGTATTATTTAGGTAAATTTGTTGGCTGTAATAATCATATTATTTCGCAACTTGAACTAGTCTTGTTTTGGAGATATTAAGGTTTAAGTCGTACAAGAAAATGATTTTTTCAAAAATCTTCATATGCCTGTGGCAGCTAATGGGTTATGATTTGGGGGTGTTTCGTACAACTTGAAACTCGCTCCCTCTACCTACGAGCAACATGATACAGCAATTTGAAGCAAAGCATTTTATGCGCAAGTTCGTTGCGCTTCCCGACAATCCAAACTTGCATGCCAAAACTGTCACGACGAAAGACGAAAATTCAGCAGCCGAACATTTTTTAATGGATACCAGAAACGACGAAGTTTGGCCCTTCTTCGTGAAGCGGCACATGTTGACGAGTACTTGGTTGATGTTTACGTTAGATTCGTTAACCCTAGAATATTTTTTTTTTCGTTTACGTTGACATATTATAAAAATAACCCTAAATGTTTTTAGTTTTCGCTGAAAAATATGATTTTTATTTAATTTCTTATTAAATTGTACTTTGTGTTTTTATGTATATAAGCAAATGAAAGATAGGGAAACACTGCTTCCATCGCTTCTCAGGACCGCACTCAGGACTAAAACTGCGGACCAAGTACGTCCCACAGATACTGGCCTTGGCTCAGCTCCAAATGCAGAACCACTTCTATGGCCAACTACGCTTCGAAATTATTGAAATCCGCTACGAAAATTATCGCGAGTCTTTCAATGGAGCTTAATGCTTTCTATTCGAAAATTTCTTCGGCATCGGATGATTTGTGTCCGCTTTGGTGGTGCCTACGGAACTATCCCACGATCCAGTTGCGTCTTCCTTCCGGGAATTATCTGGCGTTTCTACCTGGCAACGGACGATGCGTCTGCAATAACCTCAAAGCCTTTCTCTGCGAATTGTCGTCTTCGAAAATCAATCTGTATACATGCTCGAATCGCCATCATGGTCCGGTTCTTCGAACTACGAGTATGCCTTATGATGAGCTTTCGCCCAATTTGTTGCCTAATTTGATCTTTTCACCGAACTCTTCCGATCCATTATTTCGGCATAATTCAGATGCGTCCCGCCAAAAGTTACGTCTAATATCGCCTTTTCACAGTCCCCAGGCTTTTCAATCTTTCACCTAGGAGTGAGTCATACACATCGTTGACTATTGTGAAGCCACCTCTTCAAATCTTATTTTCTCGTGTGACCTACAACACCTCTGCGGAGCATATGGAGAAATATATCTGTGCTAAGCTTGGCCACAGATCGATCTGGCCCAGCTGCATTAAACTTTTGGTGAATAACATTCAGGATCGCATCGTTGGTTCTTTTAAAATTTTCAAATCACCGAATTGTGAAAATTTGCTTTCTGTAGACTTCTGGCCTGGGGCACTTGTTCAAACATTTCAACCTGTTCAACGGAAGCCATTTCGAAATAATTCCCGGCGCTCGCGTCGAAACCAACAATAAACTTTCAATTATCGTAACGTAATTGTAATTTCAATGATCGTAAGCTCAGTTTGTCTAATACAAAAAGACGGCGCGCGGTGGGGTTATAGTGGCTGTTAAAAATTCTTTCTCCAGTTCAGCCTGTGCTAACTGTTTGCCATCACATTCTGTTAAATGTGTATGCATGCCCTGTAACTGTCCAATCCAAGGTTATGTAATTTTCTTTTTAGAATTTTCCTCTTTCGTTACGTCGTATTTCCCCCTGTCTAACATTGTAATATGTGGTGACTTTAACCTGCCCTCTATTTCTTGGCCGGTGACTGATCAAAGCGTACACTGTAAAAAGTTTGTTGAATTTTCCATTTAAAATGTAGTAAAATTTACAATTGAAAAACTTTAAAAATAAATAAGAGAAGGAATTTGTAATGAATAAAACTTTGGGAAAATTAGATAAAGTAATGTAAAATCACATTGGTTTCGTAATATCCAAAACAAAAAAAGCAAAATCAAGTAAATTGAATGTAAATCGACAGAAAATGTGTAAAATTACCGACTTATGTCGGAATTTTTCCGCAAGGGTTTGTATTCAGTTGCAGTCCACATGTGCTAATAAAATTATTCACTTTTTAAGGATTTGTGGATTCGCAATCGGCGAAAGCTCATGATTAGTCATTTCTGCGAATTTCGTTAACTCGTTTAAACTGCAATTACTTCAGAGCTAATTTTTACAGCTCGTAGCCCTTTTGTTGCCAAATTTCAAAGCTGTAAAATTACATCAGCATATTTACGCTTCAATATTGGATTTATAACTACAACAAAATATATAAATAATTCCATGAAATATATAATATTACATGTCGAACGGGTCCTCATTCCATTCCAATAGTGTAAAATTAAATGCCGGAAATGATTTAAGTACTTTGTCGTAATTTCAAATGCGATATTCAATGTAAATTTTAAGATGTAATTTTACGACCCCGAGAGTTGGCAATCAATTGCCAACTCTGAAGGCTGTAAAAATGTAAATACTATCTCTACAGACTCCTTCTCTCTAGCGCTTTCATCCCTTTTATCTCTAAATAATTTATACCAAGTAAACTTTGTCAGGAATTCAAATGATCGGCCTCTACACTTGGTCTTGCATAATTTTTTATCAGCCTGCGTATATCTTTCGCCCTCTCCATACGATTACGTGTATCCTGACCCTCATCGTCCTCCCTTGTGTATTGATATGTACTTTTAGAGAAATTACTCTCTAAAAACCCCTCCCGCAATCTTGTTTTGTGTACGGCCCTGCCCTATGATCTTGTAGCATTGCCGTGTTACACACGCAACACCGTACGTTACGCCACTGGCTATAACCCTTGGTATTGAAGAGTACCTCATCTCAGTGCAAACTCAATTGGATAGAATTGGATAAGTAAGAGAAGAGTATTAAAGATCTTGTAGAAAATACGCTCTGTGGTTGAGTCGCACTCTACGATGCTAGTAATCTAGAGGTCCGGAGATCGAATCTCGGCGTGGTCCAAAATTCCCGTACATGTGGGGATATGAAATATATGGTGCTTGCAACATTATACACTCTGAAATTATATGCAATTAAACGTTGACTCGAAATAGCCTATAAACGGCTGAGTGAACGCACCCATGCCCCACAAGGGGTTACGCGGTACAGAGAAGAAGAAGAAAATACACAGGAAGTACAAATAATAGGGAATCATCGCATCGAAATAAGATGTAGTGCCAGAGAATACCTGTATAGGTGTCGACAACTCCGCAGTAATACCTTTGTACATACCTTTGTTACTATGTTCTTTTTTATATTGACAGTCATGAAATTCTAAATACCCTTTACAATTTATTTTCGCAATTTGCTTCGTAATAGTGCAAACACATATGCTCGCATCTCGCAAGTATTTACACGGCTTTATGCGGTTCCAACATTACCAACTCGCTTTACGTTCCAGACCACTCTCTTCTTGTCTTCTTCTGTGTAGACAAACTTTCATCTTATGCGACTCTTATGCGATGAAAATTCCAAACACCAGCAGTAGCAATGCTAGCGCATCGTATCGTGTAATCTCAAACGGATGCTGGGTACTTTATCTTCAATTTGTTCAACATCACCTTTGTCGTTTCGCCTCCGTGACGTTGTTCCGCAACGTCCTGTATCATTATCCTATGTTTTCCGATACAGCTATAGTATACGTACCCATATAGCCCAAGATTATGTATAAACGTGTCCTTCCACGACGGATGGATGCACTACGTGGATAAAAACAATGTTTGACTCGCTATACTCCTCTACAAAGTTTGACATCGCGTTTCAACACACAAACACAATGTCGACCCCGACATCGCGAAGTTTATATTCCCCGGGATATGTTTTCGCCACGAATGACGATAATGAAATTTTCCAATTTTCATGAAGAGGTGATTCGATTTGATTTAGTTGCACTGGGCTAAATTTCGCGAGTGCACTTTTGGGACATTGAGCTCGGGACTTCCGCCACACCGTGCCATTATCATGCTCAAGCTGAGATTTCCGGTCACGGGAAGGACGAAATAAAGCCCGAGTAACTTTAATTTCAAATTTGTAACTTTAATTTTCTAGAATGTGACATTGGAGGCGCATTGGCGGTTGTAATAAAACGATGTGATGTGAAATGTAGGTACATATTGTGAATTGGCCAAGGGTATATGGTCAATTTCGTCCTTTTGTGGCTTTAGAAAGAAAAAAAGATAATTGGATTTTATTTTTCTGAAATCTGTGTTGTGAAGTAGAAATGCCATTTTGAGATTTGAGTAATATTGTTAGATAAGCAATTGTCTATTTCGATAAGTACCTATTTTTAAGGACGATAGTGCTGAATCAGAAAAAGAAAAAAAGGAAATAATTCAACTGAGTTCTAATTGTTTTTTGTGGTAATTATATATCTTTATGAAATTGGCTATTTGATCGAAATATTATTTACGCACGATTTTCGAATTCCAAATACAATAACTATTTCATTACCTAATAATACCAGCAAAAACACCGTTCTTCTCATTCTTCTCGGGAACCAAATTATAATTTCGCACAGCTACTAGGACTTCAATTTCCTTTCTGGTTGTCATCATGATTTATGTTGTGGCATAACACATAATGCTGATTTGTTAGTATACGCGTAAACTCGCAAGTTACTTTTGTAGATTTGTTTGTCACGATAGAAATGGAAATGTTGACCGAATTTTGACTGAACGGCTGAAATAGCCTGTCCAATGTAATTATGTAACAAGAAAACGGCATCGGCAAAATGTATTGAGGGTCAGCCTTCACTGTCCACTATTTGACAATGACTTGAAATTTTTCCACAAAATTAGTTAGTCAAAGAATTTGACAGAACAATTTCTTTTTACAAATTCTATAAAATCTACCCGGCGGTGCTAAGGCTAATATTATTTACAAACTTAAACTACTACCCTTTAAAATTATTTAAACATAACTGATGTTTACGCACACTCTATTAATTGAGTAAATATGTGAAATCCTTATGAAAACAAATCACTATGTATGTAGTTACTTTCAAAATGTTTGCTGTACCTTTCGAATTTATTTTTGTACCCTCATTTACCTCCGAAACTTATCCACTCCACTCCATATACACTCGACCTGCTCTATAAATGGCGGCTTCGCAATAATTTCAAGTGAGAGCCCTTTTTGGGAAACTTCATGTGTTGTGTCATGTCGTATGAATAATTTCGAATCCCGAATATGGAATACCGGATTCGGAAGGGATACTTTATTTATGACCGGACACAACTGTATTGATGACCTACGTCCGGACATGAGTAATGTTGCACTTTGGAAAATTGAAAAGTGTGTTTTTTTGGCGAGAGCCAAAACCGACGAATAAAGAATGCCACGCGAACAAATTTACAATACGATACGGAAGAGTGGTTTGTGAATTGCAGTTATCAACAATATCAACTGTTTTTTTTTTTTCAAAAGAGGACACAATAACGCACAAGGACTGAGTAACCAACGCACTTCATCTTATTTATCGTACATTTTATCGGAATTTATGACGATTCGGGAGAGGTATAAATTATACGGGGATGTGACATCGCATTTTATACGATTGTCATTTGGACGATTATGAAATTGAATTGAATTGCATCAGCGTGAGCTGTATCGGTCACATCTGTCAAGTGTTGGAGTTGTCAGTTAAACGTTTTTACAAAAGGTTAAAATATTAATCCCAAATTCAGAGTTGCTGATCAATTAAAATTGTCATTGGGTCATTTTCATAGAATCTGTTGTCTGTGTTGATATAATTAAAACCATTGAATTACTAAGTCGTACCACACGAAGGCTCTTCTTGTACACCCTGCGTGAATTTCAATCCTTCTCATCCTGTCAAATGGATTTGTGTCACTAATTCGATCTCCTTCGCTTCTCTCGTAATAGGATGCGTATATATTCCGTGTAATTCTCCGGTTAATGTCTATTAAATTTTTTTCTCAGAGCTCTCATCCTTCAATTTGTCGTTTTCCCCTCGTTTTGAATTCTTTTATGTGGAGATTTCAAACTTCCGGGTGTTGATTCATGGCACCGTCTGGTTTATCAATTTCTTCAATTAACTCCACATCTCTTATCTCTATCTGCGACCTTCGTTAAGTTATTTCTGCTCTTAACCTTCGGGCGGGCGCAATGCATCTGACAGATTAAGTGGCCAGTTTTTGTTGCGCCAATCAGCGATACGAAAAGGCAGAGATCTGAAACTCACAGTAGCTTAATCTTTATCGATTAACTATTCAAAGCGGTTTTCAATTTCTATCTACCATATGTCTGAGGGGCGGGAGGGTATGAAATAATTTCTCAGATGTATTGCGCCCGATTGTGTTATTTTCTCCTTTTCTATGAAAATTTCCACATGTTATACTCTTCACATTGCGTAATAACGTTGTGTTGACTTTTAGGTTCACCAAATCGTTCAATAGTGTGTTTTTTGTAAAATAAGCTCACATTTTTTAAGCGGTCGATTTGTTGGAGGTTTTTTAAATATTGAAGCTATTGAAAGCGGAATATTCTTAGAAAATTTAAAATGTGAAGGGTATCAAACTTTGTGAGCCAGTTTTTGTTTCTATAATTACGTAGAACTGTTTCAAGAAGACAATGCAACAATAAATAAAAGTCTAAAATATACAGAAACTTAGTTTCATCCCTTTTTCTGCACTTAATCTGTCAGATGCATTGCGCCCGATCGTGTTAGGATTAGTATTGCGCCCGCCGGAAGGTTAACTGCGATAATCGCCTGGTAGATCTATTTCTGTCAAAAGTCCCGCCCCAAAATATTGCATTTTCCTCAGCTCTCAGCGGTTATGTGCCTCTTGATCCCCATCATTCTGCATTCTCCGTGTATATTTCGCTTGTCTTTCCTAAACTGAAACAAAATTTTTCTCCTAATAGATACCTATAACTTCCGGAAGGCAAACTAAATATATTCTTTTGTCAGTCGAGCTAGGGTCGGTATCGTGGTTAGAATTTTTGGAATTCTTTGAAGGACTTGATTGAGAGAAGAACAAACAAGTTCTTCTTGTTTCTTTATTATTTCGTCTCACTCATGAAATCCTTGAAATAAGAAAAGGATGACTAAAAACTGTTTCTGAGGCACTGGCGTCAAAAGAAAAAGCTCGTGTGCTGTGGCTAAAACCGCCTTCACCAACCAATCCCAAAAATTACGTAGCACTGCGGGGCGATGCAAAAAGACTTGTTAAGGAAGCTAGGTACCTATGCAGTGTCGAAGTTGTGCTTTAAAACAATCAAACGAAGCCCTTTTGGTTTTATGTTCGCTCTCTAGAGTCATCCTCTATCTTAACCAATGAAGTGTGCCTGGATGATACTATCGCAGAGACACCTTAATACGCGTGACGTTCTTGCGCGGTTTTTTTCAATTTCAATTTTCTCTCCATCGTCAGTTTATCATGCGCTACACTTAAATTTCGAAGTCTCCCTTGATTCACTTAACTCTGTATCTACCTCACCATCCGACGTTTTTGAAATTATCGACGCTTTGGACGATAAAGCAAGTTATGGTCCTGATGGGCTTCCTAGCTTTTTCGTTAGGTCGCTATCCTCTGCTCTTAGTCTTCTATCTATCCTACACAGATTTCTCCAAGCCTTTTCACTCCGTCAACCATGAAATACTACTCCGTAAACTCCATGCAAATGGAGTCTCCGGTTCCTTGCTGTCTTGGTTTTCCTCCTACCTATCCCAACGTGAATATCGTGTTATTTTTAACAATTGTGTGTCGTCTCCTTTCTGCCCCACTTCTGGTGTTTGCCAGGGTTCTATTTTAGGCCCACTCCTTTTTAATATTTTTATAAACGCCCTCCCTTGCCATTTCTCATCTCCTTCCCTCCTGTAGGCTGACGATCTGAACTTATTCAGAGTAATCCGTTCTCCTGATAACTGTGCTTGTCTTCAGTATAACCTGATTGCCCTGGAAAGCTAGTGTTCCTCCAATTTCCTCCAACTTAATGTTAGCAAACATTTCTCAATATTTTTCCCTTAAACCTAATCCCTTTCTCTTTGTATATACAATTGACAACATTCCTCCTATCAAAGTCGATCAGTTTTAAAGACCTAGGTGTTGTGCTTGATACTAAATTAAAATTTGACAAAAATATTTGTGAAATATTTGCGAAAGTAATCCGGCAGACCGGTTTTATTCTCTATCTGGCTCCTGTTAACTCCTTGTGGGCATAGGGCATCAATATTCTACGTTGTTCTAAATCGTTTAGCGACTCCTCGATTTGCCTCACTCTTTTTAACACGCTTGTACGTAGCAAGCTTGAATACTGCGCTCCTATCTGGTCGACACACTACGTTTATCTCACACCCCACGTTCTATTTGACAACAGTTATGTTCCTTACTGCCAACATCATCAACGACTTGCCTACGTTCATATTCCCTCGCTTGAACTACGCAGAGTGTATGTACCTGGAAAAGTGGCTTCTCTTCAGCATTTATGAAGGGAATATTTTTAAATTTGTCTGAACAGACTCCTCAGAGATTCGCCAAGCGAGTAACCCGTTCTTTGTCTCTTTTGCATTGGCAAGGAGTGAATTATACTATTATTTTCATTTACTTCGGCTTCCGCTGAAACATGACTTCCTTTCGCTCGGGCCTTTTCCGGAATCGTTGTCAATTTTTAAACAAGCTGACGTATTCTTTTTGAAAACTATTAAGATTATTAAATGCCCTAACATTATTCCACAGCCCTGTACTCTTAATGCGCTTTCATCTCCTCATCTGCCAGTTGAGTTTCATATTGAGTTTAGTCGCACTGATTGCAATAATCCATATGCGAATGAACATTCAAAAAGGGTTAATTGGGTTAGTTTCAAAAGACATTTAAGCCACAATATTGACCTCAAATCACAGGAGCTATCGAAAATTGAGCATCATTCTCAAATTGCATGATTGACTATCTTAACAATAAAATTAACGATGCACTAGATTTTTCATCCTTTAATGTGACTATTAGATCGTCTCATTATCAGGTGATTGACGACGAAATTAGGGAATATATCTGCACTCGGAATTCCTTCCGTCGCTTATGGCAACAAAACCGAAATCGGCTTACAAAGACACTCGTTAACAGACTCTCTAAGCTGATCAAAGAAAAAATATTTACTAAAAGAACCGAAAAATGGAACACAATGCTAAGACAAATACCAAAAAACAAGAGCAAAATATGGAAGCTGAATAAAGTCTTCCGCCGCTGAAAAATTATGCCTCCATTATACACCCCGGACAAAACCCTAATTTTCGACAACAAAGAAAAGGCGGAGATTATTGCCCACAACTCTTCGTCCCACCTCGGGAATAAGCTACGTTACAAATTAGTGAGCGATGCAATAAACACACTATCATCTTCCAATAGTGACTTTAGCGCATCATGCTTGTCGACTCCAAATGAAATTAACAAAATCTTAAGATCGATTAAGGTTAAAAAAAGCTCCTGGATTTGATAAAATATCGAACATCGTCTTAAAAAATTTCCCCAGAAAAGCTATAGTTAGCCTTAATTTTATAATAAATGCTTGCTTTAAATCATGTTATTTCCCTTCCCCCTGGAAACACGCCAAAGTAATACCTATTCCTAAGCCGGACAAAAACTCTAAAGATCCTAATAGTTACAGACCAATAAGCCTCTTACCTTCTATGAGCAAAGTTCTGGGAAAAATATTATTGTCTCCACTGAACAAGGTTGTCGAACGCTTAAAAATAATACCTGAATTTTAGTTTGGTTTTCAAAAGAAACTTTCAACTGTCCATCAAGCATTACGGTTATTCAAATATATTGACAAGTCAATTAAGGACGAAAAATCGGTTGGTGTCGTTACGTTGGATATCCAAAGAGCCTTTGATTCTGTCTGGCACAATGGACTATTATTTAAGTTATTAAGGTATGGTTTACCTATTTATTTAATTAAAATTATAGAATCGTTTCTGTTTAATAGATATTTTACTGTCCAAATAGGATAATCATTCTCATCTGTTAAAGGAATACCATATGGCGTTCCTCAGGGCTCTTGTCTTAGTCCAGTCCTATTTAATATATATACCTCAGATATACCTAGATCAAACGAAAGTCAAATGGCCTGTTTTGCAGATGACGTTTGTATATTTTGTGATGGGGACGACCCGGCTATAATTTCGTCAAAGCTCGAACACCAATTGGAATGTCTGTACCAGTATTACTTCAAATGGAAGATAAAACTCAATGAGTCTAAGAGTAAAGCAGCTTTTTTCTCAAATAAAAGAAAAAGAAGTAACTTGCCAAATTCGCCTTTAGATTTTCTTGGAAACCGCATCCCATCGAAAAATGAAATTGAGTATCTTGGTTTCGTCTTTGATAAGAAACTAACTGGTCACGCGCATGTCGAAAGAACCACCGAAAAAATGTGGAAATCTTTTTGGTCCCGCACTATTAAATAGGAAGTCCCAACTGTCACTCGAAAACAAGAGTGCATTATACTATATACCAAATGGTCATTCAGCCAATAGCGATGTATGGTTCTCCTTTATGGAATAACTATGCAAAAACAACGAAAAACTAAATGCAGATAACTCAAAATAAGATCTTCAAACATATTAATGACAAACCGTTCTATTATTCTACAATAAGATTACATTTCGAAACAAAAATTAGGAAAATTGATAAAATAGACAGAAAAAAAAGTTCTAGATTTATAACGAATTGCTCCAATATTAACAATAATATTATTCAATCTATGATTACTACCTAATGTATTAAGTAAACTACTATTACACAATCCATATTACATTCTTCATAGGTTAAGTTTATAGGTTAAGTTTTATTTTATTACATATTTTTTTTCCTTTTTTGTAAATTATATCAGGTTTTCTTGTTTTTTTCCTGAACATTATTCTAATTAGCATTTTAAACTTAATTAACTGAATTGCTTGTTCAAATTATTCATATTAATGAGTTAAGGTTGAGAACCGGAATCTGTATTAAGCTTTTGTAAACCGAAATTATTCTAACTGAAATAAAATTGAAATTGAATTGTATTGAGTAAGATTTCTTCTTTGATTTTTTTTTCTTTCTTTTTTACTAGCATTTCAATCATTTCAATTCTCTTTACGTAATTATGTTGGATCGCGTTGATATTGTTGCGTTAATCACGACTTACGCTTCTCTGCACTCTTTTTTGAAGAGAATTGTACGCGGTCTTTAGTTGTTGCTTGACTGTAGTGTCAGTAGCCGAGTTTAATTGCTCTTTAATTCTCTTCCTACTACCTCGCTGAAGTCTGCCCACAAATGTTTCGCCACACGATATTAAAGCGTCCTTCACAACGTTCCATCTATCATCAATTGATGAAGGAGTATCGTTTGAGCATTAGCTTTCTCGTGCAATGCGCTAGAAACTGCACGTATTGTTGACCGATCTTTAACCCTAGAGAGATAATCATATTTTTTACCCCTGAAAAGATAATCATACGTCGATTCGACGTGTTGCGAGTTAACATCCTTATAACTTCTTTGTTAAGAGTAACATGTTGTTAAAAGGTAGATATATAATCATTTGTATTTAATATTAATCTGTTAAACTCATGGTTTTGCAAAATTATCATTTGTTTGTGTATATAATATTAATTTTAAAAAAGTGGTTCTAGTAGAAAGTGGGCTGTCCTTTCAATAGATTAAAATAAAGGATATCTTTATCGAAACAGGCTTTTAGTGGTTATATCCAAGTAAATACACATCCACATTATGAAGATTTATAAAAATGTCAATTCGGGGGAAATAAAATATTTTTCAGTACAAATTTGTTCTACAGTTTTTACTGACGTTAAAGATAATCATACGTCGATTCGACGTATATTTGACTTATGACCCCCAATATCTTAGGCTGTGTGGCACCCAAGCCAATAATTTTGCCACGTAATTAAGCCTACAGACATGAATTGAGTTAAATCTTGGAACCAACAAATTATGAAGCTTCACTTATGAGATATAATAAAAAGAAAAATTTCTGTACGTCGATTCGACGTAGATTATCTCTCTAGGGTTAAGTTTTTGCACATTGAATCGTGGCGATACACGCTCGTTTTGTGTGCGACGAATAGCAGCGGTCCGCAAGCGAATTTTCGCGATGACAAGTTGGTGATCGCTGCCTACATCAGCACCACGCTTAGCCCTGACGTCCATGAGACAATTTCTCCATGTTTTGAAGATGGCTATATGGTCAATCTGGTTCTCTGTTCGGCCGTCTGGAGATATCCAGGTTGCTAAATGGCAAGGTTTGTGTTTAAACAGGGTGCCGCCAATGACAAGTTGACGAGAGTTATAGAACTCTACGAACAACTCCTCATTGTCGTTCCTAACACCCAGACCATGATTGCCCATTAGATGTTCCAATCCAACATTGTTAGACCCAATTTTAGCGTTGAGATCCCCCATAATAATTTTTATGTCACCTCTGGGAGCCTTGTCAAAGGTGTCGCCAAGCAGGTGGTAAAAGGCGTCCTTAGCATGCTGGTCGGCTGACTCAGTTGGGGCGTGGCACTGAATTATGGTAATGTTCCTTACTCTGGACTTGGATCTGGCAGTTATTATTCGGTCGGAAATAGGCCTCCAATCTATTAAAGATTGGCGAGCTTCCTTGTTCAAAAGGATACTGACTCCGGCCATTTTGAGAGAGGCTTCAATTTCACTACCAGAGTAAAGCAGCACAGTTAGGGAACTAGGTGATAGGGTCATTCCCGAACCGGTCCATCTTGTTTCGCTCAGTCCTAATATCGAAATTCTATATGCGGTCATTTCCCGTTCGACTTCCGTGAGTGTCGTACGATTGCGTTCGCCCCACATCGTTCGAACGTTCCAGAAACCAATCGTAGTCCGTTGTTTGTAACCAAAGATCGTTGCCGGTAAATCAGTCCGAGGCTCGTTCAATGTTTCGAGTATAATTTAGCTTCCGGTATGCAAGTTACAAGCCGACATACCCTCAAGTCGCCTTCTAAGACAAGCCGGGAACGCTGTGGCGTAATTCTAACCCCAACACAACGGGGGTCAGTTTTTATTAAGCTTCGTACATATATGTATACAATTGAACGCAATCAATGTCGCGCGCAATTGTATAGATTTGTACGAGACCCAGGAGAGTTTTATTCTCCCCTGCCTCTTTAGTCGCCTTCTACGACACGCCGGGGAAAGCGGTGGCACAATTCTTAACCCATGCCACAGGGCCCTCTGAAATAATAGACTCTCATAAAACTTTTTGAAAATAGTACGAAGTACGAGTACCTTCACTACAGGGTGTTTATACCAAACTAATTTCCAGTCCTCTCTGTCATGACATGAACTGCCAAACACGAACAAAATAGTTCGCGTTTGAGCTTAATTGAAACTAATTAGTACGAAACCTACGAACTTGATGCTCCAAAGTTATGAACTTAACCGAGAAATAGTATATATATATATTATCCTAGCGGTTATACACGGTAATTAGGGCTGTGGTGCTGAGGCGACATTTGGTTTGAATGGAGTCTTGCTAGGGGTTCAGGCTGTGCTAAGGCATCCAACATCTGGAATGAGACCCACTAGTATCGTGGGGAAATTATCGAACTGGCTGGGCCTACGAACGTGATGTGGTAGTTTATACAAAAACTGTACCATAGTTAGCAATCTTATGTCAGTAAATAGCAAAGCTATTTTAACTACGACGTTCTTAATTTTAGTACAAACGCGCCGTAACGTCAAACATGTTTAAAAAGAGTTGATTTGAGCGTGTTTTCGATTGATTGCACTCTGCTTTTCTCTCAGTGTAGGGGGCCCACTCAAGAAATTGGCGGGAGGGCCCCGAGTGAATTTGTTCCGCCACTGGGTAGGGCGTTCGTTGACAAATCATAGGGTCATGGGCTCGAGTCCCACTGTAGGTAGGCTTATTTATTATGCATTTTAGAGCGTAAAGAGGTAAATGCTCACCTATAGAGAGGTTATACAAATCTCATTTATTGTGTTGGTGTTTTTTTTATTCCAAAACTATCGAGAATAACTTCTTTTGGTGTTAATGAAAATATTGTTTTTAGTTTAAATTATTAAACCAACAGGATAAAATCATTACATTCGTTCGGAGCCTTTAGCCTTCCGGCGGGCGCAATACTAATCCTAACACGATCGGGCGCAATGCATCTGACAGATTAAGTGCAGAAAATAGGATGAAACTAAGTTTCTGTATATTTCAGACTCTTATTTATTGTTGCATTGTCTTTTTGAAACAGTTCTACGAAATTTTAGAAGCAAATACTAGCTTAAAAAGTTTGATACCCTTCACATTTCCAATTTTCTAAAAATATTCCGCTTTCAATTGCTTAAATATTTAAAAAACCTCGAACCACTCGACCGGTTAAAAAATGTGAGCTTATTTTACTAAAAACACACTATTGAACGATTTGGTGAACCTAAAATTCAACACAAAGTTATTACGCAGTGAAGAGTATAACAAGTGTAAATTTTCATAGAAAACGAGAAAATAGCACAATCGGGCGCAATACATCTGAGAGATTATTTCATCCCCTCCCGCCCCTCACACATATGGTAGATAGAAACTGAAAACTGCTTTGGGTAGTTGATCGATAAAGATTAAGCTACTGTGCGTTTCAGATCTCTCCCTTTTAATATCGCTGATTGGCGCAACAAAAACTGGTCACTTAATCTGTCAGATGCATTGCGCCCGCCCGAAGGTTAGCAATACCTTGCTTCGAGTTTTATGCTAATATTATCCGATTCGGATGGACACTATTCGACACCGATTCGGAGTGAAAATCACTCCGATTATTTTGCTGTGTGAGTTGCCAGGTCGATATAACCATATAACGCATCTCTATCTCTATACTAGGATTCCACATAACGTACTTAATTGCATCTATGACAAAATCAGACCGAATTCTCCACACATATCATGTTTCAATTCGGACAAGTAATTATTTTGTAATAAAATATTATGTCCATCCGTAATATCATCAAGATCTAAAAATTATTATCCCAATTTCAAAACATTTAACACTGTCAAACTTTGCGCGGCAACCAAGCAAACGTCCTGAGTCCTGTATAAAATGCCCAATATCACAATATTCATACTCGTACCTGCGCTGTATAATAAATAGACAACATTTCTACCATAAATGGTCATTGCAATGCATGCAAAACTGATTTTCATTTTCAAAATTAACTCCAATTATTTTGACACGGAGCGCTAGACAGAAAATATCACTAAATCGTTGTATGTCCGGTTAGAGCCAAACTGCATGCCATATGTAGTATGTCCATATGTCTGTCATGGACAAATAAATATCCAGCTGACTGCCTAAATGTGATTTAGACCTTGCACGAACGATTTGTGAAAATTTTTTAATAATATTGTGGCGTGGTCGATGTTCGTTATGTCCCGTCGGTATAGTTGTCGTCGCACCATATAAATTTCCGTGTATCCTGCATAGGACGGGAAATAATTGAATGATCTCTAAACGGTGATTAAAGTGGCCAATTCACTTTTGGGGATTTGATTTATATGTAGTGTCGCACTTTTCCATTTATAGGAGATTTGCGGTCGAAATGTCGTTTATCCTCCCGAATATTGCATTCGCGTATAGCATCATTCGCACGATGTCGATTATTGCGGACTAATTAATAGTTTGAAAGCATGTTTGTTATCACATTTTAAGTTTGATGGACAGAAGCGCATTTATTTTTGGAAGCCCTAAATGGAATCCTTTTTTATTTTAGAATTCAAAGTCGTTCAGATTTTAAAAATTAATTTGAATTTCGCTACTTCTAGATACTTTTTATACCCTTCGCTCATAGAGTGAAAGGGTATATTAACTTTGTCATGAAGTTTGTAACGCATTAAAGGAAGCATCTCCGACCATATAAAAAGTATACATATATGATCAGCATGACTTGGGAAGTCGATTGGAGCATGTCCGTCTGTCTGTCTGATAGATAGATAGATAGATAAATAAATTGTTTTATTTATAAACATATAACGGCTTCGAATACAATGGTAAAATTATATGATAAACGTATTAATTCGTGAATATAAAGTAAAGTAAAAACAAAAAAGGGGCGTGGCATTAAGTGCCGTCTGCCTGATTAGCTTGACATTTTCATTCTTATATATTAGTTTAGTTTACATTTAAAATTATACAAGTGTATCCACATTATGCTAAGTGACTTTAAAAAAAAAGTAAAAATTGGATTTGATTTTAATTCATTTAGTTTTAACTTTTAAAATGTAAATCATTATATTATTATTAAAAATCCTTAAGTGCATCTTTCGTTGTTATTCCAGATTTAATATCGCCTTGTGATGAAATGTAGTTATAAAATGCTTGTCCTTTCCGTATGGTGTGTCTCATTTCTCGTAAAATTCGTTGTTGCGGAAATGAGAATTCAGGGTGATAAAGCTCACGCAACTCCAGATTCTGCATGTTTATCTACCCTGAATCTCATTTCCTTATTACGCTTAAAAGCTTTCTTGTATTATTCGTCTCCTGTATCTCAAAGCCATGGCACAATAATTGTATAAGCTTTCCCAGTCTTGACCATTCAAAAGTTCATTGATTTGCACTATATTTAACTTGTCTTTGCCAAAAAACGACCTCCTCACTTCCTTCAAAATCGGACATACGCCTATAAAGTGTCTCGTATCTTCTCATTCTCCGAGGATACACAGACTGCAAATAATAGGCAGATCTGGTCTATGTGGTACATAGTTTAATGGCAGAAGTTCACCTCTGGCTTTAAAAATAATGGATATTTTATCGACGGAAAATTCATTTCGGAAGTAGGTATTTGCTTGAAGGCTATGGCAAAGTTCTATGTAGGACTGACGATGTTGTGATGCCCTGGCACGATCTGCAGTGGATATATCTTTCAATTGCCGCACATCGCTTAGTGGTTTTCGAAGAATATACCCGCTTTCTGCTGTACTATTCCAATTAAATTGTTTGCCGTTCTTCTTGCTTATCTCCATAAGATTATTGTAGAAAAGTGTCCTGGTTTCAATAGCATACAATAAGACCTTCTTTGGTAATCTATTTTCATCCATATTTGCCACCTTCTTCAAATAATTTAAGTGTATACTTAATGTGTTCAAACAGCGAGTGCATTCCAGTTTCTTGGCTCAGCATATAATTAGGCGTTGTGGACGGCAGATGAAAAATTCTTTTTAAAAAATATCTCAGGAGTTTTTCGACTTTGGCGGTTTGGGCACCTCGCGTACGCCCTTTTATGTTTCGTCCATATCCACTTTTATTTTTTAAATAGTTAAACACAACCAATTTGCTTGTTTTCACTATTTTCGAAATTTCGCGTAAACTGTGTTGTTCATTTCTCAAAACATCGATTTGTTCCATTTGCGCGGTATTTAATGCTTTATTTTTTTAGATGACGCGAAAAAAAAAAAATATTGGAAGGGGGTTGTTACATTGATAGAGAATAATTTTACGATTACAACTTTATTCAACATGGGTGTGGCCAGAGGGGGCAGGGAAGGGCGCTTCTCGTCTCTAAGGGCAGGTAGCGGAATTTAACTTTTTTCCATCTGAAAGGAATTTTAATGACAAATAGTATGCATCTTTGCTTTTCCTAGTTAGAGACCTTGTAAGGAACGAGTCTCATATTTCCCTCTCATTCAAGTTATTTTATCAAGATGCATTTTGGAGCTGAATCATACCAGCATGAAATTTAACCACTGTTAATATTTTGTTAATTTGGTTGGAGGAAATCAAAAAAAGGTTTATAGATTTTGCTCTGAAGAAAAACAGTGACAGACGACACCAATTGATCTCTTGGTCTATTTCTTTTAAATCGCAGTGGAATATTCAATCCGAGGGACAAAAATAGCACTGAACATGGACGAGCTAAAAAGCTGAAATTAAAGGCCAGTTGAATATCATCAGCCGGGGCCATTTTTCGTTAAATGGTGTAGAAAAATCATGCTAGACTGCCCTTTCTTAAAATTTGGCTCTAAAATTTGCCTAACAATATTTTCGTGACAGACAATTTCAACTCCTAAGAAAATATTTGGCGTTTCGGCATAAATTAAAATACAATCAAAATCGATTTGAAAAGTTTGGGCGTCAAAATATTAAAATGTAATAATGAAGAGCGACAAGAATCACACAACTATCGAGCCTTTCTCAAATCATATGCAAGAAGCGACATCATCTAATATTGTCCTTTTTCTATTTCAACCAAAATACATAAAATAGAAAACCGAAACTAGGCTCAGTAAGTTCTTATCTCAACTTAATTCTGCAGAGCTACATTTCAATGCGCAAAGCATACGTACAACAAAGCGAGAACAAATCGTCGCACTGTTTCGATTCAGATACACACGCTGAGGCGATTTCTGTTTCGCCTCACTGGCATCTTTTTTCCCGTACATTATCCCATAGAGAATCGGGTGAATGTTTTGATACGTGTTGAGTTGTTGTTCGGGATTGTGCGGCGGAAAAATTATCGCCTCGCATGTATGAATTGGTGTACAAAAAATATTTTAGCGACTTTATGATTGTGTAAAGGGACTTGTAAGCGAGTTTAACCCTGGAAGGTCATCCTTCGTCGAATCGACTACGCATCATCACATTTATCTCGTTTTTCTTGACAATTTTCATTAATTTGAGCCGATTTTTCGTACAGCACTTACGGTGCCGATGTACTTGCCTGGTACCTTGCAGCTAGTCGCAGTAAACAGGACAAGTTGGATTTTTGGAAATTGGCGTCGTCGAAACGACGAAGGATGAACTTTGTGTAACTTTTAGAACTCCAGTATTTATTATGACTGGTTTTCGATTCGACAATAAATCTGTGTCCATACAACTAGGTCATAGCCAATATGTTTCTTTTTTAAATTTGGGTCCAATTTTTTTCAAAAATTATGGAAAAATATTTACTAGGACCAAAATAGGACAAATCAGGAAAATGGCTCAAAATTGTTTCTCATTTTAGAAAAAATGCCTTTCGAACTCATAAAAATCGCCTCCAAGGCACTCAATTGCAAAACCAGGCATCATACTTAGAATTAGAATTTATCAAGGGAACTCGGGGAGAAGAAATTCCTAAATTTATTGTTAATAATTTTAAAATATACTCCAAAAACTGGAGTAGGCGAAGTGAAAGAAACCCTGTGTTGGGACCCGAAAATGGATCATTGTGCCTCTTGTATATAAAAGAGCTTCTAATTCATTAAACCCAACTTTATATTAAGTTTAGAGTATATATTTTCTGATTCGATCACATTTTTTAAATTATATCAACGTTTAGTTTTTATTTATTTCATTTTTAAATTTAAAGTTTTATATTTCTGGCCAAATAATATTAAATTGAGAAAATTTGATTTGTAAATCAATTTCCTTACAAAATTACTTAAAATCGATGTTTTTCCATTCTTAATAAACTAAGGATTGAAAATCTGTCAAATTTTATAAATATTTTGCGAAAGGGTAATTTGTATGAGGCCTCAAAGCTGAGCGTCGTCGATTCGACGAAGCATGACCTTTCCGTACTAAAAATAAGCATGACCTTCCAGGGTTAAAGATATATTTAGGGTTTTTTTTATCATATTAGATTAATTATGTTTTGTGATAAATTAAAATGTATAACTCGACGAAAATGAAGGTGAAGCGCCGCCTCAGTTGCCTCATCTGAGGAGCCGCCACTGGCATCAGCATAATGTTGATGAAACATAACTGTTGTTATTAAATGTTTCATATTTTTTCTCGAAAACTATGAGCAACATAATAGCCTTTGTAAACAAATACTGAGTTATGCTCTCTGCTGCGAGGAAAAGGATATTTTGAGATAAACAACTCTCGAAAAGTTTGTCCCTATTCAAGTGACTGGGAGTGTATTATATTTGGCCGTGTGGGTAACGTGTGGATTATTAAAACAATTATTCCATACTGAATTCATCGCCCATTTTGCTTCTTTGCGTTTTTCACTAAGATGATGTGTCATATCCAGATTGCTTGCAATCCATATGCCCAGGTATTTATACGATTTGACTATCTCAATTTCGCTTCTTGAAGATCATGACTTTCAACTTTTCCAGATTAATGGTAAGTTTCCACTGAGTGCAATACCTGTCAATGTGGTTTATGATAAACCGTTTATCATATTCTGCAGGTCTTGTGGCGAGTCCGCAAAGAACACCATATCGTCGGCATAAAGAAGTCCTTTTGTTAATGTGCCAAAAGCCCTCGCTCCACCCGGCATATCATCCAATATATCATTGACGTATACCGCAAATGCTTCTGGACTGAGTTTACAGCCTTGTCGTACTCCGACGTTTGTTTCAAACGATTCAGATAAATGCTTTCCATTCCATATCGCTGCTGTCGTCGCTTTGTATAGCCCTTCAAATGTGTTTCCAAACTTGGCAGACATGCCTTGATTATAGAGTTTGTAAAACAGTGACTGTCGATCAATAGTATCAAAAGCCGCCTTAAAATCCACAAAGAACGCATAAAGTTTGTGACTATCAGCCATATAATGACGGGTTGTATAATACAAAGATATGGTCATTCGTCGAATATCTGTCTGTCTGTTGCGACGCGTTTTACTCGGCGGGTATTGAAGCTAGCAAGCTGAAAGCAAGCACACGTGCTTCTTATTGTTGCAGGCTGTTTGTATGTCTGATTCACCCAAATTGGATCACTGGGTCATGGGGCTGCCATTACAAACCTAGCTCCCCAATTTGAGTTCTTCTAAGAAAAACTTTTTTAATTGTGTACCAATTTCAACCAAATTGCACACAAATGTGTTTCTACAGATAACACAAAATATATGCAAAAACGGATCAAATCGGACCATGGGGTCATGGGGCTGCCATACAAACTTAACCCCCCAAATTCGGTTCTTATAAGAAAAACTTTTTTATTTGTGCACCAATTTCAACCAAATTTCACACAAATGTATTTCTATTGTTGACACAGAACATATGTAAGATTGAATCAAATCGGACCATGGGCTGCCATACAAACCTAACCCCCCATATTGGTTCTTCTTAGAAACATTTCTTTACTCCAATTTCACAAAACCTTGAATTAATGTGTCTTTATCAAAGCAACTAAAAAGTTCAAAACGAATGGAATCGTACTGTGGGGTCATGCTCCGGCAACCCCAATAACATTTTTCGAGTAAATATTTTTATTTGCCCACTTCGAGTATTTCAACCAAGCCCAAAACTTTTGTCAAGACAGAAGAAAAATAATGAGGAGGGGGATTAAATACAAGTCATAAGTACGCCCGAAAAAAACTTTTAGCCCACGCGAAGGGAATCCAAATTTCGGCCGCGCCCGAAATTAGCCTCGGCCCCGGGGGTTGGCGAGCGAAGCGAGCAGGAGGCGAAGCCCCCTAGTTTATTAAATAGTTTATTCGTCAATAATGGCTCCTGAAATAAATTATTTTATTGAATTTAATTTACGTCTTTTATACCTATGTCTGCATGCATTTCTTGAGAATCCTTATTCACTGTAAAGACTGCGACAAAACGTACATTGGCGAGACCATTAAAAAATTAGGGACTCGATTGAATCAACATAAAAATGACACAAAAAGGAAGTTGAATGAGAACTTATCCGCTTTAGCAAAACACTCGATCATGAGGTAACACACCTTTAACTTTGATGATGCACATATTCTAGTCAACCAGAAAAATAAGAAGAAACTGCAAATTTACGAAGTCAATCACATCATTAGGCACGAAAATAAAGCTTGTGACGATAAAACCGATAAGAAGGACTTTAGTGACATCTATATTAATTTGATTAAGAGTTAGCATCAATTTGACAGCTATTCAGTCACTGTTATCTTATATTACATATGTATGTACATATTATGTTAACATATTTGACAACTAATTTATTATAAACATTCTTTGTCTACCATACCATCTAAATATACATGGGCGTAGCCAGGATTTCGGTCAGGGGGGGGCAAGCCGGAAATTTTTTCAATATCAAGATTTTCTTAGGATTTGAAATCGTTGGTCGCGAAAATATTGTTAGGCAAAATTTAGAGTATTTTAGCTGGTGTAATGGTTAGTGGCCGCACCTTCTTTGCACACGGGTTCGAGACTCACCGTGAACGAATTCAGTTAATTTGTTTTTCGAACTCACGCCCCTTGTGACGAACTATGAACTCACTCAAGATGTTAAACGAGTACCCATTCATGATTGTTTTTTTTTTTAAACGTAACTCGTTTATATTCAGTGCTATTTTTGGCTTTTGGGCAGCATATTCCACTTGCAACATCAATGTCCGTTTTGAAATCTGGCTTTGCTTGGTTTTACAGGATCGCATCTCCTGCTGAAACATACCGAGAAGCCTCTTATCTCACATCCACAGCATCCATAGAAAAAAACATTATCCGACAGTCGGCTGGAGACATTTAGGGGTTATGCTTTTCCACTTCCTTAAAATAGGAGCCCAATGGAGCTCTTAAGCTGTTTTTCCTTTATCAAATAGAAGCCCAAGCGCTCAGTTATTCCACTGAGAGCCCTCTTTAGCTGCTCAACTCAGCTGCTCCCCTACACTTCTACAATAACATCGGGAGTCCTAGCTAACCCTCCCCAGAACGGAATCCCACAGTAAAGTTTAAACCGAAGTTGGGCAGGATTCCATTCTGATGGTAGTTTTTTGCTCATTCGACTTAAGTTGCCGGGACGCCGTGGAGCTTGCATGATGAAGTTTTGACAATTAAGTACTCTCGCACAAAATCAACGATCTGATCGTTATAGCTCTGGATCTCGAGAAGGAGTCAAATGCAGTCGACTTAAAGAAAAAATTAAACAAGACCAAAGTGCTTTTGAGTCCAGCTTACGTACGTTGTCCTCGACGCGGCCGCACGACAGCGACTCGCTCATTCCATAAAAACTCGTTTCTCTCTCATTTTAAAAACGAGTTTTCATTTGGAATGAGCGAGTCGCTGTCGTGCGGCCGCGTCGAGGACAACGTACCTTTAGTCTGAAAGGGAATTTAGCTCCCCCATAGATATTAATTCATCTATTTAGACAATATCGATGCCGCGGATGGCGGTATCAAGAGCATTCCACAGTCAAGTTCTTGTCCAAAATTTTGCAAACCAAATTGTAAAAACCAAAGCTGTTGAAAGGGAGCAGTACTTGGAGAGCGTACCTAAATTACTGGTCGATGCAAACAGGCCGACAAAATTTCACGCTGCTAGTTCTCTGAATGCATAGAGTTCGA
Source organism: Microchrysa polita (assembly GCA_949715475.1). Lineage (NCBI taxonomy): Eukaryota > Metazoa > Arthropoda > Insecta > Diptera > Stratiomyidae > Microchrysa > Microchrysa polita. Next base: position 15,085,345 of record OX454417.1, on the reverse strand, counting down.
CTGAAAAACTGTGGTCAAATTAGGAGGCATTGCGAGAAACCGTATACGTTATGGGACGTAAGTGCAGTCGATTCTCTATTTTGCACAAGTGGTTTACAGCCCTTATACACCTGCAACTTGGTTGCCAACCTAAGTTGGTAACACGCAAAAAAAAACCGGAAAATAAGTGATTTGTAGGCATGATGCAGGTTGCAGTACCAGGTTGCAAGAACGTGAATGGCGTGGTTGCCGGAATGTTGCAAGTGTGTAGTTAGGTACCTGCAGCCTAGGTGGGCAACGAAGTTGCAGATGTAGAAGGCCTGTAAGGCACAAGAAAGTCGTCTACTGCACTTTTAAAGCTAACAAAATTTTCTTTAGTTTGAGTGCAACGCCAGCTTTTTAGGTACAAAGGGTCCCAAGATACAGCATTTCGAACTTTTTTACAAAAAAAAATGTTTAAAGTGCTGTACGAGTATTTTGAGATCCTTTGCACCTACAAAGCTGGACTCAAATTAAAGAAGGTTTTATTAGCTTTGAGAATCAAGCAGACGACTTTTGGAAGCACAAACCAAAATATGCAAAACCTTCGAAAATTTTTAGGTTTTTTGAGGGTCACGGGGTTAGGATAGGTTTTCTAAGTTGCAAACTTGGTGGTACACTTCTGGTATCTACCCTAACAGTATCATAGTCGCTCGTATTTGAAAAATAAATTTAAATTTTGCAGCTACTAGATACTTCTTTATATTTTATTTGTCAGTTACTTTAATTAGGCTTCCGAATTAAATTATTTTATTGAATGAGGTAATCCATTTAAAAGTGACGTTTTGTCCCAATAAGCATTCCTTTATAATTATTCCTTAAGTGAATCCGTATTCCTTAAGTGAGGACTATGAATTCCTCCCTTAATGTTCATGTTTTAGGGCTTTCAAGACTTGTTCACGTTTCAGAGTAGTAGCTCACATAAAATTGTTCACCTTCACGTTTGGCGAAGTACACGTTTACCAGAGTCTACTGTATACACATGAAAAGAGGTATCCATAGCGCTCAGGATTGCTGTAAATCTGGACGAAATAGAATAGAATTAGGTATGTCCATATGTATCTATGTAGATGACTATGTAAGGAAGAAGAACGGCTTGTAATAAATTGATATGGAAATGTTTGTGTGGTTTTCGGAACATGGAAACTGGAAACGAAAATGCGAAAAAGTGAATCTGAAAAAAAAAGTATCCTTGAAATATTTTTTTTCTTTCAGTATTATTAATATTCAACTCAATAAAAAAAGTTTCACCGGCCAGGGAGGGGCGGTCGCCCCCCCCTGCCCCCCCTGGCTACGCCCATGTAAATATAGCTAACATTGTTCTCGCTTGTGTTCAATTCTTTTGTATTTTATTTTATACATTGTTCTAGGTAATTAATTTATATATACATTTACTCATTATTGTTGCTCAAATATACATGTTTTGTCTCCTCAAGAGAAACACGTTTGTGTATAATTTGGTTGAAATTGGGTGAGGTTATAAAACACAACGTTCGCGTAACGTGTCGCGTTTTCCGAAACGTTTCCTATTGTGTTCTGTAAACGCATAGATCCGGATCAGACTTGGTGTTACCATCGCCATCTCTCGGAAAGTGACAAATGTGACAATTGACACATCACAGCTGATACGTTTTGCTCGAAAATTAAGATTTCCAGTTTTAAACGAGATGCGGATACATTTTATTTTGATTATAAATAGTTTAATAAATAAATGAGGGCGGAAATGCACGGTTCGACGGCAGATTGTAAATTTCTGTCAATCAATCAAGCTATGCATCGCAAGGGGGCGCTTAGGGGATCTGTTTGTAGGGAGAAGTTTCTGATCCGTAACGGCCGGTTGATTTGAAACGTTGCGCGAACGTTGTGTTTTATAACCTCACCCATTGGTGCACAAATAAAAAAGTTTTTCTTAAAAGTACCTAATTTGGGGGGGTTTGGTTTTTATGGCAGCCCCATGACCCCATATCCGATTTGATCCATTCTTTGATATGTTTTGTGTGATTGAGAGAAACACATTTGTGTGAAATTTGGATGAAATTGGTGCACAAATAAAAAAGTTTTTCATAGAAGAACTTAAATTGGGGGTCTAGGTTTGTATGGCAGCCCCATGACCCAGTGATCGAATTTCGGTGATTCAAACATACAAATAGCCTGCAACAATAATAACCTTCCGGCGGGCGCAATACTAATCCTGACACGATCGGGCGCAATGCATCTGACAGATTAAGTGCAGAAAATAGGATGAAACTAAGTTTCTATATATTTTACACTCTTATTTGTGGTTGCATTGTCTTTTTGAATCAGTTCTACGAAATTTTAGAAGAAAATACTGGCTTACAAAGTTTGATACCCTTCACATTTTCAATTTTCTAAGAATATTCCGCTTTCAATCGCGTCAATATTTAAAAAAACTCCAACAACTCGACCGATTAACCTTCGGGCGGGCGCAATGCATCTGACAGATTAAGTGGCCAGTTTTTGTTGCGCCAATCAGCGAAATGAAAAGGGAGAGATCTGAAACTAACAGTAGCTTAATCTTTATCGATCAACTACCCAAAGCAGTTTTCAGTTTCTATCTACCATATGTCTGAGGGGCGGGAGGGGATGAAATAATCTCTCAGATGTATTGCGCCCGATTGTGTTATTTTCTCCTTTTCTATGAAAATTTCCACATGTTATACTCTTCACATTGCGTAATAACGTTGTGTTGACTTTTAGGTTCACCAAATCGTTCAATAGTGTGTTTTTAGTAAAATAAGCTCACATTTTTTAAGCGGTCGAGTTGTTGGAGGTTTTTTAAATATTGAAGCCATTGAAAGCGGAATATTCTTAGAAAATCAAAAATGTGAAGGGTATCAAACTTTGTGAGCCAGTTTTTGTTTCTAAAATTTCGTAGAACTATTTCAAAAAGACAATGCAACAATAAATAAGAGTCTAAAATATACAGAAACTTAGTTTCATCCCTGTTTCTGCACTTAATCTGTCAGATGCATTGCGCCCCATCGTGTTAGGATTAGTATTGCGCCCGCCGGAAGGTTAAAAAATGAGAGCTTATTTTACTAAAAACACACTATTGAACGGTTTCGTGAGCCTAAAAGTCAACACAACCTTATTACGCAATGGGAAGAGTATAACAAGTGGAGATTTCCATAGAAAAGGAGAAAATAACACAATCGGGCGCAATACATCTGAGAGATTATTTCATCCACTCCCGCCCCTCAGACATATGGTAGATAGAAACTGAAAACTGCTTTGGGTAGTTGATCGATAAAGATTAAGCTATTGTGAGTTTCAGATCTCTCCCTTTTCAAATCGCTGATTGGCGCAACAAAAACTGGTCACTTAATCTGTCAGATGCATTGCGCCCGCCCGAAGGATAAGCAGGTGTGCAAAATTTCAGCTCCGTAGCTTTTATAGTGGCCGAGAAAAAGGCGCTGCAACAAACGGACAGACAGGCAGACGGACATCGTCCAATCGACTAATCTCGTCATGCTGATCATAGACACTGCGCGACAAATGCTTAGGTTCATGGATATTTTCCTTTAAAATTATATAATTTCTATGTACTCTGATCGGAAATACTTTTTAAATAATGCTCTCTCAACTAACGGTTATTTTAATAAATATTGCAATTCCATCAAGCAACTCGCATAGCTAAAATGAAAATCGCAGTTTCCACTGCGACAATTGTATAGGTTCACTTACTTTAAACAGTTATCTCGTCGTGGTGGGTAGTTTTTTGGAAACAGTTGTTTTTCGCGTTGTACTCTGTGAGTTATATAGTGGATAATGTCAAAAGGAAAGCAACTTGCATGCCCTGGAAAAGGCGACAATTTCCATACTAACGCAAGAAGGATATTCAAAACGACAAATGGCAATACGGATTCTGCGGAGCTCGAACCTTGCTAATAATTCTTCACGAGATAGTGAAAATTATGGCCGGCGATACGCAGAAGGCAGAAAGCAAGCGATTTCCGGTGCATTACGGCGACGCCTCTTAAGATAAGCCTCGAATTCGCTTCTTACTGGGCGTGAGCATGGGGAGAATTCGGAGTTATCAACAAGTGTGAGGACCATCCAACGAGTTCTTAGATCTTCTTCTTGTTTGAAATGATCACGGTTAAAGGGAAAACCAGCCTTAACCCCGCAGGGCCTGGAATTCGGCTCAAGATTGATAAACAAACATCGCAATGGAGACAGGTAATATTTACGGATGAAAAACGGTTTCGTGTGGACGGTCCAGATGGGTTCTCTTACTATTATCATGATATTAGGAAGGAACCTATGTACCTGTCACTCCATCACTCCCGAATAGGTTCCGTTATGGTATGGGGAGCCATATCATATCATGGAACTATCGTCTTGGTCATCCTACGAGGTCGCCAAACGGGTTCATCTTATAAACAGCTCTTAGAAGAGGAAGTCCCTAAAATAATTGTCATGGACGAAGGCAACCCTTGGATACTGCAACATGATCTTGCCCCAATTCATACAGCGAGGGTAGTTAAATCGTTTATTGAGGAAGAAAATGTGACTTTATTAGACTGGGTGCCCAGCTCCCCTGACATTAACATATTAGAAAACATTTGGGGGTGGCTTTTTCGGGAGGTTTACAGTAGTGGTAAAGAGTACGACCCTAAACAGTTTGGTCTAAAATGCCGCTATCTGTGCTGTATTCTTTATACGATTCCCTACCTCGAAGGCTTTATGAAATTATAAATAACAATGGCGGAAATACACATTATTAAATAACAAAAAATGCTCTTGTTTTTTTGTATTTATCCTCTTTGATACTTTTCTGAAATATTTTTCAGCGAAAACATTATGTAAAACGGTAAAATCGTCCCAGAACCTAAGCAATTGTCGCACTGGAAATCGACTCTCTGAATGAAATCAATTACAGTAATTTAAGGAAAGTGTCCTGTGGGGACTCAGTCCATCCATTTTATTTGTGATATTTAATAGTTTCGAAAATAACATTTGTTGAACCGATAAGCTTTTATTTTACCGTTTTCTGGAAGGAAATAATGTGTGAACCTAAGCATTTGTCGCGCAGTGTATGTATACTTTTTATATGGTCGGAGATGCTTCCTTCAATGCGTTACAAACTTCATGACAAAGTTAATATACCCTTTCACTCTATGGGCGAAGGGTATAAAAATAAACTTCACTTCATGCATCACGAGTCGACGTACTGTATATATAGGACGCAATGAAAGTCAAACATATTATTTAGCTGAGGGCAATGCCAACGTTTATGTCTACAACCGCATACCCGGGTATGTTTTTCGTCTTTAATTGGAAATTTTTCGAGTTTTAGGGGTTATATTCACTTGAAATTTTCAGTAGTCTCCTAAAATATTGTTTTTAACATATTCTTAAAACAAATATTTTTCCGATTTATTCCAAGGAAGGTATTAACAGTTTTAGAGATTTACTCCTTATATCTACAGCCAACATACGCCGGTATGTCTAGTATGGAAGAGCTATTCTTGTTAACTAATAAAAATTATAGGAATGTTTTATTTTTAAAGTAAATCCAATAGAAAACACAGGTGTTCTTTTTCAAACAAAGAAATGTTCTGTATCACAATAGATAGCAATTGAGCAGTCTTCAAATGTTCTATTTCAAAAAAAGAAATGTTCTGTTCCGTTTCAAACGAGGAAAAAATGTTCTTTCGAAAGTAGAGTCTTTGCGTTCCACGTTAAATTCTTTATTGACTGTAGATTGTGACCGGACAGCGCGAGTCGATTTCGAGGACTGGTTAAAACTGTATGTAACTGTACCAAATTGAAGTATGTACATAGTCAATTTACAAGTATATACTAAACAGCTGATTTCTAATAGATAATGTTGACAATATTGACAGATTGACTGTTTTGTGATAGTTTTAATTTATTATTGATTTCAAGAATGTAGCTAATGTTATTCTTTCTTTTATATAATTGCAGATGATGCGTTGCGCCAATCGTGGGATGATGCTGAGTACGGAGGACGATACAATTGCCAGGAATTGAAATGGTGCGAAATTCGTGGCCATCAGATAAGTAGAAATTCATTTCTATAATAGTACGTGATTCTTTGTTGTTCGTATTTTTCAGGTGAAGATACTGATATTCAACACAGGAATATAATAATTCCATGATAGCTGCGTTTCTTTGGTGCCAGAACAAGGCTTAAGGTAACCTCATGTCAATATACAAATTTGACAAGTGTTCTCCTGTAAAGAATTATTTGAGACAAGATTCGAATAAAAAGATAAGTTATCGCGTCCTGTTCTAGATCCAAGGAAATACAAACGCAGCCAATGAAACTAAACCTGGACTACTTTTTAGTCTGGCTAGTCTAGACTAGCCAACAGAGACAAACCTAAAAATATTGACGTGTTGGAAAAAGTTTTTGGGAAATATCACATATAGTACTTGCATTTTGTTACATTTGGTAATAAAAACATAATTCATTGTACTTTCGTGTATAAATTTTTGGTTGTAGACACAAAGGTTAATCAGTATGTGTTCTTGCATATGGGAAATACGAGTACAATGGCTCTTTTCTCCTCGAAAATGATTCGTACACTTGCCGATTTTTTCTTACTATATAAGATGACTACACACGGTAGTCATCAACGCACCATGCTCCACTAGGAGTTACGGTAATGAAGAGAGAGAGAGATATAAGATAAAGTTTGATTCTTTACGTATTTCTGTTGCTGGCGTGAGTGTGAACAAAAGAGCGTTACGCGCTGTTCCAATTTTTATTGTTCGCAGAAGTCTATAGATCAACTTTTTTTTCCGCTAAATCAGAAATCGGCCCGCTTTGAAGCCATTCCTCCTTATTATGCAAAATTTAATAAACATTTTGGCGTGCGATTCATATGGATTTAATTCGCGGCTTCATTCATTTATTTCGCGCAAGTCATGAATATTTTTTACGAGCGATGCATTAAACATATATTTTACACAACTATTACATCATCTTTATGAGTAACGCTTTTGTATTTTTTATCCGTAATAAGGTGCCAAGGCGTGTATAGATGATATATGGGGACATCGTCATTTACTGCTTTTTCTATTAAAACGTGATCAATGACAAAGGTATCTCCGCTGACGTGTGGTGCATGAATGATACGTCAAACCTGAGTTTATTGCTGGCTTATTTGGACTATCACTAAAATAAAATAAAAAATTCTTAAAATTTTCCAAAACAAAAGTGCACATCTTATTTGTGTACGTCCAACAATTCAATCCACACACAAAGACAAGATTTCCTCAAATACGAATCATGGATAGTTGTACATGCAAATCCTCCAAAAAAGGATACTATGTATATCCAATATCGTACGAGCATAGGTACCAAATCAACCCGAGTCGAGCTCCACTTTTTTCCTCAGTTCCTTCCTTCATCCATGTTATTTTTCATATTATTAAGAACCTTACCTTATACTATTCGTACACCATCTGGAAACGTGTGACGTGACAATAAAATGGAAAATGGTAGGAAATTTCATATATGTACCGTTCACATACACACGTAGATGCCATTGCGCTCGCTATACTAAACCAAGAGGTCCACAATAAAAAAAAAACAAACTCTGAACTGGTTGGTATCCTTCAAGGAAATTTAATAACATGCAGCAGGCATTCTAGATTATGGTATACGACGACAAGGTTGCTCGTTTGTATATGTGTAATAATTTAATATTGCTAAAAGGCATAGGAAGAGGTACCGACATTTCCTCAAACTGTGCGGGAACTTTTTTTTGCTCTTTGAATTTGTTATTCTTGAGAATGCATTCTATAAATCACCAGGTTATGTGTTGAAGCGCAATTTGATTTCTTTAAAAAAATCATAGAAAATACAGTCTTAGATTTTAGGAATTCGTAGTTTCGACACTTTTATCAGTAGTGATGTTTTGAGCAAAAGAGAATCGTCAAGATAACTTTGGGAAAAATGTAGAAGATAGATGAGCTCAGTTAATTATCATAAAAAGTCGTAAAACTCATATTTCTATAATAAAAGAAATAAATTGGAATTAGTATGTAATGTACCCCCTACAATTCTTGGGCCGCCCACACATGAAGCGTCCAAATCTATTTTTTGGATTCTTCGTTCTGTCAAACTCCATAGAAAACTTGCCCAGCTGTCATTTTTTTATATGGAGCTTCGTTGGATTCTGGGAATCAATGGATTCCATGGGCGGACTTGGGCTGGGAAAATCAATATATGAAATTCAATCAATGCACTCTATTTCATTTATAAAATATGTGCTTTGGAATGTCCATTGAGAAAATTTTAATATTACCCCAATTCCCGAGCTTCACAAAATTCACTCCATCTCTTGAGACCGATCCCATCATTCGCATATCAGCCGGATGCACATAATAGCCTTCACCGGTTCTGAATCATCAAATTGTCTCCATCCATTGCATTTTGCCTCCTGCCGTCAGAAAATAAATGGAAATTTAAAATTCAATAAAAATCATCAATTAATTTGCATTTGATCCGCAAAATGAGAAAAGGAAGCCTTTTTATTCACTACTACACTACACTCCATCTCTTGAGACCGATTCCAACAAGTTTTCCTTCCTCGTGCATTCCTTTTGTGTGCCCGCAAATGAAGGTGAAGACAAGAGCCTCGTCTCATCCCCTTTCCGGAATACAGAATATGTTTAACGAATGCCGCGAAGGATTTTCATTCGTGGGTCGTCGTGGCCATCATCATCCAATTTTGGTGCAAAAAAGCTTCATTTTTGCTATGTTGAATCCCACTCTCTACACTAGGTAGCCGGACCTCTAGTTGTCCGTATAGCAAGTTTCCTGTGTGCCGGGGGTAAGAATAAGAGACAGAAAATTAGTCTGAGGAAAAAATGAGCAACCAAGTGCGCTATTTCACTCAATTAACATAAAACGGCTTAAGTTCTCCTTTTTCTATTTTTTGTTTGGAAACTGTTTGCATATTCGATCAGATTCTAAATGGTCGAGGAGGTACTCTCTGTCTGTATATAGCGTACCATATACAGACAGTGCAGAGTCTTGGGATAGTATAGAAAATGTCGTTCTATGATGGTCGCCCTATTTAAACAAGCAGCGAGCCATCTTATTAGTTTCTTTTTCTTTTCGACACAAGAAAGACGAAGCAGCTCACTGTTTATCTTATCTTACTTTGGTAATTGATTTCGAAGGAAAAGTCAAAGTTGAAATTTTTAAGCTGATTTGTATGTTTTTGTCGATTAATCTCATGCTAATATCTTGTTGGCTGAAGAAAAAGGAAGAGTTTATTGATTTGTAGCTTTAGCCAAGGATTATTGTCAAAAGTTTTCTTGTTGGAATTTGACGAGCTCGGAAAGTGGGCGGCAAATTTTTTGACGATTGACGATGTCGTTGGATAGTATAAGGTTGCTTTGGTATAGTCAACGAACATAACCCACTGGTGTAACACTGATTGCTATACAAATTACCTGTCACCGATATCCGATAGTCTAAATGCGGAGCTAGAATTCAATTCACCCGAACATTTTATGCTTGGTCGAATGTAATGTAAAATTAAAAATCATTTCTGAATTTGTGTGCTTACTATATGCCTTTTCTTTTCCTGACCCTTTTAAACAACCAAAGATGAAAATTCTAGGTGGAGAATTATATGAGGTGCTTACCGACTAACTCGAAAACATCGTTACTTCTCAGTGATGGCTGTGATTGATTAGACATCACCACGGTCTGCCAACTTACACCTGGCTTTTCCCTTACGCAGCTCCTTTTTGCTCACTACCTCCCACACCTCCCACTGCTCATTGAATTGCAACATGAAACCTACCAAGTTCGCGGGACTTATGTTATGGACTAAATCCAACTTGAATCAGTCGCGAGTCGCTGCAAACCTTGGGCAGTTGAATTAACGATGAACGCTTCATCAACCTTCCTATACCAGCGAAAACACTGTAACACATATACCTGCATAGTTTGACAGGTAATCCCTGTTGCCCCTTACAAAACATAATAGAAAATATACAAAACGAAACCGAGGCTCATTTCTGGTGCGGTCGGAATTTCACTCTCTTCGGGCTATCTCGACGTCCCTTGAGTTGTGTTTAATACCCACCCAAACCAAACATACAAATAGCTTGTAATAGAAATAAGCATGTGAGCAAAATTTCAGCTCGATAGGTTTCAAGAGGCCCACCTAAACGATATCGCAACAGACGAACAGACAAAGAGGAGTGAGTTCCTTTTTTACTGTTATATTTTTCTCGTCTTTTCTAGACGTACCAGTGGGTTCGATTTAGCGTACACAATAATGAATAACACTCGCTTTACTGTAACACTATTTATTACAACACACACGGATATACACACGGTTTACAATTTCACTAGTTACTGACTGGTTATCGATCCGACATAATCCACGAGTAAAACTATACTGACTCGTCAACACTAGTTGGCGCCCTTATATACTCGTTTCCAATGTTCCAGAAACTTCGGTGACGCACTTTCTGGAAACTTGCGGAAAGTCGTTGTTGTTGTCAAATAGGTTAACCCTATTTCTCGCTAGTGGCATTAGCGCCATCTGGTGCCAAGTACGGAAATACAATTTGGGTTGACGTATAGTCCAGACACGTCACATTACCCCCTCCTTAACTCATTGCCGGACATAACGCCAAAATTTGACACGATTTGTATGTCAAATGCTCAAAATTTGACGTCTATAGACGTTCTGTCCGGAAAAGGGTTAAACCTGTTCGTCTCGAACAGAACACGCTTCGGTCTCCTCCGTATCGTCGCCTGGATAGGGTGCCACATGTATGACTTTTATTTTCGCTCTCGGTTTCCGATGCTCGTCCTTTCAGCTGCACAAATCGTACACAGGCAGCACTACTCCTCAACGTCACCTCGAGCATCCACCCAGTAGAATCGTTTGTTTCCCGATTCACAAACAACGGGAGCAGGTTGTTTCGCTCTTCGCCAACTCATACTCCTGGTTCGCTACACGCATCTCTTACAGGATGTTCCTGCCTTTCTCGGCTGGCGACAGTTCCTTCGCAGATGACCATTTTCACCGCAATTCCAGCACCGAATTGAATCGCCGATGACAACCTTCTCGCTGAATGTACCTGCCTTCCTCAGCAACTCACAGGTACTTCGCACGTACCCGTGTTCACCGCATTTCCAGCACCGACTCAAATCTGCGTTGGTAACCTTCTTGCAGAATGCGCCTGCCTTCCTCAGCTCTTCACAGGCGCTTCGCACGTGCCCCTGTTCACCGCATTTCCAGCATCGAATCGAAACTCGCCTCGATACATCGATTCGCCGACAAACGTAATCATTCGTTACTTCTCGAACTCGGTTCGCTATTTGTCAAGTGGGTTTTTCACTTGCTGGGCACACTTCTTGCGGAATCTTCTGTTCTTCCTCGGCTGTTGACAATTCCTTCGGACATGGCCCTTTTCACCGCATTCGCTGACAAATACAATCATTCATCACCTCTCGGAGTCGCACACAGTTACGGGAGGCTTGCTTCGCAGCTTCAAATGTCAAGCTGTATGCAAGTGCGTCCTTGATCGACGGCTTGTCAGCTAGCCGTAACGCCTGTTGAAGTTCAGTGAACACATCCACTGCTGTTTCATCCCGATGTTCAGGTTCCCAGGTCGGGTATGATAAAGGAGCCAGCTGTTCATGTCTTGTGCCAATTGTTGCAGAGTTTCTCCTGGCTTCTGTGTCCGGTTACGAAGCTGCGATCGATAAATTTGTTTCATGTGTTCGTCACCGTATCGCACATCCATCGCCTTCACAAGCTCCATGTAGGACGTTTGAAGTGTAGCAGGAATCGATTGCAGGATTTCAGCAGCAGGTCCTCTCAACGCTAGAACAAAAGCCGTGGCACTGTCCGACCAACCATTTACCACCGCAGCAGCCTCGAATTGTGTCTTGGAGATGTTCCAAGACATTTGTCCATCGAAAGTCGGCGCTTTCAGACACTTAATCGTCGAGTCAGTTCTTATTGGTCCACTTGTTCTCGATGTTTCTAGGTCGGTATTCAATTCCTGAAAATTTTCAACTACAAATGCATTTTGGGAGTGTTGGTTGACATTCGCTGTTTTCAAACGTTCCAGATCGTCCTTTAACCTATGGACTTCTTCGGACAGGTCACTCTTGAGCTTATACACCTCTTTGGTAACGTCGCTCTTCAATTTGAAAACCTCTGTCATCATTTTCTCAGAATTTTCTAGAGACTTCTCGTCTATTATTTTCAAGACTTCCGTTTGTTGTTTCTCAAATTGCTGTTTTAGGCTGCTAAACGCTTCTTCCGATTTTGAAATACGCTCTTGCAGCTTTGTCGTTATCGAAGTGTCCGATCCCGCAACTCGTTCGATTAGTGCCTCCTCCATATTGGCTGATCGTTCAGTTAATGTGATTTGAGCCTCCTTTGACTTCACCGACCGCTCATTCTGTTCCTTCAGTTCGGACTTTATCGATTCCTCCATCTTGGCTGATCGTTCAGTTAATGTGATGAGTGCCTCTTCTGACTTCACCGTCCGTTCATTCTGCTCTGCTGCTCGCTGGTTCAGCTCTGCCGTAACTCTCAGCAACTGCATCATTGGGTCTGTGGCTTCTTCTACACCTGCCCCACTAGGGTCTTGCTCTTCCCGAAATTCCACCGTATCGGGATCCTGCCCTTCATCTCTCAGTGCGTCCATCAGCCGAGCGCTTTTGTTTCCCGAACTCGACAAATTCCGTTTCGCCAGCTTACACTTTTTCGGCCATTGTTAATTGCGAGATATTACGCGGCCTTTTGTTTCTCGACTATAAACTGTCCACAGTTTAATTTTACACGAATCCAACTTTCTAGAATGTTTTCGAATTCTAGCCGTTACGGCACCAATTCACTTTCGAGAAGTTTTTCTGTCCACAACAGTCCGACCCGAAGTTCGTAAGTTCACTTTCCAGAACTTTCTTCTTTCTAGGCACAGGCAATTTCTTGTTTACCGGATCTCTTTACACTAGTACGACACGATTGCGTTCACTTTCCAGAATTTTCTGTCGCGAATTTTCCAAAAAATTCTCGTCGTCGTCTCGAATGTCCACTAGGCACTCGCAATTTCACGTTTACCGGATCTCTTCACTATAGTCCGACACGATTGCGTTCACTTTCCAGAATTTTCCGTCGCGAACTTTCCCGAAAATTCTCGGATATTCCCGAATGCACTCGTCACACAGTTTCACGCACTGAATATGTCCACACTAGTTCAACACGACCACGTAAGTTCACAATCCAGAACTTTCCAACGCGAACTTTCTCGAAATTTCACGGTGCACAGGGTCATAAGTTCGAATCTCACCGTGGATCATGGTGTTTTTCGAACTCACGAGCTTGTGACGGACTAAAATCTCACTCAGATGTTAAACGAGTACCCATTTATGGGGATAAATAACACTGCTGAGCATGATGTTGATCTCATTACCTCAACAAAAAATACCGGCGTACAGAGGGCTGCGCCCGCAATACGAGGGTTTTTTAGATTTTGGATACACACATAGTGAATAATTTTGCACATATATACTTTATAGGTAATAAATAAGAATTATGCACAATATTAATGAATTTCTTCTCGTAAATCTTTTTTTTGGATTGGTCTAAATAAACGCGTCTAAATAAACACTTTTTAATTAGACCAATCCAAAAATAGATTTACCATGTATCGTGGTTACATATATTAGCTGTAACTCCGTTACCATTCCTCTAAACTAGAAAAAAGCGACTGATATGAAATGCACCCATTGAGTTCTTTGATTTGAGTACCCATACGTTGCTGTCCGATAAAAACAAAAAAAGTCGACTTTTTAAAATCTCCGGGACACCCTGTTAGCTTTGTCCTACCAACGTCTAAGTATTTCGTGCTAAAGACTCTTACGATTACACATTCCTACCAAATTTCATAACGATCAGTTAGTGAACAAATTTTTAAATCTCCGTGACACCCTGTTATCTTTGCCCTACTAACTTCTAAGCATTTCGTGCCAAAGACTGTTACTATTCTACACATTCCTACTAAAATACATGACGATTGGTTAAGCCGTTCGCGAGGTATTTAGTGAACAAATTTGTAAATGTCCGGGACACCCTGTTTTATTTGCCATACCAATTTTCAAGTATTTCATGCCAAAGACTGTTACCATTCTACACATTCCTACCAAATTTCATGACGATCTGTTAAGCCGTTCGCGAGTTATTTAGTGAACAAATTTTCAAATGTCCGGGCACCCTGTTATTTTTGTCCTACCAACTTTTAAGTATTTCGTGCCAAAGACTGTTACCATTCTACACATTCCTACGAAATTTCATGACGATCGGTTAAGCCGTTCGCGAGTTATTTAGTGAACAGACGGACGGACAGACGGACGGACAAAAGGGGTTTGAAAAATCTAAAAAACCCTAAAAAGCAGATAAGCTCTTGAAAATAGGATGTCACTAACACATCCTGCGGCCTTAGTCCAATGCTGGATTGTCGCGCCTGTTATTTATATAAAACTAATACTATTCAAGTGACTGGGAGTGTACATAATAACGTTTTTTTAGTTTGCTTGAAAATAAATCAACAAAGCCAATGATATTGACGGACTAACCGGACTTGACTTGCTAAAATTGAAAGGATACAAATTCGATTAGAGTAGACTAGACTAGACTAGAGAACCTCATCTCACATTTCGAAACTATGTCGATTTATTGCCAGAAGGAATATCAAGTAAGTAGCTTTTAAATGTCAAAGACTTCTATCAGATTTACTTCTTCCCAGGACTCAGGTACGTAAATACCTAACTATAAAGATATTTCTAGCATTTATCTCTTTATATCTGCCGCAAAAGATGGTATTAATTAAAAGGATATAACATGCTTGTGCCAGGCAATTAGTGTTCATTATCCTTTTACTTTGATGATGAATGTTTCCACTTCTTCAGAAGTCAATTCTCCTGTTTTGCAAGCTGTTTGGATTAGCTTTGTGGTAAATGTGGTTGATAAAGGGTTGTTGCATCTCTTTCAATGGGGAATTCAATGGGCGGAGACGGCTATACTCGTATATTGGAAGCATAATTTGTACTATCATGCTGTCTCTTGTTACAGATGTTTGTGGGATGAGAATTCACGCAATTGTATACAATAACGATGTTAGCAATTTAATTAGAGTTAGAATATTCCATGGTAGTTGATGTAAAGTTTGCCAACAATATTATGCAAGTGATGTTGAGTGGTGTAAAGTGATAGTTAGTTCGAGTACGAAAATATGTTGAAGAATGAAATTATAATAGAAACAGAATCGCATATAGGAATAAAGTTATTTAAAGTTAACTAAAGTTCATGTCAAATACCTACAGTTTTTTTTTGTGTTTTTTTTTCAATCTCAGATATTACTAATTCTACTATCTTTTAAAGATTTCCTGATTTCTTCTAAGCCTATAAAATGCAACACTTTATTGAACATTTTCACTATATGTTTCAACGTCAGCACAGCACAAAGAAAAATCTTCCTCTCGTCTGAACATATTCATTCGAATTCCATTTTCATTTTCGGTCAACTTCGTCTCAAGTTCTTCAACTACAATAATTCATTAGTCCGTGATGGAACTTCCTTCCCTAATTGCACTTTATCTGCCAACTACTAGCCGAGGCCAGATGATACCAAAATCGTCGACCATTTCGAACTTTCTCCATTTGTTCGTACGAGGATGATTCTTTTACAAACTCAAACTACCAGTCCAAAGAGAAGTGTCTAGTGGACGGACTTCTTGACAAAAGTGGTAGTATGTGTGACGGTAATAAAAGTCATCGCCGAAGACATAACCGCAGAGAATCACATAGCGGAAAGTCACTCGAAATCGAGAATGCTTAGACTCATATAGATCGTCCTTCATCGTATGGTGCCAGGATTGCTTCTCAGTCTCAGAGAGCTCAGCGAGAATGGTCATCAAAACGGCCGGCCGCCGTTCGATGAGATTTTCTTCGTTAATGGGAAGAAATTACAATGAGACGGAAACCTATAAATACGTTTCAGATGAGCCACTTTGATGGGCGGGTTGTATACGTAACGTATATCTTCCGTTCTGTCTTTGATTGCCAAACTTCCATCCAGTATATTGCAATAAACGATTTCCGATAAATTATTCGTAATGTGAACAATTGTCGTAAGATTGTGCAGTTACGAGTTTTTCAAATTGTACTCTTGATACTTTAATGGCAACATATTTTTTCGTTTTATTTCGAAAGTTTTGATGGTGAATTTGTCAATTATTATGTCTACCAATACACGATTTAGGAATAAAAATCCCAATGGCTATACCAACTTTTCAATGACTTTTCGACGGATTGGACTTCTTACCAACAATAATAATTAATATTCAATTTTAATTGGTCAGTCGAGTCGACTGAAAACACCTCTATAGCTCGCGTGGGAAACTCCTTAATACAATACCTTTCGAACAAAAAATAGACATTTCGTCCTCATTATAATATGCGGACTCGGCTATTTTACTATAACATAAGTGAACTACTTCCCTGAATACCTAACACCACAGTCGACAGCTCGAAGAGTCGGGAAACGTAAACGGACGGCATCGTCTCGTTCAACTTGCCGAGTAATTTACCGTTATTTCAATAGCTGAAATGTCGGCATCTAATTCCTTGTTAGCACCATCGAAAAATCATACGTAGCAAATTTCATAAAAATACCGGCGTACAGAGGGCTGCGCCCGCAATACGAGGGTTTTTTAGAATTTGAATGCATAGTGAACATTTTTTGTACATATATTTTATAAGCAACTAGCTGAGAGAGCTCGCTTCGCTCGCTCTCTTATCTAGTGCTCGCTTCGCTCGCATTATTGGCTTCACTCACAACTTGACACTAATTTGAATGCCAATCAACCTGCTAACTATAATTTATTGGGATCGACCTCTCGATGATGAAACCAAAGTGTATAATGGAAACAACGCTATAGATTTCCGTCGGCGGGTTAAGCGGTCAAGGTAATATAACAACATTATGTACTCAACCCCCTGACTGATTGATGAGACTGCACTTGCCCTTCAACTATATTAGCGAGTTATCTCGAAAATCATTAATTTAATAAATTTCTATTAAATATGTCAGCACACTCATTTACTCAGTTTTTCGTGCACTAAAATGTGCGCACGCCACCTACAATGCTCATACTATCCCAGAAACCATCATACATCCAGGTTGACGGTTGTTAATGTAACTTAATTGTAATTAATTGTAACCTTGCTATGCCAACATCCGGGCTGACGGTTATTAGAAAAAAACCCCATGACCCTTTAGGCAATTTTGTTGCGAATCCGGCGACATCTCAATCGTGTCGTTCCGCCAAAGGATTGCGGAGATATCGACGGATTCCCGAAGTAGTACGAAGTCTATTGTGAAATTGCTGTGACCAACATCAAGGATGTGTGTACGTAAAAACATAGTCACCTTGACTACAATTAACACTGTATTTGATCCAATGACAACTAAAATATTCCCATTAAATTTAAATGTTGTCGATGAAAACTTGATTGCAACAGGTGACTCTCATACAAAATGAAATTTCGATATTTACCACCACTTCCTTCAAGATTTTCAAAATTTTTTTTGTCCATAAACCTTCTCCAACGTAAGACGGATAAAACAAAAAAAGAATCATCCAAATCGGTTCGTGCGTTCTGGAGTTATAGCGTCAGGGAGGAAAACCCGACTTATTTTTATATAAGCAATAAATAAGAATTGTGCACAATATTAATGAAATGCTTCCTGTAAACCTATTTTTGGATTGGTCTAAATAAAAGCATTCCACCCTTAAGGAGACCAATCCAAAAATAGATTCACTATTTACCCAGTTTGTATAAAAGTAATCCAAGGCAAATCTACAGGCATTTTTCGATTTAAGATTTCTGATGGCCTTTGAGCAAAAAGAAACTCAGGCAAACGTGAGGATGGCTTGGCTTTATACAGGGTGTCCGGAAACTGCCGCATAAACGCACCGGATTATGATTTCTCAGTTGATTTCCAGCAAAAAAGTTGTACGGAACATACCCCCTCAGCTTAACCCTTTAGCTGCCACAGGCATTTAAAGATTTTTGAAAAAATCGTTTTCTTGCTCGACTTAAAGCCTAATATCTCCAAAGCTAGACCAGCTAGAATAGTGAAATAAAATGATTATTACAGCCAAGAAATTTACCTGTAAAATAAAGCTAACCACACTAAAATCAGATAAGAGATTTGGTTTTTACAGAGCTTCAAAGTTAAATTTGCGTGATTTGACTTAAAAACAATCTTTTTTTCCATCTCAATTTTCTCCAACTTCTGCCAAGGTGAGGTGCTTGTACGATTCTTTTAAAAACTGGCGCATAGTCTTTCAATCATATCTTTCTTACATCATTTTAATCTCGCTCCATTACTTCTAACAGTTTTTATACGTTAAGTGTAGAAAACTAGGGGGTATGTTCCGTACAACTTTTTTGTTGGAAATCACATGAGAAATCACAATCCGGTACGTTTATGCGGCAGTTTCCGGACGCCCTGTATATGAACTGAATTAGTAGCTGTAAATCTACTGTCACTGTTTTTTCAAGGAAAAGCAGCTTATATGAAATGATTGTCCATTGTGTCCCCTGACATAAGAGCCCACGCAAGCTTTCCTATGAGTATTGAACATGTATACTTTTGCAGCTATTCAGGGACACCCTGTTAACTGGATCCTACACACTTCAAGAATATTTGTGGCAAACACTATTATATGTTCGTAGGTTCATCAAGTTAAAAGATATGCATTGAAGAAATGCTTAACCCTTCTGTCGGCACCTACTACAATATGCATATTCTATACCCAATAGGTCTGGCTGGACCTACTGAGAAAAAAATTTCATTTTTTAGAAAAGGTGAAATTTTTATCGGTAGAATCATTCTATCGATTCTTTACTGCCATTTTTAAAAAATAAAAGTATTAAAATCATTTTTGTAGATACACTAGTAACGTTTTTAAGTGGACATATTTTGGGGTGGTATTATTGTAAACATGTTTTTCCCGTATTTTCATCCCTTTTTGCTTCTCTATTTTTATGCCGTATATCTGGTAGAAAGTTTGCTCGCATTTTTCAATACCAATATCTTTGGGCAAATATTTGGCGCTTTGTTAGTAGATTTTACCTCGATATTAGCCTGCAGATTTAGGGAAGCAGGTGGAAAGAAATAGAGAATTTTCAAGCGCGAAAATCATTTCATTCTAAATTTTTCGTAAATTTCTTGATCAAATCTATTTAGAAAGACGTTCGTAAGTCTCTCATACTTAGTCCTAACTATTACAAAGGAAATAAAACTGGTTTGAATTTCATTGAATCAAATCTCAGTTGATTAGGTTGATGTTATGAAACGTGATGAAATTAGGCATACTTATTTCCCGAGCTTCACGGCTTTTCAAAGAAAAATCTGAGAAATTTTTATCGTTTTGTAGTTAAAATTTAATTTTAATGACATTGTTACATCATAAATAGGAGAATTTTAGGAGAATTTCATATTTGCACTTTTTACCTTAAGAGAAGAATCGGGGGAAAAACTATAGGTCTGGCCAGACCTATTGGGTATCGAAAAGCACTATAAATTGAAAATCATCAAAAACATACTCAAAACTTCAACCGATTTTTTCAAATTTTTGCAAAATGCTTGTAAACATATTATTCTAGGATATCATGAAATATGAAGTCGCTGCGATTTCATCTTCTATACTTTTCTGACCAAAATATAGTGCCAGTCTGAAAAAAATGTTTTTTTAAAAAACCCTAAAAATCAAACCATGCGGAGAGACAGTGGAAGGAAGTCTTTCTATGAGTGTAGACTGCAGTCGGATATCGTGTTAGATTAGATTAAATTGTGGCGGGCGCGAACCCGATGGGGGTTCGTAGCACTGAAGCCGATGGGCCTATTGTACTATCGCCCTGGTCATCTGTGGGCAGGACTATGCCTGACGATCGAGCTTGACTCTGCTAAGAAATGAGCTGAGTTTACTGATTGACGTGATCTCAGGCAGGAGTGGCCTGTAAGAATCCCAAATATGGCACGTACCTTTTTTTCTGGTTAGCTGAAGTAGCTCAACCGCTCTTTTATGGGATTATGCTACTATGAACAGTTTGGATTGCCTGAGATCGGGTAGATTTTCCCAGTGCTCAGATGCCTTAATTTGTTCCTGGTCCTTGATATCGTGTTACTCGCTTAAGTCTGTAAGAGAAACAAAATGCCTTTTATTGCATATAAATTACCGACCCAGTATTTTACCGTTCAAATGGCACATTCGATAGCCTCTGTTGAGCATTATGAAGATGTGTAGCCCTGCCAATCGGCAAACCATGTTCCGTCCAATAATCTTATTTGTTCGCGTCTCGTTTTTTTTTTCTTTGGCGGGTGACAAGCTCTCGCGTCTCTTGAGAGACGTTTCGAGAGAGAGAGGCATATAAGGCAATTTTAGAATCCATAGTTGTCGTAATGATATCGGTAAAGGGAATTAGGTCAATCGAAATGGTTTATGAGACGTTTTAAGCTCGTTGTTTCGGCTACCTAAATATTTCAAAAAAGGCTCCGGAGATATCGTCACCCAGAATCACCTTGCATACTCTCCAGGCTTTCAACAATGCATCGTAATGCAAATCCTCCAATCCACCCCACTGACCTCGTGTCATCAAATTTCGGTTTAGTTTGTCTGGCGCCCTAAGACAGATTGGAAAAAAATACGGTTTGAGGACACCCGTCAAATCATGTCCTGTCTGAGGTCACCTGACAAACTAAACTGAAATTTGATGGCATCCGAAATGCTCGATCATTTCTCGTCAAGTAAGTTTTGCTCTGTAGAGACTAACACTGCCGAGTAGTTGGATGTACTTTTGCCTGTATAGGGGTAGTAGTAGCCGTTTCAATCTCCTTTCCTGAAACCGCTTTGTTACTAAAGGGTTTCGCAACCTCCACGTGTGCAGGTGTATGTCTACATAGCCCATAGTTACGCAATCAATCAGCCCTGGTATTGAACCTTGATTTTAAGCCAGAAGATAGGTGATATCTCAGTTCAGTGTTGACATTTTGATGGAGGTACTGAGAAAGGAGGGTGCTATCTTGCCTGTATCGTAGCATCGCGCCAGTAGCTTGAACCAGCGCTGGTGATATATTATTTCTTGTCTCCAGGTGCCTTAGCTTTCTGTTTTCCGGGCTCTTTAATGCTTGGCGATTGCCGAGCTCTGGGCGGCGCGGCGTGTCGAAGGGTGTACGCGCTTCATTCTTATATTCCCTTCATGGAACTATGCCCGAAGGAGTGGACAAGTGGGATCGCCAATTAACTCTTTTCTTACGAAGTGCTGATGCATTCTTGATAAATACAGTGGATATCGCTTATAATGACATCGAAAATAACCATATAACGGCGGAGTTCCCAGGTCTTAAGATTTATGAAACCCCTGCAGTATAATTTTTGATGGATATAGCCAGCTTTGCTTTAGCGACCGATAGGTTATAACGGGAGAGGCCGTATGTGTGTAATGATCAGTGTTGCCAACTGGAAATTTAGAAAACGGCTAAATTTAGCCGGAAAACCAGCTGTATTTTTTTCAAATACGGCTAGAAATCCGGCTAAATAAATTTCAGCCAGAAAAACGGCCAAAAAACCGGCTAAATCATACAAAACAGTCACATTACGAAAAAAATATAGTTAAATACTTATTTTAATAATTTTATTTCTTTTGTGGAGTACTACCCGTAAACTATGCTTTAGGCAGATTTCTTAGTTTGATTACATATACTCGTATGCTCCAATCGCTGGAATTACAGTCAAAATTTACTTTGTTCGGAATTAGATAGCTCAATTAGTCAAGTCCATAACCACATTAGGTTCGAAATTGTGGAACATAAAATTCGTAAAACGAACGTCCAATGCGTAACTATGGGCAAGGGCAACCGCATTTATGTATGGATATCTTACCATCATCGCACCTGAACAATCTTATATTTATACCCTTCGCTCATAGAGTGAAAGGGTATATTAACTTTGTCATGAAGTTTGTAACGCATTAAAGGAAGCATCTCCGACCATATAAAAAGTATACATATATGATCAGCGTGACTTGGGGAGTCGATTGGAGCATGTCCGTCTGTCTGTCTGTCTGTCTGTCTGTCTGTCTGTCTGTCTGTCTGTTGCGACGCGTTTTACTCGGCGGGTATTGAAGCTAGCAAGCTGAAATTTTGCACACGTGCTTCTTATTGTTGCAGGCTGTTTGTATGTTTGATTAACCGAAATTGGATCACTGGGTCATGGGGCTGCCATACAAACCTAGCACCCCAATTTGAGTTCTTCTAAGAAAAACTTTTTTATTTGTGTACCAATTTCAACCAAATTTCACACAAATGTGTTTCTATAGATAACACAAAATATATGCAAGAATGGATTAAATCGGACTATGGGGTCATGGGGCTGCCATACAAACTTAACTCCCCAATTAGGTTCTTCTAAGCAAAACTTTTTTATTTGTGCACCAATTTCAACGAAATTTCACACAAATGTATTTCTATTGTTGACACAAAACATATGTAAGAATGGATGAAATCGGACCATGAGGTCATGGGGCTCCCATACAAATCCAACCCCCCAAATTAGGTTCTTCTAAGAAAAACTTTTTTATTTGTGCACCGATTTCAACCAAATTTCACACAAATGTATTTCTATTGATGACACAAAACATATGTGAGATTGAATCAAATCGGACCATGGGGTCATGGGGCTGCCATACAAACCAAACCCCCCATATTGGTTCTTACCCATTATTTGCGGGTGTGTCGAAATGAAACATATAATGAAACTAATAATGTAGTGCTTGTACGACACGCAACGAATCGACAGCTATTTTAAACCAAAAATCAATGTCCACTTTACATATAAAAACCTGTTTCGCAAATTTTTGAAATCCTCAAACAAAATCGCTCAATTTCAGAAAATGCTAATAGAATTCATGAAATATCCCCTGGATAATTAAATAAGAACTGTTTTCTTTGTACTGGTCAAAAATTATTTCAAGCGGGTAACGCAAAGTACGCAGAAGTTGCATTTACAAAAAATTTTGCGAAAACGACACATCCGCGCATTAACAGCGTTATAGCATCAAGTACATTATGTGATTCTTGAAACTGGGATTTGTTATTTTCATAATTGAGTTGGAAATCAATGTATGAGAAGCACTCTAACGACATTCCGATACAAGTAAAGTATCGGTACTTCTGTTTCGATACCAAAGAATTCTGGTATCGATACTTTTCTTTCTATTTTACTCGGTATCGAAACGATTCGATTCAAGTAACCAGGTGAGTACTTTTTGAATCTTTGGTATCTGCCCACACCCACATGCTTTCCGGCAATAAATTATTTCGTAAATCGTATCATTATGGCAAAACATAAAGGTGAATGATTTTATACTTGATGTATGTATCATGAAAAACCGATCGGGGAGATGCAGTTCAGCATCTCCTCTCAC
The DNA here is from genome assembly GCA_949715475.1 of Microchrysa polita. Classification (NCBI taxonomy): domain Eukaryota; kingdom Metazoa; phylum Arthropoda; class Insecta; order Diptera; family Stratiomyidae; genus Microchrysa; species Microchrysa polita. The sequence goes on along the minus strand of OX454417.1, from coordinate 15,061,787 downwards.
GTTTGAATACTCCATTATTTTTGGAATCTATATCTTAGTATGCGGGCAGCTAATATATTCTATATCCTATTCCCAGTGATTCCCAATGTAAACCATCGCAGGCATCGCAGACAATAAATATATTGTTTCCAAACAATGTGGAAAATAAGGCTGTTTTTTTTCGAACTAATATGGGCAATATGAAAACAAGATTTTTCAAATGAATGAATGCTTTTTTGCATAACCTACTAACCTCCCGGACGTAAATAAAGTATATTAAGTAGACTCTTGACTCGATAATCCGGATCAATTATTGCAAGGAGTAATCCGGACCATCGGAACATACGGATTAGCGCAACACTTTTTTTTTTCTGAGGAAAAACAGTCTAAATAAATAAATAAATAAGAGGAACAAAAGCCGATAAATGTATTATTTCTTTGAAATTAGTCAGCATTATGTCATTTGCCAAACCGTCCCGTAAAAAAGTACGAGACCAAATTTACCATTTCACTTTGAAAATCTCAAATATCCGGAGTTGTTCCCAGTACCGTATAGTCCCATGTGGGGCAATAATTTCCTATCCGCACATGTACGGAATTTTTGGACCACGCCGAGATTCGATCTCCGGACCTCTAGATTACTAGCATCGTAGAATGAGACTCAACCAAGTAAGCCACAGAGCGTGGTATAAATATCCGGACTATAGGGTCAAAATTGGTGCCGAAATCCGGACTATAGAATACGTAGGTGAAACATTTAGTGGTCCGGATTAGCGTGATATCCGGATTAAAGGAGATCCGGATTACCGAGTCAAGACTGTATAATAAAATATTCACTCCCATTTATTTTCATTATGTAAACCATTTTTCTCAAGAAAGTAGATAAGATTTTCCCTTGCAAATTTTGTGTCGCTGTAGTGCGGGTGTGTCGTTTTTGACACATGTCCTGGAAAGGACCCCTGAGGTCATACGAAAAAAATAGTTACAAATTCTGAATCTAGGATCGAAGAGAACATGTTACACCAATTTTCATCAAATAATTCCCATTGGATCAATACCCGCAAATAATGGGTTAAGAAACAATTTGTTTACACCAATTTCACAAAACCTTGAATTAATGTGTCTTTATCAAAGAAACTAAAAAGTTCAAAACGAATGGAATCGTACTGTGGGGTCATGCTCCGGCAGCCCCAATAAAATTTTCCAAGCAAATATTTTTATTTGTCCACTTATTTCAACCAAGCCCAAAACTTTTGTCAAAACTGAAGAAAAAGAATGAAAAAGGATTAAATACAAGTCATAGGTACGCCCGAAAAAACTTTTAGCCCAAGCGAAGGGTATCCAAATTTCGGCCGCGCCCGAAATTAGCCTCGGCCCCGGGGTTGGCGAGCGAAGCGAGCAGGGGGCGAAGCCCCCTTGTTTTAATTACAATTTAACCATTTTATGCCCAAGACACATATTCATATCATCATGACGATAATCCATCATGATGATGAAAGTTAGACATTTGAGTGACACATATGCTTTCGTCATTATAATTCGTCATTTACTTTTGACGTTTATGTAAATGGTGAAAATGTGCCTCACAATTGTGATATTTTGATGAATATTCAGTTCAATAATTTGAGGACACAGTTTTCTTAAAGAAATTGTAAAAATTAATAACTAATTTGATATTTTTGTAAACATTCTTGTTCTTCAATTTTACAACGGATGGCCCCATTTATTATTGAGCAAATGATGGTCCAAATACGTAATTTGAAACTCGTGCTAATGTTGATAAATTTGCGTCATTCGAAAATATGTGTTTCAAGCTTGTTATTCATTTTCGAATTTGAGCCCTCCAAATTTTATTTTATTTTCCATAGTTACGGAATCGATGTTCTATTGTTGATGTTCCGCAATTACGAATTTGATGCTCCAAAGATACGAAATTGATATTCCAAAATTATGAGCTTGGCCGGGAAATAGTATAGATTTTTGCTAAATTTGTAAAAATGTAATGCATCTACGAAAATGTGTAGCTTCTATGAATCGTCAGACGTTGTGCAAGTAGCTTGTCCAGTAAACTACAAAAATTCCATTTAAGTGAGTATATATTTTGGAGGGCAACTTACCCCTTTTTTCAGAACTTAGCTTTTGTGCTGAAAAAGGAGTAAATTGCCCCCGAAACATATACACACTTGCACAACGTTAGTGTTGAACACTACAAAGTTCCGGCGATATTAGCAGTATCTATGAATCGCGCTAAAAGGTTTTCGCCCTTGTACTTAATCTGGCATGATAACGTTATATGTGGTAAAGAATTGGCACTTTGAAAAATGGAAAAATATGCTCCATGCTCCAAGAATTGCTCAGCAAAGAATTTTATCTAAGAAACTGTCTTCCAGCATATTGGTGGTTAATAAATTACATGCTTAGACTAGGTACTAATATCACAGATGAGATATTTATTTATTTATTTATTTACTCTATTCTAATATCGTCAGTTTATGTGAAACCCATTACCCTTAATTTACTGAAAAAATGCGTCTCCGCGGCAAATTTTTCCCGGGAGACATAAATGCAAGTTTTCCTCTAGGTGGGCATAGTAGGTACCTTAGAAAAAAATAGCAACACATGCCATGCGTTAGTCCAGAGTGGCTATGTGATCACACAACCCATATGTGTTTGACTCAAAATTTATTACACTACACTCCACGAAATAATTTTTCTTCTTCCTTGCCTCGTTCTTTATACCGCTCCATGGTTCCGCGTTGCTCGACTTGCGGTGTAGGCACATCGCCCGTTTTGGCGATAATTTCTCAGCATATTTCTACAGGCAGCTCTATCTTGGATCGTGTCATCGCCGAGACCAATGCGTTGTTGTTGCTTTTTCATTTGACACATCCAGGTGTTCTTCGGTCTGCCTCTGGCCTTGGGTCCATCAAGTGGAACTTGATATCGCTCTCTTTGCGGGGTTCTCAGGCGGACGCCTTTGAATATGGCAATACCAATCCATTCGTCGGACTTCGAGCTTTTCGGTGATTGGTTGGTCTATGGACAAGCTGCCTCGGATGTAGCTACTCTTGATGTGGTCCCTTTTGGTTACACCAACTGACATGCGTAACATTTTCATTTCAGTCGCTGTCATTCCTTTCGCGTAACCTTCATACATGGTCTAGCATTCTGATCCATACATGAGTGCGGGACGTACAACCGTTTTGTACAACTTGCCCTTTAGCTTCAGTGGCATTTTCTTATCGCAGAAAACTCCAGAGTTTTCTCGCCACCTCATCCACCCAACCTTTGTGCGATGTTTGATGTCATCATCGCATGTAGCTCCGCTGTTCACCATCGAGCCAAGGTACTTGAACTTGGTACAAGACTTAAGCTGCTCTCCTTTGACGTACATTTCTGGTATCGGTGCATTTGGGTCTGAGAATTGGCAGCATAACAACTCAGTCTTTGTTATACTTACCCTCAGTCCATGCTCCTCCAGAATGTCACACCATTTTGTAAGCGCAGCTTGCAAGGCAACGATGTTTGGGCCACTGAGGACTATATCATCAGCAAAAAGAAGAGATACTTCTAGGCCGTCGGAGACACGTGTTAATAAGTAGCACATGATGATGTTGAAGAGCAACGGACTCAATACACTGCCCTGGTGTTCTCCGACATTCACCGGAAATTCTTCTGATTCACCGGAAGTGCATCTAACCTTAGTCGTAGCTCCATCATACATGTCTCGTATCATCCTGACGTATGCCTCGGGAACATTAAGTGCTCTCAAGGCCAACCATATCAGATCACGAGGTACTCTATCGAATGACTTCTCCAAATCGATGAACACAAAGTACAAGTCCTTTCGTGCTGCTCTATACTACACGAAATAATTCAAATGTCAAAATATTGTCGATGCAATTATTAACCCTTCTGACGCCGCCTACGAGCTATTATGCCTAATGTGTAGCTGAATCTTCTATGAAATCAATTTTATTTTTTGAAGAGGTCTAATTTTGGTTCTAGAAACAGTTTACATACTGTGTCTTACGATGATGCGCCGTTTTTTCGATTCTTTAGACATGGCTTACATTTCGCCGAACGTTTGATCGCATTTGTGCCCGTCGGTTCCTTTGAAATTTATATGGAAAGGGGTGGAAAATATTATTGAACCATATTTTTCATCAAGATATAGTACCAATGGTCTGTCTGGATCTATATGCCAACAGAAGGGTTAAATATCATGTCGGCATTTTAAGAGAGTAATGAATATTGCGCGGATTTTATATTCTCAATTGTAAACAAAAAATTGACGTTTGCATAAAATTTTCACGCATACTATGGACTGCAATAGTGTGAGAACGGTGCCATTTTTATTTTCTGATGCCCACTCTGGACTAACGCATGCTTTCTCTAAGGTAGGTACTTACCCTATTACACGAAAATAAGTGTATGTAGAAATAATTTCACAGCGATTAATTATTTTGTTTGTGAATATTGAAAAATTGATTCTAGTTTCAAAGTAAAAAAAATTCATAAAACAATTTTAGCCGAAAAAACGGCCGAACAAAATCAATTCCGGCTAAAAATCCAGCCGGCCGGAATTAGAAATTTCTTCCGGCTAAACAGCACGGTTTCCGGCTAAATTTGGCCGGAAAACGGCTATATTGGCAACACTGGTAATGATAGGTTTTCCGCGCAAAGATGGAGTGTAAACATAATTTTAAATGCAGAAAATCCCTCATCTGAAAAAAAGTCACAAAGACCTCCTGTCGTCATATTACATTCACATTTTTTCTGGCATTCCGATTTTGCTGCAAGGCTTTGCCTATGGCGTCGCTTTGTACAGGGTGGCAAGCGGAAACTTGGCGGATTTTAAAACATCGTAAGAGATCGAAAATTCATCCCGAAAAAAATTGTTTTGTCGCTAGAACACTTAGCATAATATTTTTATCTTGGCCATCTCAACTCTTTGCATCAGATAAACTTCAATTGGTTGGGTACAGATGGACTACCAGGTAGGATAGTAAAGCGGAGTTACCATTTCGTTCATTTGCTGAAAGCGCTTCAGTTGGTAAGATGGGGGAATGGACGATTGAGCACCGTCCATTCAATATTTAGGTATCGGAATGCAACTTGCCCTTCGCTCAACACACAATTGCATTGCTAGAAAAAAAACCATACAAAAATATTTCAGCAAAATGGGATTGGATCCACCAGGATATCCAGATTTGTGCCACGCCCCATCCGGTCATCCAATTGAATCAGCACTGACCCTATACTTGAAATAACACAATTGTGAAAATAAAACACACGTTAACCTTCGGGCGGGCGCAATGCATCTGACAGATTAAGTGACCAGTTTTTGTTGCGCCAATCAACGATATGGAAAGGGAGAGGTCTGAAAATCAGAGTAGCTTAATCTTTATCGATCAGCTACCCAAAGCAGTTTTCAGTTTCTATCTACCATATATCTGAGGGGTGGGAGGGTATGAATTAATCTCTCAGATGTATTGCGCCCGATTGTGTTATTTTCTCCTTTTCTATGAAAGTTTTCACTTGTTATACTCTTCACATTACATAGTAACGTTATGTTGACTTTTAGGCTCACCAAATGGTTCAATAGTGTGTTTTTAGTCAGATAAGCTCACATTTTTAACCGGTCGAATTGTTGGAGGTTTTTTAAATATTGAAGCGATTGAAAGCGGAATATTCTTAGGAAAATGAAAATGTGAAGGGTATCAAACTTTGTGAGCCAATATTTGTTTCTAAAATTTCGTAGAACTATTTCAAAAAGACGCATTTACAGCTACATTTTGGTGAAAGAACCCGGGTCCTAGCTATCACCGTTTCCGAGATACAGCTGCCTAAAGATGACCGAAATTTTATGCCAAGTTTGACCGCTGTAAGGACAATATTTACGGAGATATGGGCAATTTTGTGTTGTAAAGTGAACATTTTCGAATGAAAAAGTCGATGTAGAGCGCATTTACAGTTACATTTTGGTGAAACAACCAGGGTCGTAGCTATCACCGTTTCCGAGATACAGCCACCTAGAAGTTACCGAAATTTAATGCCGAGTTTGGCCGCTGTAGAGTCAATATTTACGGAGTTATGGGCGATTTTGTGTTGTGAAGTGAAAATTTCGAGAGCTAGATTTTGGTGAAACAACCAGGGCTATCCCCGTTTCCGAGATACAGTCGCCTAAAGGTGACCGAAATTGTTTGCCAAGTTTGACCGCTGTAGGATCAATATTTGCGGAGATTTGGGCAATTTTGAGGTCTGAAGTGAAAATTTTCGAAAAAGGGTTTTGAATATGTCCACGTAGAGCGCATTTAGAGCTTCATTTTTGTGAAACAACCAGGGTCCTAGCTATCATCGAGTTTATATTATGTTGCAAATACTATATATTTTCTATCCGCACAGAGTACGGAAGTTTCGGACCACACCGAGATTTGATCTGCGGACCTCTAGGTTACTAGCATCGTAGATTGCGACTCAACCAAGTGAGCCACAGATCGTGGTGAAAACACAAAATTTCAATTATCTCGCTAGATACTAACCCTAGAGGCACATATTGGGTCATCTTTGGGAGGCGGTATCTCGAAAACCGTGATAACTACGACTCTGGTTTTTTTTTCAGCAAAATGTAGCTCGTTTCTCTTGGCGCAAACATTAAAACCGTCAGCTATCGCATGTGTCTTTCAATAGTTTATGAAGCGTACCGGGCCATTGGATAAGCGAAGCATCTCTCTTAAAAATTTTAGCGTACGTCCATAAGTTACAGATACAGTCACACTTCTAGAAGACACTAAGACGCTTATATATTTATTGTGGAGGTATCATTTTTTACCACCATAAAAGCGCGGCCCGTCAGAATTTTCGTAGGCCTAGCGGCCCTGCAAGACCTTCTAAAGGTACATTTTCCTCGACACGACTGCTCGACAGCGACTTGCTCATTCCATATAAAAACTCGTTTTTAAAATGAGAGAAAAACGAGTTTTTATATGGAATGAGCGAGTCGCTGTCGTGCGGCCGCGTCGAGGACAACGTACCTTAAGGTACGTTGTGCTCGACACGACTGCATCGGCTCTGGCGACAGCGACTCGCTCATTTCATATAAAAACTCATTTTTCTCTCATTCTAAAAACGACTTTTTATATGAAATGAGCGTGTCGCTGTCGCTAGAGCCGATGCAGTCGTGTCGAGCACAACGTACTTTAAGCCCGTCACTGCCATGCGAGGCCCGAGCAGGTGGTAACGCTAATGAAAATCCTCACATTTTAATAGTCTCACTTTCACAACCTTAAAAAAGCCTGCGGCTGTCTATTTAAGACATGATCCAAACATTTCATCTCTTGTCTCCGTTTCAACACATACAAATCCACATTAGTATCAAGTGCTCTTGACTCTCTCTCAACTAATATGACAACAAATTTAAAAAGGATATTCGTTGCGGACAAAATTTTGCTTCTCAACAACTGCTCTTCATAGACACTAGACTACTAGACAAAGTGGTGCGGCCACATAAAGAAGAGATTGTGTACAGCCGACCCGTACTGTCAGCCGAATAACCCGTTTATGTCCTGTTTGTACCGAGACAATATGCTCTAAGCCGCTTTACGTTTTAGAGGTGATAAGCCTTCTTCTTTATGTCGTCTAAGTTGTTGTTATCCTCTGACAATAACATAAGAAAACGGGACGAAGCTAAAGCAAAAGCCGTAAATGATGTCGTTTATGTTGTGGTTTAAATTTAAACCGGGCGACGGAGACTATGCAACAATATAAAATTGTGTTGTGGACCGGGATAGCAACAAATTTCATATACAATTGAAAACTTTGTATGAAATGTCCTTATAGAAACTGTTGTCATGGTTTTAAATAATTAGAGGTGCTGTTGTGTGTGTGGCACAACTTGCACAACTGATCCTTCAGCATAGTTGATACATGTTGCTACCTTTTATCTGAGGTGGAAAAAAAATTCTAGATTTCATCCAAAATGAATTTAACACAACAATAATGTGGAGAACGATGGATGAGGCTGGACGATTTTTAAAATACACCCGTTAATGTTTTACCAAAAATGCAGTATTCCCATATGAAGAAAGGCTAAGTGCAATTCTATAATTTTTTTCTCGTTCAATGTTACTAAAACGAAACAATTTCGTTTCTAGTGCATTTGCATACAGTCGGAACAGGATCGACCGAGACAATTGACACTTAAAATTATCCATCCGCATCGATAGTGTCCTTTTCAACATAGATTCTCGAATTTTCGTTATAGATCCCCCAGGCATGAATGTGAACTATGTATGTATCATCTATCTTCAAGATATGAATTGCATTTCGCAGACAATGCACTAAAATTCATTTCCGAACATTGTTCTCATGTCGCCGCAGGTTACAAAATGAAATTGAGAAAATTATTACGGCAGGACATTCGGACAGACGGTTGTAAGAGTACTTGAACATAAAAGAGTATGACTTAATATAAATATTTCAATTTATGATAGTTGATCTTATTCTTATAAATAAGCAATTTCGATATTAATTATAGAAAAGCGACTAAAATTCATACTTTGCACGTATTTGGGAAGGCCGCCCACAAGAGAGTCACACAGTCTTGAGAAAACCTCGTGTTCACAGACTATACACAATTTACTATCGGTAACGTCTGAAGGAACACCAACATGATTTCCACTCACATTGTTCCACCGCATTCATATACAAATTCATCGAATCTCCATTTCATACAGTGAAATAAAATTCTTGATCTGTCTGATTTGAACAAAAAAAAAAAACTCCGAACGTCCCCTAATTTCGCCTAACTGACTTTCCAATTTCTCGTCTGCAGGCTCCAACAACTACCTACACGACACGACAAGTCCTGCGGGAGTGGCTTTTATCCGTTAATATGTCCAGATAGTACCGTTAACATACCAGCGCATACACTACTCGAAATTCTTTGCATTCAGACTTTTGAAAGTGACCGACTCGCCGGTACCGCCGTTGGGCCAGTCTCCACAAAAATACTGACCATTTTTACCCTAAAACATCCCTGTCACGACAGAACAAAAAAAAACGAATTTTACACAGTAGAAAACATATCCGCTAGGCATTTTAGAGAGAGAGGCTATGTACTATGCACTGGTTTCTAGTGGAATATCGAACAATTGGAAGCTGTGTGCGAGAAGCCTAGGGTCCGCTAAAAATAGAGCGAAAAGAAATGAGTGAGAACCGAACTGAATGCAGTAATTTATGGTCAAGCCCATGTCGCCCATATGCTTGATTTATTACAGTTATTGAAAAATTGGAGCTCGGGCTTTTCTTTCTTTTCTTTTTTAATTATGGTGTTCGTGCGGTTATCCGCATATATAGTCGTTGTATATATGTAGTCTCGATATCCTGGGGGAATGTCCTCTCAAGTCCATTGTGAAATGGAGAGAACAATATATATTAAAGGATTTGGATATGGTGTATGCCATTAGCATACATGTGCAGCCATAAAGCTATCGTCTCAAAAATTCTGTTGAAAATGAATGCGACCATTTGTTAGAACATAAATAGAGCTGGACAATACGAATTTATATAAAAAAAACAAAGTGCTGGTTTCAGCGTAAAAATGTGAAAACAAATGTTTTTTTTTGTACGTGCTCACAATTTTCATGCATGTTTAAATTACTGCCGAAAAAAATCGAGCTTCAATTGATTTTGTGTTTTACGCACGATGTTTTTTTTGCCGTGATAAAAATTAAAATTGAAAACAAACAAAAAAAGCACGGAGAAACGACCTTAATGCACACGAAATTACATTAATTGGAAAGAGGAAGTTTTGCCATTTACACTCCCAATTGATTGAATAGTTCCACTTGAGAAATGACTGTATGTCGGAAAGTGATAACGGTATTATCTTCAAACTTGGTGGCAATATTTTCAGTAGCCTGGTTGTTCTTTTAAGAACACTCCAACACTGAGTCCCGTTAGGATTTTCTTACGAGAATTCTTAAAAACAGTATACAAACGTAAAAGTCATTAGGATAGTTCCAGAGTAAATAGAACACCAAATAACGGTGTAAAAATATAATTTTATTCTAGAAAATGCAGCTAGTAATGAACAGAACATCCTTTAACCCTTCTGTCGGCACAAAGGTCTGGCCAGACCTTTGGCACTATATTTTGGCCAAAAAAGTATAGAAGAATAAATCGCAGAAACTTCATATTTCATGGTATCCTAGAATAATATTTTTAGTAGCATTTTGCAAAAATTTGAAAATATCTGTTGAAGTTTTGAGTACGTTTTTGATGATTTTCAATTTATAGTGCTTTTTGATCCCCAATAGGTTTGGCCAGACCTATAGTCCCCCCCCCCCATTTTTCTCTTGAAGTAAAAAGTGGAAATAATAAATTCTCTTCTTTATGATGTAATAATGTCATTAAAATTCAATTTGTACTAAAAACGATAAAAATTTCTGAGATTTTTCTTTAAAAAGCCATGTCTTTCTAAATAGATTCGATCAAGAAATTTACGAAAAATTTAATCCTACGAGCTAATAAAAGGAAACTTACAACTAACTATAAGCTAAACTTGACAGACTTGTCTTACCAGGCATTAGTTGATCAAGTCGCGTAATATAGGTATACGAGATCTGCGGCTTTTCGATGTGAACTTTTGTTCTAGGCGATTTGCTTTTTGCGAGATGTAAGGGATTTTCGATAAATGATGTAAGCGACGCGTAGAAAACTATCTTAATTTGTTCAATATTATTTTCAAACATTTGTTTTGGATTATTTGATTTTTGATTTCTCTTATGTGTCTGTGCGCATTTGTTCCACGTAGGACAACCGTATAAGATCAGAGGAGACATGGTGGCCTTGTAGATTATAAGTTTATTGGCTAAAGATAATTTAGAGTTCCTATTGATAAACGGGTATGATGCCTTAATGCTTTTGTCCACTTTTAAGCAGGTGGCTTCAACGTGAGCTTTGAAGGTTAGTTTGGAGTCAAAATTTAAGATATTTTACTTCTCTTGACCAGGGTATCGGAGAGCCTAGCACATTCAGTTGTGGATTTGGTAGAAATCTTGAAGCACGGCGCTTAGTGAAAAATACTGCTTTTGTTTTACCGGAGTTTATCTTAATCTTCCATTTCTGACAGAAATTATCAATAAGGGAGAGTTGCAGTTGTAGATTGTTGACTATCTCTAGTGGGTCGATACCGGTGGAAAATATAACCGTGTCGTCTGCGTAAGTGGCGATATTGCAGCTGGGGTGAGTAGGCATGTCGGAGGTATAAATGTTGTATAGCGTAGGGCTAAGTACAGAGCCTTGAGGCACTCCGGCTGGTAATTGACGTTTAGGAGAGAAATTTTGAGTTTTAACACTGAAGGTTCGATTGGAAAGGAATGAGTATATTATTTTGCAAATGTATATAGGCAAATTAAAACGTAACAATTTGTATATAAGGGCGTCATGCCAGACGGAATCGAAAGCTTTTTCGATGTCCAAAGCTATTAGGCCTGTAGAGTCCTTATTTATAAATCCTTGTTTGATTTTGTTGAAAACCCTTAAGAGTTGGTGATTGGTTGAAAAGCCAGGCCAGAAGCCAAATTGAAAAGACGGAATGGTAGAATTTCCTTCGAGTTTTAATTGAAGGCGTGATAATATTATTTTTTCCAGTACTTTCCCAAGAGAAGGAAGGAGGCTTATTGGTCGATAGATCTGGGGAAGTGAAGCTTCCTTACCGGACTTTCGGATGGGGATCACCACAGCATTTTCCCACGCACAAGGAAAGTAACTCAGCTTTAGGCAGCAGTTGTAAATGAAACAGAGAAGTAATATCGCCTTTTTGGGAAGATTTTTAAGAAGTATGTTCGGGATGAGGTCGTCGCCGAGGGATGATCTGAGTTTTAGAGTTTTTAAGATTTTTGAGATTTCATGTGGTGTGCTAAGTAAAGCAGAACTAAAATCTGATGATCGGTGAGCTAAATCATTTACAGCGTTTGATACTGCTGTAGAGGTTTCCGGGTCGCTCAGGTGTTGAGTCAATATGTGTGACGAAAGGAATGCGTCAGCTAGGAGATCGGCTTTTTGTGTAGCGGAGTACATGGTAGTTCCAGTGGGGGAAAGAAGAGGAGGTAGGACTCAAGTTTTGTTTTGAATACATTTGCGAAGTTTCCATATTTTCTTGGTTCCTGTTTCTAAAGACGAAAGAAGATTGTTCCATTGACGGTTGCGCATCGTATGAAGTGCAGATCTAATTTGAGTTTTTAGTTGGCTGACGATGTTATGAGCAGCAGGGTCGCGTGATCGCTGCCATTGCCGTCTTAGTAGATTCCGATATTTTATCATACCAAGAACTTCAGGAGAGATGAGTGTAGAGTTTCGATTTTTTGGGGTTTCAAGTGGGGTAGACAAGCTCCTGGCGTCACATATTTTGTTTGTGAGAGACGAAATTAGGCAATCAATTTGTTCGGGCTGACTTATTGTAGAAATATCATTTCCTTGAAGATCTATGTTTGATGAGAGATAACTCCTATAGTTTTCCCAGCAGGTTTTAGCATGGTTGAAGAAGGTTTACATTTTCTTTAATTGTGAAGAATACTGGAAGATGGACGGATGATAGCTCGTTAAGAACTAATGGATTTGATAGTGGGCTTAGTCCGTTGCTGATCACAAGGTCTAATGTGGAGGGGTACGAAAAATTTAGAATTAAATGATTTTCGCGCTTGAAAATTCCCTATTTCTTTCCACCTACTTCCCTAAATCTGCAGAATTATATCGAGGTAAGATCTACCGTAAAAGCGCCAAATATTTCCCCAAAGATATTGGAACTGGAAAATGCGACCGCACTATCTACTAGATATACGCAATGCAAATAGAGAAGCCAAAAAAGAAGAAAATAAGGGAAAAGCATGTTTGTAGTAATACCACCTCCAAATATGTCTACTTAAAAACGTTTGTAGTTTATCTACAAAAATTATTTTAATGCTTTTATTACTTAAAAATGCCAGTAAAGAAGTGGCAGAATGGTTCCACCGATAAACATTTCACTTTTTCTAAATAATATAAAAATTTCCTCAGTAGGTCCAGTAGGTATAGAATATGCATATTGTAGTTGGTGCCGACAGAAGGGTTAAGTGATTTGGGCCCAAGGAGTCAATATGGTATAGAATTGTCTTAGTTTTAACCGTAATTTAACCTATCCAGGCGCGCCTAATTTTGTAACATAACTGGGCCAGCGGCGGCAATTTACCGCCCTGCTCTTTCCCCTACCATTTGCGCTCAATCGTTCAATTTACATTTTTATAATTATGGTAAATCGAAAGAAGAGCATTCCCCTAATAAGTAATCATTAGCATATATATAAAAATTCGCTTGCTTGCCGTATACGACACAGTATATCATAATATTTCATGTCCTAAGTAGGCACGGGTGTATAATCACGACAAACGATTTCGCCAATTTCGACAGTTTTCAGTCAAATATACGGAAATACATCCATGACTACTTGGGACATGTAAAGTTATGATATTCTGTTTCGTCTACCGTAAGCAAGCGAACTTTTACATCATCATCAATGTGCCACGATAGCCCGACGTCGGGCCTTGGCCGCCGATCTCCAATTGTCGCGGTTACGTGACCTTGTCCTCCAGTTTCTAACGCCCAGTAGCTGGTGGACGTCCTCGCCTACGGAGTTCTCCCAGCGAGCTCGTCCACGCAACCTGGCTCCATCAATTCGTTGTGCGTTCATCACTTTCATTTGCATGCGATTATCGTGCATCCGTTGAACATGGCTCGCCCATTGCAAACGTTGAAGCTTCACGATTTTCGAAACTTCGAGCTCATCGTACAATTAAAACAACTCATGGTTGTACCGGATTCGCCATTGATCTCGCTCGCGAACGGCCCCGAAAATTCGCCGAAGGACCTTTCGTTCGAACCTGTCAAGCAAAATTTCGGAGCGCAAGTTTCGAATTAATTATTATAGGGAGGAACGAGAAATAGGTCTTATTGGCTAGTTGTATTCGTCGCATAATTTCGTCGGTTTCGTTGGCGTCCTTTGATAAGTTACAACCCAGATAGTTGATAGTTGTCTACGTACTCGATATTGAGGTCCCCCACTATGATGCTTCAATTTACTGGCGTCTTTGTTTTGGATTGCATCATGACCTTTGTTTTGCTTTCGTTGATAGGTATGTAGTCCAACTTCCTTTGCGGCATTATTGAGGATAGGCAGAAGGCTTTCTGCATCACTCAATCTTCGAGACATGATTTTGATGTCGTCGGCGTACGCTACTAATTGAGTCGACTTGATAAGTAGCGTTCCGCTGCTGTCCATATTCATTGCTCGAATTACATACTCCGAAGCAAGATTGAAGAGCGCCAATCTTTGGCGATTACCTCGTGGTTCCATATTTCCTGCAGTAGCACATGTATAGCGTTGGTCAGGCACGTTCCACCATGCTTCAGCAGTTCTGCCGGGATCTCGTCAGCGCCGGGCGCTTTATTACTTTGAAGCGACTGCATGGCAAGACTCACCTCCTCTACTGTTGGGGGTAGAACGGGAGGTCCTGGTTCGGCTAACTGCTCAAGAGCTGGCTCCGCGGGGGATGTTGATGCATTGAGGAGCTCTTCAAAATGCGAGGCCCATCGTTTGTTTACGCTTTCGATGTCGCTGATGATGTTGTTTTCATCGTGGGGGCTGTGACCTCCAGTAGTTCCCATATGCCAGCTTTCGTTTCCGACTTTGGCGCTAATGTCTCCTAGCAGAGCAGCAGCTTGACGTCGTTTGATGAAAGTGAGTCGAAGAGTGTTTTAGGTGGTTGTAAAACTCGTCCTTAATCGCGTCTTCTTTTACTTCTGTAGGGGCATGCGCACTAATGAGCCAGAGATTAGCGAAACGGGCCTTGATGCGGATCGCACATATCCGCTCTATGTGTTTGAAGCCGATAACATGGTCCTTGAGCTGCTTACTCAGGATGAAAGCTACTCCAAACTCCTTGTTGCCATCCTCTTTACCACTTGTAAAAATAGGGTGCGATTCGAGGTCATTAATCTCGCTTTTGAGCCATTTAGTTTCCTGCATTGCAACTACGCTCAACTTGTATTGCCCCGTAGAGAGACATAGGAATTGGCGCAGCCGCAGGGTACGCAGTTATGCCACAATTGAAGAAGATATAGGAATCAGCCGGAGCCTTTCAACGTTTATCTTCCCCCCTTACGGTGGTGAAGACACTATACAAAACGATAAATTGAAATTTTGTAACTTTTTAGAATGGGGCGTAAAGTTCCGATTCCTAAGAAGGTTTCATATTTACGGCCTGATTACGCCATTTGTGCAAGTTCCTTAATTTGAGCTGTCAAAGCCCGTATAATATTAAATTCTCCACACCTCAAATTACGTAAGTTGGCCAGAGTAAGTACAAGCCTTTTTATAAGGACATTTCTGGGGTTATTTCACATATTCTAACTTTTCGGCTTTGATGCATTGAATTATATTTTAGATTTTTTAATTAACCTAAAATTGATAAACTTAAACACTTAGGAGATTTCTCATGTGTATTTCTGTCGAGGAAGTACATAAAAGATAGGCTTTTGACTTACATATACATTCAATCAAATACTTCCAATATGTGTATACGAGCATCATCCCACTTGAAACATCATGTTCCCAATAAATTGCCATTTGTATATATTCTGAAGATACGATTTACTATTTGGCATTTCCGTCAGAATAAACAGGAACATCCCACTTGAATTCGCTCAAACGAAAAAGTACTCAATATTTCTTGTTGTGTATATTCGCTTTTTTCAATCCATTTCAATACATGTTTACTTGAATTCAATACTTTGCAAGAGTATTCAAAGGACACATGATGATGGTATCCATATTCAGTCTTTGCAAAATTCACGAAAGGTACAGTTAAGTGTTGTTAAAAACAGGGCAAAAGAGCAAAAATCCTCTTGGGTGTTGATATTTTCAATTAAAAATATTCAGAGTGTAAAACAAACTAAGTGAACTGCAAATAAAAATGTTGACGCATTTGTATGATTACCCACAACTCAGTAAGGAGTTTTGAAGTGTACATTTAATACTTATTTATTTTATGAGAGAATTTTCTGATGAGGGCTGATGTGATGGGAATGATTTTTGTAAAATATGAATAAGCATTCGTGCATCAAGTGAATTGAATATTTTGTCGATATTTTAATTTTAAAATGTAATTTTTATATTTTTTTTTCAGATGGAAGTATGAACATACGAGTAAAACGAAATAATGTATTTTATCGAAAACGTTACGCATGAAAAGTAGCTAAGGAAGTATGTTGTGTAGTTCCACCAAGTACATAGTTTCAACTAACTATTCACCTGCTATGTGTGCGAGTATCTGCAAACGATTTAACGAACACGGGTGAGTATTCCATATTTCCACCAAAAACCGCACTTCATGCAAAATAAAAACATCAATTTGGCCAAATTTCCATTATGTTAATTCTATTTCAAAACGTATCATTTCAAAACGTATCACAACCCTTTTGCAAACAATATTATCAATTTTTCAATTTCTAAACACACCCCCATGATGAAGAATTTAACTGTATAGTAGTAAACTCGCGCGTATTTTCTGAAACTCAATCCCATAATTCAATTAGCCATATTATCCCGTTGTTACGCGGGTCACAAGTCTCTTAATGATTAATAATGAAATAAAATTTGCCTGGAATTAATTTAGCGTCTTACCTTATCCATGAAAAAGGATTTCGATCCGTCTCCCCAGCCGACCGACGTTCATTTGTCTCCTCTCCTTGTTTACCGCTTATAGAAGAAAGCCGATTCGTCGTTGTCGTGTTCATTTTTTGCATCAGGCATTCAACTTCGTTTCACGTTGTTCATTCGGCTTTACGAACGAGACACTTTAATTAATCACTGTGATTCACTTTGCCGTCGCGTACGAGGAATATTTATAGGGATGTGGTTAGGTCACAGGAAATCAGGATGACGGCATACGAAATTTTTGAACTTTTTTTTCGGTTTTTCAATGTGAATTCCTTTTGACAGTAAGTCATGTGAATTATTAATTTTTTCGAAGGAGTCTTGGGATTTTATTCAGAAAAAGGATTTGTATTTGTCGAGCGCGTGGAAGGAGATACTTTTTGTTTATCCATACAGAGTTAGGCAACAAAAGGTAAAAACTGTATAAAAATTAGTACAAATAAAAAAGGGAACATTTCTTTGTAGTTTATTAACAGGAAGTTTAGTTGAATTGGAAGATTTATACTTTTATACACACATTTTGTAAAGAAGATAAGGTATTTGCAGCTTTAGTGACGAGGTGTGTATCGTTAAACCAAAGTACTGCAGGTCAAAACGACCAAATTTTGTACTGTGCAACTCATTTTGCTACAGTGATTAGGTTAAATGCCTTTAATAAGTAGGCAGTTAGTTTTCTTTAAAATAAAATAAAAAATCAAACACTGATAATTTTTGGTCTAACATTTAGTAAAAATAATGATAGTATTTCTAGTTAGAACCGCTTTTAATATATTTGCTGCATCCCTAGGTTCAAAAAACCAGTCTTAATATGGTGTTAGTCGAATTGACTAACATTGGTTACAATGTAGAAAGAATAACGTTGGTTATCTAGGGTTAAAAAAATAGTTTTTAATGCAAATGACAGCACGTTTTCTAATAAATATCTAATTATGTAAAATCATTTATCGTATCCTTTATTAAAAATCCAGACTTAACTAATAGCCTAAAATCCACTCAATATCCTTAAGGGCTCCAGTACACAGTCATATTTGATCATATTTCTATTATAATATGCTTAAGCCTAATTGATCAAGAGACGGGAGAGCGTATCGTCCGCCAAAGGAAAAATAAAACGAAAGCGAACAAGTCTATGATTACCGGAGACAACTTGCTTTCTTGTTTGACAGGGCTACAGCCTTCCAGGCAACATCCCCCAAAAATTTTTTTTTACCAAAATATTCCACATATCCTGTTCTAGTGCCTTTAAAAAAAAATCTTCGATCCGCACAATAACGGGTAAGATATATGCAATAAACGGTGAAATTTTCACCCTCAGAGAATTAAGCGAGTAACCCAATTTCAGACGGGAGTATACAGTTGCAGAAAGACTTCTACTGTCTCGCTCCGTAATAGGATTTTTATGAAATTTGGAATGAATGATCCTCTGGTGGTCCTCCCAAAGAATCAATGTCTTCCAATTAGATAAGTGGATGGAATAACGGTAAATTAATTGGTAAAATTAACAAAAGATTTCCAACAATTGCGTCTTTCGGCTCATCGTATTGACAATTTTTTAAAACACACTGCGACATTGGGAGACTAGGATCTTGGGGCAGTGGGATATTAGGAAATTGGGGTCTTGGGACATTAGGACATAAAGACATTGGGGCATTAGGCACACTGGGGAAACTGGGACGTGGGGACATCGGGATATTGGGCCATTGGGACATCTGGATATTGGGACATTGGGATATTGCGACATTAGGACACTGGGAGACTGGGACTTTGGGGCACTGGGATATTAGGATATAGGGACATTATTATGACTTTGGTACAAAAGGACAATCGGACATTGGGAAACTGGAACACAGGAACATTGGGCCACTGAGACATCGGGATATTGTGACATTGGGACATCATGATATTGGGGCACTGGGATATTAGGACATTGGGACATTAGCACATTAGGACTTTCGGATATTGGGACATTGGGGACACTGGGGAAACTGCGACGCACGTGGGGACAATGGGCCACTGGAACATGGGGTATTGGGACATCGGTATATTAGGACATTGGAACATTGGGATATTGGAACATTGTGACATTGGAACATTGGGATATTGGGACATCAGGACACTGGGATATTTGGACATTGGGACATTATAACTCTGGGACAATAGGACAACGGACATTGGGACACTGGTACGGAGTAGCATTGGGCCACTGAGACATCGGAATGTTGTGACATTGGGGCACTGCGATTAAAGGACATGTGGCCATTAGGGTCTTGGGTCATTAGGACATTGGGATATTAGGAGATTAACACATTAGGACATTGGGTCATTAGATACACTGGGGAAACTGGGACGTGGGAGCATTGGGCCACTGGGAGATCGGGATATTGGGACATCGGTATATAAGAACATTGGGACATTGGGATGTTGGCACATTGGGATATTGGAACATTGGGATACTGGGACATTAGGGCATTGAGATACAGGGACATGGGGGCACTGGGATATAAGGAAATTGGGACATGATGACCTTGGGATAATATGACAATCGGACATTGGGACACTGGCACATAGGGGCATTGGGCCACTGAGAAATCGGGTTATTGGGACATTGGGACACCGGGATATTGAAACATTGGGGCACTGCGATTTAGAACATTGGAACATTGGGATATTGGGACATTAGGAATTGGAACATTGAGAAATTGGGACAATTTTACATTAGGATATTAGGCACACTGAGGAAACTGGGACGTAGGGATATTGGGCCACTGGGACATCGGGATATTGGGACATCAGGATATTAGGTTTTTGGGACATTGGAACATTAGGATATTGGGACATGGGAACATTTGGATATTGGGACAATAGGACAC
Organism: Microchrysa polita; assembly: GCA_949715475.1. NCBI lineage: Eukaryota > Metazoa > Arthropoda > Insecta > Diptera > Stratiomyidae > Microchrysa > Microchrysa polita. The sequence goes on along the minus strand of OX454417.1, from coordinate 15,042,182 downwards.
TGGGAGACTGGGTCGTTGGGGCATCGGGATACTAGGCCATTGGGACATTATGACCTTGGGACATTATGACCTTGGGACAATAGGACAATCGGACATTGGGACACTGGTACATAGGGCATTGAGATATCGGGCTACTGATATATTGGGATATTGGGACATCGGAATATTGGGTCATTTGGACATTGGGGCACTCCGATCTTAGTACATTGGAATATTGGGATTTTGGGACATTTGTACATTAGGACACTGGTACCTAAGGACATTGGGCCATTGGTATATTATCACATTAGGATACTGGGACATTTGGGACATTGCGGAACTGGGATATTAGGAAATGGGGACATTAAGACAATTGCACATTGGGCTATTAGGACGTTAAGTGGGACACTGGGACCAGGGTTGCCGTTTTCAGATTTCTAAGTGTAACATGTAACTCATAAAATTGTAACATTTTCAGGTTGAGTGTAACAAATTTGAAGATATTGGTGTTAATGAACTAAGCGATAAATGTGCTCAAGTCCGAAATGATTTATTGCTCGCGCATGGATAGTTATAAATCAAAACAAAAAATATTGAAAATCGCCGATTTTTGCGAAAATGTTATCCATTCTGTTCAGAAAAGTCAGTTCCATGGCGAATCCATGGATTTAACGAAAAATTCACGTGATAGATGGGCCCAGTATTTGTAAGGTATTAGAAAACAAATTTATTTTTAAATGTAATGTGGATAGCCAGCATTTCAGGGCACTCCGCACAATAAAACTTTAAATAAGGAAATGGGAATCTGGCAATCAATCTTGGATGTTATAATACTACAGGCACGCACCGCAGTTGGTATATAGAAGAAACGATATATCAAAATTTCCACAATTATTTTAAATTCGAACCCATGATTTGAGAACAGATTTAATACAAAAACAATTGACCACCGTAAATATTTCGTTTGAATCTGCGTCAAGGTAGAATTAAATTTTTTTACTGAACTGCCTCGATTAAGCTTGGTGCAATTTAGCTGGTAAGTTTGAATTAGGAACTCTGATCGTGAATAAATGAAGGACCAGCAAAAACGGGCACTTAATCCAGGAGTGTCAAACTCAAAACCTGAACTAGGCCAAATGTCAGTGTCTTCAGGATTGAGCGGGCCACAGGATAAAAATTATGAAAACATCTTTAGCCTTTTTTTCGAAATTTCAATCTGAATCACTAACGACCTCGGGATTATACGAGTATTATTACGTTTATTTAATGCTCTTCAAACAAATTTAGAAACGTTTGGCAAGAAGTTAAAACACCGATATTTGGTGGATCTATCAAAAAACCGCTATTTGCAAAATAATTTATTCCAAATTTTGGACAGCTGATCAGAACCATAGTCATCCAGAAATAACCTTGGGGTCCAAAATTATTCGGCTGACAATAATTAAAATCGAACAAAAAGGAAAAGTCGAATACCTGAAAATTGCAAACATGAGTTATAATAACGCAACTGTAGCAAAACCAATTAGGTACTGCTTTCTTAAATAAATTTGGAGAGAAAACCATTTCACGATGGGCTTTGTATTTTTTTTGCACAAAAGTACTTTGAACAACCGCTAGCTTCCTAGCCTATAACATATAGTACGATTTTCAAATACACAATTTAAGTTTGCATAAGCCATCGACTTCCTGACGAGTTCTAATAAATTTCTTAGACTTTAGTTCAACACCTCATTTTTTTATTAACAAAAATATACATTTTTTATTTTTACATAATGTGTTGATAGATATTGTGTTTCTCCGATCTGGCAGCGGGCCGCACAAAACTGCGATGTGGGCCGCATGTGGCCCGCGGGCCACAAGTTTGACATGCCTGACTGAATCGATGTGTGATCATGCACAAATCACAAAAATAGAAAATTAGTTTCAAAATCCTTCTTCATATCACTTATAGTAGAAAAATATTAAAATATAGTTGAGTTCTCCTCCACTCTTGCCCAATTGTAACAAAATTGGTCGGAGTGTAACATTGTAACAAGAAATTGGAAATTGTAACAAAATGTTACAATTGTAACACGAGTGGTAACACTGACTGGGACACAGGAAGACTGGGGCATTGGGATAATGCGATACTGGGACATTGGAACACTAGGGTAGTGGGACATTCGGACATTAGGCCATTGGGACACTGTGATATTTGCACATTGGGACATAAGGACATTAGGAAATTGGGACACTGGGACATTAGGATCCCAAAACAAAAATATTAGTTGGCTATTTAAGTATGCAAAAATATATGATATCTGACCAGAAACAACAAAAAAAAGTTATCCCGCCAAAGAAAAATTCATCTGCCACAAAAAGAATACATATCCCTCCAATCCGCCGCTCATTTGTAATTTTGTTTTAGGTGTAAATGCTGGAGAAGTTTAAATGTACAGGACTACTTCCTAAAGTAATTTGGAGGGAGCCGTGAAAGTGGCACTGAATAAAATGTTAAAGCTCCCACCAAATTACTTTAAAAAGTAGTCCTGTACATTTAAACTTCTCCAGCGTAGTCTGGCTGGTCTAGCGGTTAGTGCGCGCACCTTCGGTGCACAGGGTCATGAGTTCGAATCTCACCGTGTTCCATGGTGTTTTTCGAACTCACGAGCTTGTGACGGACTATGATCTCACTCAGATCCGAGTACCCATTTGTGGGGATAAATAACAATGCTGAGCGTGATGCTGATCTCATTACCTCAACAAAAAAGCAGATAAGATCTTGGAAATAGGATGTCACTAACACATCCTGCGGCTTTAGTCCAATGTTGGATTGTCGCGCCTGTTATTTATTTTATTTATTTATATGACTGTGTAATGGAGGCCTAAAACACTTTTCGAAATGAAATGAATCCGTTGTTCAAAATAAAACCAATCCTCTTTTTAATTCAAACAACCATAACTCCTGATATTTACGTAGTAAATGGTGTTACAAATACAATAACACCATCAGCAAAGCGGCTGGCATAAGAACTATAAAATTCCCATAAATGTTTTTAGGAAGAAATTTACACTTCACTTGATGGACCATCAACTGGAATGAATATTTTTATTTTTTGTATTGAAAAATGGTTCGAAAGTCATGATGAAAAAAAAACGATTAAATCGGATCATATCCTCCTATGTTGTACGAGTACCAGTGCTAGCTGGATGTGAAACGAAAAAGAATATTTTTTTTTCCTAGAATTTTCAGTTTATTATTCGCGAGCTTATATTTATTTTCGGCGCTATGCAAAACAATCAAACAGTCACGGAAAATTGTACATGATAATAACTGATGGCGATGGGTAAGTGGACATGTTGTGTGCGATTACTGAAAATATTCAATGAAAAGATTCGCATTCGGGAGTTTTGTTTCGTTTCTTTTTTTAATGGAACGAACAGTTGGGGATGTGATATCATTTGTTTTTAAGGCAATAGAAATTTAAGCTAAATGAGGAAAAATTAGAAAAATGTAAATCAAATTTGACACAATTAGGGTAACCTACATATATAACAAAAACGGAACTTAAACCGTCTTCCCTGGGGTCCTTGAAGTCAATAAATGGGTCCATGATCACGGTAATGCATGAAAAATTGGGGGTCTGATTAAACAAAGCAAATATTCGTAACCACGCTCAAAAAATTGCCTAAAACATAATGATTAAATTAACCCGTCTACCCGAGTTCTGCTAATATTTTAACGAGCACATTTTGGGAAATGCAAATAGAGGACAGCCCGGTTGTAATACAAATTCAAAACGACTGCCGCAATTCCATTTTATTGAATTCGTAACGGATTCGTTAAAATTTTGATTTTCCGCGAAAAGTAAAAAAAATTAAAGTATATTAAAACCTGGCTCTAACGTACCCGGATTTAATGCGAGCTGCTGCTTACAGAAAGAGAAAGAGGTGTTTATTGACAATTCTTTTACGCAGGGCCGGCCCTAGGGGTGGGCGAACTGGGCGGTCGCCCAGGGCCACCACATTTAAGGGGCCACCACTCTCAAGGAACCTTACTTTCAAGGGGCCACCACTCGGAAAGGAGATCACTCAAAGGGGCCACAAGGCGAGAGATATGTCTCTCTGGTTCCTGTTAACCCCTTGTGGGGCATAGGGCATCAACTACGCCTACTTTCCACCTCGTTCTGTTCTGTGCCATCGTCTTTAGGTCTGACCACTGTTTGTTTAACCCTTCTGTCGGCACCTACTACAATATGCATATTCTATACCCAATAGGTCTGGCTGGACCTACTGAGAAAAAAATTTTAATTTTTAGAAAAAGTGAAATTTTTATCGGTATAATCATTCTACCCATTCTTTACAGCCATTTATAAACAATAAAAGCATTAAAATCGTTTTTGGAGATATACTAGAGGCGTTTTTAAGAAGACATATTTTGAGGTGGTATTAGTACAAACATGTTTCTCCCTTTTTTTCTTCTATTTTTGCTTCTCTTTTTTCATTGCGTATCAGCACAGAAAGTTTGATAAAATTTTACAATTTCAATATCTTTGGGGAAATATTTGGCACTTTGTTGGTAGATTTTACCACGATATTAGTCTGCAGATTTGGGAAAATAGATAGAAAGAAATAGGGAATTTTCAACCCCAAAAATCATTAAATTCTAAATTTTCCGTAAATATCTCAAATAAATCTATTAATAAACACCATCGTAAGTCACTTATACTTAGTTCATACTATTACAAAGGAAATAAAACTCTTTTGATTTTCCTAGAATCAAATCTCAGTTGATTTGGTGATGTTATAAGACGGGATAAAATTAGGCGTACCCAATTTGCGAACTTCACGGCTTTTTAAAGCAAAATCTCAAAAAATCTTATCGTTTATCGTGCAAATTGAATTTTAATGACTTTATTACATTATAAATAGGAGATTTTTAAGAGAATTTAATATTTTCAATTTTTACCTCAAGACGAAAATGGGGGGAAAAACTATAGGTCTGGCCAGACCTATTGGGTATCAAAAAGCACTATAAATTGAAAATCATCAAAAATATGCTCAAAACTTCAACCGATTTTTTTACAGTTTTGCAAAATGCTTCTAAACATATTATTCTAAGATATCATGAAATATGAAGTCGCTGCGATTTCATTTTCTATAGTTTTTTGACCAAAATGTAGTGCCAAAGGTCTGGCCAGACCTATGTGCCGACAGAAGGGTTAATGAAGCAGCCTCGCTATTAACCGATCTTCTCCACGTGTTTCTTGGTCGTCCAACACGGCGTCTAGCATTGGCTCCCAGAGGGTTCCAATCTAGGGCCTGCTTTGCAATATTTGTTGGCCCTCTTCGGAGAGTATGACCTATCCATTGCCACTTTCGCCTTTTGACAGAAGTGCCTATCCAATCCAGGCCTGTGATACTCAGTAGATCATCATTGGAAATAATCTCCGGCCAGCGGATTTGTAGGATGCGCCGTAGGCACTGGTTTACGAAAGTTTGCAGCTTAGTTGTTATCTCGTTGGTCACCTTCCAAGTTGAACAGCCATAAAGAAGCACAGATATTACAATAGAATTGAAGATTCGGATTTTGGTGCGCCTGGAAATGTTGTTATTTTGCAAGAAAGGAGTCAAAGTGAAGAAGGCTGCCCTAGCCTTATTGATACGCGATTGTACATCAGCGTCCGCGCCGCCATCTGCTGTGACTATGCTTCCGAGGTAGCAGAATTCGTCAACTTTTTCGACTGCCTGGCCCGAAACACAAATTCCGCTTTGTCCACCAGGATGGGAGCTCAAGTACTTGGTCTTGGCAGCGTTTATCTTGAGCCCGGCATTACGGCTTTCGCAATGCAGAGCATCGGCCATTTGACAGTTATAACATGCATTGGATAAGACATCCGTCTCTCTCTCTCTGTTCCAACGTCACCATAGATGTCTTTGATGTTTGTTAAAAATACCACCTCTGACGGTAGCATGGTATGGAAGAAGTTTGATTTTCCGAACTTATCGGTACAGGATAAACCTGAGATTATACCATGAAAAACCGATAGTGATGACACAAGAGGCCACCACTTCACGGATTGGTATAATAAGGGAAGAAAGAAGAAAAATAAACATAGATCAAAATTTTTGAATTACGGTATTCGGATCCTTGAATTTGTGCTCTCATAACAGACCACATCGAAAGCTGAGCAATGCTGCCATACAAAAATCTTACAATCGAGACTAGTGACAGGAAATCTCATACTTTTTCTTTACAAGACGTGACACCATTAGGACACAAAATGTGTGAATTGTTGTTTATCATGAATAGAGCAGTAATACATTTAAAAACGTGCAATAAAAATCCTAAAATGTGCAAAATCGTGCAATATCAATGCCCGAATGTGCATTTTCCGTGCGATATAAAAAAAAGTATTTTTTTAGGACACATTCATTCATTCAAGGAATTAAAAAAAAAAAGTATTTTTTTTAGGCTTTTAAGGTTAGGCTTCAGAGCAGTGGACGCAGGGAAACATTGAAAAAAATTGAAGAAGGCTTGGCCTAAAATAAAAAAAAAAATTACATGTGTTTTTTCATTCTCTTCTCTGTCTTCCGAAAAATTCTGCAAGTTGCATAATTTCTGGGAAGAATTGTTATGAAACAGAGTTAAAAATGCAAATGTTCCGTTTTCACGCGAAAACCTTAAAACGCAGTATACCATGAAAAGTGCAATTTCGTGCATTAACGTGCAATTGCACGAGAATCCGGGCTCTAATCACGAATAACTTAACCGAATGCACGTTACCGACGTCAGACCCATGAATGAGGATTGGAGTTTCCTGCATAGAAAACCGGAAGTATTATTTATAGAAACACGATGCGCCGCGTGTACAAAATTATAGTCTAACGCAGTGCTTTCCAAACGGGGCTAGAGTCCCGCGACGACTTCTCAAATATAAAAAAAATTAGTAATGTAGAAATTACTTTTGATTGAAACATTGAAGGAATGCATAGAAAAGTTCCACAAAATGTTGTAATATTCAAATTCTAAGGTTTAGGCTGCCAAATGAGCATTTCGGTGAATGCTAATAATTAACATTACTTATGCAAAGTTATGAAACTCACAAAAACCGTCAGATGGATGATATTTTGTGTGTTTGGCGAGTCAAAAACAGCTATACAGCTGACAAAAAGTCAGTTTTGTTTCCAATTGAAAAAAATGGTGGGAAACTTTTTCATTAAGATATGCGTAACCCAAAAATAAATAAATGAAAATGTGCCTACGATTTTTTAATGAATGCTAGAAACATGATCATGAGAGAAGATTAAGGTTCCGCAGGCTCTGAGGTGATTAAAAAAACAGCTAACTGACAGTGACAGCAGCTCCCAATATTTGCCATCTAGATAGACAGGTCAAACTGCAGAAACCTAAGTTCTACTCGAGTCCATAATTTCGTCCATGGGCACCTGTTGTTATTGCTATTGTTGTAATACGTGTTGCTGGAGTTCACGAACACTGACAGATTCATTTTAATCAGCTGATAATCTGGCTTGTATATTTAGATGGCGTTGGTAAAACGCTAAAGAGTTTTTATGAAGCACTCATCAGTCGCAGAAAAATCTCATCTAACATAAGGGGAAAACATTCAGCCAATCAAGATCAGTTGCTTTTTATTTGTGTATTAGTAAGGGGGTAGGGGCCACCATCATCCATTTAGCCCAGGGCCACCAGAGTGCTAAGGCCGGCCCTGCTTTTACGAGTCGAGTACACAGTGTGGTTTCATTAGCTACAGTTCTATGAATAATATTTTGCACGATATTGAGAATAGTGGTTTTTCAACAAGAAGTGTTGTCGAAGGCCCACTCTATATCTAGGAAGGCCGCGAGCCCTATTTCTTTGCTTTCTAGTGTGTTCTTAATCTTCCCAGGTTAGACTTATTGGTCGATACAATTTCGCTAGGGTTTAGTCGCGCCCCTGCTTTGCCAGAAATGCTACTTTTACCTACATCCAAGTGATTGGAATATATCCCAAAGCTATGCTGGCTCTAAATAGTCTTAGTAAAAGCAAAGCCAGAGTCTTGGGACCCTGCTGGAGCAGTGCTGGGTAGACACCGTCTGGCCGTGGTGATTTGTAGGGTTCGAAAGAGTTGACCGCCCATTCCACCCTATTGTAGGTTACTATTTGGTTCACAAGCAGCCAGTGGATTTTGTTTTCCCTAAAAAGCAGGGAGTTATCATACAACTGGTCTGTGCGTACCGTTGTTATGGTGGATCCAGGAAAGTGAGACCCTAGAAGGATTTCCAAAGTATCCTTACCTGTTTTTGTTTGGTTTTCATCGGAGTTTTTAAGTGTCCCGATGGGGTTTGTTGATCCGTGGCTAGAATCTTCTAGAGTCTCGTTCCTTCATGCAGATTATCGATCTCTTCGCAGAACTTCCTCCAGGATTCCCTCTTGGCTTTCCTAATTTCTTTTCTTTGCAATACTGGGTAAGGGAGCAGCGGTATGTGTCCCAGTCCCCAGTTCTTTTCGCTTCGTTGAAAAGCTTCCGTGTCTTTTTACGCAGGATGTTCAAGTTTGAGTTCCACCATTTGCACTTCGCATTGGTATGTCGTCTCGTTATCCTCCAACTCTCTTCGAAGGAGGTCTTAATTGCGGCTTGCAGTTTATCCGTTACATTCTCCACGCAGAGTGTAGTTTTAATGTGGTTGTGTAGTGGCAGTATATTAACGTTTGGCAGGTCCTGGCATTGCCAGAAGCTACATCGTATATTATCTTACCTCCGGTGATTCCTAAGCCGGCTACTTTGTCATCATACAGCCAAGGCTCTTGGATGAGGACTATATCTAACCCCCGGCTTAGTGCTGCAGTTGCGGCCTTACTGAAGGTTGATCTGAACCACCTTCAGCATCATGAGGCCGCTTAGATATCTTCTTGAAGGTTATCTGGTTTAGAGCAAAGGAACCTATGTGGTCTCTGGTCTCCAGCGACTTCCAGCTTGTTTCGTTGATCCAGGCGACGAAATTTAAACCGTTTTTTTTTCTTTTGTGGATGCAACTACGTTCCACTTCTCGGTGTTTAGCTCCTGGTTCTGGGTCTTTAGGAGTGTTAAAAACTGCTTCAGATCCTCCGTGCCAACTATGTATTCGGAATCCGAATCATGATTTTACTGGTCTTGACCACTTCCCTCCCATGGGTTAATAAAAGTTTTTGTGACCCTCAACCTGTGCTTGGCTTGCTGATTCACGCAGGTTACCTAGAGGACGCCTTTGTCCGGGTAGCTATTCGTGAAGAAAGCGGCCTTGGATGGTTCACACTTGAATACCTCTAACAGGATAGCCCGTTGGATGTCCTTAGCCTGCTCAGTGGTTAGTTTTCGGCTAAGTACTTATCCAGAACCACAGCCATTTTGAGGGAGCAGAGAGCTTCCTTGAAAGTGCCCCCTGATACTACTCCTGATGGCCCGGGTTTTGTTCCCGGTGTTCGGCCGTTTTTTATTTACTTCTTCTGAGATTGAGATTCTGACCTAGGTATTTTTGGATTCACCTCTTTCCCTCGCATTTTCGATTGCGATCTTTCATCGTTGAGCTCCGGAAAGCGTCGATTTTTTGTTTTTAAGGGTAAGTTGGCCAATTTTTGTTGTTGTTGTGTTAGTCACGTCGGACCTCTCTGGTCTTGTGCAGAAAGCACTTCCCTGAGAGGGTGTCGTTGAGGGTTGGACCATACTTCCCTCACTTTTCGCTGCTTGGCTTATGGATGAACCATTTCCTTCAGCTTGGGCGGGTTAGTTCTCTTCTACCACTTTTGTGTGTTTGTTTTTGTGTTGTTCTTGTTAGTTTCCATTTTTGGTCCCACAAGTATGGCGGTAATGAAAGGTCCAAGTGCTCAGTGACCCCTGAAAAACGCAAGGCTAGTTATTCTGAGGGGGCGCCTGGTACCTCAGAAGCTCCGTTTGCGACACCATTTGCCCCTGTTGCCACATCGGCACGGTTCGCATTACACCTTAGGTTTGGGATTTGGAATATGTTAGTCCGCTGTATGTTAAATCCTGTTCTGTCGTTTGTAAGTATTTTGTTCTGGTGTTGTCCTGTGCTCCGTCAGTATGCAGCGTTAAGCCCCCGCGCCACGCCAAGGTCCCTTCCATCGCGGGGGATACTTTCTATTCAAAGGCAAATTCCTTTCTATGCTTAAAGGCAAATTCCGATTCCTGCGGCAGTTATTTTGGTTCAATTGCTCTGTGCAGCTATGTTATAGCTGCTTACATATTCTGTACTTGCGAGGATCGGAAAGTCTGCCTTAGTACATTTATCATATCATTTATACCCTTAACCTTCCGGCGCGCGGGCGCAATACTAATCCTAACACGATTGGGCGCAATGCATCTGACTGCAAATCAGATGTTTCCTATAAAGGAGCCACGCATTTCTAGATTTCTAGATTAGGAGTAGTTTCACATTTCATGTCATAGAATCCTCTTCCTCGCTTTTTGAGCAGAGCCTCCGAAAGTTACGTACAGTGCCTGTTGCAAATATACCCGTTCCTTTCAAAGCACTCACTGAAGTAAACCAGTTATCAAAATAAAGTTTGAAATTATTGTCTTTGCTGAGACTTGAGGCCAAATATAGAACTACATCCGAGGATATTCCCAATCCATACGACGGACATGTGTCTTCGTCAACAAAGAAACGTGAAATCGTATACATTTCCGGATGTGCCAGCACGCGTTAATATTTTCAAACCCCATTTGTTTGGTTTATCTGGGTTATACTGGTAACGTTGATCGTCCTGTAGTAACAATTAACTCCTAGATACATTTAAATGCAATTATTTATTTATCCGCGCTTTGATGTTCCTCTTGAGGCAAATTATTGAAGTTTTCTGTGATGATCAATAAAGGACGTATCGTATATATTTGTGATCTCCATTTTAGTGACTTTAAATCAAGTTTCTCGAAGTTAGTTTCAGCTGCAGGGTTTTGCTCATCTTGTTCCTCAATTATATTGCGAAGAACGACTATTTCAATACTATCGCCTGTTCCCACAATCTCTTCCAAATTTTGCTCCAGCATGGCAGAAATATCTTCCACTTCATCAGTAGAAATGTCCCAATCAAAGCTTATCGAAGATAACTTTGCCAACTGATCCACAAATGGAATTATTATTTATAATACTTCATGGAGTCATGATTAGTGCGCGCACAGGGTCACGGGTTTGAGACTCATCGTGAACGAATTCAGTTTATGGTGTTTTTCGAACTCAGGAGTCACGACCCATGTGACGGGCTATGATCTCTTCTCTTCTCAGTACCGTATAGGACTAGGACTATGATCTCACTCAGATGTTAAACGAGTACCCATAGAAGGTAAGTATTCTTTCAAAAATCGCCCGCGATTTCCGAAACCTTCTACAGCGCCCACTCTAGCACTTACGCCGCCCCGGGCGAGAGGACAAATTGCCGCCCCTGTACCTGGCAGATTGATACTGGATAGTATGTACGTCGTTGAAGCAGAAGAGTATTTCCCCACAACTTCCTTGGACATTGCGCAGCCGATAAGCTTAAATTAGCCGGTTTCAACGTCCATGGGTTATTTTCATAATTGCGTCGTGTTGAAAATCATGATCGTAACTCGGAAGGGGAATTGTAGGGCATGCAGTGGAGCTTGGAGCCCCCGATGATAACGGTACATATATTTCTTACTACTGTATTGTTCCATATAAAATCGATGCTCTATTTGATAATGTGCGAACTACAAATAAGCAACTATATTTCGCCACCAAAATGCCCACATTTTCTGTGTTTTAACTCTGCATGACTTCTGGGATTAAATGTATCCTTTAGAGCATTTTTGCTATCCGCCATGCTTTATCGTTAGAATAAAGCATATGTTACACGAAGTTTTCTCTGGGAAGTTAAAGGAATTTAACACCATTTCGTCTGAAAGGGATAAATTTGGTGACAACAGTTATATGATGTATAGAACTAGGACCATGATGTTAACAAAAATTGGACTGGAAAGACACCACCACTCCCGGACTTGCTATAAAGAAGAATTTCTATAAAGAAGGAGCTAGTTAAATCGAGGTAACCTAGCCAAATGCTGATATTAGCATGCCCGGAAATGAATTGGGGACTGCTATTGGGCTCCGGTAATGTGTAACTCTGATACCATCCCCCAAATAGTGATGGAAATGGTACCTTAGAATGAAGTTTCTCGCAGGTGTCTCTGTTTTTTACGCTTTTATACTTAGTGTTTATGCGACTCATTTATTTATCATTTCCTATCAATTTCTCCTTTTTTAGCGGACGAGCTCTCATCCGATTCACTGGGCTAAACAATTTTGTTTGTCCCTAAAGGCCTGAATAGACCTCGGGCGGAATGAAAATGAAATTTTTGTCCGCTGCGATTTTCTCAATGAAAATGCATGCTTACTGTCGTGGAACATGTCGGTAATGATGGGGAATTCCATAAGCTACAATCCGAATATGGTTCCAAAATTTTTCTCGGCCATTTTATGTATTATTTTTCGATTCCCCCGTCATTAGATATTTTTCACGGTGAAATGACCGGGGAATCGAAAAATAATACATAAAATGGCCGAGAAAAATGTTGGAACCATATTCGGATTGTAGCTTATGGAATTCCCCATCATTTCGGACATGTTCCACGACAGTAAGCATGCATTTTCATTGAAAAAATCGCAGCGGACAAAAATTTCATTTTCATTCCGCCCGAGGTCTATACTGCGCTTAATTCCGGAAATAAAATTGCGACGTATCGCTTAAAAACTCAATATTTAAATTTCGTTAATTTTGTCCTCCATTTAAAAATTTGGTGGCCCTCCCCTTTGGTAAGAACTAGGGATCATGCATAGAAGTATGGTACTAAATGTTCAGCTGGAGGACGAAATTATCACATAATTGTTCTTCAATGAGTTTCTTTTTTAACGGAGAATTTGATTAGCACATAACTGAGCAAACTGATCTACTTTGCTTCTCGGAAGTAGGGCTGTGCTAGCATCACATACGTATAATTTACGCTACTTCTGTTCAGTATTTTAGGATTCTAAGTGCAGCAACGTTTCCCCAAGAATTTATATCTTCAAAAGCAACTTTCAACGGAGAACTAATGATACAGTGCTTCTCTACCTTAAAAAAGCTCCTCCTGCCTTAATTTTGGAAAAAGTCATTATCATGGACCTATTGCATTAATGGGGTAGGCCTTTTAATTGAATTTCAAGCATATAGATGTATTTTGCAAGATAACCAACATCATGCTCCGTAGCCGAGATCGTTCGCCTGCCTTCCCGTAACTTGGTAAGTTTTAAAGTGTACTAGCAAAAATCGGATGTTCAATACTCGGCCTGGCCAAATATCTTGATTCTTAAAAAAATGTACAATGACGTAGCGTGAATGGTAAAATAATATGGGACTTATAAAAAAATATATTTCGATCAGATTAGGAGTGAAACGATTTTTTTTTATTTCATAGGATTGATCCTATTAATTCAACAGTATATATCCTATTGGAAAATAACTAGACCATGTGTTTATTTTAGCATGAGTCAACTATTAAATCAAACGGATATTTATCGAGTGAAAGTAATGGTTTCAATATTTTTGAAGTGATCTGATTTTTCCTATTGACTAAAAATAATGGGACAAAATGATTGGTTTAATGGGATTTCCCATTGAAATTTTTCTGAGTGTGGTGTTCAGTTAGCGCCTGGTCTGACTGGTGAGACTGCAGTTTTAGGCATTTGATATCCGAAACTTGAACACCCGCACGTAGGTGTCATCAACATAATCATATCCATATGCTATCCGCGTTTGCGTGACCTAGCCTTTCGAAACTTAAATTATGCCCTACGTTACATCCTAAGTTCTCTTTGTGAGGATCCTAACTACCTATGTTTCCGATCGTGTTGCCCAACCAACCTAATTCATGAAAATTTTTCGCCACCAAAAAGCCCACATTGACCGTGTTTCATCACTACATGACTTCTAGGTTTAAATGTATACTTTATAGAGTTTTTGCTAACCGCCATGTTTTACCGTTATAATAAAGGGATAAATTTTGTGACAAAGGTCGTGTGATGTATTCAAGAGTAATACTCATGTAGACGCCATTTATCGTTAAAAGGACAAATATCCCTCTAGATTTACCTTTCTCAAATTAACCCTTTTTCTAAAAATATTTTTGTTGTCCTATGTTTAATGAGAATGACATACCCTCCGACCCACTAAAAAAAATTCCGGGATAGGGGCATGATGTTGACAAAATGTTTACGTCTTGAGGAAATCCAGCCTACGCCCATATTGAGAATTTTTATAAAGAAGAAGTTCAGAACTAGCTAAATGGGGGAATCAAGCCAAGTCCTGATTTAGCATGTCCGAAAAAAGGAGGTACTGCTACTGCGGCTCTGGTAATGTGTACTGTAATTCCATCCCTCATCTCATCTTTGTTCGAAATTTGTCCTTTAAATGAACCAACTGAGGCGATCAACCCACAAGTAGATTCGGTTCGGGATTGAAGTCAAATTGCCGCCAAAGGTTTATAGAAGTTTTCAAAACTCCTGCATGGGTATGACGTGCACTCCTCCGATTCAATAGACTAAAATCAAGTTTTAGACCTCACTTCCTGAAATGAAAATGCGACACGTTCCGCATATAAACTCAATAATAAGATTACGTTCTATAATTTCGTCTTCTATTTAAAAATTACGTGGATCTCCCCTTTGGTAAGAACAAGGGATCATGCCTAAAAAGACCAAATATAATACTTAATGCTCGTCAAAAGAAGAGGTATTAACCCTGGAATACTAACATGACCATTTAGGGCGTTATTACTAACAACACGTAATTTTGACGTGTTCATATTTTCCTACAGTCGCTTTCCCAGTTTACATATTTTACCGAGCTTATCATCTTTCAGTGCCACAGACAAAAATTATTTGACCAAAATATGCCCTCGGAAAATGCGCTTATATTACTAACAAGACGTATAAATTACATGCTATTTTCTATTGGTATTACTATTTACAAGTCAAATAGGTAGTAGCATCTAGAACATTGCTAAGCTTACCGCCATAGACCACAGATAGGATGCTGCCACTCATATGGACATACAACAACTAACTGAGGAAAGCACTGCTGCAGTGAGTAGTCAACCAGACTCGTGGAACAGCTTATACACAGTATAATGTGAGAGAACACGTCAATTTTACGTATTGTTAGTAAATTAGGGTTAAATGTTCAATTGGAGGACGAAATTAGCACATAAATCTCCAATTTCTGTTTTTAAGTAAAACTTGAATAGCGCATAACTTCGGTAGTGGGGCGGGGGGCTAGCATCACATTTTACGCAAATCCTTCTATCAATTGTGGGCTCTTCAAAGCCTCTCAAGGACTTTGCATCTTCAAAACACAACTTTCATCTTTTTATTTCATCTGTAGGTTTCGTTTCCACTTATTGGAAATTGATATTGAATTTTTCTCTCTGGCTTTTATAATTTTTATACCCTTCGCTCATAGAGTGAAAGGGTATATTAACTTTGTCATGAAGTTTGTAGCGCATTGAAGGAAGCATCTCCGACCATATAAAAATTATACATATATGATCAGCATGACGAGATGAATCGATTGGGCGATGTCCGTCTGTCTGTCTGTCTCCCCGCAAGGGGGTCTGTGTCCGTGTGACACTCAGCTTGGAAGGCTGTTTGTAGTCGGACAGGGATCTTTGGTGACTTACGACACCACGGACCTAGTAGCGCAAGGGGGCCCCTGGTACAGTTGATACGCCATGGCGAGGATCTGTACAAAGACCATTCGGGCGTTAACGGTCCCGTGCTCCTGAGTTATGCACGGGTGGCTCTTGGCGTGCCTACCTCCCCCCATAGTTTGCGGGAGGGAAGCACTAAAGGCCTAGCACGATTTTGATGTCCCCTGGTGGGGGGGTGCATCATACGGAAGTCGTGTGAGCTTCGGAGGTGACGGCTCCGCATGACCCGAGTCAAGAAGGGGCTAGCTAGGGAGAACGGCCTTGGTGGAAAATGCCTACGCGCCTATATCTAGCTAGTTTGTGGATTGATGACCACACTGCCTGAGTCGCATTGCTGACTAGTAAACTGAAGGGGCCGCCTGGATGTGAAAAGCAGCGCTTCGTTGTCTGCACAGACGCGGAGTCACAGGTCCAACGAGCCTGGGGTGTGCATGCCCGAATTCGACGTAAGGCTTAACCAATAGGGGGCCGAAGGAGGATCACACCTGCTATGGAGAAGTCCATAGCGAATAGTGTACTACGGGGATGGGTGTGCCCAGGGGACCATGGTCCTTGCCCATCAAGGTGTTGGACTCGTAGTGGCTGGAGGTTGTTACCCAAGTCATCCAGCTAGTGATGCAATCCCGGGGTTGGATTCCGGATGGTGTGTGCATGCGCCTGATGGAGAAATCTCCGTCTGACAACAACACCTTGTCAGTAAAAAGCCGAAGGTCCAAACTTTTAGCGGGACCGGGAGATAAAGGCCGAAAGGCTAGGTGCTCCCCTGACGGTATACCTGTAGATGGTTAGCTTGTCTGTCTGTCTGTCCGTCTGTCCGTGTCTGTCCGTCTGTTGCAGCGCGTTTTCTCGGCCACTATAAAAGCTACGGAGCTGAAATTTTGCACACGTGCTTCTTATTGTTGCAGGCTGTTTGTATGTTTGATTCACCCAAATTGGATCGATGGGTCATGGGGCTGCCATACAAACCTAGCTCCCCAATTTGAGTTCTTCTAAAAAAAAAACTTTTTTATTGGTGTACCAATTTCAACAAAATTTCACACAAATGTGTTTCTATAGATAACACAAAATATATGCAAGAATGGATCAAATCGGACCATGGGGTCATGGGGCTGCCATACAAATCCAACCCCCCAAATTAGGTTCTTCTAAGAAAAACTTTTTTATTTGTGCACCAATTTCCACAAAATTACACACAAAACGTGTTTCTCTTGATGACACAAAACATATCTAAGAATTGATCAAATCTGACCATGGGGTCATGGGGTGGCCATACAAACCCAACCCCCATTTTGGTTCTTCTAAGAAACATTTGTTGCACCAATTTCACAAAACCTTGAATTAATGTGTCTTTACCAAAGCAACAAAAAAGTTAAAAACGAATGGAATCGTACTGTGGGGTCATGCTCCCGCAACCCCAATAAAATTTCCGAGTAAATATTTTTATTTGCCCACTTATTTCAACCAAGCCCAGAACTTTTGTCAAGACGGAAGAAAAAGAATGAGGAGGGGGATTAAATACAAGTCATAGGTACGCCCGAAAAAACTTTTAGCCCAAGCGAAGGGTATCCAAATTTCGGCCGCGCCCGAAATTAGCATCGGCCCCGGGGGTTGGCGAGTGAAACGAGCAGGGGGCGAAGCCCCCTGGTTTTTAGGGTTTTTTAGAATTTTTTCAAAAAACCCTTATGAAATCGATTTTGTCCGTCCGTCCGTCCGTCCGTCCGTCTGCTCACTAAATAACTCGCGAACGGCTCAACCGATTGTCATGAAATTCGGTATGAATGTCTAGAATGGTTACAGTCTTTGGCACAAATACCTTAGAAGTTGGTAGGAAAAAGATAACAGGGTGTCCCGAACGTTTGAAAAAAATCGACTTTTTTAGTTTTTATCAGAGATTAACGTATGGGTATTTAAATCGAAGATCTAGACGAGTACATCTCACATAAGTTTAAAATTTTTCAGTTTCGAGTAACGGTAAAAAGTTGTTGGCGTTTAAAGTTAAACTTCCTTTTCGAGCTCCGTTTTTCTAAACCATTATAGGTATCGATATGAAACTTTGCACAAAGATTGGTCAATGGCCTTATATACGTTAAATATTAAGACTGTTGACTTTTGCTAAGGAAAAGTAAATAACAGTAAATTTGTAAAATTTAAATTTGTTCGTGTGTAGCCCCTCTTAGGTTTCCAAATATGAAAATTCTGCTAAGGGTTTTTAGAAAATTACACAGGGAATATGTCTACGAATTTTCATTCGAATAACTGTATCCAAACCGGAAATATAGCCAAGTAAGTATTTTGTAAGGGCCTTTCACAATACAAGGGAAGCCTCTTAAGCATTTCTTCAATGCATATCTTTTAACTTGATGAAACAATGTACATGAAATTTGGTGGAAATGCCTAGAATGGTAATAGTGTTTGCCACAAATATTTTTTAAGTTTGTAGGACCAAGTTAACAGGGTGCAAAAGTATATATATAAAAGTTCAATACTCATAGGAAAGCTTGCGTAGGCTCTTATGTCAGGGGACACAATGGAATCATTTCATATAAGTTGGTTTCCCTTGATTTAAAAAACAGTAACAGTAGATTTACAGCTAATAATTCAGTTCATATATAATGCCAAGCCATCCTTACGTTTGCCTGAGTTTCTTTTTGCTCAAAGGCCATCAGAAATCTGAAATCGAAAAAATCCTGTAGATTTGCCTTGGAGTACTTTTATACAGACTGGGTAAATAGTAAATCTAAGGTGGAATGCGTTTATTTAGCGCCACCATATTTACCGTTAAAATAATGGGTCTCCTCGAATGGGAATACTTAATTGTCGGAGACCCACGGACCAATTGAATTAATTTGAAAAATATGTGGTCTGGTCTTTTGGTAGTCGAGACCTAAGTATCCCTTGAATGAGATTTCTGCTCTGTACGGGCTAAATGATCATCATGATCGAAGATATAAGCAAATATTCCGACGGATTTATGCTAAGATAAAGTATCACATTAACTGTTGGGAATCACATAAAATAAATATTGATTTTTTTTAACAATGAAAATAATTATTGGCGCGGGCGGAATTTTCAATTTGCGGGTTTTTTAATGTCGGCATTTTATGGTAGGCGGGATTTAGTAATGTCGGGATAATATCAAATGGAAGTTTTTGTAAAACGGGTGAGATTTTGGTATTTTATTTTTCGGGATTAAGTAGGTATCCACTAAGAATCATAGCATTACCACTGCATTTCATCTGGGTCATTAACTATCACAGCATAAGCTGACTACAACTTAGCATTCCGAGTCTCGGATTACCTGGATGACTCGGTCCTCTGATAATGTTGTTATCCTATTAACCCTACTTCATTTAAAGACAAATCTAAATTCATTCGTATTCACATAATCTTTGCCCTTCACACTTAACAAAAACCATATTGACCACAAATTCATTAGTCTTTCTAGTATTAATAAATTAGTCTCAACGACAACGACGACGAGACAAATCACATCTTTTCGTCACGACAATTGTCTGAGATTATTGCCGGCATCTTTGTTCTCTCCGCCTCCCGCTCACCAAATGACTTGTTTCGTGCAAAACTTAATCAATCAAAACAAACACGTCAGCAATTTGTCAACCACTTAATTAATTGACCGAAGGCATTACAACTTGGCTTTTCTCGTGCTTTTGCACTACCATCCATGCTACTTACTATACCGTCAGTTGCTGCCGGCTGCTCCCGTTCTTAGTCCGACCCCCGACCCCCGACCCCTGTATGGCCTTGCCGTGTCAGTGATTCCCAAGCAAGTCATCTAATTATGTTTCCGTTTCAGAGGTGTCACATAACAACAACAGACAGAAATGGACCCCGAAACCGCAAAACTTAACTTTGCCGAAAGCAAGCGAAACTTTTCTTTTCATTCGGTCTTTCTTTCAAAAGAATTAAGTTTCCTTTTGGGGATGGTGAAAATTGACATAGTCCCCGGTATCCTGATGAGAGGGAGGAAAAATTTTCTCTTTTTTTTTTGGGTAGGAGATAGGATCAAAGATATGAAAGCAGATGTTTGCTATCAGAATGGACTTCCGACGAGCGTTTGTTGTATATATGCTCGTCTGCAGAAATAATTTAGTGTTGTTGCTTATGGAATTAAGATATCGCCGTGCCGCATCTAAATAGCATTGTGCCAAGTTTCGCCACCTCTGACTTAAAGAAGACCAAGAGTGGCGATAACGTATCACGATTGTCGGTCTGAATAAATAATTTGACAAAGCTAAAAGCCAAAAGTTCACGACTTGAGCGTGTTATACGGAAAAGTTTGTCGCGGTATTGGGTAGGATTGTTGTATAGTGCGGGAGACCATCTTAATTTTTTCGTGAAGAAAACCGGAAGCCGACCGTAGCAAAACCACATAATAAAAGAAGCTAAAATGTCAAGAAAAAGAAAAAAGATTTTTATACTTTTTTTCCACGTTCTTTTATAAATAACAATTGACTTGGTCCAAAGTTGGATTCTATTAGAGAACGACTTTTCATCTCCTGACACCTATTTTCGTGCACGCGAATGTGCCCACTCTCTGGTATTCTGATTGTCCTTTGTCAACGGTATATATTATGCTTATGGATAGGAGCACTCAGTGGAGAGTGGACATTGTGGAGTCGTTAAGTATAATACGAAGGATTGAAGGAATTTCATAGAAAAGTTGTTGCTGAAAGAAATGTTAACGTAGTAGTGATATTTAGATAAAATGTACCGTTGGAACATTCAAGAGAAAAATTGCCTTTATAAGGGCCAAATTCATAGATGCAAAATTTATCGAAGTAAACATAATGAAAGTAGAAAAAAAATATTTTTATTGTGACGAATTGCCTTTTCTTCGCACAAAGATCACGACTACAACTGCCACAATATAGAGAATTCAGCGATTGAAAAATCGTGAAAATTTAACGTTGACGACAATTACAAACGTTAAACAGGCGGCTGTTCGCTAACGATGATTCAAAGATAAATAAAGGACTAAAGCAAATTGACATAATACTGCCCACTTGAATAGACCTTTCTCTTAATTTTACCGTAAGCACCCATTCTTTTGGCAAATTCTGTAGATATACTCGTATGTATATTCCTAGCAAAATAAAGAAATCGTGCGAAAAACTTTTTCTTCTTCTTTTCTTAAATTTTCCGAATTACAATAAAATCTACTTAGCTTGCGACAGAGATACTTTTTTCTTACGGTCTACAAAAGTGGAAGTAATTGTGTCCTTTACGTTGTTATTCACAAAGCAAATAAGGGATTCCGCACAAAGTTGCTCCGTGCCGATTTCAGTAGTATGATAAAATTCACTTCCAAGTCGGAATATTGTCTTCGCTGTACAGAGAGTGTGACTATGTCAAGCCTCGAGATGAGAAACAACACACAGAAAGTCAGAGAATCGCCTTACACAGCCGACATAAGATGGAATTGAGTAGTAAGAAAATAGACTTTAGCTGAAAAGTAATTACGCTACCACCGTATCTATTTGCCCCAAGGATATATGAGCTGAGCACCTCGTCGACGACGCACAGTTGTCTGGGGAGTTTCTGTGAGTTTTCTGCGAGAAATTATTTTTGATGTTATCAATTAATTTTTCGTCTGTGGTGGACTTTAAATGTGTCTTTCTAAGTTAAATATGGAAATAGTTATTGCGATTATATATCAAAATTAAGTTGTCGACTGTAATTTCAACGGTATCACTTCATCTTGTGTGACGGAGTGTGGGATTGTTGTTAGAAATATGAATTGGTTTTCGCGGATTTAGGATTTGTCCAGAATATTTAATAGGTGTGTAATGTACATTTTAAATCCGGAATGAAAAAGGAAAATGGAATGCATTGTAATTTAGCAGGTTTAGGACAAAAACACCCTTGAAAGTAGGCATCTTATAAAGCTAGGGTATAGGTTTTCGAAACGAGTTATGCCTATAAGGGCAATGGAGGATAGTATGCCTCATGGGATGGGCTTTAGGAGATAGGTTGAGGTTAGCCTGAAAGTTCGAATGTACCAAGGAACAGTTTTAGTTTCCAAACTTTCAAGAGAATTTAAAACAAATATGTATTGGCTTATAAGAGCTAGATCACAATTATAAACCTGAAAAGTTATGGATGTCGTTGGCCTCCGAAACTGGCGCAAACTATTTTTATTTTATAATTTCCGTGTATGAAAAGTATAACGACGAAATTTCTTCACCTTTCCTATTTACCGGATTACTATCATCATGTTTATTGATATTTTCTTTTGAAACATAAAAAAATACACTCTTAAGATCGCCAATGTTGTCCTGTTTAGGTTCTGGCCAGAGGCGAAATGAAGCTCTAATTATCCATGGCTGGTTGGTAACAAACCATATTTATCCATATTCAAAACAATTTTAAAATTGCAAAATTTCGAAATTCAAAAATTCCGTGATTCCCAAATAGGAAAATAAGTAATTTTAATTTAACAAAGGAGTCCGCCTCAGGGACGTAGCCAGGGGAGGGGTCCAGGGGGTCCGGACCCCTCCCGAAATGTTTTGAATGGGCTTTGAAATTTCAGTGACGACATGAAACATGGACACTGTAATAAGTTACCATCGGGACTTTTTCTATGGAGATTCCTTCCCATAATTTAATCTTTGCTTTAGTGAAAATACAAGGTGGCAAGAGCATTCAGTTCTAAGTCGGTTCTCTTCGTTTCTCTCTCGTTTGACTAAATTGATTTGCTCGGTATTGCAAATTTGATGCATTTTGATCTAACGAATAAAAAAATACCGGCGTACAGAGGGCTGAGCCCGCAATACGAGGGTTTTTTAGAATTTTGATGCATAGTGAATATTTTTTGTACATATATTTTATGAGCAATAGATAAGAATTGTGCACAACATTAATGAAATGCTTCCTGTAAATCTATTTTTGGATTGGTCTAAATAAACGCGTTCCAGAATGAAAGGCTAGCGCCTTTCATTCTGTTCCACCTTTAATTAGACCAATCCAAAAATAGATTTACTATTTACCCAGTCTGTATAAAAGTACTCCAAGGCAAATCTACAGGATTTTTTCGATTTCAGATTTCTGATGGCCTTTGAGCAAAAACAAACTCGGGCAAACGTAAGGAAGGCTTGGCATTATATATGAACTGAATTATTAGCTGTAAATCTACTGTTACTGTTTTTTAAATCAAGAAAAAACAACTTATATGAAATGATTCCATTGTGTCCCCTGACATTAGAGCCCACGCAAGCTTTCCTATGAGTATTGAACAAGTATACTTTTGCAGCTTTTCCGGGACACCCTGTTAACTTGGTCCTACTAACTTCAAAAATATTTGTGGCAAACACTATTACCGTTCTATGCATTTCCACCAAATTTCATGTACATTGTTTCATCAAGTTAAAAGATATATATTGAAGAAATCCTTAAGAGGCTTCCCTTGTATTGTGAAAGGCCCTTACAAAATACTTACTTGGCTATATTTCCGGTTTGGATACAGTTATTCGAATGAAAATTCGTAGACATATTTCCTGTGTAATTTTCTAAAAACCCTTAGCAGAATTTTCATATTTGGAAACCTAAGAGGGGCTACACACGAACAAATTTGAATTTTACAAATTTACTGTTAATTTACTTTTCCTTAGCAAAAGTCAACAGTCTTAACCCTAGTCCTACCAACAGGGGTACAGGTGTACCTTTTTCACTTTAAATTTAAATATTTCCGACTTGTCGAAACCAAATATGTTGAATCACTCTGACATCTTAAAGTAAAGGGTTTTTAGTTATTTTAACTACTTTTTCGATTTTTGGTTCGATATACTTAAGAGAAAAAAGAAAAAAATTGTGATATGACATATTTACCGGCACGGGTACACCTGTACCCACTTAACTTTTTCAATGAATTGAGTGAAATACAATACAGGATTTCCGGAGGTACTCGTTTGTATCTCTGGACGTCTCTCCAGATCTCTAACTCCACTCCTGAAATTTCGTGGAGGGGGAGTATTGTCCATAAGACGATGGCTTGCGTGATCCTCTCGTTAGCAACCGACCAGATATTGTAAAGGCAGAAGGAGATTGTGATCACGCACTGGTAACATGCTAGTTCTTGATGAAGATGATCCTGGGACGACATAAGGTGACAGCGTTCTGACATGCCCGGATATTATTCCAGTTTGTGTCACAAACGGTTTGAGACCACACCGGTGCTGCATAGCTGGGAATTACTCTACCTATCGCCTTGAAGGTGACGAATATAGTTTCCTTGTCCTTGCCCCAGGAGCTCCCGGCCAGTGCCCTTAGGACGTTGTTTCTACTGTACATTTTGTCGACTACTTCTTTGCCGTGGTCCTCCTGGTGACCATTCCCGATGGCAGCCCCGCAGCCACACGGGAGTTACAAGCCTCTTCGGGGCGGGCCACACACGTTTCAAGAAACGGCCAAGATTTGCCAAAAAACCCCTCCCTGGCAAGAGCCATGAAGGTTCGATGCAGCAGGTTTGTGTATAAATAACGATCATTCCGCTTGTTTGTGCTGCTGGTCTTTGAGGAGTGGCGAACCATTGCATTCCATAGGATGCAGTAAATACTGAAGACACAGAGGGAATATCCTTCTTCTTCTTTTAGCCGTGCAGAAAGGTGTGAACCGCTGTGCATCTATGTGGATTCGAGTTATGGTTCGTCGATGCTTTCGTTCGTGATGTCAAGGGACAAAAACATAGCTGCTGCGATAGGGTTTTTGCCACAGTGAGATAGGGGTTAAGTTAGTGGGCGCAGCTGGGCATTGAAACAAGTGACCCACATCGTGTGGAGCGCCAGCGCAGTTTGGACAGAAGTTTTGAATGTCCGGGTTAATGCGAGAAAGGTACGAATTGAGGCGCGAACAAAAGCCCGACCGTAGTTGAGCTAATGTCACTCTGGTGGCTCTCGGGAGCCTAATCTCCTCAGGCGAAATGGTTGGAGGGCGCACTGAGAGGACTCTATTCGCAAAAGACCGACTCACTTCTGTAGTGTGAATCTCAGCGATGGCAGCTCGATATGCATCATCGTCGTAAGGATCCCACTTGTATCCCTGGACCTCTCCCTCTAGGTCTCGTAAACCACGCCTGACATGTCGTAGTGGAGGAATTCGGTCCAGGGGGAATTTCCTCGTCTTCTTCGCAATCACTTTTAGAAATATCGCTTGTTTCTAAGGTTCTTCTAAGGTTCTCCGTCATAGTCGCTAATCGTCTGACAACATTATGTAATTGATTTTGTGTCAATCTGTACAAAAATAAATCAATAAAAATGTAAAAATGGCGGCAATAAGCAAAATTACGACATGTGTACTTTTCAATGTGGATTTCCCCTTTCCCGTTCCATGGTAATGAATTAATGCTGAAGTTCAGCGGCGATCTACATTGAAATATATTAAATAAAAATATTAAAAAAATAAACCGATTCATACAATCGATTGTATCGTCGTCGGGTTGGCTCGTATTGCATCATTGGTTCTAATGCAGATGTTGATGCACTCACATTCAGCGTTTTAATACTTTGCACTTCCACTTTTTTCCACTACTAGACATATTTTCACCTCAAAATTATTACATATCACCAGACACTTTGCCTAAAAAGTCGCAAAACATGCGTACATTCATTCAATATATCGAACCTAGCGGTAAATCGAAGTTGGGTACAGGTGTACCCATGTCGGTAGAAATAAGAATAAACTTTTGTCGGTAGGACTAGGGTTAATATTTAACGTATATAAGGCCATACTGACCAATCTTTGTGCAAAGTTTCATATCGATCCCTATAACGGTTTAGAAAAACGGAGCTCGAAAGGAAGTTTAACTTTAAACGCCAATAACTTTTTTACCGTTACTTGAAACTGGAAAATTGTAACTGATATGAAATGTACTCGTCTAGATCTTTGATTTAAATACCCATACGTTAATCTCCGATAAAAACTAAAAAAGTCGACTTTTTTCAAACGTTCGGGACACCCTGTTATCTTCTTCCTACCAACTTCTAATGTATTTGTGCCAAAGACTGTAACCATTCTACACATTCATACCGAATTTCATGACAATCGGTTCAGCCGTTCGCGAGTTATTTAGTGAACAGACGGACGGACGGACGGACGGACGGACAAAATCGATTTTATAAGGGTTTTTTGAAAAAATTCTAAAAAACCCTAAAAATGCATTCATTAAATTCATGTTTAACCGTTTCCATAAAATTTGGACTAGTATTCGGCCTACGACGAGGGTAACTACATTCATATGCATAGATTTTATGTCATTTTCAATTAATGGCCGTTACTTAAAAACTAATGATTCACTTTAGTTCGTTTGATATGTTCATTGAAAGATTCCATCGGTTGTTTCATTGTGTGTGGTTTATTTCATCAAAATCGCTAATCCATGAACGCCTCGGGAAAAAATTCCTATGAATTGCCGGAGCGTGGGTTCGAGTTCCACTGCCACCATGGATGTTTGTGTTTTCTTTATCAAAATGCTCCTAGATACGACAGCCGGTTCTTCGATGTAAAGCGCTCTAGAGCTACCCGTTGTCATGTGGATATGAGCTGCCAAAACAATTGAGGCTATTTCCGCAAACGCCTTCGTTGATGAAAGAACAGCATCTCACGTAAGAAATTTTAAAATTTTTATAAATTTTTGAATCAAATCTTCCGCTTTTCAATCTGTTTAAAGGTTCTCGTGATACGTGAGATCATTATGGTAGGTGCGTTTTTTTCTCTAACGGGTACAGGACAGAATAGCTCAAATTCCTTACAAATTTAACAGTTTTGTTTTATATACGATAGAAAAACTCGTAACCAACTTCATGTTCGAATTTGTATGTGAAGTTGTTCTGCCCCGTACTGGATAGGCAGAAAAACCGTGTCAAAGTCATGATTTTCGTGACTCTAAATTGTCACGAACTATGCTTTTTTAGAGTTTAAAATAAATGAACGTTCCGAATTTTTCGCAGTGTATTAGGCAACCGTGTTTCAAATTGCGCATTTTATTATTATTAATAATGCTATAAAAGCAACGATTTGGGTGTCTAAATATGGCTTGTACTGCCATCCGTCTCATAAGGAGAACTGTTGTGGTTCTGTTATTGCCCGTTATATGGCAAATGGTAAGGTAAGTGTCGCTAGTGTCGATTTCTTCTATCGAGAGCTGATAGCGTAACGTTCCCTAAATATTAAGTCAGTGTAATTCGTGAATACATTATTGGTCAAATAAAATAGGTCGAAATCTAGATGATCAATGGAGGCGTGGTTCTTTTGAAAATTGCGAAAGGTTTCATAAAGTCTCAAAAATTCGAAACTACTTTTTTCTCTTAATAAATGAAGTGACTTTTCCTGTACGATCGGACAATACTAAATCCTCTAGAATCAATACCAAAACTCTAATTAAAAAAAAATCTTTACCTGGTATTGAGCGTTGGACCCCTCCCGAAACCAAATTCTGGCTACGTCCCTGGTCCGCCTTAGAAAAGGTAATAGCTGTGCCATGCATATACATTATGTAACTACAGTTTCACATTTTGAGTGGATATATGCGGCAAGCCCAGGGTTACACTCCTTAGAATTTTCATGAAGAAAGCCCGAAGTGCACTCCATCTACTCGTTTGAGGGCGCAAAAGTCATAAACTAAATATAAAGGTTCTGCCTATTTTTTAATTTTTTACCTATATAAACTAAAATGTAAAGCAAAATTGCAAATACAAATTTTCCCAGCGTCTGAATGAAGGTTACATCCGTTTACAGAAGCGACTCAATGCCAACATTTTTTTCTCTTATAATGGTATATTGGCTAAAATGTATTATATGACGGCTTTTTAGCCTGTACGTCTAAATAAATGTAAAAAAAATGGGCTACTCATGAAAAAGCAGTTACTGGCTCCGTTAAGCTAGTCAGGTGGAGCTATTAGGTTCGGCTTCAACAAACCAAAACTTCGCGTGTATGAAAGCGACATCAAAAAGGCCCTCGAGCCTATATTTTTAATCACACAATTAAGGAATGTAGGGGCGGTCGCGGCTGACATTCTGGCTCTCACAGAGTTAAGGTTGACAGATCGAGCAGCGGCTGATGACGGCTTATGGCTCTGTTCGGAATTTGCCGCTCTGGATACCACCTCTCAGCAGTCTCCGATGCTAGACGCCCTCGGATCTGATACGGACTTCACGAAGACATTGGTTTTGTTCAGGAACCTCGTTAAGGGTCTGAGGTGTCCTATGTTTTCTATGTTGCCGGACCTGATAGACCAAGATTCTATATTCTTGTTAGTAAGACCTTCATTGCTAGACTACCGAACTTGATATGATAGTATAGTGATAGTAACTGTGTTTAAATCTACGAGGTAGGGTGTATTGAATCGTATCAGCATACATGCCTCATGATTGCGATTACTTACCTCCTTACCTGCGTCTAGGATGCGACTCTAATGCGCACTATATCATTTGGGGAAGCTCTGACAACAATGGCCGGGGTGAGTTGCTCCTCGCATATATTATGGGAACCAATCTTTTCGTGTGTAATGTAGGCTGTGTGCCGACTTTCATAACAAAAAACCAGCAAGAAGTCTTGGACATCACTCTAGCATAAGAGAATGTCATGTTTTGGATCAAAGACTGGAGTATGTCGTCAAACCACTCCTTCTCTGATCACCATTATTTATAGTTCAGACTTGCGAAACGTCCTGATGCAATTCCGCACATTCTGAATCGCAGAAGAACCGATTGATCTAGATTTCGTAATGCCCTTTCCAAAGGGCTACCAACATTACCGAATCTGCTACACAGCGAGCAACAGTTGGATGATATGGTAAATATTTTGCTTCGTCTATTGGGGCAGCGATATTTAAGTCGTGCCCTGCCATCTCATATTCTGCTAAGAGGAAACCGGCATGATGGGGTCCCAAGATTTCCGAATTGAGATCAAGCTCCAATAAGGCTAAAGCTTATAGGATAGAGTCGGATTGGATCTCCTACAAAAAGCATATTAGCTCCTTCAAAAAAGAGGTAAGCAATGCGTGGCAAAGCTTCTGCGAAAGTATCGAAAGGTCATCTGAGACTTTAAAATTGAGGAAAATGATGCCATTTAATCAATCTATGCCCAGTTTCCTTCAAAAGGAAGACGAATCGTGGACGTTTTCGATCACTGAGACGATTGAGTGTCTGCTTGTCGCACATTTCTCGAGAAGTTGGGTAGCTGCACCACCTGAATTTCCATTAACCTTCCGTTAGTCGCAATAAAAAATGTAACACGAATAGACGCAATGCATCTATTAGATGCCAACTTTGTCATCCTGCTGTAAGGTAATGAATATCTTCATAAGGTTTTTTTCTTCAGTATCTGAATATTTTAAGCCTTGTCATACCAATAGTCAATATCAAAAGAAAAAAAATCGGGTCTGTTAATAATATTTCTTTGATTGAAAAAAAGTTTTAAAAAATCAGGTTTTTTGAAATTGTCTTACATAATTGCAGTTTGACAGGTTTCTAAGCATAATTAAATTTTAAAATGGACTTCAATGGTAAAGTGAAGGTGTAATAGTGTAACACGAAAAGTATTTCACTTGTAGTAAATATTTTTTTATCCTATAGTGCTGCGCCTATATCGAACCACGTTCAAATCACTTACACGGGTGCTCGCAATGCATCTAATAGATGCTCGAGCCTGCTACATAAAGCCAAAGGACCTCACAATTATCACTTTCAGATTGAAATGCTTCCCTACTCGGTATACGAAGCTACTATGACTTAGAAAGTGGAATTCGCAATAGAAAAGAAGTTATGGTAAAAAAACAATGCGAGGCATCTGTCAGATGCATTGCGTCTAACGGAAGGTTAAGCTACACAGTCCCGATGATATTGAATCGATTTTATCTCGGGAGAAGATATTATAGGCGATATCTAGCTTTAAACAGTTTAAATCTGCGGGACCTGATGGTATTATTTAGGCCTGTTCCTAACACCGGTACATCGGTTTAAAACCGGTGTTTACTTAGTACCGGTACCAATATTTCGAAGTACCGATATCCCGGTTTTTTCAACTATGGGCCGGTCACGGTTTTTTTTTCTCCAACACCGGTGCACCGGTTTTTTCAACCATGGGCCGGTCCCGGTGCACCGGTTCTTTTATCCGGTTCTTTCAACCATGAGCCGGTCCCGGTGCACCGGTTCTTTTATACGGTTTTTTTTAACCATGAGCCGGTCCCGGTGCACCGGTTCTTTCATCCGGTTGTTTCAACCATGAGCCGGTCCCGGTGCGCCGGCTCTTTCATCCGGTTTTTCCAACCATGAGCCGGTCCCGGTGCACCGGTTCTTTTATCCGGTTTTTTTTTTAACCATTGGCCGGTCCCGTTGCACCGTTTTTTTAGATTTTGTAGCACATAACCTGTTCAGCATCAGGTTTTTTAGCACTGATGTTTTCAAGTTGTCTTGTTGTTGCCACCAACGATTTATTCGAGTTTTTGTTGTAGCGTAGCACTTTTTAGTACGGTGTTTTTATTGTATAGCCATGGTTCAATATTTATGTACATATATGATTTTTTTAGCTTCTATTAAATTTATATAAGGTAATTGTCGCGATGAGAAAAAAATTATAAAGAATTTCTGTTGAGAAAATTATAAAGATGTAAATTACACATTCTAACAGACTTAATAGAGAGTTTTGGCATCTCTTTGAAAATATAACGTTCGGGATTATATAGTCAAATAAGAATACGGGAAAAATCCTACATCACTGGATTTTGGCAGGATTGCTGGGGATGACCCTCCGAATATGGGAAAAAAGTCCCCACCGATTGGAGGTCCACCACCTTAAAAAGGAGGGGGAGGTATTTTTTCCGTTTTTTTTTGCAATTATTTCAAAAACGGCAATAGATACAGAAAAATGGTCTGAGGACGAAACTACATAAAATTTCCTTTGAAATGATATATGTATATGTAACACATTAGTATTTTATTGAAAGTTTAGTTGCTCCGATTGCTCCATTGGAATTTGGCAAAACGGCATGTCCATAACTCCCCCCAAAATTGGAGCAGAGACCTAATTTTCGGTTTAATATCAGTGGATGGCATCATCTATCTCTACTCACCAAAAATCACTTCAATCAGATAAAAACTAAGGGTACTACCTCCCATACAAAGTGAAGTGACCCAAGACAACTTTACTCTACAGTTTATAAAATGAGTTGTGAAACATTGTAAGAGGATACCCTTAGTTTTTATCCTATTGAGCTGATTTTTGGTGGGTGCTCCCCATTGGCAATAAATCATTATTTTTATTTTTTTAGTCTAACGGCAAATTTGTCTGTATCTTTTGCCGTTTTTGAAATAATTGCAAAAAACGGAAAAAATGCCCCCCTTAAGGTCGCGGACTTCCAATCGGTAGGGACTTTTTTCCCATTATCGGGGGGCCATCCCCAACCATTTTTCCAAAATCCAGTGATGTGGGTTTTTGCCGAACAAATATCGTATTCTTCTTTGACTATATAACCCCGAACGTTATATTTTGAAAGAGATGCTACATAGAACTCTCTATTAAGTCTTTTAGAATGTGTAATTTACATATCTTTAAAATTTTCTCAACATTAGAAATTCTTTATAATTTTTTTCTCATTGCGACAAACTAAAAAGTGCTACGCTACCGGGACCGGCTCATGGTTGAAAAAAACCGGATGAAAGAACCGGTGCACCAGGACCGGCTCATGGTTAAAAAAACCGGATGAAAGAACCGCTGCACCGGGACCAGCTCATGGTTAAAAAAAAAAACCGGATGAAAGAAACGGTGCACCGGGACCGGCTCATGGTTGAAAAAACCGGATGAAAGAACCGGTACTGAAAAAAAACCGGCTCATGGTTGAAAAAAACCGGGTGTTTAAAAAAACCGGCGGGTGCCGGTGCCCCGGGTGTAGTACCGGATACTGAAGAAAACCGGTATCCGATACTGAAATCTGAGTACCGAACAGGCCTAGTATTATTCCTGCAGACTTGCAGCAATGCTCTATATTACCTATATTCACGGATAGAGAACATACTAACGGCATGTCTCCATTTAGTTTATATTTCTCGCGTATGGAGAGAGGCGTGGGTTACGTTTATTCCAAAAACGGACAGAATCTCGCACGCACGACCTAATGACCTTAGGCCCATTAGTCTCTCTTCAAATTTGCTCAAACTACTTTAACGACTTGTTGACGAATTACTATTCCGTCACATCTCCTTTCAACGGCGCATTATGCCTACTCTATACTCTACTCTCCAGTCAGATACATCTATCGATCAGAAGGAATACAAGATGGCTGTGATCCTAGACATTGAAGGCGCCCTATCTTTTTTAACCAACTGGGCTAACCTCAGTGGCGTTAGATCCAGGTAAAACGGAACTCTTCATTACAAGACATACTCTTCCTTCCATTGACCCTCCCACATTACGAGATAGTCCATTGCTTTTCGCTGAAAAGCAAAATTCCTTGGCCTCTTGTTGGATCGGAAGCTTTGCTGAAAGCCTTACATTCAGGAACGAGTGAATAAAGCAACTATATCACTCTACACGTGTAGGAAAGCCATAGGGAAAACCTGGGGCTTGCAACCATAAATTTTACATTGGATTTATACTGCTGGTGTTCGTCCTATCCTACTATATGGGGAACGGTACTCAGCAAGACAACCTATTATAACTTATGCTTGCGAAGGTACAAAGAATGACTTCTCATGTCATAACTGGATTTTTCGGACCACCTCCTCGGCCGGACTAGATTGATGCTTACCCTGCTTCCACTGGATCTATTCGGTCAAAACCTGGCTGCTAACTCCGCTTTCGGTTCGCGTGAAACTAATCAGTGGCGAACGCTTGATTGCGGGCCTTCACGTATACTAAAGAATTCCAACCTCCCTTTGGAGACTGATTACACTACTCCTAAATACGCTTTTGATAAATACCATTATGGCTTGAGGGATTACTGGTATTTGGTATAACATCATCCATCATGCCCCGGGACATTGAGTCATGGACTATCTTCACAGATGCCTCGAAGTTAGATGGAGGAGTGGGCATTGGTACATGGATGTACTTGATATTGACGGGGTACTTCGTCTCCCTAACTATTCTAGCATTTTCCAAGCGGAGATTTTGGCAATTATGGTAACCTTGACGCAACTATTTTCACTGAAAGCCAGGCTGCAATTCGATCCCTCGCATCTTTCTTGGCAACATCAAAAGCTGTCGAAATCTGCCGCACAGCTCCTAGAGGGATGAGTCGTTTTTTAAATATTTCCCTCTGCTGGATACCTAGTCATAGTGGATTCGCAGGGAACTCTAATGCGGATCGCCTCGCCCGTAATACGATAAATATAAATTTAGAGGACCATAATGCATCCTAAAAACGCAGATTTGCTCCTGTGGCAGAAGAATTGGCTGGCACAGGGCTGGTACCAGATGGACTAACGGCAGCACTTGCACGACAACTACTTCCTGACATTAGTCAGGAAACACATTGGTAGGGTGCTCGGCACTTCCTATTGGAGAGTACGCGAGGAGGCTCCCCATCCCCCATAACGACTACTGCAGAAGTTGTGATGACAAAAAAAGAGAAGAGAAGAAAGTGTACATCACTTTCTCTGTCAAAGACTGGCCCTGGCCGAGAAACGGAGACGTATACTCGGTTCAAGGTTTTTCTATGCTTTGGACGATCTTCGAAATGTGAGCCCAATATCGCTCAATAAATACATTGCTAGCACGGGCTGGTTTTAATCATGGCATGGCAGGTACTTTTTTCACATGGTGGTATCACAATGGACTAATCATTCGGTCTAAGTGCACTAGACGTCAACCTAGTGGTCCCTGTGCCTAA
Organism: Microchrysa polita; assembly: GCA_949715475.1. Lineage (NCBI taxonomy): Eukaryota > Metazoa > Arthropoda > Insecta > Diptera > Stratiomyidae > Microchrysa > Microchrysa polita. The sequence goes on along the minus strand of OX454417.1, from coordinate 15,008,626 downwards.
CCTAAGCGCTGCTGAAACCAATCAATAACAATTTTTTCTCTTATTTTCGTTAATATCTTTATAACAGTAAAGATCAGTGAATCGCTGATATAGTTGTTTGACCATTCATAGCATCCTTTTGGGGCCACACATCGATTCGAACTTTTGGCATTTTATTTATAACCTGACGACCTAAAAATTTGTTGCATCTGTTTCTCCGATATAGGCTACCGTTAAAAACACAATTTCCAGATGTAACTTTTTTTTTAAGTTTGACCGCACGTAGCTGCCATTTGGTGGCAAGTACAGATTACAAAGATATTCATAAAAATAACATAAGCTACCGTTATTGTATGGTTTCAATTTTCATAGCGCCGTTAGGACTGCACGAATTGATCTGAATTTCTTGGTGGGCTTTGTGCAAGCTACGAATTCGTCATATACTTTTTAGTGAAATTACCGTTATAGAGATATTCCCCAAAGACTGTTTATGTTAGTGTTTGGTCTCTCATAGCTTGCTTAGGTGCCCACCCATTGATGGGGATGCTTGGCAATTGATTCGCAACCACAGAAGATACAAATACATATATCAAGTTTGCCTTGCAAGATACTCCCTTGTTATATTCACAAAAAAAAAACGAAAAAGTCCATAAATGCATCCACAAAATTTTAAGAGTGCACCTATTGATGAGAAATTTGAGCATTTCCATCAGAACCGTATACGCTAAAAATTACCGTTATACAAATGTTTATGAAACTTTGCTAAAAGTACCGCTTGACCTCCTGAAACCGTTAGGAGTGCGCGGGTCAATATCGCCTTTTGACAGTTTATTCAGAAAGCACAAGAGCTCAGCAACCTTCGTTTTTCAGTAAATGTACCTACCTACACCATGCCAAAGGAGCATCAGCCATAACGTGCAAGTTATTCGCCGAGAAAAAGACCACCCTTGCTTTTATGCAAGGACCATGGGTGGCTACAGGCCGCCGTATTTGTGGTCCCACCGATATACGACATGTAAGTTGTTTGACTCAGGTCGTGAGTATTCTGAAACAGATTCCTGGCATACACATCTGTTCAAGATCAGATCCTATTTTACCGCGGAGTGTTTTTTCGGCCGGAAATTTAAGCTTCTCGTGCTAGAGCGCTAAGAATGGTAAAATGGCAGCCCCTTTTCCGAAATAATTATTATTAAATTCGATACACAAATGGTTCTAAAACTGAACAGAGTAGGAGTTGGAGTTGCTGGAGCTGTTGAACCCAGTACCAGGATCTCAATCGACATGGGTACTTGGTTCAGCGTTTTCCAGGCCGAGGTCCAGGCGAGGTCTGTGCCAGGCAGATTCTGAATAGCGGACTCGATAGTTGAAAAATTGCTATCTGACATCCAAGCGGCCATTATGGTTCTCTCCTCGCATAGCCTTACTTCCAAGCTATAGTAAAAGACTGTTGGGCACTTCTCCCGAATGTGTCATAAACCAACCATGCCTTGGTTTGTTGGGTGCCGCGTCACCGAGGTATTGAGGGAAAATCAGCAGCAGATGAACTGGCCAGACAGGGCACTTCATTCATCTTTATTAAACCAGAACCTTTAGTCTGAATCTGAACTGACCCTTTTCCAGATCAATAGTTAAGGATTGGTCGAAAAATCAGCGGCTACAATTGAACCAATTTGGGTTGGCCACCATTTGATGAATTATTACTTACAAGATGGGTTTTCAAACGAAACCATTTCTGGACATTGTTTGGAGGGCATAGAAACCACAAGCCACATATTGTGTATGTGCCCGGTGAGTGAACGGGCAGGCACCTTTACTGAGGAAGTCAGAAAAGTCCTGGTAACGGATTTATTAGCTTTAGGACGGAAAGTTGAAGGCCTTTTTCAATACTGCGAATAAATTGAATTAGGCTATGGCACAAAAGATCTATCTTGGTCAAAATGTGTACACCTTTTCAGGCGCATAGCCGAACTATAAAACAAAACCTGTCTTAGGAGCTTAAGTACACATAAGATAAGGAAAAAGTTGGCCACCACCTCATATGAAACTCTAATCCATCTTTCCTCCACCATACAATAATCTTATTATATTTCACTGTACTTAAAGATAAATTGTCAATTGAATTTTATTTAGTACTATCAACAAAAATCAAAATCAATTTCAGCAAAGAAATGCCGATTCCTTCAATCAAAAAGATAAAGGTAAAATCGTTATTCCTCATCCAAAAATTATGAATTGGTTTATTGAATTTTCGAATTACCATAAATAAAATCACGAAATGTCCTTTTCCGAATCCCACCTCTGGCAGATTGTCAAAAATCAGGTCAATAATGTCGTGAATCTGTCTCGCGTAACCAAAAACCCCAACGCACTCAACGTGTCAGGTAGGATAACCATATAACACTACCCTCTCTGTCTGTCAATACAGAATTTGTTTTTTCCCTGTCGACGCCCCGGGCAAAGTCATTAGATCAAAGGAAGTAAGAGCTTAAATAACTCTTAGCCGTCTTGAGTTTTGCAAATCAGCAGACATATACACAAAACGGAAATCTTCAAGAAGATAGCGCGACATAACACGCCAGTGTACGTAAGGATACATCACGAAACGTGTCGCTTATCTTCCCAGCAATAAGGCACGCTCCGCCACAGTCGGTGCGAGTGCGAGACAGTGAGCTAAGTTAGTCATCCTTTCGCCCCGTACCGTCGTCGGAGCGCCGGAAATATCTTTGGGGCTTTTCACTTGTCGGCACGACCGGGATGCGTCAGGAAGTCAGGAGTGTCTACATATAACAATGACTATAGGGTGAGATTTCACCATCGGGATATCCTATCTACGTATGAAGCCAGGACCTGTCTAAGTGCTCGTATAGACATAAATGCTATTTGGTAGGCTTATTTCTGACTTTTGTGTATACTCGTAGTATAGCTTTGCCGTCCCCGAGAAGCACCGAAGATGAAGAAGGAAATACATCAAGTGCATGGTGTGAATTTTTAATGTTGTGCCTTGCCGCTTTGCCGAAGAAGAGGATATCCTTAGTCCTTAGAGCAGCCACCATAGCATGCTCTCAAGTATGCGAAGATTATTCTTCAGCATGCTCTCGTCCTGGTACGGTACTGGTCCTGTGGAGAGGTATGTGTGTAAAGTAACTGTCAAGTGTTTGTTTGTGCATCGTATGGACTGTAATTGTTGACTTTTCCGCAAAAGCGACGAGAGATAATGTCACTTTATGGCATTTTCTTATTTCACGTGTTTTTAGACGAACTCAATACCGTTTTTATCCCAGAGGGTATACTGTCTGTACACCTAGAGGGTAGGCTGTTTTTTAGTGTATACAAGAAGGAGGATTAGTGGCGGGTATCAAGCACGGCTATGTGAGTTCATGAAAGTAAAATTTGCATGCAGGAGTTTCAATTTTTCCTTTGCCTGTTCTACGGGCGTAAATTTCGTTCACAAAGTCCTTGTAATGTTTAAAGGGATATAGTAGCGGTGAGATTTTCTCGTCTCTCGCCACTCAATTTAAGGGATGTTTTGATTTGGTCTTAAATGTGGAGGCGAAACATGTGAAATCATGCTTATTAAATGTTACGGGAATGTAATGATAATAAATATTTTACGTACATATTCAGACAGTTGAAACCATTCCAGCATAAAACCTAGGTCACGGATGTGTTAAGGATAAAACCTTTCCGTACATATGATCATCACGGCTTTTTTTGGAGGTGTTGAGATTGACAGTAAGCAGTCCAGCTATGTATCATATCTTAACAAAGCCCTTTCTAAAAGTAACTCCAATCTAGTTGGGTTGCTCAAATACCTGGACCATTTGTTTACAGTGGGTGCCAAGGAGACCCTCCAACTTCTCCTGAACACGCACTTCCCTGTATCGATCTCAGCAAACACCAGAGCCTGCTGGACAATTTCTGAGTCTCTCTGATAAGCAGAAAGTTAAGTGGACTACCTAATCATTTAATGCTTTTAAAGCCGCGGAGACTGATGGACTCTTCGCTACTCTCCTTCAAATTACCTGGATATCAGCATATCACATCTCACTACTGCTCTACTTAAAGCGAACTATAGTTCTGTTATATCCCATTTGCTTGGAGTTAAGTTAAAAAAACATTCATCAAACAAGGTGACAAGCCTGAGGACTTACCAAGTCCCACAGGCCCTTCAGTCTCTAATCAAAACGATGGAGCGTTTAGTTAACTACACACACATAGGGTTGAAGATAAGGGACAAACCTTTACATCACACTTACATTTCCTATGTAAAGGGCAAGTTAACAGTGACACAATGTTTCATAGCACATATGCTCGTGAACACTATTGAGAAATCCTTGGCGCCTTCTTAGACATCGAGGGTGCCTTCGACATCAGTGCCTTGGACCCCATAGGCAGAGCCGATACGAGGGGGACACCCTTGTCTGCCAATAGGTGGATCAATACCATGCTGGAATGCAGGGAGATTCACTTCTCGCTAGAGCTCACACTCCCAACAAAAATGCCACAAAAGGTTGCCCCATGCGGTGCACTCTCACCTATACTGCGGTCCCTGGTAGACGAATTACTCCCGCTATACTTGAAGCGCAGGCGCAGAATAGGCAACTTCCAGTCAGTCATTACTTATTTAATGTTTGAGGATCTTGGTCCTAATCGAAGTCAATGAGAAGTACACTGTAACAGAGTTTAATATTACTGCTATCCCACACGAAACAGTCCTAAAGCCATTCGCAAAAGAAAACTTAAATTTTCTTAAGGAGGGCTACTATTTCCATCTCCAAAGAGGTTAAATTAAACTGGAATAGCCACACAGAGAACGTTCTATGTCGCAAATTCTCTGGCAAGACTTAGGATCTTTCGGCCAAAATGACGGAGTGGCTATATTGTACGCTAGTATTGCCAGTAATTACTTAGCGTTCGCTAGTGGGCCAAAACACTGCAACGAAGTGCTTTAATGTACACCAACTTGCCTGTATGGGCATCACTGGTACTTTTAGCACTACCACCACTCTAGAATCTATCTGAGAAATTACGCCACTGCCATTTTTATACGGGAAACTACAGGCCTAAGTTCTATAAAATATCCGTTTATCGTCGTATCAGTGAAAGTGGACCTATGTGGAATGTGCAATAGGTTCCTGACCTACCAACATATTATACATATACATATAATATCAGGCAACTGCTACTAAGTTGCCTTAACCCCTTGTGGGACATAGCGCGTCTACTACACCTACTCGCCATCGCGTACGGTTTCTGACCATATAACGTATTTGGCCCCAGTTCTTTCTCAAAGACGCACATTCCTTATCCACAGATCTGCGCCATCTGATTTTAGGGCGACCCCTTTGTCGTCCACGTTGTGATAAGGGGTTCCATCGCATAGCCCGACCAGCAATGCAATGCAATGTTATCACCCTTCCGCAACGTATGACCAATTCACTGCCACTTTCGTCTGCGAATCAATTCGTCGATAGGTATTTGACTCCTACGCCGAAGAAGATCTTCATTCAAAATTCTTTCGGGCCAAACAAATCTTAAGATTCGACGAAGACAAGTGTTAACAAAAGTTTACAGCTTCTTGGTAACTGCAGAGGAAACTTTCCAAGTGCTGCTCCCGTATAGGAGCACAGAAACTATCAGGGAGCGAGACAACCCCAGTTTGGTTTTAACACTGAGATAACTTTTTTGCACTCTCCGAGTCGATATGCCCGTAAATCGGGAAATCGCTCGGAGAGCAACAACATTCTTAACAATTTATGTATGCTTTGCCAGAGTTTGGACAACATACCGAAGGAACACTTGGCACGGTTAATGCAGCGAACAACGTCTTGATATGTGCCACCATCAATTGCAACAGTGCTACCTAAATAGACAAATTCGTCTACCTTTTCAACAAGTTGTCCATTGATACTTATGGGGAGAATGAGGTTCCCACTCAGGCTAAGAATTTTGGTCTTTCTGGTATTAATCTTGTTGGGCAGAGGTATTTCGGTGGGAGCGAAATAAAAAGACGTCCGTCTAGTTCAATGTTATAATAAAGAAGAACGAAAAGTTACAAAAGGCATAACAGTAAATATGAACTGGTATAAAAGGTGAAGTTGGGTTCAAATCATTATACAATTCAAAGTTCGTTATAATTTGACATTTAAATTTCAAAATTTTTTAGCCCGACAACATTTGCCTCTCTCTCGAGATCCAGAGCCATTTCACTCAGATCCATGATCTTATGCGAGAGTAGGCAAATGTCATCAGCATAGTCCAAATGTTGTAGGTGGGATTTAAGAGTCCACTCAATGCCACGATTACGATCTTCTGGCAAATCTACATGGAGCACCAATCACGAAAAGAAGCAGAATGGATGATGGGATGCAACCTTGCCTGACACCGCTTTGAACTTCGAAACCCTCAGACACCTTACGTTTATGGAGTACGCGACATTTTGCATTGACGTATGTTGCCCTAATTGTATCCACTATTTTCTCTGGAACACCCCTCTTGCGCAAGGCCGCCCATAGATACATTCTCGGTTCACACTGTCGAAAGCCTTCTCAAAAACAACAAAGAACATGTGCAACGGAGATCTATATTCGACGTATTGCTCAATTACAATCCGCAAAGGGTTGATGTGGTCAACGCAAGAAAACCCAGATCGAAACCCAGCCTGATCTTCATCAGTTTTGCTTTCAAAGTGGAGCTTGATTTTCTCCAAGATTATCCTAGCTATTATTTTGTCAACAACAAGAAGCACACAAATAGCCCTCCAAATATTGCATTCTGTAAGACTGCCCTTTTTTGAAAATTTTACAATTAAGCAATCCTTCCATTCAGTGGGAAAAGATTCTATATCCCACGCTCTACCAATAAGAGGGTTCAACCACTCCGCTGTTAAGCCCGGTGTTGCTTGGTAAAGATCGGCTGGAATGCCGTTGTGCCCAGCAGCCTTGCCACGTTTTAGTGCAATAATTGCGTTCTCAATTTATTGTTTCGTTGGGGGAGTTGATCGTATATACTCGTACCTGCGTTTTGACGGGAAGATAAATTATTATCAATATGAGGGGGATCTCGCCATCAGTCACTCGATTTAAAACTGCAGTGAAGTGCTCTTTCCATCGCCTCAACCTCTTCGGTATGGATAAGTAGCCTTCCATCACACCGGGTGTTGATAGGAGCTACGGCCACCTTTACACTCCTTGATGACATTGTAAACGGTATTTAAATCGTTATTCCATGCGTCTTCCTCTGCCGTAGCAAAAAGAGAGTTGGTATACACTCTTTTGTCACGGCGTACACTATGTTGGACTTCCCGAGCTTTCGAACGGTACAGGAGCTCAATGTTGTGACGTCTGTCTGTTGCTGACGCTAGACCCAGCCTAAGCTCTTTCCGTTCGACAATCCGCTGCCATGCTGAGTCCGACATCCAAGGCTTTGGCCGGGAGGCTGAATTTGGCCCAAGAACGGTCTCAGCGCTTTCCAAATGCAAAGAAGAGGTTATGCCAATTCTTATGCTCAAAGGCGGTGAAAGTTACAGAACTCTACAAACCTCTCACCGTTATCGTTCCTGTTACCCAGGCCGTGTGTCCCCATCACGTACATCAGTTCATCGTTGTCGGCACCAATCTTACCATTTACATCTCCCATCACCACTACAATGTCGCCCTTAGGTGTTTTACACTGGATGGTGTTGAGCTGTTAGTAAAAAGGGTCCTTAGCATCAGCGATTTCAGGTTCAGTTGGAGCGTAACATTGAATTATCGTAATGTTTCTCATTTTAGTACGGAACCAGGCTGTCATAATTCTATCAGAAACTGGTTCCCAACTAATCAGACTGCTATGAGCTGCTCTGGTTAATAGGAGCCCAACGTCTGATTCCCGAGAACTGCCAGAAGCTTTTCCGGAATACAATAACACCGTGCTACGAGTGGAGAAAAATATTCCCCACTATTCAACCATCTAATTTCGCTCAGCCCCAAGATATTGAGTTTGTATCGTCTAAACTCACTCTCTATTTGAAAAAATCGTGCGTTTTGTGGGCCCAATGAGCTTCGTCATTGTGCGATGGCCAAAAGTCGTAACAGGTAAGTCAGTCCTATTCCGAGGCCTAATAGACGTTTCGTTAGCATAAATAATTTTCAGATACGCAAGTTGCTGGCATACACATCCTAACCTTTTAGTCGCCTTATACGACAAGCCAGGAACACTGAGGTTTATTCTGCCCCCACACCACAGGGGTTTTACTCGGATAATGCGGAAAAGTATCGCCCCGAGGAGGACATAGGAATTGGCTTAAGCCGTTCAATCTATGAGCCCCTCTTGTATAGCTAAGGGTCATATCCCGAATCGGGCGAAACGGGCTAATAACAGCCAATTCATTGATCCTAAAAATATCATTTCGTTCAAGAAATGCTCCAAGACCGATCACGATGGAGGTGCTAAAGTCTTTGGAGGTTGGTATATGGCCAAGCGTTTTCCAAGCCGAGATTGATGCCATTCAAATATGTGCCAGGGAGATCCTGGGCCAATATCATATCGCAATTTACACTGACAGTCAGGTCTAAATCAAAATTGGTGCTTTGACCTCTATCACGACCTTTCCTGCTGTAACTCTACCTTGTTCTATGCCCCATCAGCTATACTCCGATATTAAGTATCTGCGCAGAAAAAAATAAGACTTTCATTCGGGGTTCAGGCTCCGTTACCATCTGAATAAAATTGGTTTATCAAGGGAAACAGGTGACAAATATTTGCTTGATGGAAGAAGAAACCCACATCTACATTCATCAGCTATGGTGATCGGCAGGTCCAGGAGATCACTCCTTGGACGTGACATACTAAGCTCTGCGATGATAAGAAGATCCCTTTTTGAAGCATCTCCTTGCTATTATCAAGCTAGTCCCATCGTCCCAAAACTATTTCTTTCTAAGATTGGCAAACTTTTGCCTTTCAAATTTAATCGGATTAGCCGAATTGACAATATTGATTTCGATCCGGAGGTGATCCAATAGAAAAAATGAGCGGCTCCCAGTGAGTTTGACTAATAAAACAAGCAGTCGTGATGTCATCTAATTTAGGATTCAGTAACCCGTTGCGGCAAGACCGGATTGCGAAGGCAGAAATTAAAGTCGTTGGGGAATTCGGCAATCGTTTTTGTATGAAATCATTGTGAAGGTCAAAGTGACCGGTATTCCTGATTAAAGGTCCTGCTGATCGTAGCAACTTTTTCAAGGGCATTCCTGTTTTTGTTCTTCAGCTTGAACGTGAGTCGTGTCATCTGATCAAGATGGACCTGCTGATGGCACTAGAGGTACAATTCAGTAATTTATATCCAGAGTGCTGGGCAGAGTGTGGGGTCCCATGACGAAGCTGCCGAAACAACTTACTGATCCTGACATTGTATCATCATCCTTCGACCGTTGCCCCACCAAACCAGACCCCCGCATAGCGCAGCAATGTTCCAGGAATCGATAGCTGCCCATTTAGTGTTGTCTTTCCGCGTCCCTTGGATATATCCTTTCATTGGGTACTGATCACTAACACCCAGCGAATGCGTAGTCTACTCAGTACTTATGTATATCTTTCTGCAAGCTGAATGCTGAAGTTGCGAGCCATTCGTCACCTCGTGAAATACTTTCTATCAATCAAACTCGTACACGCACGGTGGAGTGTTTTTTTTTAATGGCCGAAAACGGTTAGGAGGCTAGATGGTTGGTGAGTCTTTCTGGGGTAATCTTTGACAGTGACAAAGTGAAATGGGCTATTCTGTCCTTTGACCCATTTAAGGCTGCGGGGATCGATGGAGTATTTCCTGCTATCCTTCAAAACTGCCTGGATATCATCCTGCCATACCTTACAGCTCTGTTCAGAGCTAGCTATTATTTTTGTCACATCCCACTAGCTTGGAGGAAAGTCAATGTAACTTTCATCCTTAAGCAAGGCAACAAACCTGAGGACTTACCCAAGTCTTACAGGCCCATCAGTCTATCCTCCTTTCTCCTAAAAACTATGGAGCGATTAGTTGACCAACATATCAGGAATCTGATGATCAAAAACAACCCTCTACATCATATCAATTCGCCTATGTAAAGGGCAAGTCGACGGTGACGGCACTTCACAAGCTCGTCAGCACTATTGAAAAATCTATAGATGAAAAGGAGATCGCTTTGTGTGCTTTCCTAGACATCGAGGATGCCTTTGACAATACTGGTTACGATGCGATTACCAGAGCCCTCGTTAGGAGAGGGGTGCCACAGCCTACCATTAGGTGGATTGACGCCATGCTAAAAGGAAGGGAGATTTATTCCTCCCTCGGCGGTCACACTCTCAACATTAACGCTATCAAGGGATGCCCTCAAGGGGGTGCACTCTCACCCCTATTGTGGTCCTTGGTGGTAGATGAATTACTCTCACTACTTGAGGTGCAGGGTTTTTTCGCCATCGGCTACGCGGACGATATCACTATCGTGATCAGGGGCAAATTCGAGTCCGTTATCACGGATTTGATGACTACAGCCCTAACGACAGCTAACAGATGGTGCACAGCAACTGGGCTCAATACCAATCCACAAAAACAGTCCTAGTGCCATTCACGAGGAAAATTGCTCCTCCTCTTGACCCAATATACTTAAGAGGTGTGCTCATTACCTATTCCAAAGAGGTTAAATGTTTTGGCATTACACTCGATAACAGATTAAACTGGAATAGCCACTTGGAAAACGTTCTTAGCAAGGCTACGCGTGTCATGTGGACTTGCCGAAACTACTACGGTAAGACTTGGGGTCGTTCGCCCAAAATGACAGAGTGGTTATACAGTACTCTAGTACGACCTGTAATCACTTATGCCTCTCTAGTGTGGTGGCCTAAAACACTGCAACGCAACGCAATTAAGAGCTGTAATAAGCTCCAACGACTTGCCTGTCTTGGCATCACTGGTGCTTTTAGCACTACATCTACCCTAGCTATGGAGGCAATATGGGAAATGACGCCACTGCATATTTTCATACAGGAAACTGCAGCATTGAGTGCTTTCAAAATCAACCTATCAACTGATACTCGTATCAGTGATCGGGGACACATGCGTATCCTGCAACAAGTTCCTGGCCTATCAATCTGCCGGGTTTCAGATTACATGATCACGGAACTGCGCTTTGGCAGGAAATTCGCCCTTCACATCCCAGATCGGGCGGAATGGGCTAATGGCAACTCGTGTATGGATCCGAGAAGCATCACTTATGGTTTACCGATGGCTCTAAGACCGATGACGGTGTAGGTGCTGGGGTCTTTGGACCCAATACCAGGATCTCGGTTGCAATGGGCAAATGGCCTAGTGTTTTCCAAGCCCAAAATTCATGCCATCGAAATATGTGCCAGGGAGATCCTGGGTCGTGGTCTCCGTGGCGCACACATCGCCATTTGCATCGACAGCCAGGCAGCAATTAACGCGCTAACTTCGCACAAGTTTACCTCGAAGATGGTCAGCGAGTGCTTTGACCTCCTTCAGAGCCTCTCCAGCCGTAACTCTGTTCGATCTATTGGGTTACGGGTCACAGAGGCGTTGAAGGAAATGAATACGCGGACGAATTAGCAAGAGTGGGCTCATCCTCCAAACTCATAGGTCCTGAGCCCTTCTGTGGAATTAGCTGGAAAGCTGCTAGAGGCGTAATTGGTAACTGGTCCTCGGACCTGAGACGTAACTATACTAGACATCGCACCCTGGCTTAAGAGCCACTAAAGAGTTAGTGCGCCCTTTCAGTTTATCCGATATCAAATGTCTGCGCAGAACCGAGCTCAGACTTTTAATAGGCTTTCTTACGGGGCACTTTGGGCTCCGCTACCATCTTCATAAAATAGTTCTATCAAGGAAGACCCAATGTCGCCTTTGCCTGGAGGAAGACGAAACCTCCATTCATTTATTACTGGAATGCCCGGCGATCGCCAGGTCCAGGAGATAACTCCTTGGACGTGATTTACTTAGCACTAGGATGATTAGGTGACCTTCTAAATTAAAGGACTATAGTACAATATACCTTTTAGGTAGCAGTGCCCACCTCTATGGATAAGTCCAATTTGCTTATTATTATTATTATTATTAACGGTTGGGGTATTTCTGGTCAATCCTTCAAAAGCATTTCAGGACAGCCCGAAATATTAGAGCTTAGAGGACCCTAAAATTAGAAAACACTAGAAAGATCGCGGCATCACAGGGGCCTCCTAGTAAATAGAGATGCGATCCCTAGAGCGCACCGTCATCAGTAAGCCTTCGTTCCTTTGGCCTGTTCATTGTCTTACAGAAACAAGGCTTCTGGATATTCTAGAATATGTTGTAATTGCTTCCGGGGGATGAAATTTTCATACAAAACTAAATAAATTAAAGACGGCCATCCCCCAGAGTAGCATAGCAATCACAACGGAAAAGTGCTGAAGGAGAAAGAAAAACACTGTGGTGCACCCGGACTTCTGTGAGAGGATGACTTTTATAAGAAGGTGCAAAACAATAGAAAGACTAGAGACAAAGTATCTGCTCTGACAAAACACTAAGCAATCAGCCAGCTAGCAGATAAAGAACTCTAAAGAAACCGTCAAACAATATTATTGCCGGAGTACATCCCCGATAGACTAAGGTAAAGAACTATCTTACCAGGAACTAACCCTATTCTTTCAAATAGCCTACAGTAAAACAGTTGCTTTCGCAACGCCCTCATTAAAATCACTCAGTTTGGCTACTCAATCAGTCGATGTTATTCAAAAAACATTTTCAAACATACATCTATGCGTCTCAGCGTGTTTCCGTAAATCTCCGTTTTGTTTCCAATACCCTCTACATCCATACTCGTCGACATTTACTTCGATACTAAACTTCAGCACTCGTTCAGGTAAGCAATCCAACCTATTCATTTCGGTCGGTATTCCTTGTTCATGCTCTATTCCTCTTTCTAATCCAGGACAGCAACCATATCTCAGCTCATACACACGGCATCCCTGCACGAATACTACCGAAACTCCACGAATCACAAGTTCATCCCGAATTCATCACCCCGTGTGCGTGGGGTAAATGAACAAAATACCAGCACGATTTGTGGTTCTTTGATATCCTTCTTAAACGTTCTAACGGATGTCTCGACTCGACGTACTATACAGAGCATGTCGTCCGTCGTGGGTCCTTTTGTCGTACATTAACGGATTGCATTCTGATACATGTGGGTGGGATTCACCTTTACGCCCGTCGTCGTAGTCGTCATCGGGCTGTAGCCGGTGTCGGCTAAATTGTTAGTGGGTGGTGAAAATATCCCCGATACCACTATGCCACGAGGCGAACGGTGGAAGTTTGTTATCGGTTTCCGCACGTCAAGGATTGGATTCACCGAGTCTCGAGGTTCTGGATGAGTTCTCGAGTGCGATTGTAAACAGTCGCCGATAGTTGCTATCAGTCGCATTCGGTTCGTCGTCGGTATAGGTCCTTTTGGTCCTATTTGCACGATAATTTTCGGGTGAATATATTTTCGAAAGGAATGTGATTAGTGATGCTGCTCTGCACGTGTGTGTATATTAATATTAGCAGTACCGTTTAGAATTACCGCGAAAATTATAAGCTAATTGAACTTACTTTGTCCTAATAAAGTGATTGCTCCCTTCTAGTTGAAAAACGATAAAGACAAGAGTACTATACATGCATATCGGGTGAATCGACTGTGCATACCTGTCGGCAGGTGCAGTGCAATCCAAGAAATGCATTCCGCCTAGAGCTGCTCGAAATTGCATGATGCGGAATTAAAAAGAGATGATACTTCCTGTTTGGGTTGAAGCCTCCTCCGAGAAGCACATGTGCAAATATGGAATTATTACTATAACGGTTCTACGACTTGTGAATGGCTCAAAGTGCTTTTAATAAATTTTAAAATCTACACAGCTATCTTCGGGACCCGTGGCGTTCGGTTCGTCGAAAAAGTAACTTCACGTCGAGATTTCGAAGATAGCGCGAGCTACTACCCTCCCATAGATAATCAATTTTAATATTTGATTCGAAGGAAATACTCCGAAGAGCGGTCCCGTTATATTCGTATCACATTGCTCGTATAGTCCTCGCGTAGTTCCTCCTCGGGTCGGAGCTAATCCGCATATCGTCTATATCCCTCTTTGTATTTATATGGTACCGAACCGATGTTACTTTCGTACAGTGGTTAAGCATTAGTGTGGTCTATTGAGTGAACACATCCTTTGGGGGATGCAGAGAGAGTATCCAATTAGTGTAAAGTGCATCCGAAAATTTTAAGCTCCCTACGTAAGAGAGGTTTCGCTATTTTGTGTAGGTTACATTGTATACACAGAGGCTTCGCGCGCCGGAAGAGAAGCAAAGTGCGGAGGTTGTTGTGAACGTGGTCTCGGTTTGAAGTGAGGTTTGTGCTTATTGGTTTTATGCAAAATAGGTGCAAATGTTTCGTAAACGGCATTTGAAGACGATACTGCATTAGAAATTCATAAGGGCATCTATTCGGTCTGGCATGTTGTAGTGTGGATTGAGGTGAGCAAATTCTAGGTATTAATTTCAGTGTGCTAGACTTTATGGTTGTTGTTTGTATATTTAACGTTTGTATTGTTGCATTATTTATATTTTTGCACATGTAGGTCAAATGGTAATTATGTTTAGCAATGATCTGATAAAATTATAACCATACATGAGGTCAAACGCTAACAGATATAACAAAACAAAAACAAAATTTTTAAAATTTTGTTGCTTCGAAAAAGTGTTTTCTTCGTACCTTAATCATTTTGTCTTTTCGTATTTAAAAACTGTAAACTCTAATCTGTTATCAGAATAAATCGTGAATCCTTCTAAAAATTTGACTGTTATGATACCGAAAGTCTGTGGATGATACCGAAAGCAAAAATAACAAAATGGGCTTCTAGTGTACCTGCCCATGATTTGGTGAAAGCTCTCAAGCTTCATTAGTCATTGATTAAAATTATACATCTGGCTTCTGGAGACTTTTGGAGTGGAGCCCTGGAACAAGGAACACGATTCAAGAAGGCCGATGAAATTTGTATATGATGGCAAACTATTGTCGTGATTTAAAACAACTGTCCTCCCTCAGTCTGTTTTATTATTATTATTACTTAGGCCCGTATTTATGAACGTACCTTAAGGAACACTTTACGCAAGGCGACCTTAAGTCAAGGAATAAAATGTGATTTTCAGTTCTTGATTAACAAAAAAAAAAATATTGTTACAACCATATTTGTTCAAATTTGAAAAATTTGGAAAACAAATATTAGAGGTCATCCAAAAGAAAATAAATCAACTCAAAATGTTTAACTACATACATAATATACGCACAAATGTATCTCAATGAACCCTTAACTTAAGGCGCCTTTAACTCAATACATACATATGACCTTAATTCAAAAGGACCTTAGCTCAGGGATACCTTAAGTCAAAGAATGCCACGTTGAGTTGAATTTTTCATAATTTTTCACTAATTTGACAAATTTCTTGTCAAACTATTGTCAATTAATAAAAGTTGTATCTTACAAAATTTATTACGGAAAAACGGTTTAGCGAAGTGAAATGAAATTATCAGAACTAAAGGTAGGTAACAGGCTACCTTGAGTTCAAGTGAGAGTGACTGTGGAGATTTCAAGGATTGCTTGACCACAAAATTCACTTGACTTCAAGGAATGTTCAAAAATTTAAGTAAGTAAAGGAACTCGCTTAAGGTTACTTCAAGTTAAGTGGGCATTATGAGTACACGGACAAGTATGTATTTCCAATTGATTTATCTTTCGTTAAGAGAGCGCACCTATATACTTTTCACAAATAATTCATGTTTGCACTATAATACTTGTAAAAATTAATTATTTGGATAAAAAAAATTCCATTTCATTTCTTGACTTAAGGTCTCGTTAAGTATTTCCTTAGATAAGGTCGCCTTGAGTAAGGGTTTCCTTAAGGTACGTTTATAAATACGGGCCTTATTGTTAATATGTAATAAAATCAATATCTATAAAATGAGGGGGAGGATTTAGCGGCCCAGAGGCCACGAAAATTTTTTCTCAAACATTAAAAATGACAACTAAGAAATTAACCCTCCGATGAACGAAAAGGTCCCTGGGGACCTTTTCGATTTTTTATGGTTTACTACTTCTTCCTGGTGTGTCTTAGATTTTCGGCGCTACCATGTATTCCAAAAAAAAGCATAATAAAACTAATTATAACGCGTTTCAAGCAATATAACCACCGATTAGCATTTTATGTAGGTTCTACAACTTTTTGTACGGTTTTGAGCAAGATTGGGAATTAGAAATTGTCAAATATCATTCACCTAGACGATATTCAACGAAATTGAGCAAAACCAAGTAAAAAAGAGCGCACTTCTACTTTTAATAGTTGGCACGAGTTGCATAGAGTGTTTTTATTTTAGAAAAGGGAAGCAGCTGGTAAGTGTTTGAATACCATTGGAAGTTTACAGTGTGAGAGAGTAGTACGCTCTTTTTTGCTTGGCTTGTGTACAATTTTTTTGAATCTTGTCTAAGGGCTCCATTACACAGTCATATTTATATTATAATATGTATGTCATATGCCTAAGCCTACTCGATTCATTCAGTATAAATTTTTAGACGTGCAGGAAGCGAAATCAAGTAGGCTTAGGGATATGATAATATGTATTATAATATATATTACCAATATATGACTGTGTAATAGCGGCCTAAGTGAATCATATTTGACAATCTCTAATTCCCAATCTTGCTCAAAACGAAAAGCGTCTCAAATTATAGCCAAATGGAACTCTGAACACCCCGTGAATAAAAAGAAGTGGAAGCCTATTACCCTGAAAGAGTTCGGTGCATTTGTGGCTATTTTTTTATGCGGGGATGATGTTACTGGCAAATTTGGCAGCAGCTTATAATCCTCACGATTCTCTAACAGTGGATGAGCAACTCTTTCCATGCAGGGCTCGCCCACGCTTCACTCAATACATTCCGTCAAAACCACATAAATATGGGATAAAGGTATGGTGGTGGGTGGGATAAAGGTATGGTGGTTTGGTGACTCGAAACCTTTCTACCCCTTGAAAGGAATGATTTATGCTGGGAAGGTGCGATGTCAAGATCGAGAGGCTAATAAGGGCCAGAATTTTGCCTATAAATTGACTGAAAAATACGTTAGCTCCGGTCGCACAATTTATGCCGACAATTTCTTCTCATCGTTGTGGCGGTAACATTGATGAGCAAGAAAACTGCATTTGCTGGAACAGTAAACTCAAACAAAACATTTGTCCCCTGTGAATTTTTAAAAAGTTTGCAGCTCGTTGCTTGGATTCTATGAGAACAATGTTTCATTGTGCTCATACGTACAAAAAAAAAATCAGTATTGCTCTTGTCAACGATGTACTACACTACTGAAGTATATACTGGACCAAAGCGAAAGCCAATGGTCATCCTGGACTGCAATCTGGACTGGATACCATGGACCAAATGCTGTCAACATATTCATGTAAACGGCCAACAAATCGTTGGCAACTTGCAAAGTTCTTCAACATACTAGATATTGCTGCATTGGCCGCTTTCATTACACACGATGAATTGAAGTCTGGCTGGTCTAGCGGTTAGAGCGTGCACCTTCGGTGCACAGGGTCATGAGTTCGTGAACCATGGTGTTTTTCGAACTCCGAGCTTGTGACGGACTATAATCTCACTCAGATGTTAAACGAGTACCCATTTATGGGGATAAATAGCACTGCTGAGCGTGATGCTGATCTCATTACCTCAACAAAAAGCAGATAAGATCTTGGAAATAGGATGTCACTAACACATCCTGGGGCCTTAGTCCAATGTTAGATTGACGCGCCTGTTATTTATTTATTTATTTTTTAATGTTATTGGCCAGAAAACTCATTTGCGGTTCCTAATTAAGCAGTTAGCAATCCCAAATTTTGAACGTAATCAATCGAAATAATATGATTTTTATACGTTTTTTTTTATTTTTATTTCATCTAAAATATAAAACTTAAAACGAAAAGTATTATTTTTGCGTAAACATTAACACTTGAACCATCTGTGGGCTTTATATAACTAAAAAAACGAAATGACGAGCAGAGAACAACACAATTTGTTACAGGTCCCCAGGGACCTTGTCGTTCATCCATGGGTATCGGAACTGTCATTCATCGGAGGGTTAAAAAAGAAAAACAATTTTCCAGAATTTTTTGTGGACAACGTCACAGCACATTCTTAAATTATTATTGTCTCTGTACGTTAAACAAATTTTATTTTGTCCTAAAACTTTTAAAATTTTATCAGACAAGTCGGCGGATGCCAACATTTTTTTTTACCCAAGTTTTTTTTAGCGGAAAATTATTTTGACTTGTTCCAGAAAGTTAGAGGATTTAACATAAATCTATACTTCCGTTTCCTCTAGTAAATATGAAATATATATGAAAATCAAAAGTTAAAAAAAGGAGAATTTTCCAAAAACTAAATAGGTTTGAATAATTATGCAGTCTTATGATAACATTGGGAATGAACGTGCAATCACCAAGTACCTGACTTTATGGCACTTGGTGATTGCACGTTCATTCCCAATGATGTCACGGTAATGTCACAAAAATGCGCGCCAGCTTGAAGGTTAAAATACCAAGCTTTTTTTTTTTTTTTTTTTTTTTTATCCTCCTCTCCTCCTCTCATCTCCTTTCTACTTTAATACGGCGCACCTTCCTTAAAATAACATGGCAAATAAAAATTATATATATTCAATCTATGTGAGCTTTTGAGTGTTCTAGAGAAAAAAAGGTTTCAATTTTACCAGAAAAAAAACTCTATACGTTGTGATCTGCTGAGCTCATCAATTCGATTTGATTATTTTGGTGCTATTTATTCCATTATCGTCGTAATAAGGTCTTTCGTACCTCCCAGAGAACTAAAAGTTGGTATAAGGGTAGGTACTTTCACATGAATATCAAGATTTGAGATGACATTACGCGATTTATTTATTTATTTATTTATTTATTGATGATAAACGGACAAATGTCTTTTATATATAAAAAATACAAAATTGCTGCCTTATATACTAAAATCTTAATAATATGTACTTACATCTATTTTTACAAAAGTTGCGGAAAAATTAAAGAATAATAAATCATAAGATAATAATTCAACTCATAAAACGCTTAAATTTCCTAAAAAATTACTCCAGTAAACTAAAAATATATTTTTTCATTTTTTCCTTATTGGTGTTAGATAAATCCAAATGGCTAAAAACTAAATTCCCGATTGATTTCATTCTTTCTATAGGTGAGTTACATTGATAGTTAGTTCTAAAAGTTCTTAGTTCAAACGTATCTCGCTGTCGTGTAAGACGATTAGGAACTTTGAAAGAAATTTCAAAAAGAATTTCAGGGGCATCAATAGATCCATTAATTAAATTAGTTACGAAAATCGCATCGAAATAGGTTCTTCGTACTTCAAGTGTATTTATATTCAGAATCTTTTGAATATGAGCATAGTTTATTATCATCACTACTTACATGCAGTTTGTATGCAATGTACCTTAGAAATTTATGCTGAACTTTTTCAAGAGTGGAAGTGTAAGAAATATAAAATGGATTCCATACAATAGATAAATATTCAAGTTTACTGCGAACCAGCGAAAAGTATAACGATTTTAAAGCATAAATGTTATTAAATTCCGAAGAGTTCCGAATAACAAAGCCTAACATGTGACGAGATTGTTCAGTAATGTCACTGATATGCTCTTTAAAACCTAATGAAGTATCCATCAATATTCCCAGATCTTTAATCAAGCTTACTTGATTGAGTGCACGATTATTTATGTAATATGTGCATTGATATTTTGCTGAACCTCTATTAAATATTATAAACTTACATTTGGATAAATTAAGTTCTAAATTGTTAAGCTCACAATAACCGAAAAATTTGTTTAAATTGTTTTGAAGAACAAAAACATCATTATTACATGTAATTTCCTTGAAAATTTTGCAATCATCAGCAAATAACAAAAATTCAATATCATCAAAAAGTAACTTTAAATCATTAATGAATATTAAAAAACAATATCGGACCTAGATGTGATCCTTGTGGAACCCCAGATGTTACTTTAAATCGCTTCGATAAATGATCATTGAGGTTCACAATTAATGATCGATTCCTTAGGTAATCGTTTATCTCTCTATTTATAAAAAAGATAAGGAAAAAATGGTCCCTTTTATTCTTGATCTGATTGGTTGAAATTGGAAATGACGTGATGATTTGCTAAGTAAGTAGTTTAAGGTGGTGTGCGACTTCAGTTGTCAGGTGATAGCTGAAGAATATGGGTCGTGTGCGGAAAAGCTCAGAAGAGAAGCGGGAGGTACGCAACAGTGGACGACGGGGTCGCAGATTAAAGCAGTGCGCGCTTCCGACGTGTGTTTTATTTTCCGACGTGTGTTTTATTTTCCGACGAAACATAGCCGCGAAGCGAGAATGTCGCGAAGTGACAGTGCGGGGGTTGGCGAGCGAAGCGAGCAGGGGGCGCAGCCCCCTAGTCCAGTTAATTATCGGACCAAATGCACGTACAAATTTCCACGTGTTTGCTTTGATTCAGTATTTTTTCTCGCAAGGATAATAAAATATTCAATCCCATTTAATTTTACTATGTAAACTACCTACTTTTCTCAAGAAGCAAGCTAAATTTCTTTTAATAGCCTCATGGTCTTACGACTAGGTATGTACATACTCCTATTTCTGATTGCATTTTTATACCCTTCGCTCGTAGAGTCAACGAAGGGTATATTAACTTTGTCATGAAGTTTGTAACGCATTGAAGGAAGCATCTCCTAACTCCTACCATATAATAAGTATACATATATGATCAGCATAACATCGGGAGTCGATTGGGCGATGTCCGTCTGTCCGTCTGTCCGTCTGTTGCTACGCTTTTTACTGCGCCAATTCAAAAGCTGTGAAGCTGAAATTTTGCGCAAAGGCTTCTTTTTGCTGCAGGCAGTTTGTATGTTTGAATCGGTGAAATCGGACCATGGGGTCATGGGGCTGCCATACAAACCCTCCCAATAAGGTTTTTCTACGAAAAACTTTTTTATTTGTGCACCAATTTCAACTAAATTGCACACAAATGTATTTCTATTGATGGCACACTAAATATGTGAGAATGGATCAAATCGGATCATGGAGTGATAGGGCTGCCATATAAACCCAACCCCCCAAATTAGGTTCTTCTAAGAAAAACTTCTTATTTGTGCACTGATTTCAACCAAATTCCACACAAATGTATTTCTATCGATGAAACACAACATATGTGAGAATGGATCAAATGGGGCTGCCATACAAAGCTAACCCCCCAAATTATAGGTTATTCTAAGATAAACTTTTTTATTTGTGCACCGATTTCAACCCAATTCCCCACAAATGTAATTCTATTGATGACGCAAAACATATAAAAGAATGGATCGAATCGGACCATGGGGTCATGGGGCTGCCACCCAACCCCTAATTTTGGTTCTTCTAAGAAACATTTTTACACCAATTTCACAAACCTTGAATTAATGTGTCTTAATCACAGCAACAAAAAGGTCAAAAGAAATGGGATCGAATCATGGGGCTATGCTCCCGCATCCCCCAATAAAATTATCTGAGTGAATATTTTTATTTGCCCACTTAATCCAACCAAACCCCACACAAATATTGTTTTATCGACGTCACCTAACTTTTGTGAAGACGGAAGGAAAAGAATGGGGGAGGGGGTTAAATCCTAGTCGAAGGTACGCCCGAAAAAACTTTTAGCCCGAAGGAGAGCGGATGGTATCCAAATTTCGGCCGGGTCCGAAATTAGCCTCGGTCTCGTTTTAATAAAAACATGCATACTTTTGTTACGGCTTAATTTAAACTCAAATCCCAAACCGTAAATTTCAGTTGAAATATGAAAATATAATCTTCATTGGCTAAAACGAGAAATACAACATCATTACAGTATATTACATTCTGTACAGTTGAAAACATACGAACTACATTTAAAAATGACTAAACATTTAAACGCGTGTGAATACAACATATTTAACCAAAAACAATCGGCAATATTATTACGCGGCAAAAATATTTTCGACAATAAACGAATGGTGCACGACAACAAATTACAACAACTTTTGAACAATCGTGTCATCGAGAATAAACCCGAGGTGAAACCCGTCAACAATAATTTCATTAATTTATCGTCTGAGACTTTTAATGAAGACGAAGTGGAATTACTAAACCGCGGTCTCAATTTTTCCATCAAACCCAATAATAGCCCTTTAATTGATGTTGTTGCTGACATTGAATCTGCGATACAATACAAACCATCCAATGTCAAACAAGACATTAGGAATGCAGCTGTTCCTCTCATAAAGGGAGAGCGCATCATCAACAGAAAACAAAAACATAACACGAATAAATGGACTAATGCGCTTAAAACCCTGAAACAACGTAATGTTTACTATATGAAATCGGATAAAGGTAATCAAGTGATTGCTATGAATAAAGTGGATTATGACAGACGTATGCATCAATCGATAACCGAAGACAATTTTACCTTGTGCCGAAAATCTCCTTTAAACGCGATGAAGAAAGATGCAAAATCTGTGATCGATATACTACATAAGACTTTTGAAACAAACAAGTATTCGCTAATTGTTTCTAACCCTCAAGTTCCATTAATGTATGGACTTCCAAAAATTCACAAGCCAGGTGAAAAAATGAGGAAAATCGTATCATGTGTAAATTCACCTTTTTCAAAACTTTCGAAGTTCCTTGTAGCAAAAATGAAACAATATAGTCCATTTGAAGGTTTTGCTGTCAGAGATTCGTTCGACTTCGTAAATAAAATAAAACACGTTGAAAATTGCCGAAGACGAAGTTATGATTTCTCTTGACGTAACATCGTTATTTCCAAACGTCCCAATTGATGTCGCAATTCTCGCCTTACGCCAACATCTCTACAAATTTGATCTGCCGGACGAAATCGTCGACGTATACATGACAGCGATCGAAACATGTATGAAGTATAATACTTTTCAATTCCGTGGAAACTTTTATTCTAGCGACTTTGGATGTAGCATGGGCAACAGTTTATCACCATTAGTGGCAGAGGCATTTATGTGTCACTTTGAGACCACCTTGAAAAACAATAACCAGCTACCACGCATATGGTGGAGATACGTAGACGATACTTTCGCAATTGTAAAGAGAGACCAAATTACAAATTTTCTTGATATTCTCAACAATCAATACACGTCTATCAACTTTACGTACGAATTGGAGAATGAGACGGATCGTACTATAAATTTTCTGGATCTAAAATTAAAACGTCAGGGTAAAAAGGTCGATTTCGGAGTGTACAGAAAATCAACAACTACTGCACGATATGTCACATCCGATTCATACTGCACTTTTGCTCATAAAATTGCATCACTCCGTTCTATGATCAATCGACTTATTCGACTTCCATTGTCCACTTCTGAATATATGAGTGAATATAAGCATATAACCATAATAGCCGACGTTAATGGTTTCAAGAAATCGTTAGTTGACAATTTAATCAAGAAAACGAGCAACAAAATAAGAAAAGAGGAACGATCTACATTATTCATCCAAAACAAGAAACAATGTAATCAAAACGAGCGCCGTGTTGCTATAACTTATGTACCGAACATCACAAACAAACTGAGAGATAATTTTGACAAATAGTACAGTATTTAAAGACACAAAACGGCCGTTTACTTAAAAAAAATACGTAATGGCTGAAATTTGCTGGAGATGTTAGGGGACATGTCTTTTATCTAAAACTGAGTTTTCGTATTCGTGGGGGTGGGGGAAGTTGGAGTATATTGCCTATTTATAGGCGAATTTTGTATTTTTCGTTAATATCATTCTTACTGTTGACCCTACAGTAAAGTGATGTATAGGAGTTTTGTTTCTAATCAAATTATCTATCCAACGGTACCTACATAAATTTCATCGGTCAAGTAGTTCCGTTATAATGACCAGTTAAAGGTGAAAATAGTACCAATAATGGGAATATTTTGCTTAAATAAAACATGTAATGACTGAAATTCGGTGGAGTCATTAAGGGATGCGTTATAAATCTATATCTGAAATTGCGTATATATCAGGGGGGTTGTGTAGTTATAGGAAATTGCCTACTAAGAAGCTAAATTTGCGTTTTTGCTTCATATCATTCTTATTGTTGACCCTACAGTAAAATGTGTATGTATATTGTGTATAGATGTATAGATGTTTCATTTCTTATCAAATAATCTATCAAACGGTATCAATCAATGTCAAACGTCAAAGGGGCCAATAAGAACGGGTTTTGTATTTTTTTTAATACCAGAAAAGTAGGAGACTATTTTTTTGCAAACTAACTACATACCTAGGGATACAAAAGTATCTTTTAAATAATCCAACTACCTCTAATTCTAATTAATGCCACCCCAAAGTTACTCGAGCAATTCCATGGATGTCATAATTTTCTGACCATTTTCGCCTCTTTGCCACTGGTTTGAAATTTTATTTTAATTGGAAATTATGATAGTTTATATAGTTACGATATTACGATTACGATATACTGAAGATGCCGCCCGCCTACATGCGTTCAGAGTGTATCATCAGGTTCAAGAATGGATTGGTGATAACATGGACCCTGAAGACTGGGGTTGGACAAAAACTTCAAATATGTACCGGCCCATTCCCTGCGAAAAAGAACCAGCCCCGCCAAATTTATTGAAAGTTATTTCGTGTGCTTGTAAAACTGGTTGTGGAAAAGCATGTGCGTGTAGGAAAGCAGGATTAAAGTGCTCTCCAATATGTATGGTTTGTTGTGGAAACGCGTGTAGCAACATACCTGACTTTTCTACTCTTACTGAAAATGACGACTTCCTCCATAACGATGGGCTTTTTCCAACGAACCCAGAAGGATACGAAGCTGCTCACAATTGTAGCGCAAGCAATAATGAGTCCGAAAGAGAGGAAGAAAATCAATCTAAGAAACCAATATTGAGGTAGTCATATATTTTTGTTACATCAATAAAACTCCAGCGACTATGTAAAGAAATTCTTTTTTTTTTATTTTTTGGAACGTTAATTGACCTAGCTTGATTTTGATCTCGTTAAAGAGATAATAATTCAATCAGCAAGAACACACATTTATACAACTTGACATAGCGAAGTTTTTAGCAATCACTAAATACGCATTCAAATAAGCAATTTACACCAACTTCCTCCATCCCAACTAATACGAAAACTCAGCTTTAGACAAAAGATTCGTCTCTTGCTACATCTACATAAATTACGTTTTTTTTTAAAGAAAATAGCCATTTATTGAACTGTTTTGACCCTTGACCGGTAACTACAACGGGTCTACTTGACCCACGATATTGGCTTAGGTACCGTTGAATAGACAATTCGATTAGAAACAAAACTTCTACACATCACTTTACTGTAGGAACACCAGTAAGAATGATATTAAGGAAAAACGCAAAATGCCCCTATAAATAGGCAAATTACTATAACTTCCCCCACTCCCACCAATACGAAAACTCAGATTTAGACTTAGGGCATGCTGCTTAACATCTCCAAAAAATTTCAGCCATTACGTGTATTACTTAAGCAAAATATTCTCATTATTAGTGCTATTTTGCCCTTTAACCGGTCATTATAACGGAACTATTTGGCCTACGGTACTAGCTTAGGTACCGTTGAATAGACAATTCGATTATAAACAAAACTTCTACACATCACTTTACTGTAGGATCACTAGTAAGAATGATATTAAGGAAAAACGCAAAATTCCCCTATAAGTAGGCAAATTACTATAACTTCCCCCACTCCCACAAATACGAAAACTCAGATTTAGACTTAGGGCACGTTGCTTAACATCTCCACCAAATTTCAGCCATTTCGTATTTTTTTTAAGTAAAATATACCCGATTACTGTACTAAAAGTGAACTTAAAACTTATAAACTCGAATCCAAATAAATTATGCTCTCTTTTGGGTTCAACTAAAGATGAGATCCCGGTCAAAGAGCGCAGTGGTATTTACGAGATCCAATGCTCGTCATGCAATGAACGATACATTGGGCAAACTAAACGAGCGGTTCATGTTCGTTTTTCTGAACACATGAGGAGTATACGTAATAAGGACGTACGCTCAGCCATTGCATCACATGTATATAATCTGGATCATACTGAGGTACATAAAATAAGATCTTTTGAGGAAAATGTAAAAATTTTGAAGAAAGTTTCCGATCCAAGAAAACTAGACGCTTACGAATCCCTATATATAAAAAATTCTGACAATTTAATGAATTTGTGTAACGGCGACATCGATTCTCCACTGTTCAACCTGATCAAATAAAACGAGGAACTAAAATCATCATTTTACCCTGTACCTGCCCGACTTTGCAATATAATTTATTTTATTTTATTTTAATTTGTTTACTTTATTCCGTTTCGTAACGTAGTATTTATTTAATTTATCTGTTTTCTTGTTTTAAAATATCGTTTTCATTTATTTTGTTTACATTCCTTTTATTTCGTTTCGTTATTTAAACTTTTACTTCTTAATTTTTTTTTTTTTTAACCACCCTGTGATATAAATTAACATCATTATGTATGTATTTTACATGAACAGCATTCATAACATGTAATACAACAATTGTCATCAAGTATGTGCTGATGATGGCTACCCCATAGTTGGAGCCGAAATGCATACAAATAAAATTTTGAAATAAGTGAAAAATTAGTGTTTTTAATTCGAACTTTTTCGCTTATTTCATTGCGAGTGTTGTGGTCTATAAGAATCTAACTAAATTAATATTGTAAATCAAGACCCCAAAAACTTCGTTTAAAATTTAGTGATTAAATACTAAACCCCCATTCTGTATAATATTCATGTTTATTCAAATGCATTTTTGGGAAACGCACATGAGTAGTCTCTGCTTGAGATCTTAGAATTTTAGATTACACATGTTAGTTATACCCACAATGTTTTTGACATAATCTTCTTAAAGTTTTTCGGTCAAGTTTCTAGTTTGTATCACTTCTGATCTTCCGAACATATCTTTGTGCAACAGAATTTAACAACTCTTATCTTTCTGTATATTATATGCAATGCAGTAGGTATGTAGGTACTTTATCATTATTCTTTGAATATTTTCCTTACATGAAAGCATGGAACCATCTAAGACATGTGTATAGGTACATACATTCTTACATGGAATTACATTCAAATTTTCAAAATCTACCTCTTATACTAGATAGTTGTTGAAAACTTTGTTCTATTGTTTGTTTTTGAATAATATCCTCCCACGCTGGATGCACTTCTTC
Source organism: Microchrysa polita (assembly GCA_949715475.1). Taxonomy (NCBI): domain Eukaryota; kingdom Metazoa; phylum Arthropoda; class Insecta; order Diptera; family Stratiomyidae; genus Microchrysa; species Microchrysa polita. The sequence continues at coordinate 14,981,286 of OX454417.1, read as the reverse complement.
TTCTTCGTTCCGTACCATTATCTTAACACTATGTAATACGACTCGTTTCTCTACATGTTGTATTGTAGTCGCTAATAACTCAACAATCCAAAACACGATGTTAGCAAATAAATCCTAAAAATTATATCATCAGGAAATTGCAACGTTTTTGTTATGTGTTCTATTGTATGCTTGAAAATATTTGCTCGCATTTCATTAATAAGTCCAGTCATGACTAGCCATTCATCTTAAAACAGTAGCGATGCGTTCGCCCTTTTCTTCTTTCTTATAATATTTACGGTACGAAACGAATGGACATTCTTCGGGAAGATAACAAATCATGGCCACCAAAAATGAATGATTGTATACTTATTTGTGGAAGAGTAAACAAACAAAAGGACGAATGCCGCCGTTTCTTTGGAGAATTTTAGTATGTTGTTCAGACACTGCTAGACGGTATACGAGACGAGTTGTAAGTTCCGAGTTCGAGTTAGTAGCAATTATAACGCTTGTCATTCAGGATGTATTGTTTTTTTAATTTGTCCATTTATATAAAAGTATTGTGCGGGAATTGTATACGGTAGGTTTTTCTTTTTTAAATTCAAAAGGTAGGGATAGATAAGTAGTTGATAGAGCTTAGTTTTTCTTTCTAACGTGTGCAGTATAATGCTTGAAAGACAATGAACAGCGTCCGCTGTTATGCTACTTTCATTGTGTATCAAGCATAACTATAGAGTAAGGTAAAGGGCCGTCGAGATAGAGAGGGGCGCGATGGCGAAACGCCCCGGGTCCGGGTTTTTTCGGGAAACCTGGAAATTTGAAGAAAATAATAAATACGCAATCGTTTAAACCAATATTATTTGTAATACATATTTAGTAACAGTGAAAATATATTTTTAGAAACTACACGACTCAGTTCATCAATTGACTTCAAAAATTTGATTTCAAAACCACAACACCTTCATTCTGCGATATCTTAATTTTGACCAGAGAAAGAGAAAGTTATTCGGAATTCAAGAAAGATTTCTTGCTTTTGCAATAAAAAAAATTGGTGCGGCAATCGCTGATTTAATTTTTGCAGCTTTAGAAAAGCATAATATTTACCTGGACGACTGTCGGTTAGAAGGATACGAGGATATGAAAGGCCAATACAATGGAATTTAAAGCCACATACTCAAAAAAAAAACCTAATGCTATTTACTCGTTTGCAGCTCCCAAACTTAATTTATGTATGTGGTGCAGACTCCGCAGAATATTGTTCAGCTGGAATAAAATTTTTCGGAGTAGTTCAGAAGACCTACAAAATATTCAGTGCTCAGCGGCAGCTCACAACGCTGGGAAATTTTGAGACATAATATACGGAGTTCCCTGCACAAACTTTCTGTTAGAATAGATGCATTAAAAGCCTTCTCGAAACATATGGATTAAAGAGAACACTAGAAAGCCCAGCTGAAGTCACATTGGCCGCTGAAATTCAAAGTGATGTCAACGGAAATTTGAATGGCTTCAATTTGGTCGTAGATATTAAATATGCTTAATGAGCGAAGCATCCTTCTTCAGGCCACGAGTGTTACAATTGACGTTGCAAATCTAGAAAGCTTACTGTCTGACTTACAACTGATCAGAGATCAATGGGATGCTATGCAAAATGCAAAACTTTAACAAAACATTATACCAACGTTTCCTGCCAACCGTAAAAAAAGGTTATTAGGAAGAAAATATAGATCGAAAACTTCATTTTAGAAGGAACACATTTTTGGTTATTATTGGTTCGGTTATTGAAGAAATCACCAATCGTTTTAATGCGTTGCGAAATTTGAATGCCGCATACTCTTCGTTAGGGCGATTTAAAACTATGGAGGAATCTCATATTTAAAATGCTGCTGCTGTCCTTGTCAAAGAGCACGAATCCGATATTTCACACGAATTGGAAGATGAAATCGTTCGTCTAAAACTTATTTACAATATAAATTTTGAGTCTGATTTTCCACCATTTGAATTGCTTTATTGCTATGCTCTCACAAAATCTAGCAACACTTATGAATTGCGATGATTGAAAAGAAAAACAAATTTAGCTGTAAGGAGTTGTGTTCTGCTTCAACGCAACACTTCAACACATTTTGTTAAATTAAAGAATTGCTAACATTTGAATCATTGCTCTTGATACTTGAGCTGTGGGGGCGCTAAGAACGCGAACCGAAAAAAATACAAAATGCTTGTTAAATTGTTTTTCCTTCTATACAGGGTGTCCGGAAACTGCCGCATAAACGCACCGGATTATGATTCCTCAGTTGCTTTACAGCAAAAAAGTTGTACGGAACATACCCCCTTAGCTTAACCCTTTAGCTGTCACAGGCATTTAAAGATTTTTGAAAAAATCATTTTCTTGCACGACTTAAAGCCTAATATCTCCAAAGCTAGACCAACTAAAACAGTGAAATAAAATGATTATTACAGCCAACAAATTTACCTGTAAAATAAACTAACGACACTAAAATCGGATAAGAGCTTTGGTTTTTACAGAGCTTCAAAGTCAAATTTGCGTGATTTGACCCAAAAATAATCTTTTTTTCCATCTAAATTTTCTCCAACTTCTGCCAAGGTGAGGTGCTTGTACGATTCTTTTAAAAATTGGCGCATAGTCTTACGATCATATCTTTCTGACATCATTTTGATCTAGCTCCATTACTTCTAACAGTTTTTATACGTTAAGTGTAGAAAACTAGGGTTAATTTTAGCACGAATTCAATACAATTCAATTCATATACTGCCCCTAAAGATCTGCAATTGGTAAAATCTATTCAAAGTATGTCGGACTGATGTTTTGCATCAAACAAAAACTCACAGTTGACGATACGGGTCCAGAGCCTATGAAAAATTAAAACTGAAGGAAAGATATGCAAGGGTGGTGGCTTTTTCTATATTCTTTGTTATTTATGGTCCTTTAGTTTTTAATAAAGAGCTTTCCATTTTCCAGTCTAATACCAAACTTATGGACGCTCAAAGTGTGGCCGTTTACACCCGTTTTATAGATAATATGTGACAAATACGAGTACTTTGCTTCAGGGAGTTAGCCAGGATTTAATTTCGGGAGGGGTACAACACTTCGAGTACAATTTTCATCAGAAATTTTTCTATGTCTTAAAACCTCCTATTAATAATATTGTCCCCTTGCAAAATAGTCCCATAGGTCAACAAACTAGGGTGCACTTCAGAGTGTCGTCACCGAGTGGACCTACTCATCAGGAGTTTTGCCTGAAGCTATAGCTCCTGAGGAATAGTTCCATTTGGTAAAGAAATCCTATGCTGATTGATATATATGATATTTTTGTCGCTTTTTTTTAATCCCCTTTAACAAATCAGCACCATTTACAGCCTTTGTTATTCGTGAATTCGTGATGGAGTCGTAACTTCGTTTTAGGGTATACCTTGCATCAATTTTACTGACTACACATTAAGATTTGGGATTTAAAAACATTCTGAAAATGTGTTTCTTGGGAATTTGATGATATGACGCCGTTTTACTGCTTCTGAAAAGGCATGACGTTATTGACTGAATGAAGAAAAATACTTGAAATCACGTGAATCCATTTGGCTAAATTCTTACACAGGGTGGAAAGAGGACTTTTTTTTTCCAAAAATCACAAGATTTTTAAAAATACATCCGAGATGTTTTTAAGTCGATCCTATTTAACCTTCAAGCGGGCGCGAATTTTTTGTGACATTACCGGGCGCGCGGCGGTAATTTACCGCCCTCGTCTTTTCCCCTCATTTGCGCTCAACCGTACAACTTCCATTCTCATAACTATGGTAAATTGAAAGAAGAGCATGTCCCAAATAAGTTATCATCATAAAAATATTATCATCATAAAAATATTATCTGACGTAAGGGGGAAGATAAAGGTTGAAAGGCTTCGGCTAATTCCTATATCTTCTTCAGTTGTGGCATAACTGCGGACCCTTAGCTATGCAGGAGGAGTTTCATAGGAAAAGGACTTCGGCCAATTCCTATGTCTCTCTACGGGGCGTTACTTTCCCGCATTATCCGAGTAACCGCTGCGCCTGAGTGCTGCATTAACATCTGCAGCGTCTCAGGTTACTTAACGTGATAGGTGACAGAAAACATTTAAGTCAACCACTAAAGCAGCATCTTCGAGGCATGCCCATGATGGCCTTTACTCAACGATTAAACCCTATCATGGTTTAGCGATGTGCCGACAACTCATCCTAAGAAAAACTTCAAGTCAAGAAACCTGAAACAAAAGCCTCGGATTGGACGGATACAAAACAACGACGACCCCGCAAACGAACAACTGATTACTCTTTCGGATCCTGGAATGTACGCTCCCTGAATAGACCGGGGGCCTTAACCCTCATCCAGCGGGATAGGTACAGGTGTACCTTTTTCGTTTTTAAAACACCGTAACTTTTTTGCTATGGGTCCGATCGGGCTGAAATTTTCTGACATCTCTACGATTTTATTTTAAAATATGTATTCCAAATTTCAAAAATGTGTGACCACCCATCCCCAAGTTAGGGAGCAAAATTAATCTTACACCCTTTAACGGCGGCAAAGGTACATTTGTACCTTCATATATTTTGTATGAAAGAAAATTTACAAAAAACGAAAATAAAATATTTTTGGTGAATGCTCATGCTTAGAGAGATTTATTATAGCATAATTAAGTAGAGAATCGAGTGATGTACAGAAGTATTTGATTTACGAATTTTATTTGTAATGATCAAAGTCCTTGGAGATATCGATCTATAAGGACTAATCTAACTCAAACAGCGGTTTTTGGTTATTTGACATTAATCTGAAGACTTTTACTGGCATAGCAAACTTTTTGAAGAAATGGCTTGGGCCAACCAATACAATGTATTACGCCCTCTTTCTCCCATAACATCTACTGAAAATTAGGTTTGTAATAAATGCTAAAATTTTGGATTTTAGCGGTTGATTTTCTTTACCACAAATTCCTATAATTTGTATTCCATCACCTAATATTTATTATTTGTGTAATTCGGGACCTCCACCCGAGTTCCTTTTGAAGTTTCAGCTGAAAACCAGCAGATGCATCCAACCAAATTTCTAAGTGGATGTTTGGGTGGTACATAAACTTGGTTGAATTGTGCGTCGGTACCATATATAGATGACGATAACTGCTATAGAATATGCCACATGTCCTCGGTTTCTTGTTTTAATTTTTCAATCGATCCTTGGATTTAATTACATATACGAGCAAATATATTAGATACAATTAACCAACAACAATCACAATTAAAATTTTAGATATTTTTCTACTATACGAATTGGCCTGAGTTTAGATTTACAAAGATTAGAGACTGAAAATTATACTAGCCGATTCTACTTGCTTGTTGCTTGACAGGACCTTTCTTTCGTATAATAACACATTTACACATTTCTCCAATATATTTATTGCTTCAAATATTGTTGTTTTATGGAAAATAACGAGAATGTGATAATTATTGACGTTTTTTCGTTAGCGATAACGGGTTCTATTATCAGAATAATATAGTGGGGGCAGGGGGGTAAATTTTAACCTAAGACTCCACAATTCGCAAATCAAACATACCAAATTCTTCTAAAATCATTAATGACTTAATTTGAACCGTTTTCTACTTTTCATTTGTAAATCAATTTTAGACTTCGTCAAATTAAAATTCCAAGCAACCCATTTTTTCAATTTTCTTTTTAAAATTTTGTCTATTTCCTAAATTTACCCACTCCAAAAATTAAATCCACATAAACCCAACTTCTTAAAACATCCACTTCGGCAAAAAAAGTTACTAATTTTTGACTAGTCAACATAATACAACGGTTTTACGGTCAAAATTCATACAAATAGTGAAGATTTTCATACAAAATGTACTAAGGTACAGGTGTACCTTTGCCGCCGGCAAGCGTTGTAAAAATCTGCCGCTGGATGAGGGTTAAGGGCCCTCCTGGATCAGGTAGAACAATACAAGCTGAGCATAGTTGCAATCCAGGAAACTAAATGGCTCAAAAGCGAGATTAACGACCTCAATTCGCACACTATTTTTACGAGTGGTAAAGAGGAGGGCAACAAGGAGTTTGGAGTAGCTTTCATCGTGAATAAGCAGCTCAAGGACCACGTTATCGGCTTCAAACCCATCAACGAGCGGCTATGTGCGATCCGCATTAAGACCCGTTTCGCTAATCTCTGGCTCATTAATGCGCATGCCCCTACAGAAGTAAAAGAAGACGCGATTAAGGACGAGTTCTACAACGACCTAGAAACACTCTTCGACTCACTTCCATCAAACGACGTCAAGCTGCTGCTAGGAGACTTTAACGCCAAAGTCGGAAATGAAAGCTGGCATAGGGGAACTACTGGAGGTCATAGCCTCCACGACGAAAACAACAACAACGGTCAGCGACTTATCGACTTCGCGAGCGGCAGAAACCTGGTAATAAGCTCTACATGCTTCCCTCATCGACGAATCCACAAGCAGACCTGGAAGTCTCCAGATGAATACACCGTGAACCAGATCGACCACGTACTGACCAGCAAGAGATGGGCTTCTAATGTCCTAGATGTTCGATCCTATCGAGGAGCCAACTGCGACACCGATCACTATTTGGTGAAGACGACCTACAGGTGCAGAATCTCTTCGGTGCACCTAACGAGAATCAACCCTGCCAAGATCTTCGAGGTTGACAATTTGATTGATGATGCCACGGCGGCTGCGTATACAACAGCACTAGAGGAAAAACTGTCGCCCATGCTTCATGACATCAACAATTTAGGCATCCATGAGTTCTGGGAGGAGCTCAAAGACAGCATCAAGGGGGTCGCAGAAGAGGTCGTGGGCTATAAAGGCCGGCGCAGACGAGCAGACTGGTTCGACGAAGAATGCAGGGCCTCGATTGAGGCGAAAAATGAAGCCTATCGCCAATACACACAACGCGCATCCCGAGCCAAGAAAGAAAGATATAACGAGCTTCGGCGAGTATCTAATAAGTTAATTAGACGTAAGAAACGCAAACATTTTGACGAGCAGTTACAGCAAATAAACCAAAGATTAGCCAATAAGAACATTAGACAGGCGTACAAACTTATAAATAATGTTAAGAACGGATATCAACCCAGGACAAGCCTATGTAAGGACAAGGATGGTAACATCATCAGCGACATCGAAAGCGTCAACAAACGATGGGCCTCGCATTTTGAAGAGCTCCTCAATGCACCATCAACATCCCCCGCGGAGCCAGCTCTTGAGCAGTTAGCCGAACCAGGCCCTCCCGTTCTACCCCCAACAGTAGAGGAGGTGAGTCTTGCCATACAGTCGCTTCAAAATAATAAAGCGCCCGGCGCTGACGAGATCCCAGCAGAACTGCTGAAGCATGGTGGAACGTGCCTGACCAACGCAATACATGTGCTACTGCTGAAAATATGGAACGACGAGGAAATCCCCGAAGATTGGCGCAAAAGCATAATCTGCCCAATCCACAAAAAGGGTGACAAGCTGAAGTGTGAGAATTACAGGGGCATATCATTAGTTTGTACGGCCTATAAGATATTATCTAAAATTCTTGAAAAGAGAATTAATCCGTACGCAGAACGAATCATTGGCGAGTATCAAGGCGGCTTCAGACCTGGTCGATCAACGACCGATCAGCTTTTCACAGTGAAGCTACTACTCCAAAAGTGCTGGGAATATAACATCGACGTATACCAAATCTTTGTCGACTTCAAGCAGGCATACGACAGTATCGATCGAAGCGTACTGTACAACATTATGCTGAATTTTGGTATACCGGCAAAGTTAGTGCGACTCACAAGGATGACGATGACTAATACCGTCTCGCAGGTCAGAGTGCAGAATCGACTCACTGACCTATTTGAAACTCGTACTGGACTCAAGCAGGGCGACGGGCTGGCGCCGACGCTCTTCAACCTTGCTTTGGAGTATGTAATTCGAGCCATGAATATGGACAGCAGCGGAACGCTACTCATCAAGTCGACTCAATTAGTAGCGTACGCCGACGATATCAACATCATGTCTCGAAGGTTGGGTGATGCAGAAAGCCTTCTGCATAACCTCAATAACGCCGCAAAGGAAGTTGGACTACATATCAACGAAAGCAAAACAAAGGCCATGATGCAATCGAAAACAAGGACGCCAGCAAATTCAAGCATCACAGTGGGGGACCTTAATATCGAGTATGTAGACAACTTCAACTATCTGGGTTGTAACTTATCAAAGGACGCCAACGAAACCGACGAAATTAAGCGACGGATACAACTAGCCAATAAGACATATTTCTCGGTCCTCCCTATAATTAATTCGAAACTTGCGCACAGGAACACGAAGCTCCGCGTGTACAAAACGATCATCCGACCCGTGCTATGTTATGGCTGCGAAACATGGACCCTCACCCAAGCTTCCGAAATTTTGCTAGACCGATTCGAACGAAAGGTCCTTCGGCGAATTTTCGGGGCCGTTCGCGAGCGAGACCAATGGCGTATCCGGTATAACCATGAGTTGTATCAATTGTACGATGAGCTGGAAGTATCGAAAATCGTGAAGCTTCAACGTTTGCAATGGGCGGGGCATGTACAACGGATGGACGATAATCGCATGCCAAAGAAAGTGATGAACGCACAACGAATTGACGGAGCGAGGTTGCGTGGACGACCGAGAGCTCGCTGGGAGAACTCCGTAGGTGAAGACGCCCAACAGTTGCTGGGCTTCCGAAACTGGAGGACGAGGTCACGTAACCGCGACAATTGGAGGTCAACGATTCAGGAGGCCAAGGCCCGACGTCGGGCTATCGTGCCACATTGATGATGATGATAAAAATATTATCTGGTGAACAATAAGCAGCAGTTTTAGCAAAGCATGTCACTTCAGTGATATTACACCGAGCACACACATTTTGAGCACAACTATATACCAAAATATACAATCCCCGAACGTTTGATGACCGCTGGAAAGGTATGGAAGGTAAAATTTACCCAAAATTTTATTGTATCGTATCTTTAACAGTATGACTTAAGAATACATACTTCCCCCACCTCGATCCGGCTAACGGGGGAAAAGCTATGCGTGTTTATATGATCAGGGCGGTAAATTATCGCCCGCGCGCCCGCTTGAAGGTTAATTCGGCACGCGAAATTCAGGGACAACTTATGCATAGTAAGTATGAGCTACATGCTTCAAAACGTTTTCATTTCAGCTGTTAAGATGTAGCGGCGAATCATCAAATACCCGATGTTGGTAAAATAAAGATTTGTGCTTAAGTCACTTCGTACGCACATTGCCTAGATTTTTCACTCTAGGGGTGAATAAACCAAACACGATGGATCCCGTGAATATATTAACGAGACCGAGTTCTGATCGTGCGAATAGCACGATGAGTGTATACCCTATACCCATGTACAGACCTAGAAGGCACGCAAAACCCAAACTATTCAATTTCATATTTTTGTGGGGGAGGGTAGGGTAGATGGGTCGGATCTGACACATCTTTATTACCTTGATACTAATTTGAAGTTTTTCGTGACATTCTATCAAAAGATATGGCTGAATACAACTTTGTAGGGGAAGTAGATGTAGGGGTGGTCGGACCTACTACACTTTCCATCAACTCAAAGTATATGTCAGAATGAGACATTGATCAAAATTTCAAGTCGATAGCGATATTCTACCGAAAGTTATGGCCGAATTAAAATATCAAGGAGGGGTAGTTTGTATGGGAGGTAGGGGAACCCGTGGTCCGATTTGGCCCATTTTCAATATAGTCCAATATCGTTCAGCAAAACAAATATTTGACCAAAATTTCAAACCGCTAGCTTCATTATTTCGGGAGTTATCGTGCTAACAGACAGACACACGGACAGACAGACATACATGGCTTATTCGACTCAGGGACCGACCCTGATCATTTATATATATACTTTGCCATACCTCCGGTGGCTCCTTTGAGGTGTTACATAATATCGGCGTAACAAAAACAATATACCCTATACCATCTTATGGGTATAGGGTATAATTATTATCGGTCATAAAGAGAAGCCGCTGCGAAGATCAGAAAACGGCCTATTCAATTTATATTGAAATCTTTCACAATATGAGTTTTCAGAAATGCTTAATTGTACGCATGTTTTAATACCAATAAAATTACTGTAACCAATGTCTTCAAATTTTAACTATTAAAAAAAAACGTTCAGGGCTATACAAATAGCACCTCGTACCTATCACCTGTTGTCGATGGGGCTAGCAACCATTTGGATTTAAAATGTTTTATGGCAATCGACAATCGGCAATCGTTTCCTACAACTGCCTGTCTGACGAAAATGCTCAACCAAACTAAAAAAAAAACTGCGCTTGTCGCGTTATTATACTAAAATTTTGAAAGCCGACTGCAGACATTTCGGGAGGGGTCCGGACGCTATGGACCCCTCCCCTGGCTACGCCCCTGCTTTGCTTTTATCTGTTATCCTACGTGCCTAATTTTGATAGATTTCAAGTACTTTTTTGGGAATTTGAAATTCGATATTTCTAACAGTGCATTCCTTACTTTCATCCTTATTGCGCAAAAAAAATTTTCCAGTTTCACACTCAGTTTTTGAAAAATTTTGTTTCCAAAGATTTACATTTTGCAGTAAAATTTCCAAAAGACTAACGACTCATTTCCAATTTTTTTTTTTTTGTGGAAGCTTCAGCCGAGGGCGACTCATTACCTTCGCACGGCTCCGATTATTGCATATGTTTTTAGCTCTGTGATAAAAAATTTAAGAACACTCAGGACCCATGCAGTGGAAACCTCGAAGCTTGATTTAAATATCAATTACAAAAAGTCAGAGCCTTCTTGATTGTGCGTCTCTTTCGTATGAGCTGTAGGGCGGCAAAATGTGAATAGCAAACTAGCGGCAAATGTGTAAATTCGCCATTGACTATGAGTTGCATGTGACTTATACATTTATGGATTTTACAATGCCACAAGTGGTAAAGTGAAAGGGTTAAGATGGGCTGGCGCACTTTCACACAATTCTGTCTGCTAAACGTTAAACACGGTTTAAAGTCTCTGAAAGGTGATGCAGTACTGAATAATTTCCCAATTGCATCGTTTTTATTTTGCAACTATTCCGCCTTCCCCGAACGAAAACATTTTCAAATTGCTCTTAAGTCTGCATTATATAGGTGCAATCAGCAGAAACTATTTGACAAATTTCATTTCATCAGAGTAGCTGTTAAAACCATTTCGCTCTCATTTTCTCAGTGATTTTCAACAAAGAGGTCCTTGAAGAAAAAAATCCACTTCACCGAGAATTTGAATGAACTTCGTGCCATTTATTATGCAAAAACTCTAAAAGAAGAACGAAGAGTCTCTGCTTGTTGCGAAGTGAAAAAATCACATAATCAAACCTGAGAATGTCCAAATGTTTATTTTTCAATTTGCACCACTCTCAGTGCAAAAAAATTATTATGATTACAACATTCACGCTGAATAGAGATGTCAGCTCCAACACAATTTTTTCCCTCATTTTGCAAATGAATTTACTTCTGAAAAGTGTTTTCCACTCACAATCTCTCTTTCTTTCGGATTCACATCACAAGGACCCGTCCGTCCCGTCATCATCCCGTTTCCCTTATTCATGTTCAAAGCACACGAACAAATTTACCGCCTGACATCCCGAAACTAAACTAAATCATAACTTCCATTACATTTGGATGTATAAAATATGTTCAAACTTCAACTTGCTCATATATTTAAACCAGTATAAAAAACAGCACAAATCTTCTATCATTGCAGGAATTTTAAAAATCGGAAAATTCAACTTGAGCTCCGAGCAGAGGATACATGTCGTCAATTTTCTCGCTCTCCGACAAGTTTTCTTTCGTCCCCGAAGTTGTGTTGGGTCTTCGATCGAGGCCTATAGTGCTTGCACTGGACCGTTATATAGAGACGATATCATCATCCTCTCAAACGAAGTATGCCTATGAAATAATAATATCATTCACTCGCACTCATGCCAAAAGTCCTTTCGTGTATAGTATACGACGACTGCACGACGACCGTCAGAAGATTTGTCCTGAAAACATGCGGGTATTGTGATATGTTGTCGTCGGAGTCGTCTTGAAGCGACAAACAGCACAAAAAAAAATGATCCCAGAGCAGTAAATAATGGGAAGATGAGAGACAAACTGTCGGTAACGGACATACAAAGTCGAAAATAGCATATAAAAGTCTGAAGGAGTCACCATAGGCAAGCAAGCAAAAGCTACACGTTCGTTCTATACGACGACTTCAACCTATGAACTAGAAAATGTTCAATGGAAAATGAGTTTTCAGTGTCAAGTGGAAAATTGTTGAAAAGTGCTGAGTGCTTTCTTTCGTTTGCCTTCACTTATTTCGAATGATGCGGAATTTTTGTCGACGCTAGAAAAGCTAGTGATTCCCGAAGAGTTCTGTGTACACATACGATAGAAGGAGTTCACCGTGGACGGTCAGGACGAATTGACTCCGCTGCAGCTTTAAAGGTCACCGTCACCTGGACAGATAGATGATAGCTATAGTAACGAATACCGACTTTTTGAAAAAAAAAAAAAGCCAAAATTCACTTCTGGAATTGACGTCGTCTTCTTTACCGTGTGGACCGAACGCGCGAACCAAAAGTGTACGAAAATCTTTGCTCTACGGCCGGAAGATATCCTGAAACGTCCTCGCCTCGCTAAATCACATGAATGAAGGATGGGACTCATGAGATTCCTCGGTAGCTGTTTGATATTTCTTTTATTCAAGACACAAGGTAAGTGGCGAGTTCAACAAGAATTTTCGGTTATGATTTACAGAAGTGCTTTTTTTGAGATTTGATTTGCTCTAAATTATGAGGTTTATTGGTTAAAGGTTGAGTCGTGTTTATTAAATTTATTTGAGATTACCGAAGCGCGCTGTAAGTTTATGAGGTTAAGTTAGCATTAGCACAACTAGCGTACCACCACGAGCGCTAAAATGAATTACAGTTAAAAGTAAATTGTGGACCTAATAATACTGGATGAGTCCTACGGCTGAACCTTGGCCACTTGCTCCAGTGCAACTTTTTCTGCTCTCTCTTTGCCATTGACACTTGCTTGACCTGACATCTAATGATAATCATGATGGAGTCGGGCGAAGTGAAGCTCCTCACTAACAATAGGAAAAATTGCAGTTGTCTTAGTTCTCTCAAACTCTTATCTTATGTTGGCGATTCTGTTGTATAGCAGGGACCAGAAGCTACAACTCTAGTGGTCAGTAAGTACGAACATTAAGAAAAGTGAATCTGAGAAAAATAAAAATTTAATGAAAAAAACATTGTCTTAAGGACAATCGGTAACTTCCTGTGTCAGTACTTACGTATACTTACCCTTAAGCGGCTTTGTGCCGGTCTTCTTGGTCGAAACCTCGGCCAGCATTCCCTTGAAACCTTAATCGTATACTTTCCCATTTTCCTGATTTATCAGGCGGTGTTCCGGTTCCTTGAGAATAACCAAGCTTTTCAGTGCATCGAGCTTTCGCCAATCGACTCTTCTATTGACTATTTTCACGTTCTCCCATGCAATCTTGTGTTCTGTCTCTACCATGTGTCTCTCTATCATTGGCTTTAGTGTCTCTGGATCCTTGTTGCTCCTCTTGAAAATTTCATGTTAATTCCACCTAACAGTCGCTTCATCTGTCCTGTGTAAGTCTTATCGTGATACGGGCAATTTCGCTTTCCTCGTGTTTCTCCTTCTTGTCTCTGGTTGAGCCTAGCTTGTTATCTATTTGGTGTTGTCTGCTTACCGTTCTCCTCCGTCTCCATGGTGAAATGGATGTTCCTGTGAGTGAGGGTTGTTAGGATCTCCTAATCCTCCCCTTGTGGCTAATCGCTAGTACGTCGTCCACATTATACATATATTTCACCCAGAATCTCGGTAAAGTCCCTTTTGCCTTTACGTTCTCTTCTATCCTGCTCATGAACATCACACTTATGCACAGAGAGAGTGGATTATCCATTGCCAACCCCCTGGTTCCTTTGTAGAATCTGTCCCGGAAAGTTAGGTAATTCTATATCATGCATACCGTTTCCAGTTTCATGAGCACATCCCGTTTATATAATAAGTAGTATTTTACTTCAGTGGCGACGAGGATGGGATTATCTCTGTAACCCACCATATAATCGTTTTTTTTCTGGTCGCGTATAAAGCCAGAAATTGATGCGGACATCCATGCACTCATCGTAACGTTAATGTAGGAGAGAGCATCTGCAGATGCTCGACAAGCGAAATCGGAGGCTCGCATCGAGCTGCTTCTGACGCTTCTGGCAGATCGCAGCGGTTCGGCCACAATGATCAAGGATCTATCTGACGCCATGAAGGATTTCGTCTACGAACCTGACAAAAATCTCACTTTTAATTAGTGGTATGATCGCTACTCTGCCACGCTCGACAGCGCAGCGAGTCTCAATGATGCACTGAAAATTCTACTTTTAATGGGTAAATTCTCGCAAACTGATTACCAGCGTTTCGCCGACTCAATCCTGCCACGGAAACCGACGGAACTGCAACTGCTGGACGTAGTTCACCCTCCGTCGGACTCAGCTCAAATCAAAACAAGATCGGGCACACTCGGCCTGTGAGGCCACTCATCTATTTGGGTCCTTTTTCTTAATATGTTACTATAAATTTCACATACTGTTTCGAAATTAAGTTATTAGTATCTAAGGGATGTAATTAAACTAAATATAGTACTAAGAAACCTATTTACTAAACAGTATAATACAGAAATTAAATTATCGATTTACCAGAAAAAAAACCAAGAGAGAAATTTTTATGAAAAATGCCACATCCATTGTTCGTTCATCATCTATGTGGCACGATAGCCCGACGTCGGGCCATTGTTCGTTAGAAAAATTAAAATTAATGAAAGGCAGGCAGTCTAAATTGATAATCGTTATTTGAAATGGTTTTTAATTCTCCAAATTAAATGTGGAAAAGCATTTTTGATGCAGCGCTTTCGCGTAGTTAACACACATTCTAAATAATGACGCGATCTGGCGCACCAGAGTCCTTACCACACAACTCTCTAAAGGACCATGGAAAACTATAGGCAGGCATTGTGTGAGATTCTTAAAGTTAGACGAGTAAACGGAGCTAAAAAGTTGTGGGCCCATCTACTAGCGTGGAGCAGAGCAGAGACTGTTTTACTGGCCTGTCAGGCCAGACTCTGAGGACTTCGTAACTTTAGCCGCGATATTCAACAAACATGCTGAGAAGTTCGACATAGGGAGCTACACAGCCGACGACTTTAATGTTTTGTTCTTCATCGGCGGTCTCAAGAGCCCTCAGGACTCTTTGACCTTCGTAAAGCTCCTCACAAAAGTGGACAACCAGTATGTAAAATTGGAAGCGTCAACAGGGGAGGGAGCATCAGCCATTGTAAAGCTTGACCTGCAAAGAAACCGAAAAATCAGAAATCAGTAAACTAGAGCAGCGCTTCGAGCTCAGCATCCTTACAACGATTGCAATACCACATCAGCCTTGCCTATAATGCGCGGGCAGTCACTTTGTAATAGACTGCGACTTTACCTACAAAACGTGTAAGGACTGTAAGAAAATGGGTCACAAGACGGGATTTTGATCTAGTACAATCCAGTTCAAGGAGAAGCGGAAGGCGTACAGCGAGCGTCGTTACTTGGATCCAGGTCAAATAAGCCCCCATCATTCCCGAAAGCTGAACACTCGACTGTGCATGAGATATCACAATCATTTAACATGATAATTGGAAAAGCTAAGCTGGGCAAACCACAGCTCAAACCCTGCGAAATTCCACCAACCAGCGCATCTGGTCACACAGTGGATGTCTGGGGATATTTCGAATGCAACCTCAACAACCGCAAATCTTTCGTAAAATGTCATGTATCCGCACGACTCAACCTTTTGGGCAACAATTTCTTTCATTCGCTGGGATTGTGGGATGTTCCAATTTCCTTGCTGACATGCAACAATATTTACATCGATGCCGAGCACAGCGTTGCAGCAGAAGTCAGGGTGAAATTTCCTCAACTATTCGCTGACGGACTTGGTACATGTACCAAAACGCAAATCACCCTAACTCTCATACAGGGAGCCAAGCCTGTGTTCCGTAAGGCTCGACCGATTGAATTTTCAAAATCACCCGCACCGCAAGCATAACAGTGAGACTCGCATATGCGGCGATTGCTCAACTGGCCTCAACAACATTCTGGAGCCCAACAAAAATCCGCTTCCAACCCCGGAATTGATTTTCGCCGGACTAGCTGAAAAAACAATCTTCAGTAAAATGGACCTTTCGGATGCGTTTCTTCATCTGGAGCTTGACGATGATGCGAAGAAGCATTGTGCCCTTTTCACTGTAAATCGCCTGCAACTGGGAGTAAAGACAGCGCCAGGCTGTTTTCAGCACTATGCTCGCTGGACTGGACGGTACCTTTGCTTACATCGACGATGTTATTGTTAGCGGCGTTAATCTGAAAGACCACAGTGAGCAACTGAACGAAGCACTTCGCCGGTTTCAGGACTATGGCTTCAGGCTCTGTATCGAAAAGGGTTCTTTCGCACGGACTTCGGTTCCATTCGTGGATACCTTGTTGATGCAAAAGGAATACGCCCAGACCCCGAAAACATTAGGATACTTCAGAATTTGCCTCGACCAACTGATGTCCACTCAACGCGAGTATTTCTTGGTGTAATTAACTACTATGGCAAATTCATCGCTGGCATGTGGCCTACTTGACGAGCCTCTTCGAAAGGACGCCAAGTTCGTTTGGGAGGAAAAGCATGAGCAAGCGTTCCAGAAGTTCTGAAAAATGCTGATGTCCGATCTGGTTTTAACACACTACGATCCCAATACAAAAAATTGTGGTTGCAGCAGACGCTTCCAGTTATGGCGTAGGTGCCGTATTAATGCACGAATTCAAAGGTACCCTTCGCCCGATCTTACATGCAGCGACTTCACTAAACAGTGCACAGCAAGGTTACCCTCAGGACCAACGTGAAGCCCTCGCCCTCGACTTCGCCGTAAAGAGGTTCCATAAATACATTTACGGCAGACGGTTCGAGGTTCAGACTGATCACAAGACCCCTTTGGCTATCTTCGGATAAAAAATGGCATACCAGTCCACACAGCCAGCCGATTGTAGCGTTATGCCTTGGTTACACAGTGCGAGCTATCGTGCGAGTTGGCCTAGACAGCTACTGCAGAGCAGCTACTTGCACCATGTGACCGCATCATACGAGTTACTGTCATGTGCGATTCGGTCAGTAGCTCGCATCCGAGTTACTACAACATTTTTTGTTTTGACTCGGCCACTCGCCCCCTGTCAGCTGGTATCGCATACTACGATTCGGACATTCGAACAATTGCTCGAAATTAACCGCCGGGTGCATTCGTCTGTAAATTTTGTCGTTTACAGTGTGAGCTTATTGTGCAACAATGGATAGATGGACTCCGAGATTTGCGTAAAGCGTCTCCGGAATTTATTCGTGTAGAAATGCCATCAAAAGACATATGTAAGTGAAGTAACTAAGAAAATCAAAAATTTACGTTCTACATATAGCCAAGAGTTTTTAAAAATTCAAAAACGCCAAAAAAGTGGAAGTGGTACTGACGACAGCCCGAAGTACGCTAAAAGCGCAAAGTATTTTTTTAACCGCTCTTATCACGATAGAAGCAGTGTTAACTCGTTCACTTCGTGACAACATTATACGAGACATGACATGCTAATGCTACTGAGATGCAACTACATACGTGCAGTAGCTCTCTACTCTGCCGACAGCTCGCACTTGTGTGACCGGTCGATGCGAGTCGAGCTACTTTCATGCGAGTACACAGGTGCAGTAGCTGTCCACTGTCAGGTCAGCAACTCGTATCGTGTAACCAGCCCATTAGGCTCTCACTCTGCTCGCCTACGATTTCACCATTTGCTACGTGAATACCGAAAGTTTTGGTTATGCCGATTTCATCTCTCGCCCCATTGCATCGCATCCGAAGCCAAACGAGGACACGATAATTTCTGCTATCTTCGATGACGACCGCTCATCATGTTTCGCAATAGACACAGCACAGCATTTGACTCGTGTGGTCGCTCGTTGGAGTCAGTCGCGTGTCATCCGTGCTCTTTGTATATAATCATCCGTCAAATAAACAGCAATCAATAATAAGTAGTATTTTACTTCAACCGGGATACTCGGAAATAATGCCTTGACTTCGAATGATACTAAACTCGGCGTCAATGAAACCGGGCCACACGATAAGCGCGAACTCTAATCAAAACAGGCCAATCGTTTGTAATGTGAGTTAACGGTACTTCAGATAAAAATCATAGTCATTTGAAATGCTATTAAACGCAGTTTCTGTAGATATAACTTTCATAGTTGTAGGTTTCATACTTTTTGAGAAAATTGAATTTGAGTCGAAAGTGGCGAGTGACCCGATTTTTGTGAAACCGAGTGTAGATGCTAGCCCGTTGAAATTGTAAGCGTGTACAGTTTGTAGATGGGATCGTCTCTATTCGTAGACTCATTGTAAAACAGCTTCTGCCAAACCATCGATTATTTGAAAAACCCATTGCGCGATGTTTTGCTTCGGAAAATTAGTTGTTGCCACGATTACCCTGAACTCGTACCCGGGCTTATGCACTTTCGATAAGCCCTTTACCTTCGGCAGGACAGGGTTAGGCATTCTGGGCTTCGAGGGTTGGTCGATGATGGAAGTACAATATTTCAACACTTTCGCAACTCTTGATGGAGCTACGAAAGGGATCCTTGCGAAGCTCGTAATAACCTGCTTAATTTAGTTTTTTAAGCATCACAGAATCATAATATTCCTTTTCCACCTCCACGGCAGCATTACCCTTGTTTACTCAAAGATGAAAGACTCCTTTATGATGTAGCTCTTTCACGATCCCAGATTATCTTACCCCAATATTAAATAGCGCTGAATATTCACTTGTTACGGCCGCTTCCACTTCCGCTCAAATTGGCTCCTTGGTGCGAAGCGCGCCAAATTGAATGCTCGCCTCGGCGTCGATTATACGATATCCTTTATCGTACGCGTAATCCCTTGAAGCGAAAAGTTCAAATTCATATTGAGCAGTTCCTTCTGTTTCTTCTTGATCCTGAACTTAATTCGGGCTTCTTCCTCAGGGTCTCCAGTTTTTCCAACAGTATGTTGCGCTTCCTGGCCTTCTCAAGGTTCTCCCCTATGACTGCATTCGCTCGATGCTGTCCTAGGTCCTAGATGTGGTCACAAGCCTTAACTTCTCGTGTAAACGCTTGATTTTGATTCGTATATCTACCTTCTCCTTACTCGTCCTCAGCTTTTCGGATTCTGGAAGTGCTGGTTGGATCCGTACTCGATGCAACTTCAGGCTGACCTTAAGCATCATGTCTTCTTGAATTTTAGTTATTGGTTAAACAAGTTGACTGTGACTTGGTTGTCATTATCAAACTTCCGATTGTGTCGATGTTTTCATCGTCTGTATATGCAATAAGAATCCTCTCCAGCACATTTCAAAGTAATGGGAGGGAGGAGACTACTGCCACGGCAGGAGCGGCAGTACGTCCAAATCTCCGGTGGAATAGAGTAGTGGAAGTACGTTGGTGGTTGTTTACGGTGTTTACCTCGCTCATCGTTTCCAAATCTGAGAAACCATGTTTTCGTGCCTCTAGGGAACCATGATTTACGATGCTTTGCTCCATTCGATGGTGGATTGCTAGAGAAGTGTGTGGAAATTGTCAATGAAGCACAACTGCTTGGTATATGCTGCGCTGTAACGAACATTTTTTCAGTGTATGGCTCTATTGCATGTGATGGACACTGTTTCAGTTGATTGTTGTAGGCTGTCATGAAAGACAGCTTTGAGCTGCTGGAGAACCCTGACTGGTAAGTATAGAATTGGGCCAAAGCTGGTTGGTACCTGTCTAGTGTCACAGCAGAACCTATAGGATTCAAGGCTGTTCGAAGGATTTGTCGCGACTGAAAATTAGACGCACCTTGATGAACTTATACCCGATTCTTAGATCATGTTTGTTTGACTTCTTCGGAGACTTCTCCATAGTTTCTCCTGTTTTCTGTATTGGTAGAGATATGAGACACCACCCTGACTGGTGGTACCAGGCTGAAGAACAGATTTTTGTTGTTTCCTGGTTTGAAAAATTACTTCTATCACTCAAACATTTTTTTTTTAATTTGCAATAATTGGACGGGCATAAAAAAGGCATTTCAAATAGATCCCTTGACCTTAGGAAATATTCTATGAACCCTGACCATTTCAACAGTATTAAATAGAAGTCCGCGCCGGTAATTAACTCTTATCGATTTTCTCCCTTTTATTAGCCACTAATTGAAACATTTACCATAGGCACGGTGAGCTTCTATGTACACTTTACGCTCAATTTTACTAACAAGTCACCCCAAAAATGGGCACCCGTTTATAAAAAAACAAAAAATCCACGAGAGTAACGACGAAAATTATTTCATGCCGCCTCTTACAGTGACAACAAGCTTCTTACATCTGCGATAACACAGCCGTCAGCGAAAAGGACTCTACGCACTACACCCTTCAAATCAAGTGAGCGGCGATGAAATCCTTCGAAATCCAAGTTGCGTGTAACAAATTGTCCGGTAATTATGTCATCATAATGAATTATTGTAAATAGTCGCTTAAGGTGCTTGTTTTAGACCACTTGACCATACTCAGTGTGTGTGTGCTTTTGGGCTATGCCGACATATCCTTCTTGTCTATGTCAGTCAAAACCACCACACACCATACTATTATATTGACTCCGTCATCGTGAATCCTGAAGTCTATATATCGTCCAAAACTGAAACTTAATATAAAACCAAATCGTCCAAACCACAAACGAAAGGACGACAATATATTCACTAACAGGCACCCCCAAATGTGATGGCCTCCATACAGTGAGTGTATTATTGCTCTTATGTCGGTTGACCAAACGTCGGAACCTACTACGTACTACTTCGTCGGAATAGTCGCGCCAAAGGGACGACCGACGTGTTTTTCCCCCGGCGCGGAGTCCTGATGAGTATGGGCGAGCACGTTGTGCATGTAGTGCGGCTGTAATGACTTCCTGGATTTGACACCGTGCGAACCTCAGCAAATATATACATAGCGGAGTGGCGAACAATGAGTTTATAGGTTAATTTGGGTGTGGTAACACCGACCACAGAGACATAAGGATATTGTCTCACCATACCGTTTAGTTCGTCCCGTTCACATTTTTTTTTGTTTTCGATTTTTACTCTAGAACGCAACTTGGTATACGTTTATCCAGGCTCATTTTCAACGCCCGTTGAGCACACACGACATTAAGGCCACACGTCAGTAAAGAAAGGTGTGGCATCGCAAGTCGTCGTCGTCTATGTCCATTTACTTGGTTTCGATCGTTTTGCCACGGTACCTATACGATATGTAATAAAATCCAAGGAGAAAATTCGCGACTTTTGGTCTCTATTAGGACATAGTTTTCGATGAGAGGACGACGCGACCGATGACGACGTGAGCAAACATTTCACCGTGCACTATTTTTCGTTTTTTTTTTGTGCATGTGTGTGTGCGAAATGAGAACAGTGGACGATAAGAAGTGTTGGACAAGTTAATTAAGAGGAAAATTAAAATTCGGTTGATGACGCACACGTTTTTCTATTCTTTTTCGCAATTTCCTTTCTGACGATTGGTTTTGTTGAGACCACGACAACGGGCGGAAACTAATAAAGTGATTGTAAATAATGGTCATTTCTCAACAATAGGAAATTGTAGTGACGGTTGATTGATATCAGAAGGTCTTTTCCAGAAGTTGTGGCACTGTTTAGACCAGAGATGGGCAAACTTTTTAAGGAGAGGGCCAGATGAAATAACAAATTATCTAGGCGGGCCGAAAAAATAAAAAAAAAAAGACATTTTTTTTATAAATGATATGCTTAATTCTTATTTTTTACATCACTCACAGTTTTATACGCTACAATATTAACGCCTGCCGTCCATTACCTGCTTCGAGCGGCGCGGCGCTCCCGCGTTTAAGGGCTCTCGTCCACTGCAAGCGTAAACTTGAGCGGCGCGGCGCTCCAGCGGCAAAGCTTTCACAAAATGTGCGAAAAAAAGCTTTTACTAGTAAAAGGTATAAGCACACACAATAATCAGAAAGCTTTTCCATTGTATTGAATGGAATTTTTGTTTATTTTGCATAGTTACGCCATATTTTGCTTGGTTACGCCATTAAAATTCGGAAAAGCTTTAAACGCGGGAGCGCCGCGCCGCTCGAAGCAGGTAATGGACGGCAGGCGTAATGCTTTTCCGAATTGTAATGGCGTAACCAAGCAAAATATGGCGTAACTATGCAAAATAAACAAAAATTCCATTTAATACAATGGAAAAGCTTTCTGAATATTGTGTGTGCTTATACCTTTTACTAGTAAAAGCTTGTTTTCGCACATTTTGTGAAAGCGTTGCCGCTGGAGCGCCGCGCCGCTCAAGTTTACGCTTGCAGTGGACGAGAGCCCTTAAAGAAAAAAAATTGAAAAAATACAAAAATTATTTTTATTCTTTAGTTGTGTATGATGGCGTATGTGACTGATGAAACTGTGACTGAGATTCTAAAAGTTGTTCATAATCTGGTTCAAACGATGATGAGCTGATTCGCAGTAGGGAAGCCATATGGTCGTCAGTCTTTCGAAGCTTCATGATAGAAAACACCTGTTCACAAATGTAGGAAGACGAAAACATCGTAATTATCTTCTGAGCGTGAGATTGCAGGTTCGGGAAGCTTGCGTTTGACAGGGCCTTGTAAAACTCAACTTTAGAAACATTGAGAAATTGTTGCTTTAATTCAGTGTTACATTGCAACTCAATCAGTTCGAGCTGAAATTCTGGTTTGACTGACTCACAGTCTACATTAAATGGCATGCTAAAAATGTCCAGGTCCTGTTCAATAACTTTGAAGTCATGGAATCTTCGTTCGAATTCGTCAAGAAGGCATTTCACGCTTTTCTCGTAGCTCTTAAGTTTGTCTTCCCTAACTGCAATAGTTTTTAGTCTTGGGAAATGAGTAAGGTCTTTCTTGACTAGTTGTTTGAAAAATAGATTCAGTTGCATTTTAAAACACCTGATATGACTCCAAATATCATTAATTAATTGATTTCTTCCCTGGAGTTTGGGGTTCAATTTGTTGATGTGACTGAGAAGATCTGTAAAAAATGCGAAGTCTGAAAGCCATACACTATCTTTCAAATGTTCACACTCTTCCATTTTTTTTCTTCCATGAAGTAGATTATTTCCTGTTTTAGATCCCAAACTCGTTCAAAAACCCTTCCAGCACTGAGCCACCTTACTTTAGTGTAGTAAAGTACATCAGAATATTCAGATTGCAATGACTCAAGAAACTCTCGAAATTGTCTGTGATGGAGTGCTCGTGAACGAATGCTATTGACAAGCTTAATAACAACATCAAGCACATGTTTCATGTCTAGCGCAGATTTACACAGAGCTTCTTGATGTATGACATAATGAAGAAACACAGCTTCATTCTCTGGATATGATTATTCAAATATGCAAAAAAAAAAAACAGATCTTGTCCCTGTCATATTCGGTGGTCCATCAGTAGTAATATTACAAATAGTCGGCAAATGTACTTTCAAAGTCGTGATAGTTTCTTGAAATTCTCGAAAAATGTCTAATCCTTTTGTCGTTTCGTTTAAAGATCGCATACAGGCTAGCTCTTCAGTTATACAAAAGTTGCTATCAACACCTCTTATAAATATCAATAACTGAGCTGTGTCAGTTATGTCTGTACTTTCGTCCAAAGCAAAAGAACAGAATTTGAACTTGCTTATTTTCGCCTCTAGCTGCGAAACAAGCTGCTTATCTATTACTTCAACTCTGGAAGTAATCGTTTTTCGCGACAAACTTGCTGTGTCAAAATCCTTTTTTTTTTTCAGGACACAGAATGCCAGTTACTTGAAGCATACAAGTTTTAACAAATTCGCCGTCGGACATGTCTCTATTACTTTTTGCAATATTGTATGCTACAACGTAACTGGCATGTGTAACAAGCTTTTGCGAAGAGCTTTGTTTTTTTTAAATACTTTGCTGGCCTATACCCTATTGGCATTGTTGTGTTTGGTCGGGAAGTGTCGTAAAAGATTGAATTCCTTAACTACGGCCACAGTTTCATTGCAAATGAGGCAGACAGGTTTATCCTTAATTGCATTGAAAAAGTACTTCCAGGTCCATTCCTCCTTAAACGCTCGACATTCTGAATGAACTTTACGTTTTTTGCTTGCCATTCTAACGATCAAGAAAACTCTGGGAACAAAGCGAAACAAACAAAGCAGGCTCACAGCCGAAGACACACTAACTATGTACATGACCGTCCGAGCTACAAAGGGGGTCACTGTTGCCAAATGGCAAAGAACACTTGCTAGAGCAAGAGAGCTTTACTATTCGCCTCACTACCGTTGACAACAACACCGTGCACACACGCATTGTACTCCACTCTCCACATCGTCAAGATCAGTAGGACCTCCATACAACATGTTGGTGTGTTGCGTGCAAATTTAGTTGATGTTATATGCGACAATGCCGTACATAAAAAGCAATGAGAAGGAAACCGTTATTCTGTTCTAGCTACACAGAAATTAAATTTTGCACTATGTGTATTCAAAGCCATTTCGCGGGCCGGATTGACTACCCTAACATTTGCCCGCGGGCCGTACTTTGCCCATCACTGGTTTAAACCATACTCTACTATTATTCACCATAACCAGTGGCGTAACGTACGGTGTTCCATGTGTGCAGTGGAACACGGGCCCCCAAGCCAAAGGGGCCCCCAAATCCGAAATCATAACGAAATATTATGTGATAGATCCTTGGGCAACTGTTCTTTCAAAAGACATGCATTTTTACTAATATGCCAGAAAAATGCGTAAGTGAGCTATAAAATCTAGGATAGTAGCAAAACATTCTATTTTGGGTATGGTCAACCTTGGATCTCTAAGTATTATACTCTGTTTGCACCGGAGAGGCGCAACTTAACTCAACAATCATCAGAACAATCCATAAATTATAAAGGTTTAACTTCCGGCGGAGTGCCTCTCTTTGAAGGTTCTTGCGTAAAATTAGGCCAATAATCAGCGCCCGCTCTAGGGAGGGGCGGTATTTTGGGTAGCACTTCATAGACGGAAAACTACATGAAAGCTGAAACTTATTTCCGGTACAATCTTTTTTTTAGAGTGTAGTAAAATAATGGTAATTAGCTCGAGGATGTTACTGACAAAAGGCACTGCAACTCTATAAATTGCAGGCATAAAACCGTTACTTAATTTTAGATTTAAGGTACGTTGTGCTCGACACGACTGCATCGGCTCTAGCGACAGCGACTCGCTCATTTCATATAAAAACTCGTTTTTAAAATGAGAGAAAAATGAGTTTTTATATGAAATAAGCGAGTCGCTGTCTCTAGAGCCGATGCAGTCGTGTCGAGCACAACGTACCTTTAATGATAATAAAATTGCACTTTAATCGGTGTATTTTGCTTTCGCAACAAAATTGTTAGGTGCACAGTTTTTTCCAAAGTTGTGTTTAATGGCCTTCGAAAAATTTACCAAATTCAAAAATCAGCACCAAACGTTTTTAGTAAAGCAAACAAAGCACACGAAGGAAGTAACTGTGTTTTTGTATCGTAACCTTAACTAGTCGTTGGGAACCTCAGGAAATAGATACAATTTGAAGAAGCTAGAGTGTGAAGTGAGGAATTGTCCAGGATTTATCAACAAGATTGGTTGACTTAGAGTCTGCTTCTTGATATACTCTGGTTTCAGTTCATTTCACTCAGTGGTATTCCGTGATATTACCGATATTGAGGCACTATAGGGCATAACTGAAACCTTAGGAAAGTATGCTGTCCTTTTGGATTTGTCAGTAATATAGTGTTTCATCGGCAGAATACTTTTCCACTATCGATTTAGTACCACAACCTCTGGGTTGTGGAGTCCTATATGATCTGATCTAAAATTTAAATAACGTGTTTCGTCTAGTAAAGTAATATGTATGGCTACCTGACAAAAACGACAGAGCGATATTTGCATTTTTTTTTGTTAAATCTTTTTTAGGCGCATTTCTTAAAGTTGTTTTCGTATGGAATCATAGGAATGGAAAACTTATTTCTAGGTGGGATTCAATTAACTCAAAATGTGTCAGAAAAGCATCCTTTCTGGTAAAATGAAGTCCACATATCCCATGAACATTTTCAAAAAAAATTCATAGGGGCGGCAGTTTGTCGTTTTGCCCGGGGCGGCGGCGCGGCGTAAGTGCTAGAGCAGGCGCTGCCCATAATCCATTTATTGGAGAGTATTTAACCCTTGGTTTGCATGGTGGTGAAAACTACCGTAAAGTATATGGTGGAGTCCCAGGGACTCCTTAACTTAAATCTTAATAAAAGCAAAACCAATGTTGTTTTCGTAAAATTATCTATAAATATAGTTAATATTGTCCATCATCAATAGATTTTAACTTACATTAGGAACTTTTAATGAGTTTATTTTCTAGAACGTCCAGTTAAATTTACAGTCTCTAAAATCGCATAAAAGAATGCTCACTCCTTAAAAATAGTAAAATTTAAACTTTCAATAAAAATAATTTTCCTTTTTTACTAATTTTGAATAGATAAACATATCCAATTATAAAATAAACATAAATCTTCTCAAATATCATCTAAATAAAAAAACGCGCATGGCTTCAATTCAGATAATGTTCTGTGAATTTTCTTCATACTTTTTTGATCATGACGGGAATATTGGTTTGTGATAAGAGTTGCGAATAGAAATTGTCTTCCTCCATTATTTGTTTCAGCAAGAGAAACAGTATGTTCTCTGATTCCGAGGAATTTATCACAACTCTATTATCAATTTCATCAATTAGAAGGTTTACCTTTAGGGTTTCTAATGCTGCGAGCCTGTTGTTCTGGGCAACATATTGTATGTATTGTACATACGTGAAGTCAGGATAGCTTTTTTCAGTTGTGTAATTATTTGTGTCAGGAACTAAAGTCTTTTTAGTTTTGGGCATACATTTTAAAATTAATTGGAGACATAGGGATTGATTCCACAAATGTCGAAAATAAGAAACATAACTACTATAGGTCATCGAAGAGTACGACGGCTGCATGAAAAAACAGTGTACATTTCGATTGCATCTACTTCATCCTTGGTGTAATTATAATTTCTAATTAATTTGTCACAGAAACAAAAGTGTGGTCATGGTGTACCAAAGAAGAAAAAAAGACAGCCTTTCTCTATTCGGAGACATAACTAACCAGTGTGCTATCCAAATAATGACTTCTTCCAACCATTGTGTCGGAACACTAGCAGGATTTTATTTCAAAACAATGATATGGGTAATATTACATCGGTTGGAAGCCACGAAAATAGCTTATTACATTTAAGAAAAACTTGATAGAGCACAATACAAAAATCGACAATTGCTCTCATTGCATAACACAAAGTGCATGGTGGAGTCTCACGGACTCCTTCTACCGTTATTACTCACTGAAGCAAATAGCGCAAGCACACGTCGTCTTCTGTCCAAGTCCACCGCGCTACTGGAGGAAGGTACTAAAACGCACTGAATCGTATTTGCCTTATTATAAAAGTTATTGATAAAAATAAACTGAGGAGGAGTCCCTGGGACTCACCATGCAAATTAAGGGTTAAATATCGAATTGATTGCTCAGCTGAGGAAAATATGTCCACAATGTTGAAAAAAGGATATAGGATGACCTATTGATCGGAATGGCTAACCACAATTACTAAGAACATTCATTTAAGTGAGAAAACCTTTCTTTTTTTTAACTGGGACTCAAGAAATCTAGAAACAGATGTCTGTCGACAAACTAGTGAGTCGAGATACGTAAATTATTTGCCTTTGGAGCATCTCTACCATGAATTTTATTTTAGTCGATTTAGTTTTCCTTGGTTATGGATGTGATCCACAGATCTATAGTAATCATCAGTTTTAGTCTAGGATCAACGACTCTTACGAGCTAGAAGGGCACTCCTAAAAGTTGTCTTTCGCCGCGACACTTGGATTTTGTGATAAATAGATGATCCTATTTAATTATTCTAAATTCAATTTTGTCTCAAAAAATGAAATTTTTTTTTTAGAAAACTATGTTTGTTGCTTTTGCTTATAATGTAGACTGCTTTAAATGTGGGTTATGTTCTTACATTTTTTTCTAGTAAAAAAAAAAATCGAGCGTGATGGGTTCCCCATTTCGATCTTGAACACAAGAAAATTGGGAAACGTTACGCCACTGACCATAACCAATATAATTAAAACTGCTTATTGAACACAATCCCTGATGCAATGTATAATCTATAGTCATACTTGAATGTCATAAGCTTTTGTGTTTCTTAAAAGCTTAAACCCTTTTTTTTTTGTATTTTTTAGCGCTTTTCGGAAATAAACTATTTTATCTTAACCTGGAGAGTACAATGGTAAGGAGGTCCTTTTTTAGAAATAACCTCTGCCTGAAAGACAATTGTATATTGACCTAGGGGTTTTGAGATACTATGGTTGTTGGTTTTAGTATAAACTCCTGCCCCTGTTCCTTCGTCTGTCTTCGACCCATCCGTGTACCACACTACGGGCCATTTTTTCGTACATTTTATAGGCTGGTTAGTCTTATTGCCTAGAGAAGACACACACCATATTTAGAAAGCTTTTCTATTGTACTGAATGACATTTTTGTTTATTTTGCATAGTTATGTTATCTTTTGCTTATTTACGCTGTTGCATGAAACCGTGCAATGATTTTTTTAATCTAAGATGATGGTGTAACCATCAAAATATGGCAGAACTATGCAAAATAAACAAAAATTTCATTCAATAAAATGGAAAAGCTTTCTAAATATTGTGTGTGTCTTCTCTAGGCAATAAGACTAACCAGCCTATAAGATGTACGAAAAAATGGCCCTACGTGTTTTGAAAGATGGTTGTGGTTTCATTTACTCCAGTCTTTCCTAACTGTTAAGGCTTGGATGTTGGAGTCGAACGTGTACATGGCTGCCCATATCTAGGATTGGGTTTGCAATGATTTCCGTAATCGTGCAGTGTCTAGCCTTTGTGGTGTTCACATGTTCGATGATTGCTGCGAGTCTTGCCTCTACTGTGATTGTGAGATCCTGTGGTGGCAGGTCTATTAGTTTCTATAGAGTTAAAGTTGGTTCACTGCGCATGGCGCCGGTTATGCTTGCGCAGGCCAGTCTCTGTACTGATCCCAACTTCGCTGCTGCTGTTTTTTGCTTGATTTAAGTCCACCTGACTATCGAGCCGTAGGTCAGACGGGGTTTGACCACAGCTTTGTAGACCCAGTGTATCATTCGTGGTTTTAACCCCCACGTTTTTCCTATTGCTCTTTTAATTGCATATAGGGTCTGTTTGCCTTATGTAATTGTGTTTTGCAACTGCTTGTTCCACGTGAGTTTGGTATCAAGGGTGACTCCCAGATATTTTACCTCCGTGGTAAACTGCAGTTATTGGTTGAATAACGTTGGAGCGTTGAGCCCTTCCAAGTTGTGCTTGCGACTGAAGGCTATTAGTGTTGTGTTGGCGGGATTGACCGATAGGCCTACCCTCCTGCACCATTCCTCCACTTGCGTTAGAGCTTGTTGCATGAGTTCAGAAAGAACTGCTGGAAATGTTCTCCTTATCAAGATGCTGATGTCATCGGCATATCCTTGGGTATAGAAGCCAGTGTTAATTAGCTGGACCAGTAGGCTGTCCACTACAAGGTTCGACAAGAGGGGGAAAGTATACCCCCCTGTGGGCATCCTTTGAGGACAGCTACATGGTATCATCGAATAAATTTGCATGTACTTGTCGTCCATGAAGCATTGATATTATCCACCGACAGAGGGTGTTTTGGACTCCATGAATCGAGGCGCGCGCCGTGAACAAGAGATTCGAAAGAAGTGTTGTCGAAGATCCCCTCTATGTCTAGGAAGGCCACGAGTCCTATTTCTTTGATTTCTAGTGTAGTGTCTTCCCCAATTCTTCAACTAAATGGTGTAGTACTGATTCACATGATTTGCCTGTCTGATATAAGCATGTTGGTTTGGATGCAAAGGGGAAAGCGAAAGGCACGTGTCCCTGATATGTTTATCGACGAGCTTTTCCAATGACTAAAGTAGGAAAGAGGTTAGACTTATTGGTCTATACGATTTCGCTAGGGTTTAGTCGCGCCCCGGCTTTGCGAGAAATGCTACGTTTACCTGCTTCCAAGTGATTGGAATGTATCCTGCTGAAGCAGGTCTGGGTAGACACCGTCTGGCCCTGGTGATTTATAGGGTTCGAAAGAGTTGATCGCCCATTCCACCCTATTGTAGGTTACCATTTCGTTCGCAAGCCACCAGTCGTTTTTGTTTGCCCTGAGAAAAAGGGAGCTGTCATCCAACTGGTCTGTGCGTACCGTTGTTATGATTGATCCAGGAAAGTGAGACCCTAGAAGGACTTCCAGGGTCTCCTTACCTGTTTTTGTTTGGTTTCCATTGGAGTTTTTAAGAGTTCCGATGGGGTTTGTTGGATCCTTGGCTAGAATCTTCTGGAGTCTCGCTCCTTCATGCAGATTTTCTATTTCTTCGCAGAACTTCCTCCAGGATTCCCTCTTGGCTTTCCTAATTTCTTTGCTATACTAGGGTGCAGCGGTATGTGTCACAATCCCCAGCTCTTTTGGCTACGTTGAAAAGCTTGTCGGTGCGTCTCGTTAATCTACAACTCTCTTCGAAGGAGGTCTTTATTGCGGCTTGCAGTTGATCCGCTGCAGACTCCACTTATGTATCTGTGATCCGATAGCGATGGTTCGGCTAAAACACGCCAATGGCGGACGTTAGGGAGATACGTTGAAGGTGGCTAAAGCTATATCAATGACCTCTCTTCGACGTGTTGTTACAAAAGTGGGCTCAGTACCCTTATTCAGAATTTCAAAGTTTTCTTTGATTATAAAATCATAAAGATACTCACCCCTTTTGTTCGTATCAGAGCTTCCCCACTCTGTATGGTGAGCGTTTGAATCCGCTCCGATGATGAGCTGCGGCGTGTGTGTTCCGCTGCTAATTATCAGTTACTCCAGCTCTTGAGGTGGTGGAGGCGTCTGTGAATCGTGTGGGAAATATGCTGCAGCGAGGATGAGCTCCCGATTACTAATCCCATTTTGTGTTATTTTCACCGCTACTAGGTCCCTGGAAATATGATTGCATAGTGGCCGTATGTTAACGTTAGCCTTAGTATAGATGCAGGTCCTGGCATTGCCACAAGCTATTTCGTATATTATCTTACCTCCGGTGGTTCCTAAGCCGGCTACTTTGCCCTTATACAGCCAAGGTTCTTGGATAAGGACTATATCCAGACCCTCGGCTGCGATGAGGCGGCTTAGTGATGCGGTTGCAGCTTTACTGTGCTGAAGGTTGATCTGAACCACCTTCAGCATCATGAGGCCGCTTAGATATCGTTTTGAGGGTTATCTGGTTTAGACCGAAATTACCTATGTGGTCTCTGGCCTCCAGCGCCTTCCAGCTTGTTTCGTCGATCCAGGCGACCAGATTTAACCCGGTTTTGTCTTTTGTGGATGCAACGACGTTCCACTTCTAGGTGTTAAGCCCCTGGTTCTGGGTCCTTAGGAGTGCTAGAATCTGTTTCGGATCCTCCGTACCAACTATATCCGTGTTCGGAATACGAACCATAATTTTACTGCTCTTGACCACTTCCCTCGCATCGCCCACGCGATGGATTGCTCCCTCCCATGGGTTAATAGAAGTTATTGTGACCCTCAACCAGTGCTTGGCTTCCTGATTAGCGCAGGTTACGTAGAGGAGACCTTTGTCTGGGTAGCTATTCGTGAAGAGAGGGGCCTTCGATGGTTCACTCTTGAATACCTCCGACACGATAGCCCGCTGGATGTCTTTAGCCTGCTCAGTGGTTAGTTTTTCGGCTGGGTACTTATCCAGAACTGCAGCCATTTTGAGGGAGCAGATAGCTTCCTTGAACGTGCCCCGTGATACTACTCCTGATGGTCCGGGTTTTGGCGATGGAGTTTCTCTGTTCCCGGTGTTCAGCCGTTTTTTCTCTACTCCTTCTGCGGGAGATTGGGATTCTGACCTGGTTCTTTGGGGGGGGGAGTTGTTTTCAGGCCCCGCGGGCTGGTCTTGAGGTTTGCCGTGGGTTCGCTTATGTCGCGGCCTGATGGATTGACCCCTTTTCCTCGCCTTTTCGATCGCGATCTTTCGTCGTTGAGCACCGGAAGGCGTCGGTTTTTTGTTGTTCAGGGTTAATTGGCCCATTTTTTGTTGTTGTGTTTGTCACGTCGGACCTCTCTGGTCTTGTGCAGAAAGCACTTCCCTGAGAGGGTGTCGTCGAGGGTTGGGACATACTTCCCTCACCTTTCGCGGCTAGGCTTTTGGTTGAACCATTTCCTTCAGCTTGGGCGGATTGGTTTTGTTCTACCCCTGTTGTTTGTGAGTTTGTTTTTTTGTTGTTCTTGTTAGTTTCCATTTTTGGTCTCACGAGTTTGGCGGTAATGAGAGGTACACGTGCTCAGTGACCCCTTAAGCACGCAAGGCTAGCTATTCTGAGGTTTCGCCCGGTGCCTAAGTTCCGTTTGTGACACCATTTATCCCTGGTGCCATTCGCCCATCGGCACGGGTCGCGTTACACCTTAGGTTTAGGATTTGGAAGATGTTAGTTGGCTGTGTGTTGAGTCCTGTTCTGTCGTTTGTAAGTATACTGTCCTAGTGATGTCCTGTGTTCCGTCCGTATGCAGCGTTAAGCCTCCGCACTACGTCAAGGTCCCTTCCACGCGGGGGGATAGATACCCATCTTACAAGCAGCTAGGAAAGCACCACATTGGAAGATTGTTGTAGAAAGCAATAGATTTTGTAGAAATTAAGACCTTTTACATCTAATTTTTTAAGGAGATTGTAATGCAGGAATAATAAATTAATACTTGTTCCTAGGATCACTAACAAAAAAGATATTCATCGAAATCTCCAAACTCGCCTATATAAATAAGAAGAGCACTTAATGTCCCTGAGGCATATGTCAGGATGATACGAGACATGTATGATGGAGCTACGACTAAGGTTAGATGCACAGCCGGTGAATCAGAAGAATTTCCGGTGAATGTCGGGGGCAGTGTATTGAGTCCGTTGCTCTTCAACATCATGATGTGCTACTTATTAACACATATCTCCGACGGCCTAGCCTAGCCTTCTTTTTGCCGATGATATAGTCCTCAGTAGCCCAAACATCGTTGCCTTGCAAGCTGCACTTACAAAATGGTGTGACATTCTGGAGGCGCATGGACTAAGGGTAAGTATAACAAAGACTGAGTTCTTATGCTGCCCATTCTCAGACCCAGATGCACCGATACCAGAAATGTTCGTCATAGGAGAGCAGCTTAAGTCTTGTACCAAGTTCAAGTACCTTGGCTCGATGGTGAACAACGGAGCTACATGCGATGATGACATCAAACATCGCACAAAGGTTGGGTGGATGACGTGGCGAGAAAACTCTGGAGTTTTCTGCGATAAGAAAAAGCCACTGAAGCTAAAGGGCAACTTGTACAAAACGGTTGTACGTCCCGCACTCATGTATGGATCAGAATGCTGGACCATGTATGAAGGTTACGCGAAACAAATGACAGCGACTGAAATAAAAATGTTACGCATGTCAGTTGGTGTAACGAAAAGGGACCACATCAAGAGTAGCTACATCCGAGGCAGCTTGTCCATAGACCAACCAATCACCGAAAAGCTCGAAGACCGACAAATGGATTGGTATTGCCATGTTCAACGGCGTCCGCCTGAGAACCCAGGAAAGAAAGCGATATCAAGTTCCACTTGATGGACCCAAGGCCAGAGGCAGACCGAAGAACACCTGGATATGTCAAATGAAAAAGCAACAACAACGCATTGGTCTCGGCGATGACACGATCCAAGATAGAGCTGCCTGTAGAAATATGCTGAGATATTATCGCCAAAATGGGCGATGTGCCTACACTGCAGGTCGAGCAACGCGAAACCATGGAGCGCTATAAAGAACGAGGCAAGGAAGAAGAAGAAATAAGAAATTTTCTACAACCTCATCTACCCCGACGAATACAAAAACTCTATTTTAGCATTAGTTAAATTCGCCGATCATCCATACCACACAACATTTTCGCCATTACTTCATTTTAAAAAGTAAAACTTCCTCGCTTATTGTACGATACATGTCATCATGTCATTGCCATCTCATTTTTTCACATGTTCCATCAAAAACTAAAGGGTGTATCCAATGACAATTAATTCGTGAAACAACTGAAAAGTAGAACGTAAACATTATCGGTTGTTGACTATGATAGACGCACGAAGGACACAACTCTGTCTGTCACAAGCCAATTCACCAGACCCGAGTGTGCTGAAAAAAAGCAAACAAACAGCACAAACTCACCTGCGCTTCGCCTGTATTTGCATTGTTTGTACGGGACTGCTATATGTCCTTCAGGGTGATGTCAGCGAAAGGCAATCAAAGAGTCACCTACAGGTGTGCCAATCCTGTATGGCATAGAGAGAGACCACTCATCCAATCGAATTGCTAATAAATTACCGCGCGACTACCGTGACCTTACGGTTAATATACACGTAATATCGTGGAAGGCAGTCGGCCGTTACAGTCAGTCAGTTAATTTCAAAGGATTTTCGATTGGAAATTTCACCGTTCTGGTTTATGTTTCCGTGTCTGGTATATGTTGCCTTAGGCGGGGTGGGATTGCTTACGTATGAGTGAAAACATAGTACAATTATATAGGGGTGTGAAGGATATCCACATCATATCATTGCAGTTACTAGTAAGAGTTTCAACGATTTCTATTTGTACATGATAGGATGAAAGTGGGGATAAGTCAGGTAAATTGGTGAATTGTAGGTATGCATTGACGAGTACGCACGGAAAGGTACCTACGTATAGTGAAATTCGTCATAACGGCGAAATCTCATCTGAAATTAGTTTTTGATGACCCGTGTCGAATAGCAATAGGTCGTTGCGGTTGACCGGTGCCAGTTGTACCCATAAGACCAAAGTATAAGCTTCTAAATATGTAATTGTATGGTTTGACGAATATCGAAATTTGTTACGGTTTCTAGAATTGACCATAACGTATAGCTTCCATGGTTTTCATTATTATGAGGGTGTATTTTAGTTTAGGTAGTCATATTATAGGTTTCGATTCATTCAGTATTACAAATTGGAGGTTACAATCAGCCTAATCGTAACGAACAATAAATTATAGTTGATGTCTAGTGTACTCATCAAAACATACCTAATTTAGAAAATAATATGTCAGGAGTCTACATTGATTTCCTTACAGGATAGTTTCACCTTTTATGAATTATGGTTTATCTTCCATGTACATAAAATTAGAAAATTAGTATTTTATGGTTTGGAACAATGACGTTTGTACTAGTCTCTCTTTGAATTTTCCGTCTGGAAATTACCTAACGAAGTTTAAATTTTTCCGCTCCCTCACACAACCTTTTTTTTTTGTGAATTGTTTTATACATACATGCTCGACTGAAAGCAACAGTAAACGAGACCGAGTCTAATTTCGGGCGCGGCCGAAATTTGAATACCCGTCACATTTGAATTAAACTTAAGCTCCTTTTGTGTTGTTCTACCACAGCCCTATGACGTGTTCCGATTCCATCTGTCCCTGGATACGTTGGGGTTAATCCAGGAACACACTTGGTTGGATGTATTTTGGTTAAGATTAAAAAAGAAAAAAAGTTCTTCTTACAAGAACCTAATATTTGGGGGTTCGTTTGTATGACAGCCCTATGATGTAATATTCCGGTTCCATCCATTTCTAAATATCTTTTGAGGCTTTACTAGCCTAAGGTGACCAGATTCCCGAAGGCCCAATGCAGTACACATTCCGGAATTCGGTTTTCAGGCAAAGCCTCAATCGTACTATTTTATTATTTGTTATCATTCGCTTAATGTTATCAAAACAGCAAGCTCCCCATGTGATCACATTAAGCGGCGTCAACTGTATGTCACGAGGCTACCACCATGATGGATGCCATAAAACGACCACATATTCTTCATCCTTTCATAAGTGATATCTTCCTAAACGGA
The DNA here is from genome assembly GCA_949715475.1 of Microchrysa polita. Taxonomy (NCBI): domain Eukaryota; kingdom Metazoa; phylum Arthropoda; class Insecta; order Diptera; family Stratiomyidae; genus Microchrysa; species Microchrysa polita. The sequence continues at coordinate 14,945,077 of OX454417.1, read as the reverse complement.
ATACAGCAAGAATAATGCCTTTATTCTGGGAAATGTGTGGTGAACCTTGGGAAGGCAATGTTACAGGGACGTAGCCAGGGGTGAAGTCCAGGAGTCCTTAACTTCCCACAGTATTTCTAATTTATTCATTGCTAAAACTCTGCCGAAATTAATTTGCAGTCAGATAAATTGTGTCATATGCACGAAAGTAGTGACTACATAATAAACAATTCAAAACACATAAAAATCTGGTGACCCAAAATTGGGATGGTTTTTCATAATGAAAACTTCAACAAATTTCGTAAGACCTCATACAGGCTACACAATTTGAAATAAAATATTTCCCTGTAAGAATGAAGTAATTTTTTTAGCCGTGCGAAGGGAAGGCAAAAGCAGCACGACGCGGGCACCGAATACGCCATCATACTTTCCATAGTTCGATAGTTGTTGCTTCGTGCATATACCATGGCCCACGAGCCCTTCCATAATAATGGTACAGAAAAAGTCTTTGGCGTTGTAGACATGGCACTGTCTGCTTCCGATGATAGCGGATCAATTAAGTAATCGTGCGTGCTATCGTGCTCGCCCAGCCTCGTCAAGCGATAAATTTTAATTCGACACAGGAACAGTGGGACAGGAGGCATGTTATTCATTGGGGCAACGCCGAAACTAGTGTCTACAATTAACAACATGATTCTAATAATGTCATAACTTCTGAAGCCCAGCTAAATCCTGGCTACGTCCTTGCAAGGTTCTGTTGGTACTAAACAAGACCCAGAAAAGATCCCTCAACTTCTAAATGTCCTCAATGACAAAACATTATCAGCATGTGAAGTGCAAATGTATGTATGTTTCAACACGCAAAGTTATAGCAGGCATGGGAGAAGTGTAGCCAGGATCTCGTTTAAAAGGGGCAAACCCAACAATTGTTTTACACAATGAACCGGAATTTTTTTAGGGTTAGGAATAGGTAATATTTAATTCAAATCGACGACAAAGATTACGATTTCATGTCAGTTTGAATTGTCGGTTCCATTTTGTTAGAAAGGTATTTTTTTAAAACCATATTTCAAGAAAGGACAATTTATAATATAATTTGTTTCAATACGGATTCGATTTCCGCTTTCTAGACAGTCGATACTCAGTGCTTTCGCAACTTTTGAATTTCAGTGTTCGAAACTGTTGTCTTAGCAGCATTGTAGGGATGATGATGGTCCTTTCCCTATCTATGACTATCCGTGACCCTGAGACATAAAAAAAACATAAAGCTGCTTATTAGAAGTACGAAAATTACACAATTACGCATCTTTGCATGGCTGTTACTTCTGAACCTTGGCCCCTATAGATGCTTGAAATTGTCACCTAATACGAACAGTGCGGTCCTCTATACATGGCTGTTAAATTTCAAAATTTTCCGCTCCAAAATTTCCGAATTAGGGACAATTTTCGATTGATACGATTGAACTCCCGAACGCAGATAGGTAGGACCTTGAAATTTGGAGACAATGTGAGCGGAGAGCGCCAAGTAGAGCTCTACAGCTACAAGTGTGAGCTAGGGCCTTAAAATTTTCACAAGTCTGCAAAATTTCAAATTTATTGGACAAATTGTATAGACTTTTCGATTAGAAAAGACGAATAAGTGCGATTTGGGCAGCTGTAACTGTCGAACGCAGATAGGGGGACCCTAAAATATGGAGAAATGAAAGTAAATGTAATTCCCAGGTTGTGAAGCTACCTGGCGCTTACATTTAGGTACATTAAATTTCAGAACGATTGACCAAAGAGTTCCGAAATTACCAAAAATTAACGTTTGCTGCATGAAAGTGCGATAACCTTGCTAATAACACCTAACAGACTGACTACAGGCCTCACCGAGGAGGCTATTAAGAAGTCATTTAGGTTTCTTTGGTGTGACGTTGGGAATGCTGTACATTTACTAATGCTGTACGACAGGTCAAAATGCTGTACTCTACAGCAAAATGGTGTACGTACGTCTGGTCAGCTTATACTAGCAACACATTGGGGTGAAGTTTGGTTAAGATTGATTCACAAAGAAAAAAGTTGTTCATGCAATTCATGCAATTTCCAGCGGTTGGTTTGTATGAGAGCCCTATGACGAAGTGTTCCGATTTCATCAGTTCCTAGATATGTTTGGTGGCTTTACTAAGAACACATTTGCGCAAAGTTTGGTTAAGATTGGTTCATTAAGAAAAAAGTTTTCTTAGAAGAATCTAATTTCCAGGGGTTGGTTTGTATGATAGCCCTATGACGTAGTGTTCCGATTTCATCTGTTGCTAGATATTTTTTGAGGCTTTACTAGGAACACATTTGGATGAAGTTTGGTTAGGTTCGGCTTAAAAAGGAAAAAGTTTTTCATTGAAGAACTTAATTTTCAATGGTTCGTTTGTATGGCAGCCCTATGACGTAATGTTTCAATTCTATTCGTTCCTAGATATGTTTTGAGGCTTTACTAGAAACACACTTGGGTGAAGTTTGGTTAAGATTGGTACATAAAAAAAGAAGTTTTTCTTAGAAAAACCTAATTTTCAGGGGCAGCCCCATAACCCCATGGTCCGATTCCATTCGTTCCGACATATACAGGGTGTCCGGAAACTGCCGCATAAACGCACCGGATTATGATTCCTCAGTTGATTTCCAGCAAAAAAGTTGTATGGAACATACCCCCTCAGCTTAACTCTTTAGCTGCCACAGGCATTTAAAGATTTTTGAAAAAATAATTTTCTTGCAAGGCTTAACGCCTAATATCTCCAAAGCTAGACTAGCTAGAATAGTAAAGTAAAATGATTTTTACAGCCAACAAATTTACCTGTAAAATAAAACTAACCACACTAAAATCGGATAAGAGGTTTGGTTTTTACAGAACTTCAAATTCAAATTTGCGTGATTTGACCCAAAAACAATCTTTTTTTCCATCTCAATTTTCTCCAACTTCTGTCAAGGTGAGGTACTTGTACGATTCTTTTAAAAATTGGCGCATAGCCTTACGATCATATCTTCCTTACATCATTTCATTCTAGCTCCATTATTTCTAACAGTTTTGGTACCTTAAGTACAGAAAACTAGGGTTAATTTTGGCTCGATTTCGACATACTTTGAATAGATTTTATACCAATTGCAGATCTTTAGGTTCAGTGTGAATTGAATTGTATTGGATCCGAGCTAAAATTAACCCTAGTTTTCTACACTTAACGTATAAAAACTGTTAGAAGTAATGAAGCTAGATTAAAATGATGTAAGAAAGATATAACTGTAAGACTATACGCCAATTTTTAAAAGAATCGTACAAGCACCTCACCTTGGCAGAAGTTGGAGAAAATTGAGATGGAAAAAAATATTGTTTTTGGGTCAAATCACGCAAATTTGACTTTGAAGCTCTGTAAAAACCAAACCTCTTATCCCATTTTAGTGTGGCTAGTTTTATTTTACAGGTAAATTTGTTGGCTGTCATAATAATTTTACTTCGCTATTCTAGCTAGTATAGCTTGCTTTGGAGATATTAGGCTTTAAGTCGTGCAAGAAAATGATTTTTTAAAAAATTTTTAAATGCCTGTGGCAGCTAAAGGGTTAAGCTGAGGGGTATGTTCCGTACAACTTTTTTGCTGGAAATCACATGAGGAATCACAATCCGGTGCGTTTATGCGGCAGTTTCCGGACGCCCTGTATACAGCGTACACTAAAAAGAAACTTGTGTACAAATTTTCAGCCCGATAGCTTCAAAACTGAGGGACTAGTTTGCGTTGCAACAGAAGGACAGACAGACAGACAGACAGACGGACATGGCTCAATCGATTTCTCTCGTCATGCTGATCAATAATTATATACTTTATATAGTCGGAGGTGCTTCCTTCTGTACGTTGCAAACTTCATGACAAAGTTAATATACCCTTTCACATAGTGACGGGTATAAAAATACTAAAATACTATAATATTTCTCTCTGACATTAAATCTACTCATTTATGTTATTTCTCTCAATTTATAAAAATTATATGACCTTACAAGAAAATAAATGTTCGTGCTTCCCTGATCTAACTCTCGTGAATTGCTTTCCCTTCCACTGCATGAACACAGCTAGTGCCTACATGCGTTTTTGAATTCTTTAAAAAGGGTTTTCATTTTTCTGCCATCCCGCACCGTAATCTCTGTTCACACACTACTTTGGCCATCAGTAAAAAAGAAATGCACACAATTTTCTTTTTCTTCGCCCAGACGACACATAGAGCACGACGCAGACCACCACGACTTTCTGATAAGCGTCAAGCGTGAAATTAAACTACGACTACTATAGTCATCCTGGAGAAGTGTGTACCGAGAAAGACGACGACATAATATAAAAAAAAAACACCGGAGAAAAGTTCAAGCGACCCGGTTAAGGATACTAACTCCAAAGGGACATTGGATTTATCTTCACAGTCATGATGATGTGTCTTGGGCTCCGACAACCTCTTTGCTTTGCTTTGACTGCTTACTATGGCTATGCGACTCTTGTAAATGGTAAAATGTGAAACAGCAGCAGAGAAATGAATTTTTCACTTGACATCGTATCAGCCGTACCGCGACCAGGAGAAGAACACGACGTTGCTGCTGATGCTCCTCAAAAAGGATCGGAGAGGGAGTTGAACAATTGTAATGGCTCGTTGAACTGTGCGGTTTCGTCGTAATGGACTTGTGGTTCCCAAAAGCTTTATGTGTGTGCATGGGCCACGATTTGGTTCGGATGATTGTCAAACATGTCAGGATAAATATGCGTCACTGTTTGATGTAATCTTTGGACGGTGTGTAGCTACAAGAGTAAACCTCAAATATGTAGATGTCCTAGCTGGCATGGAAGCAGACGAAGAGATATTTCAATTGTGGTGTGATCTACAATAAAAGACATCCTACCTGAATTTTGTCGAATTTAATTTCGATTGTACAGTGTTAAGTACAAGATGTTTGTAAACAGGAATATAGGTACATCCCCTTTCTTTTGGCAAATATTTTTGTTAATCAAAACGAAGTACTATTTAAAATTGTACAAAATTTGAGATTGGAAACAAGAAAAGCAAATCGGTAGTGCTTTGATTTTATGAGACGGTGGGTAAATCACTGCCAAGTACTCTTGTGTTAATCTTTGGATAGCCAACACCGATTTTTCCTGTCAAAAAATCAAGTGGCCTAGTCTCACAAACGAAAACTTTGAACTTGTACTAGCTCCATATTCGTTGATAAAATATCGGTGTGGTTTCAAAATAACAAAAACCGCACCGAGTACAATCAACGCCATCTAGACACGCTCTGTGGCTCACTTGGTTGAGTCGCACTCTACCATGCTAGTTATCTAGAGGTCCGGAGATCGAATCTCGGCGTTATCCGAAATTTCCGTACATGTGGGGATAGGAAATATATAGTGCATGCAACATTATATAGACTCCGAAATTGTATGCAATGCAACGTTGACTCGAAATAGCCTATAGACGAGAAGAAGAAGAAGATTTGAGGCGCCTTGAGAGGGCACGATGGCATATGCCGACAAGAAACCTATGCATAAGCATTAGCTGCAATAATGCTGTCCCACGAGTACCTACACTTTTTTCGTGTCAGAGGCAAAAAAGGGAGAGAAGGGGGGTCTCTTCTCGCTACGAGGCAAAAATTGCCATATTCACCCTTTGCTAGAATTCAGTCTTAAATGGTAGTCCGTAGAGAGCTATTTAAACTCTGCTCTGCTTGTCGTTTTTCTCGCATCGGCAAATGCTCTATAGTCTATACCAAATTAACATTTCCCAGTGTCCGCGAAAGGGTTAAGTATTACCCCAAGGTCAAGTAATAACTCGATGGTAAACAAAGGAGCTACATTTGATGATATCAAACATCGTACAAAGGTCGGGTGGATGAAGTGGCGAGAAAACTCTAGAGTTTTTTGCGATATGAAACTCCCACTGAAGCTTAATGGCAAGTTGTACAAAACGGTTGTACACCCCGCACTCATGTAAGGATCTGAATGCTGGATAATGTATCCATTCTGACCTACACAAAGATGCCATCGCCGAATATCTTGACGCCTCAGAACTCTGTTCTCTCAATGGAGACTTGCCGACTCGAGTCCGTCGCACTTGTAGTGGTTCTCCTGACATAACCATTGAAGTGCCAATTTGATCAGTTCCACTCGATGGGAGACGCGCACTACTCGGCTTCGGCTCATGGCTCAAAATTGTGCAAAATTTGAATTGGCCGAGTAAAACGCGTATAGGAACAGACGGACATTGCCCAATCGACTCCCCATGTTATGCTGATCATATACACATATGGCCAAAAAAATAAGTACACCCCTCATGTACTATTTTATGCAATATTTCCATACCCTTTTTAAAATTGAATTACTCCAAATTGATAGCCATTACAACAATTAGGATACAACAATGCCAACGGAACCGAAAAACTAAATAGCATCCCCCTATTATCTTAGTCCCTCCCGATATTAGATTTGAAGTGGGTTTTTAGCTTGGTCAAAATAATAAGTACACCATCGGTTTTTTAAATTTTACTATTTTCCGTAAGGTTTTGTGTTTTTTATTCATTGGTGTATGCAACAAGCTTTAAATTAAAAACAAACAAAAATTCTTAAGGGGCGAAAATTGCATGGTAGGTACGAAAAAAGACTTTTAGAGTCCGAAAATTTGAAATAGCAGAAAAATTATTCTCTCATTAACGAAATAAACCAGCTCATTGTATTTACTGTGTAATTCATTAAACTAAATAAAAGCAGTCTCAAATGGGTCCATGTAAGGGCCTTAAGGATAACTGTCGATTTTATTATCACTATGGCGAGAAAGTTCCCTTGGCTTGACTGATGATTTTCGCGGTAAATATTGAAATATTTGTCCGCGCTTCTTTTTTAGGTGACGAACGCAAGATATGATTGCGATGTGCAAGAAAACGAGGGCGGCCGGGAGCTTGATAGGAATGTTCACTTTATGTGCAGTAGCTACGTGTCTTTATAGACTTGAGGGTTGTCATAATTGTAGGTGTTCAGTTGTTTAAGGCGATGAATATTTTGAAAACATATTATTTTCCGGCCAGACCATAATGGTAATTTACATTGCTGAATTAAGATAAATAAGCTATTATTGATCTTCGGTGGCACTTCTGAATACATAGGTTTCTGTTGGTACAACATGAGCCAGCAATGCCATATTTATAGGAGTTAACGTGAAAACTGTTGTTCTTCCAGTAAGAACTGTAAGGAACGGCTTTATAATCTGATAAACAAAACTCGATTTAAAAATTATGAGCCATCATTGGATGAAAAAAAAACGAAATATTGGGCAACAACCTTTTACGAAAATTAATGAGGATTTTGAAATTCGTTCAGACTTAACAAAATCACACCCACAGTCCTACACAAGATTATCTCCGTCAGTCGACTTTTTTGAAATTTGCAATTTGGTGGTCCGCAACAACCAACGAGTTTGATCAAGTGGTCCTTCATGTGCAAAAGGTTCAGAACCACTGCCTTACAAGGTCCAATTGACTCAGCAATTAAAGTCGCACGACCATCCACTTCGTTATCGCTTCGCAGTTTGGGCCTTAGAGCAGCTTGAATTGGACAACGATTTTGGGCGAAAAATTATCTTTTCTGATGAGGCGCATTTTCATCTCGGCGGCTACGTTAATAAACAAAATTGCCGCCTCTGGGGCTCGGAAAACCCGAACGTTGTTTTCGAGAAGCCAATGCATCCACAGAGAGTGACAGTTTGGTGCGGATTGTGGAGGGGTGGCATTCAGGGACGTAGCCAGGATTTTGTTTCGGGAGGGGTCCAAATATTTCCGAGGTACGAAATTTGTTGGTTTCTCGTGGTGTTAAATTCAAAATGGAGGAAAAATGATTGCCAAATTTTGTCAAGAGCCCCGAATGTAAAGTGTTCCCTAAGATTCAAATAGCGTCTTTTCGTAAATAGCCAGAGGCGGATTCGCCAGTAGGCTGGAGCCTAGGACGGCAGTTTTAAGGACGAGGCAAATTTGGGCCAAATATAGGGGCAAACATAAACAAATAAATCGGAAATATTAATAAGCAATAGAAATTAAGATAAAATATTTCTTAAGGTGATTAAGAAGATCACAAGCCAATGTTAACGAACCGTGCGTGCATTGCAATTCACTTATGTATTTTCGAAGTAAATGAAAGTATTTTGAAATCAACAAAAAAAAATTTTTCTAATTTATTTTTAAATTCTTAATAAACTAAAAATCTAAATTTTGAAATCGATCAATGCAGAATCATCCCTTAAATTAAAGATATTGATTTGCTCAAAAATTAAAACCGTCAAATTTCAAGCACAAGCGCAAAAGCTTCAGTTTTATGTTCGAGGAAGGGAAATACATTTTTTGTTGTTATTTTGATACTTCTTTGATATACTGATACGTCTTCAGCCGTTGGGATATCTAAACATACATACTAAACCTACTTTCCAAACTTGCAAATTTATCTCCAAGTATCTTTATGAAATTTTTGTCAGAACTAAAGTTCCAAGTCAACGTAAAAATTTAAATTTTACGCGGTAATTTTCACAAAAAAATAAACGCTATAGCAAGATATGCAAATTTTATCAAATGGTATTATGCTCAAACGAGTTGTACATACACACCATTCTAGATAAGGCAAATCACGTCGTTTTCCACTTTTATATGAATGCGGCAATAAAAAAATTTTACTTTATGAAAAAATTGTATTGATAGTTGCCCATACAAATGGCAGTATGATAAACTGTAAAATTTTACGCAAAACTTAGGAAAAATTGAAAAACCAGAACGAAACAAATCAAATCAAAATAAGATAATATATGCACCGAATTGAGAAGGGTGTTAAAAGATTTAACTGACAACTGTCACCACAAAAATACAAAAAAAAACTTAGGATAGCCCTCAAATTTTGCTTATGCTCCCTGACATTGAACTTAGCTCTGTGATAAAGATTGAAGAACACTCAAGACCCACGAAGCGAAAAGCTGAAAGCTCATGTGTACATTAATGTGTATTAAAGTTAAAAATCATTAGATTAGGTAAATAAAGAAAATTAGCTATGAGTACTCATTTTCGACACCAATCGATTGTCATTTAAGTGAATAAGTAATGATGCCTAAACACAATCTGATGAAAATATCTGAATTCGAAAGTTTCGATTATTTTTCAAAACATTTCGGGAGGGGTCCGGACCCCATGGACCCCTCCCCTGGCTACGTTCCTGGGTGGCATCATTGGACCATTTTTTTCCAAAATGAGGCTGGTAACAACGTTTCGGTCAACGGTGCGCGTTACCGAGCCATGTTATCCGAGTTTTTTTATTACTGAAATTGAAGACATGAATTTGGACGACCTCTGGTTTATACAGGATGTGCGCCGTGCCACGCAGCCCATGCCACAATCGATCTTTTACGCACCAAATTCCGAAATCGTGTTATCAGCCGTCTTGGCGATATCAATTGGCCGCCTCGGAGCTGCGATTTGACCCCTTTGGACTTTTTTTTGTTGTGGGGAACCATGAAGGCCCGAGGTTATACCAACAATCCAGAAACGATTCAAGCACTTAAGGCCAATATCATCCAATCAATCCGTGAGCTACAGCCTGAAACCATCAATAGGGTCTTGGAAAATAGATGTGACAGAATGCGCTACTGCGACGCCAGCCGGGGCAGCCACTTCAATGAAATTGTATTCCATTTTTAATGGGAGCTTACTTACTTTCTAATAAAGCCATAAGACATGGGAAAAAATTTAATTTTATTCATTTTATTGCATTTTTAAAAAAGAACTTGTAATTGGCCCACCCTGTACATAAACGCGAAGTAACAAAGCAGTTGCCATTCAATACGCAACATTGAGTGCATTCAGCGAGCACATATTGGGATGTGCTACATATCCCCACTACAAGAAATTGGAAAACTGCTAAGTTTGTGTTCGCTGAATGGACTTGCTACACGAAATGTCAGTTCTCTCTAATCAGCTGATACATCCGCAGTCATTGCGGCAAACAAAAATTCGAAAAACCTTAAACTGCAACTTTCCTTTCAAAATACATTCTCTCATCGCACAATATTAAAACGTTCACTAAAACCTGGCTCAGAAATGACATTTTTTCAGCTGAACTGTGAATAAACAATTTCCAGTATTAATGGTCGAGCAGCTGTGCATGACAGTTGATCGAGCAGTCCAAGTAGCAGCTACACATCTAAATGTAGCATCCCAATTCAACGCTTCATAGGGGAAATTTTTTATACATCGCATTTAGACCGATTAGCGGGTGAGTGGGATGCGGGGAGAGAACACTTTCCAGTTGTTTTTTCCAATATGTGCTCGCTGAATGCACTAAAAAAAGCACACGTCTCTGTGTGACGTCATACGCAGAATGTGCACGCATTTCCCATGCTATTGAGTGTAGCTACACGGGGAACAACATTTCGAGAACTAAACCGGTTTTTATATGAAAATTGAATCTTTCCTTGCCTTGCTCCTCACGAATCTCTTCTAAAAAAACCGGTTTTCATCTTGTTCTTGTTCCGCGTGTAGACAGGCCCATTATCATTATCTTCTGTATTTATAGTATCATGGACAGAATATCGCTAGCGACCTGAAATTTTGATCTATTCGCACGACGAAAACTCGTTCTCGTTCAAATGTGTTCCATCTGGAAATATATCAAATCATATGTCGGGACAGACGGAATTGAAACGCTACCTCATAGGGCTGCCGTAGAAACTATTAACATAAGAGAAAGCTAACTTGCCATTCAAATGTCAAAAGTATCCCAATTGCGACCGTACCCCGTGGTTATGGTTGGATCATTACACGTCATCATTTGAGCATGTTCTTTCTGCGTTGTATCTCGTATCTTGGCAGAAAGTCTGACATTTTTATTCCAACGATTTAATCGTTGCTCTATGCTTTTCGATATGGTAACATACAGCTTCAATTACGTCAACGTTACTATTATGTAAATACATTTCGCATAACAATACTACACAAAATAATAATCACTGTCTAATTGCAATTAGCACTGATGTTTAGCACATTGGCCGCAGGGTGTAATATAAACGATTGTCCTGCCATGCCTATGGTACTCTGTAACCCTTTGACATTCATTTTCATAATATTGCAACGTGTCATGTTAATCAAAGTGGAAACCTGAATTCATCTATTCAATTACGAAATATGTATCGACAGTCGAACAGGAAAATTGAAACAGAAGGGAACGAAGTATGCAGAAGCAGAACGCTCGGACCAAGCCCGGGGACTGATATATTTGCCTACAAATAGGATTAAATTTTGCTTCATCCGACCCGGCTTGTTTGTCGGCATAGTTGGAAGTGTGTGCTATAAATTGGATATTATGTTTTCCTTGAAAACTACATTCACACACAAATATACATTTCCATTATGTTAAATAACATTTGATCCACCCCGGACCATAATCGAAAATATCCCCTCGCAAAGATTGTATGGTATGACTGGATGTTGCTGATGTGCCGATGGCCAGAGAAAAGACCTTCCGGTTGATTATAACCTCCATTTAAATTAAATGCTGTTTGTATTCATCCTTTCAGCCATATATGAGGGTCTTACACGTTATGTGGCCATATAGATCGAAATATGCGTATGTAAATGCGTAGACTCAAGAAACTATATGTCCACACGCCATACATCTCAACTCGCAATTTCGATTTACTACCACCCCGGGCAATTGAGTAAGTAGAAGGGATTTATAATTATGATTGGAATCTGAAATGTTGTCGTATAATCCTCTTATACATCACACAACTAATGTTTGGTCAGGTTGCGGCCAGCAAAGGATGTCGATGCCTAGAATAGTCTGAGAATTATACAGTCTCAGTATTATGTGTAGGTCGTACAGTTAACGACAATCCTAGACATTTTGATCATCAATTTTGACCTTATATTGGTTGATATTCGGAAATCACCATTTCGGCCATCGCATTTATTTTTGGGTTCCTTTAAATATCCGGAAAGGATATACGGCTCGTGTTCATTTTCATTTTATTCACCAGAATTCATTACAAAAGTTTATCGCGTTAACATTTGTAACGTTGGAGTCAACGATTAAGCCCAAACAATGTCCAGTTAATTTTTTTTCTCCCGGTGATTGAGTCTCATGGGCAAAAATCGATGTAGTAGGACAAGTGACCATAATCTGAATGAGAGTGTCGTTGTGGTTGTATACAGGACATTGGAATGTATGCCGAGCGCGGAATTTTTTTTTCTCTCGGCCATGAATCATTGTTGAATTTAATTTCACTGAATGGACATTTATTTTTATAATTTTACTTTGGATAACATGGATAACCCCGTAAGGGGGAGGATAAGGGCTTTCGTCCACTGCAAGCGTAAACTTGAGCGGCGCGGCGCTCCAGCGGCAAAGCTTTCACAAAATGTGCGGAAAAGCTTTTACAAGTAAGCACATCTTCCACTGGAAGAGCTATTTAGTCGCTTGTAATCTGCAAAGGGGAGTGTAGTGTTGCTCGGATGTGCAGATTAGCGATTAGTATTGCGAAAATTATTTATATTATAACACATTAGGGCCGGGTTTCTGATAGTCTATATTCAGTACATGTCGGCTAGTTAGTCTTATCGCATAAAGAAGACACACACTATATTCGGAAAGCTTTTCCATTGTATTGAATGGAATTTTTGTTTATTTTACATAGTTACGCCATATTTTGCTTGGTTACGCCATCATCTTAGATTGAAAAAATCGTTGCGCACTTTCATCCAACAGCGTAAATAAGCAAAAGATAACATAGCTATGAAAAATTAACAAAAATTCAATTCAATATAATGGAAATTATCAAGCCCGGCGGTGGTACCGGCTATCCCGCATATCCCATAGTGGGGAATGCCCATGAACGACATTTATTAATTTCTCATTATCTATATCCATTGTTAGATATAAAATACAAATACACCTGATTTAAAAAGTAGCAACTCTCAACGCCTGAAGTTCGTGCGGCAATAAGCGTCAAATCCAACACTTTTCGATACAATCGCACGAGTCGCGCGAAGCATGAAAAAACTATTGGCATGACGACTTGTGTTTTGTTTTTGTTAGAAGGCAGTTCGTATGTACTCTCGACTCACGAATTTGCTGTGCGCATGTGCTGCTTCTGTTGTGCGTATAGTCAAAGTAAAGCAAATTCCAGTTGTGAGAGTTGGAATGCACTCTCGGTAAAATTCGGAAAAGCTTTAAACGCGAGAGCGCCGCGCCGCTCGAAGCAGGTAATGGACGGCAGGCGTAAAGGTTGAAAGGCTCCGGCCGATTCCTATATCCTTTTCAGTGGCATAACTGTGGACCCTTAGCTATGCAGAAGGAGCTTCATAGGGTGAGCGGCTCCGGCCAATTCCTATGTTTCTCTACGGGGCGTTACTTTCCCGCATTATCCGAGTAACCGCTGCGCCTGAGTGTTGTATTAACAACTTCAGCGTCTCAGGCTACTAAATGTAATAGGGTGACAAAAAACAAATAGTCGATCACCGAAGCAGCACCTCCGAGGCCTCTCCAAGACCTCTTTCGTTTTACGAATACTATCATGGTTAAGCGATGGGCCGACAACCCATCCTTGGAAAAAATTCTACGTCAAGAAACCTGGAATGAAAGCCTCGGATTGGACGGATACAACCCAACGACGACATCGCAAACGAACAACTGATTACTCTTTCGGAACCTGGAATGTACGCTCCCTGAATAGGCCAGGGGCCTTAACACGTTGGCTACGGCACCGTTTTTACATGCTTTTCTTTCAGTACGATACATGCCTCGGAGGGCATGTAACCTGTTTTGATTCATGTACGGCACATGCCTCCGGGGGCATGTAGGCAATGTTCAAATTAAAAGTATCCTGTGTTTCGAAAATTAATTTTATTTGTATAAAAATATGAAAATATATTTTCTTTGGGTATAATATACTTTCTGTTCTAACAGGGCGGATATCTGACTGTTTAAAACCTAGGAATCGTGCAACAAATATTTGGCTTAGATTCATTGTAGTATTAAAATAAAGTTGGCGATTTTTAGTATAATTCATTTAATTCAATAGCTCAAGTAACAAAATAATATTCAAATGCACAAATGCAAACGTTTGAAAAGTTAATACTTCTTACTACTAGTTATGTGCTGCATTAAAGCAACTTAAACAAAATCCTGGTTTCCCAGGACAGTCTTCACAGAAAGTGACTACTCTTTTCACTTTCTTGTCTGTTTCCCTGCTGGACAAAGTTTGTTTTAGGACTTGACGACATCCTTTGCATGGCTTGCGTTGTTTTCTGCCCGGTCCTTCAGGTTTTGAAAATGTATGGGTCCTCTTTGTCGGACACCTAGGCTCTGGTGGAGGTTTTTCTACCAATTGATGCGCTAGTCGTGTCCTGAACTCGGTGATACTTAATTTTGTTGGAGAAACCAAATTGAAAAGAATCCATGCATTTACAACCGATGTTCCCAGTATAAGCTCAAACATGACTTTTCTGTAAAAGAAAATTCTTCTAAAATTTTCGTATTTGTATAAATTTGTTGTATGTATTACCTGTACCATTTCAAACTGCGCCGAAGTACTGAATGGTATGAGGACATTTGGTCCGAATAATCTACACCTTTTTTTGCTGCATTATAGTCTAGAACAGCTTGGGGTTTCAGCTGATTTACTCCTGTTCTAGTCTTCTTTCCGGTATCAACCAAACGAATATTATAATGAGGGCAGGATGTGATCATCATTACTTGGCGTTTATCCATCCACTTTATTAGTTTTATATTCCCTTTTTTCTTGCCCATAACTTCGCCGCGCTTGATATTCCTTCCAAATTCTTTAGGTATTCCTTTTCTTTTTGGGTTTAATGTTCGACAATAGTTCATACCCTCTCGATATAGGTTTTCTACTAGGGGGATTCCAGAATAGAAATTATCCGCGTACAAAATTTTACCAAGTTTACTCGGCACGGCTTCCAATAGCTTCAGAACAATGCTGTGAGAATGTCCCAAATCCAGATTGGTATCTCCTTTGCAACTGTATATTTTCACATTGAAAGTGTAACCTTCTGACGAACATAATTTGAATAATTTGACACCTTATTTGTGGCTCTTATTTGGTATATATTGCCGAAAGTGTAATCTTCCCCGGAATGGTATCATTGACTCATCAATAACCCAAATATTACTAGGTTGATCTGCACTTTGAAAATTTTTAACAATCTTTTCCAACACGTTTGAAATTTTCTACAGCCGATTATTGCTGTCGTGGTTATCGTTTTTCTCAAAATGTAGAACAGTCAGCAACACTCGATAGCGATCACGTGTCATAACGCCCGAAATAAACTCATTGTGAAACATTGGTTCTTTGGACCAATAATTATTTATATGGGGTACTTTTGTCGGACCCATGGCTAACGTAACGCCAAGAAAAGCTCTGATTTCATTTTTATCGGTTGGACTGTTTAATTTTTTCTCGAAGATCTTGAATCCAACTGCTGGGTGGCATAATAATTGGTCTCAGCGACAATAATATCCAGAATTTCATCATCGGTAAAAATATTGAAAGCATCAAGTGGGCTTTTTATTGTTGTAACATCTACTGTCGGCAACAGTGGATGGTTGGTTATTTCGAAGGAAATATTTTCTACTTGTAAGTCTTGCTAATCGTCGATAACAATGCTCTGTTCTTCTATGTTTTCATCTATTCCAGAAAGAACACATTCGGTTTCAATTTCATCATCAGAATCGCCACTTTCGAAATTGCTTTCATTTGACGATGAATTACATGGTGGATCGTAGTTCGCATCCTGGAGGCTGTCGTCGCTACTAAAATCACTTCCAAAATTAGACGATTCGCTTTCACTTTCCAACTCTCACAACTGGAATTAGCTTTACTTTGACTATACGCACAACAGAAGCAGCACATGCGCACAGCAAATTCGTGAGTCGAGAGTACATACGAACTCTCTTTACGAACTGCCTTCTAACAAAAACATTCTCCACTATGGGATATGCGGGATAGCCGGTACCACCGCCGGGCTAGTATTTACCTTGATAATTTCCATTATATTGAATTGAATTTTTGTTAATTTTTCATAGTTATGTTATCTTTTGCTTATTTACGGTGTTGGATGAAAGTGCGCAACGATTTTGTCAATCTAAGATGATGGCGTAACCAAGCGAAATATGGCGTAACTATGTAAAATAAACAAACATTCCATTCAATACAATGGAAAAGCTTTCTGAATATAGTGTGTGTCTTCTTTATGCGATAAGACTAACCAGCCGACATGTACTGAATATAGACCCAGAAACCCGGCCCTAATGTGTTATAATATAAATAATTTTCGGAATACTAATCGCTAATCTGCACATCCGAGCAACACTACACTCTCCTTTGTAGATTACAAGCGACTAAACAGCTCTTCCAGTGGAAGATGTGCTTACTTGTAAAAGCTTTTCCGCACATTTTGTGAAAGATTTGCCGCTGGAGCGCCGCGCCGCTCAAGTTTACGCTTGCAGTGGACGAGAGCCCTTATCTATTTCACAGTCACGAGTTTACTAACAACACAGACGTCGCGAACGTTAACGTAACGGTATTTAGAATTCATTCTATGGAATTTTCTTCACTTCTCCAGTCGTTTTCCTAAAATTAGTATACATGCCCCCGGAGGCATGTGCCGGACATAAGTAATGTTTTGTAAGTCCTGTATGATACATGCCCCCCGGGGGCATGTACCATATTTTCTATCTAGGTAAATAATGTGCATAAAAATATTCCTAATGCTCTTCGTCCTGGCTAAATTGAACGAAAACTGCCGGTTTTACGGCTTTCGTACCTAGAGAATATTACAACTATTTTCCACCCGTACCGAAATCATTAGGCCTACATGCCCCGGGGGCATGTGCCGTAGTCAACGGGCCCTCTTGGATCAGATTAAAAAAATATAAGCTGAGCATTGGTTGCACTCCAGGAAACAAAATGGCTTAGTAGCGAGATTGATGACCGAAATTCGTACACAATTTTCACAAGTGGAAAACCTTCGGGCCACAGGGAGTTTGGAGTGGCGTTCATTGTAAACAATCAATTTAAGCCGCATGTTATCGACTTCAAACCCATAAACGAGCGGCTGTGTGCGATTGGCATTAAAACCCGGTTCTTCAATCTCTGGCTCATAAACGCGCATGCCCCACCGAAGTCAGTGAAGACGCGGTTAAAGACGAGTTCTATCACCGCCTAGAAAATCTCTTTTCGATTCACTTCAATCAAACGATGTCAAATTGCGGCTAGGGGATTTTAACTCCAAAGTCGGAAACGAAAGTTGGCATAGGGGGATTACTGGAGGGTATTCCCTCCATGAAGACTGTAACGACAATGGCCAACGACTAATTATGAATTCGAAGCTGTTGCACAGGAACACGAAGCTCTACGTGTATAAAACCATCATCCGACCTGTGCTATGCTATGGATGCGAGGTATGGCCCCTAACCGAAAACTCTGAACACCTGTTGGACACATTCGAGCAAAAGGTTCTCCGAAGAATCTTCGTAAACGAGGTGAATGGCGCATCCGGTACAACCTTGAATTGTATCAGCTGTATGATGAGCTACAGGTGTCGAATATCGTGAAATTGCAGCGATTGCAATGGGCGGGGGGACATGCACAAAGGATGAACGACGATCGCATACCCAAAAAGGTGATGAACGCGCAACGAGTGGACGGAGCCAGATTGCGTGGACGACCGAGAGCCCGATGGGAGCATTCTGTATGTGAGGACGCCCACCAGATGCTAGGCTTTCGGAACTGGAAGACAAGGTCGCGTGACCGCGACAATTGGAGGTTTTCAATCCAGGCGGCCGAGGCCCGACGTCGGGCTATCGTGCCATAAAGAAGAAGAACATGGATAACACTCAATTTACGAAATTACAAAAACATAGATGATATAAAACCACATAAATCTTTGGAAAACTTGATCGGTGGTGGTGCAGTTAAAATTTCGTTTCTTCAGTAAAATTGCCCAACAAATCGACAATTCATAGCACTCAATTTTATGCCGCCTATCATCGCATATAACGCAAAACCTAATGATATAGTCATAAAACGAAAAACGGGTTAACGTTCAAATAATTAAACCTGAATATGGTCTATTCGCCGGAACAATCACCGAAAGGACATCCG
This sequence comes from Microchrysa polita, assembly GCA_949715475.1. NCBI lineage: Eukaryota > Metazoa > Arthropoda > Insecta > Diptera > Stratiomyidae > Microchrysa > Microchrysa polita. The sequence goes on along the minus strand of OX454417.1, from coordinate 14,926,894 downwards.
GCACCACCATCTCTTCGCTTTTCTTCTACGAAAACCCACAGAATCAGCAAACTTCCATACACACACACACACATACCCTAATTTGTTGCTCAACCAATTTGTTGTTATTGTTCCACAAAAGGATGATGATGATGCTGCTCCTGCTGCTGCTACTATAACTACACTGTGTCTATCTATTCTGGCTCTGCCATTTATGTTATGGCCATTGTGTTGGCACACGAGTATTGTCCGGACCGAAATGCGAAATACTCGGACATTAACTGGCAAGCAACCCATCATTAGGTGAAACAAATTAACGTATCCATTCTGCATTGAATGGGATTTCTCCGATCTACCAGGACCAAAGGCGGGGATGGCAATGGTCACAATCTCCGGCTCTCGTTCACATTAAAACCAAGAGAATATCTCTCTTTTATGCGAATTGTGCATAAGAATATTGTTCGAATCGTATACCCGGCATTGTGGAATGTTCTACTATCTGGCGGAATGCTGGAGTAGTATTGTGTGATTGGTTTCGGGATTGTTTCTCTTCGCAACTATCGCAAAACTTCCTACCTAACCCATTCCAAGCGCGTCCACCATTATTATAGTGGCGCGGAGAAAATTTGCTGTATTTACAGAGATAGTCCCGGCAACTCTCCTGAAACAATAACCCTCATACGAAGCAATGAGAAATTTATCTGTTATTAAGTGTACTGAACTGAAGATCGTAATCCACATCGTCGGCAATATCCTTTTCTCATGGCCTAAGTATAAGAGTAGTACGGGTTCGTCTACTACTATTTAACGTATTTATGGGAAGTTCGTTTACGTTTCTGTATACGGCCGGGCTGAAATCCCAATGAAATTTATTTGGACCAGACTCAGCTCTACTCCTTGTGAGGATTGGGCGAGGACCTTCTGCTGAGGCGGGAACAGAATGGATATAGCAAATAATTGAACTCACGTAGTGTCTATAAAAATCAAAAGCAGCTTATTATACTTTGTGCTGTTCGAGTGGAAAGGGTCAAGTACATAAATTGGTGCGAAAGATAGTTTCTATATTATTTCATTAAATTAAATTATCCCAAGAACTTTCGATGGTGCTACGTGTTGGAATTTTGTTTGGTGCAGAAATTTTCTTAGCATAGCAGCAATTATGTTGACCTTAGAAATTTAGGGACACGGTAGCTTCAAGAAGATACAGTAGACATTCGAAAATCTTAACGAGTTTGTTTTTTGGTGATTTAGATTTTTGAAATATTAAGAATTTTAGACGGAAATAAAAAAATTAAAAATATCTAAATAATGGCAGTGAAAATGCGAATTACGTTTAACATTTATTGATTACTGCTTAGGAAAAATTTTTAAAATAAAACGCTTACAAAATTAAGCGCATTTTCGGAAATTAAAAAAATCTAAGTAATGTTCAAGGAACTGCAAAAAATCGGTACATTATTACAATGGGATTTCTTATTTAAATAAATACCATTGGTTGCCTTCTATGACAATTGGAAACAAAATGGCCTGGATTGGAAGCGACTTTATAGTAAATCTTTTACTCTGTACTGCTCTTCTCTGGGAAGGAGATCTCGGTATGCAGGCGTAAGAATCCTGTTGATTAGGTTCGAATTAGGGATGAGCATCGAACATCGATGTTTCGCAAACATCGATGTTTTTGGTCCGATGGTCGATGTTTTTACCATCGATGGTTTTGCGTCAATGTTTTTCACCATCGATGGTTTGCGTTTCGATGGTCGATGGTTTTCACCATCCATGGTTTTTAACCATCGATGTTTCTTGAATCAACATATTTTTTTTTTACAACTCAACTTTGTATTTAAAGTGTACTGTACACCCAAATAGAGAGTCTTTGTTTATAGGTACACCCGGTAAGGCACACAATTTCTAAATGTGCTTTCACCCTGAAATAGTGTCAACCTTTCTTCACTTTTTACGTTGAAATTTAAAGAGGTGCGGTAGGTGTACTACAATTTCGTCGCGCATCTTTTCTTTTCATGCACCGACCACTGCCCACTCATCAAGAGACAACGTACGAGACTATGCAGACTTTGACTGTGTATATACCGCAAGCAAAATAAAATATTTTAGTTTTCACCGAGCGCTTATACCGGCCCTTAATTTAAACTATCTTAAAACATTTTTGGAGATAGTACCTTTCCCGTCCTAGTCTAGCTCGCCTATTAACTTCTTCTTCTTCTTTTTATTCGAATTGATTGTGAAATGTGCAGATGTTTACAAATGGTTTATCTGACATTTTGATTGTTTGGACAATATTATAATTGGAATTTGTTAATCTCGCCTTTTTTCGAACCAGGAATTTCATATAAACTTTGTAGCGAAACGAAAATCGAAAACGATATCACCCCAATAACAAGACGACTTCGCTCTTCCTGGATAAATTTCAGATACAGTCGCTTGTCTAGGCATAATGGATTGGCAAGCACCTCGCCATCTGTTGCGAGTGGGACTAAATTTAGTTTCGATTAGTTAGTACAACCCGTATATGCCGTCCAAAAATAAAATAATTTTGCTTAAAACTTTTTATCTTTGCTCCGGTATATACACGGTCACCGACATATACGGACCGCACTAACTAGTTTGAACTAAGTTTAGTACCACTCCGAACTATTGTGTTCGTGTTTGGCAGTTCGTGATAAAATGGCCTAGAATTTAGTTCGGTATAAACACCCTAGAGAAAAAGTACTATCTTCAAAAATGTTTTAAGATAGTTTATTTTAGAGCCGGTATATATGCGCTCTATGACTATGTAAAAGGGGAACAGCGGGCCCACGGCAATCCCGTCGTGTACTTTTCCAAGTCGTCGTCACACGGCCAGATTCTCGCGCGGTACCGCTGGTTGCTGGGTGCAAGAGTTACATTCTGGTGGGTGGGGGAGGCAATGAGTGAAAACCATAAACTAAACCATATAACTATTACACCAGCTTAACTTTTGCCAATAAAGTGATTATTTTTATTGAGTACTCAAAAGACCCAAAACATCGATGTTTTTGGTTCGATGTTTTCTTACCATCGATGGTTTCGTCTCGATGTTTTTTCGATGGTAACCATCGATGTCTTTCTTTCGATGCTCATCTATAGAATTCATATTTAGTGGTATCATTGGTATCATTGGTATACCCATATGATTTCGCAAGTCCTAAATTTTTAAACATCATGATCGTAGCGAGGAATTTTCTTAGGAGGTTAATGTCACTAAAATCTGCGATAAGAATCGAGATTTCCCGTCGGTATAAATTGTCGGCTCCAATGTTAGAAAAGGTGCCAAAAATGTAAAACAAGAGGAAGTAGAAAAAAAACTATTAAACCCAAAAGAAAGTGAAGAGTATTCGAAATTCGGCCACGCCCGAAATTAGCCTCGGTCTGGTTTTTTTCTTCTTGTTTTGCCCTAACTCCATGAAGAGCATGGTACGTTGACGACTACCGCGTGTAGCCGAGTATGCCGAGTATCAAAATCGTTTCTCAATATGAATCTCTATATCACAGAGTGGCGGCCGGACGATAACGGCCACACAATTCACCCCGCACCCGTGAGAAACAATACGCGAGGATTCGAATAAACTTTTTTCACGGACCAAAGAAACTGCCCATTTAAATAAATAAAACTTATCGCGCAACATCGTAAACAATAGGTATAGTATAGGGTAATTAAGCTGAAAAAGCCAAACATTAAAAAAAATTAGTAAAGTTTCGATGCGAAGTTGTTGCACACCCTCCCCTCGATACACACTAAAAAGTAACACTAATTTGAGTGTCACATTAAGGAGAAGGGGGTGACGAAGAGGCACATTTTTGTTTTCCGGAAATATCTGGAAATTTATTAGTTAGATCGCAAATTGTACAGAGAACGAAATAAGCCATATTTAATTTCTTTTGCAATCATATTATATGTATAAGGGACGTACTCGTATCCTTAGTTTTGATCCGATCGAAGGAATTTTTAATAGAAAGTATAAGGGGACTCGCCCTAGGCACTGAACCAAATTTTATAAGCCTGGCGCAATTTAGAGAATAGTGTTGAGATGTATCAAATTTTATATGTACTCTAGCCATCGGACGAATAAAAATCTCAAAAACCAATTGATTAAGGGCCCAGCACGCTTCCACGGCGCAATATAGTCTGCGTTCGTCGTGTGTGAAGTCAAATGAAAACGGAATTACAGATGCTCCGACTTTCTGAAACACGAAAAGCAACAGTAATTGCGATTTCACCGACAACTGAAAAAGAAAAATTGTGTCGCCTGCATATTCGCCTGTGCATATTGTTAGTGAACAGTTGAAGCTCGGTTGTTACACCATGAGCTACGCGAATGTTAGAATCGACCCCCTCAGGCGGGATAATTATGATACGATACGCATTCAAAATCAAGCGTTGCTGGTGAAAAACGACGTTTGGAAATACGTAAATGGCCAATATACTAAGCCAGCCGCGAGTGCTCCGGGAAAAGTTGCAGAGTGGGAATTAAATGATTCCAAAGCCAAACCCGACCTAATTTTGTCCATAGTAACAACGGAACTTCGACAAGCATTGTGTTACATCTAAAAACTTGTGGGACAAGCTTCAGACATTGTACCAGTCAAAAGGGCCCGCGCGAAAAGCTCATTTGCTGAAATCTCTCATTTTGCTGAAAATGCGAAATGGAGAGGACATACACAGTCTCCTCCAAAAGTTTTTTGACATTCTCGACAAAATTCGCGAAATTGACATGGAAGTGATTGACGATCTCGTGACAATTTTAATGTTGTATAGTGTTCCAGAAAAATACGAACAATTTAGAGTCGCGATCGAAACAAAAGACAAGTTACCAGACCCAGAATCTTTGAAAATAAAACTGATTGACGAATATGAAGCGCGGAAACGAAATAACAGTGAATAAAGTGAAAAAGCGATGTATACTCAAAAACATTTCAAACGAGACCGAGTTCTAATCGTGCGAATAGCACGATGAGTGTACCTATACCCTATACCCATGTACAGACCTGGAAGGCACACAAAACCCAAAATATTCAATTTCATATTTTTTGTGGGGGAAGGAGGGGTAGATGGGTCGGACCTGACACATCTTTATTACCTTGTAAAGGCATCCAACGGCTACCATTTGATACTAATTTGAAGTTTTTCGTGACATTCTATCAAAAGATATGGCTGAATATAACTTTGTAGGGGAAGTAGGTGTAGGGGTAGTCGGACCTACTCCATTTTCCATCAACTTAAAGTATATGTCAGAATGAGACATTGATGAAAATTTCAAGTCAATAGCGATATTCTACCGAAAGTTATGGCCGAATTAAAATATCAAGGAGGGGTAGTTTGTATGGGAGGTAGGGGAACCCGTGGTCCGATTTCGCCCATTTTCATTACCGTACAAGATTTTAGCAAAACAAACATTCGACCAAAATTTCAAACCGCTAGCTTCATTATTTCGGGAGTTATCGTGATAACAGACAGACACACGGACAGACAGACATGGCTTATTCGACCGACCGACCCTGATCATTTATATATATACTTTGCCATACCTCCGGTGGCTCCTTAGAGGTGTTACATAATATTGGCGTAACAAAAACAATATACCCTATACCATATTATGGGTATAGGGTATAAAAACACAATAAAACCCAAGGTGAAAAATTCAAGTTTGCTTGCCATAATTGTGGGGGAAATCGGACATAAAGCGCAACCATTTAGATCGAATCCGAAAAATAGAAAAGCGACGAAAATAACAAACAAATGTATTTTAGGCTTAGGAATTCATAAATAAAATCATGAACTGAAAAAAAAACTTTTAATTTGAATTTTTGAATATTTGAAATGTAAAGTAACGTAACATAAAATTTGAGAGAAAGTGTTGAGATCATATTTTACATGTATCAGTGTACTCTAGACATCGGACGAATAAATATCTCAAAAACCAACAAGTTACATGCATGCCTTCTTGAAAAATGTTAACAATAGCTTGGGATGTATTCTTGGGCGGATCAAGCTCATTTTTGGTTTAAATTAAATACATTTAATTGACAGCATCACCACCACTTCTTTTCACTCTACATTTTCTTTATTAGAAGTTACGGTGCGAAATGTAAATATCAAAAAATGTAAATTCCACATGATACTTTCGAGTCTAGAGTCCAATTTTGCAAGAAAACGTCTCGAGTCTGTACATCTTTGCAAAAGAAATTAAATGTAATTTATTTCGTTCTCTGGAAATTTTGCGATCGGACTAACAGTTTTCCAGATATTTCCGAATAACAAAAAGGTTCCCTCTTCGTCACCCCCTCCTCCCTTAATGTGACGTTCAAATTTGTGTAACCTTTTAGGGGAGGGTGTGCAAGAATTTGGCATCGAAATTTTCCTCTTCCTTTCGATGTTTGGGTCTTGAGCTAGTTTCCCTATACTAGTAAGGGAGGTTAGATCATAAACCACCCTTAAAATCGGGTTTTGAATTTTGATCTATAGGTAATATCCACGGAACCTAAAATAATTTCAGCCACTATATTAAAGCAGTTCACTAATCCATCGCAAATTTAAAAAGAATCTTCTGTTTTAGCGAGATGGTCGACAAATTTTTAAAATTGTTCGAAACCAAAAATAAAACTTGTATACAATCTCTGCCTGTTATCAGGTAAGCACACCCCTTCGCCAACTACTCATGTGAAGGGGTGTGCTAATCTGATGACAAACAGTGTAATCACACTGGAGAGAATATAACGGGTGGGCCAATTACAAGTTCGTTTTTAAATCATAGGTTAGTTTGACACTGACAGCTATTTTTCGATCGAAATCTGGATAGAAAGTCAGTATCATACCTTCGCGGAACGAAATAAGTCGCTTCACGATTGAACAACGTTGGGAAATATTGAAAACTTATTTTCAAAGTGAGTATGCTGTCTAGCCCAAACAGTGCGTTTATTGAAAAGAAGATTTAGCCGAAATGAAGCACCCACCGAGCGTCACGTACGCAAGTTTGTACAAAAAGTTCGTGAGACTGGCATGCTAGTGTACAACACTCACGGTCGCCGTCGTCGTACGGTGCGCACAGATGAAAATGTGGCTGCTGTAGCCCAGAGTGTAATACTCTATCCACGAACATCAACACGCCATCGATCTCAACAGTTAAACATTTCACGCACTAGTCTGAGAAGAATGTTGCACAAAGATCTCGGATTATTCCCTTACAAGGTCCAATTGACAGCAATTAAAGTCGCACGACCATCCACTTCGTTATCGCTTCGCAGTTTGGGCCTTAGAGCAGCTTGAATTGGAACAACGATTTTGGGCGAAAAATTATCTTTTCTGATGAGGCGAATTTTCATCTCGGCGGCTACGTTAATAAACAAAATTGCCGCATCTAGGGATTGGAAAACCCGCACGTTGTTGTGGAGAAGCCAATGCATCCACAGAGAGTGACAGTTTGGTGCGAATTGTGGAGTGGTGGTATCATTGCACCATTTCTTTTCTAAAATGAGGCTGGTAACAACGTTTCGGTCAACGGTGCGCGTTACCGAGCCATGTTATCCGACTTTTTTTTTACTGAAATTGAAGACATGGATTTGGACGACCTCTGGTTCATCCAGGATGGCGCGCCATGCCACACATCCTTTACGCACCAAATTCCCAAATCGTGTTATCAGCCGTCTTGGCGATGTCAATTGGCCGCCTTGGAGCTGCGATTTGACCCCTTTGGACTTTTTTTGTGGGGAACCGTGAAGGACCGATGTTATGCCAACAATCCAGAAACGATTCAAGCACTTATACTCCAATCAATAGAGACGAAATAATAGGGGTTAGCGTGCAAAAATTGGGGACTTCTCAAATATTTGATATGTTACAAAGACAGGTGGGGTAAGTTAAAATCCAAGTTTGCGTCACTTTCCCCCCTGTGCTCCCGCCGCTATCTTCAAAAATCCATCTAAAATCGGCCCTTTCATCAGTTTTCGACCTGTAACTTCTTTACAGTCCATTTGACCACAAAATCTGCCAAGACAATTTTGTAGAGGACAAAATTTCCTACAAATTTAATCTAAGATGTTGTACTCTACAATCAAAATTAACAGAGTTATAGTGCCAAGAAAATGGAGAAAATATCAAAAATCATGCCAATTTCATGCCTTCTTGAAAAATGTTAACAATAGCGTGGGATGTATTCTTGGGCGGATCAAGCTGACTTTTGGTTTAACCCCCTGCTCCTTACGTAGAAATCTACGCATACTGAAAACTTTTTTAAATTTTTTACAAAAACCTTTAAGAAAATGTTCAGGAAACTTCTTGACTTTATAACTATGACCATTCTAAACAAGGAAATATGCTTCCCGACACACACAGAAAAAAGTTTTTCTTCATTTTCAAAAACTTACGTTTTAGACCCTTTGCGTAATTTTCTACGCATATAAGAAATTGCAGACTGTCTGGCCTTGATTTGCATAGAATTGTCATTGATTGCACATCGTTTGACAGCTGTGCATGCATTTATTCAAAAGGTAAATCGTGAAATTGACTAGGTACTAGACGTCCTATCTTGCAGATTGTAGATTGTAGAGGGACATGAACCCGATGGGATTCGCAGCACTGATGCCAGTGGGCCTATTGTGCTATCGCGCAATTGTGGATGGGCAGGACTATGCCTGACGTCAAGGTTGATCGTGCTGAGATAGGAGTTGTGATCGCTTATAGATGTCGAAGCTATGTCATCTGTGTCTGGATAGGCCACTCCAAATTGTGGACCAGTGCATCGCATTCGTCGTCTTCTTCACAGAATCGACAGCTCGCGTCTTGCACAGGCCTTCATGTGCGTAAATGTGATCTTAGACAGGAGTGACCTGTGAGAATGCCACATATGATTCATACTTTAGCTCTGCTTAGCTGAAGCAGCTCAGCCGTTCTTTTGTGGGATTACCCTGCTATGCTAACAGTTTAGATTGTCTAAGCCCAGGTAGTTTATCCCAGTGCTCAGTTGCCTTGAGTCGTTCCTGGTCTTTGAATGTTCTCTTTACTATTCAAGAAGAGATGCTGCAGAAGGATTCAGGACCGCAGAAGGGGGATGATGCAGCTATGCGTGCCAGCTCAACAGCCTGTTCGTTCCCTGCGATACATGCGAGGAAAAAGAATCCTTACTAAAGGAAGGCAGTAAAAGTGACAGTGAAAGTAAAAGTGAAAGTGATGTTTCGGAAATCAACGATGAGCAATATACTGATGCAGATAGTAGTTCAAGTAGTGAAGAGAATGAGGAAGTTGACCAAAATCCATGGATGGAAATATTTGGCATCCACAACCCTTACTGCTTGCAGCGGGAAGATTGCGGAATGAAAATGTATGTATGTAATGCCAATGTAATCTTCAGTTTCGAACAACCAGATTTGAGATTCATTTGAACTAACTTGAAATATGTTTCGGGAGTTTTGCTTTTGCCTGGGGTTTATATGTACTATACCTCTATTCCCTCCTCTCTCTCCTCTATTCATTATATTTTTTATCTGAATGGCCTAACTTACAATAAAATTTTTAGATCTAAGTACTAATCGATCGACGATTTATGAGCCGAAAAGCAACAAGGTACAGGCGTGATTTTAGATTTTAGTTTTGACACGGTGGACAAAATGTTCTCTTGCTACACCAAAAGGAAGACAAACAGATGGCATATGGAGGTGTTTTCCAACATAATAAATATTTCCGCATTGAATGCCTTTATAATATTATAAAGACATCAATCTGGAATGGCAACCGAATCAGGTGCGAACTAAAAGAACACAATTGAAATGTTTGCATTAAATGTGTTACTGACATACTATTCTGAAAGATCATTCCATCAAATTCGATGCATATAATGTTTGTTTTTATTACACATTCCACATGCGTAGAAATCTACGCGAGGAAAGGAAATGTAAGTTTTTTTTGGAGCAGATGAAGGTTAAATTAACCCATTTCCTGCAGCACCTCGACGAAGATTGTTTTTATAAAATTTTCTTGTATATTCTTGATGTTTGAGATTAGATTTAGAGAAAAATGTGTTTTTAATTTTTTGGGTTTCGCGGATTACTAGGAAAAAAATGGTTCGCTGACGAACCAATAGCGGAAAACGATATACAATACTTTCAGTCAATTTATTTTGCCTGGTTATGCTGTATTGTGATATTTGGGTAGAATTAACAACATTATCGGTATGATCGTGTTTTTTTTTTGTAAAAAAAGAGCATTCTTAAGGTTTTAAGGTCACACGTTATAGTCACTGCTTTAAAGACAGGTGGGGTGAGTTAAAATCCAAGTTTGCGTCACTTTCCCCCCTGTGCTCCCGCCGCTATCTTCAAAAATCCATCTAAAATCGGCCCTTTCATCAGTTTTCGGCCTGTAACTTCTTTACAGTCCATTTGACCACAAAATCTGCCAAGACAATTTTGTAGAGGACAAAATTTCCTACAAATTTAATCTAAGATGTTGTACTCTACAATCAAAATTAACAGAGTTATAGTGCCAAGAAAATGGAGAAAATATCAAAAATCATGCCAATTTCAAATTCACAAAAACGCATTGTATACCAATAACTCAGCCTCCTCTGCATTTTAGTATAGAGTTATGTTTTGAAATTTGTTAATAATGTAATGATTTTTGGAATTTTAAGCATATTCTTTGCGCTATAACTCTGCCAATTTTGATTGTAGAGTAAAACTTGTCAGCTGAAATTTATAGGAAATTCTGTGTTCTACAAGATTGTCTCGGCACATTTCGTGCTCAAATGGACTGGGAAGGAGCTATAGACCGCAAACTGATAAAAGAGCCGATTTTAGATGTTTTTTTCAAGATAGCGGCGGGAACACAGGGGGGAAAGTGACGCAAACTTGGATTTTAACTTACCCCGCCTGTCTTTATAACATATCAAAAATTTGAGAAGTCCCCAATTTTTGCAAGGTATAATCTCCCCGTTGATTGGAGTATTAAGGCCAATATCATCCAATCAATCCGTGAGCTATACAGCCTGAAACCATAAACAGGGCCTTGGGAAATTGGTGTGACAGAATGCGCTACTACGGCGCCAGCTGGGGCAGCTACTTGAATGAAGTTGGTTCCATCATTAATGGGAGCTTACTCACTTTCTAATAAAGCCATAAGGCATGGAAAAAAATTTAATTTTGTTCATTTTATTGCATTTTTAAAAACGAACTTGTAATTGGCCCACCCTGTATATTGAATATTAATTTTCTACATGCTTAGAGTTATCCCTTTTGACGTTCATATAGACAAGTTACATAGAACCTTCTTTTCTTATACATACATACAAGTATATTTTATGACCTCATTGGGAACAGGGTTTTTATGGCAGCCGTTTTCTACATTTCAATTTCTTTGATTCAAAAAGCGTGCCACAGAAATATTTTCAATTTTCAATTTCAATTTATTCAACCAAAAACTTATTATAGGGTGAGTTATAATCGATTATGTACATATGTAAGTGATGGAGAAATTTTCTCTTACAGCTATAAATAAAAGAACTAATTTTGTGAAAAAAGAAACAACAGAATATGAAGAATTGATAATTTCAAATTTGGGAAAACTTAGAAGGAAAATGGGTTAAAACCTTCTATTCACATTAATTAGAATAAAACTTAAAACTAGAATGTGTTGACATTGTTCCTAATCTCGACACAGTTATGACATACGCCATAACGTCGAAACTAGGCACAATGAAGACACATGAATACTTAAAGTAAAATTAGCAATAAGAAAAAGCAAAAGGTGCAAAATTTAAAAATAAATTCGGATAGAGCTTGTAAATGTATAGTGCAGTGAGAAACAATAGCCATGAAGATTAAAATACTAATAAGATGACCATAGACATAGGTGACCGAGATAGATTTGAGTTAAATCAATGTATTAAGGAGGGGGTTTAGTGAGCTGATGCAAGAAAGATTAAAATTTGTCCTAATGTTGGTTATTTTGGCATGAAGAAACGCTACTTTTGATATTGCGTGGAGCCTTGATGTCGAATAAAAGAAAGGCAGGTCGAGTAGCAATTTGAGAATCTTGTTTTGCTTAACTTGGAGTCTGTTTTTATGAGTCGTAGCGCATGATTCCCAAGCAGCGGCTCCATATAGAAGAATAGGTTGAAATATGGTTTTGTATAGAAGTATCTTATTTTCAATCGATAAAGTAGACTTCCTGTGTATTAGCGGGTAAAGCGCTTTTATGTTAGAGTCAGCCTTCTTGACTGCGGCATCTATGTTTGCTTTGAAGGTCAGCTTTTTGTCTAGTAAGATACCCAAGTATTTTATGTGCTCTCTATTCCAGTTAATATCGGTATTGTCCAAACATAAAGGTCCACTGGGTAGAAATTCGGGCTTACGCTTTCTAGTAAAAAACATAGCTTTCGTTTTATTGCCGTTAATTTTAATTTTCCACTTGTGGAAATAATTCTGCAGTGTTGTAAACCCAATTTGAAGATTATTTTTAATGTATGAAGGACATTCGGAGCTACAAAGGAGAGCCGTATCATCTGCAAATAATCCAACGTTGCAATTTTCTGGTATCGGCATATCGGACGTGAAGATATTAAATAGAATGGGGCTAAGTGCAGATCCTTGAGGAACCCCGGCCAAGATCTTGAACTGTGAAGATTTAACCTCATTAATATTGACGTAAAAAAGACGATCTTTCAAAAAATTTTCTATAAGTTTGACAAGATAGACAGGAAAGCCATAAGTGTACAATTTATGAATAAGGCCATCATGCCAAACGCAGTCGAAAGCCTTTTCCACATCTAATGTGATCATTCCAGTAGAATTTTTAAGTTCAAAATTATGTTTTATAATTTTCTTGATTCTAGAAATCTGGTGCACCGTACTATGCTTATTCCGAAAACCAAATTGTTCATTTAGAAGAATATTTCTATCGTCAAGAATTCTCATAATTTCGGCTTTAAGAGCGCGTTCGAATATTTTTCCAGCATTACTAATCAAGCTGATTGGCCTGTAACTTTCTACCAACGATTTTGATTTATCGGGCTTGGGAATGCATATTATTGACGCTGTTTTCCATGCTTTGGGGAAATAAGACAGTTTTACGCAAGCGTTGATTATTTTGCAGAGGTAAATAGTGGTTTTTTTATGCATGTGTTTCATGAAATGCATTGGAATGGAATCTGGCCCCGGTGCTTTATTGGATTTGGATTGACGTATAATATTCCTTATGGAGGTTACAGTAAAGAAGGGCAAGGTGTCGTAGGTGGAGTTCCTTAGCTGCTGAATGGACTCGTTAACTCTAGTCTGTGTCATTACATCGCCTAAGTTATTGTTGTTTACATGGAGATTGTAATAGTGCTCAGCAAACGCTTCACATTTTTCAGAGTTAGACATGAGAATTTGGTTTCCAACCTTAATAGGCGGAATAGTGCAACGACGCTTTCTCAGTGCCTTAGATACATTCCAGAAGGCTTTGTTCCCTTTTTGTAGGGAACTCAGTTTGTTATCCCAATACCTGTTCCTAATTTTTTGGATTTCAGATTTAATTTTTGTTTGAAGTTGGTTGAGTTGATATTTATATGTTAATAGCCGAGTGCGTTGCCATCGCCTTCTCAGACAGTTACGTTCGGCTATTAGGTTTTTGACATAAGGAGTAATTTTGGCTTGCTGATTTGTTTTAACTGCGTTTGTTTTAGGAATCGAAGCTTCAGCGGCTTTCCAGAGGATTTCGTTAAATTTCGCGATGTGATTATCAATATCACTTATGGATGAAATAATTAAATTTGAGCTTCTAAGGTCCGTCAATTCACAAGTTTTTTGTGTGAAACGTGGCCAATTGGCCTTTCCAAATAAATACTTCAAATTTGGAACTTCGATAGCCTTGTCATTTACACTAAAAATAACAGGTAAGTGGTCTGAGGACAGGTCAGTAATCGTAAAAGGGGGAGATATATAATGTGTACAGTTGGATAGTAGCACATCAAGAGTAGACGGATGGCCTCGGCCCGACCTGGGGAAGAAAGTTGGGGTAGGAGGAAAAAGAATATCGAAAAAACTGATTGTGAGTTTTTGTTCTAGAAGTTTACCCCAATGATTGTTTTTTGCACAGTTCCAATTGGTGTGTCGTGAGTTTAAATCCCCTGCAACTATTACGTTGCCCTGCAATCTGTTAAGTAAATTAATATCATTTATAAAACGCCGGTCCTTCTCCGAATTCGAATTACCACCAGGGAAATATGCTCCCACAATAGTAAAAGTATTGCTGTGTAAATGGATATCTATACAAACCGTTTCAATAATATTTGTGTTGAGTGCTGGCTTTGTATGGTGCAAAATATTACTACGTATCATGATTAATACCCCGCCACCCCTGGTGTTATAGCGATCCAGTCTGTAAACAGAGTAAGGGAGGTTATGGAATACACTTGATTCATTTAACCACGTCTCGGTTACCACTGCTATGTCAATTTTGTTTTCATGCAAGAAATTAAAAAATTCAAGACGCTTTGCTATAGGGCCCAAACTTTGAGCATTCCACAACATAATTTTAACATCTGTCTGGTAACTATTTATCATTGCACAAATACTTTACAGCCAGATCGGTAATGACTTTGAATTGTTCATATTTTGATTTACAATTTTTGAGATTCATTAGCATTTCATTAGTTAGGTTGATAAGTTCCGCTGGACTAAACAAGTCGGAAGACACTGTGTTGTTTTTTGCTACATCGGCGAAACTTCGCGCAGATGACGATGAAATAATGACATTCGGCGTAGTAGAGAGCATAGGAAATGATTCATTTTTAAGAAAATTATGGTTCGACTGATTCACTTTTACGTGTTTTGAGCGTTTTGTTCTTAGCCGTTCCTGTAGCGCGACATAGTTTATTCTTGCTGGACACTTGGTATAGCTTGCCGCATGATCGCCTGAACAATTGGCACATTTACGAGTCGAGTTGGGTTTCTCCTTTAGTGGACAGTCGATAGTCTTATGGGATTCGGCACATAGATTGCATATTGTTTTTAAATGGCAGCCACTAATTGCGTGTCCCATCGTCTGGCAATTAAAACAGCGGATGGGGCCACTGCTTCGAGTTTTCCGAAAGTGTACGAATTTCACTGCAGTGTGAAATAAGTGTTTCACGCGCGTTTGGAGTTCGGACAATTTAAGATGACCGCGGGGAAAAGATAAGATGTACGACGCTTGCTGGTCATATCTCGCGTTTTTAATATTCATTTTTTTAATTGCAAAGCAATTCACATTTTTACTTTTTAACTCGCTGTCGATATCTTCTATTGGAAAAGAGTCTAATCCCGAAAGGACTACTTTGAATATTTTTCCGGACATTGGGTCGTGAGTAAAGTAGTTGAGTTGCAAACTGTTGAGTCGTTCTATGAACTTCACATATTCATCGTTAGTAAGGGAAAATACTCGAGTTCCTATACTAGTGAATTTTAGCAGATAGTCACAGATACCCAGTGATGCTAATTCGGATTCAATACGGCTTCTTGGCACATCGATGATGATGATAGGCGGCATATTGCGACGAACTATAGTGGGCTGGTCAACGGCATCTATATCGACGACGTCATCGTTCGGTGTTAGCTGGCTCAGAGGAGCAAACCTGTTGGCACTAGAACTTGTTCCCGGCAATGAGGATTTTTTCTTTAACTTGGCCATTTTTGGATTATGAGAGTTTACCGCATCGCCGTAATTTGGCGATGGCGGTCTCCCACGTTTTGGGGAAATTGTTGCACGGAATTCACTACGTAACACAACTGTAAGCCTTTGGCAAAATTATCGTAGAAATAAATGAAGGCGAGTAGATATTGAAATGACTCGAGGACGGTTTTATAGTCTATGTGTTATAACCACGAATGCTAGAACACGACTGAAATATTTTATTATTTATTTATCTAATTAATTTCGTATTTGCGTATTTCATTTATCTGTAATTAATTTCACGACAACAATATCCATCACTTTGTACACTCAGAGTTATATCATACAGACCGGCAGACAATTCATTAACCGCTTTTCATCTCCTGTATGAATAATTTATTTATAGCCCGTATACGACAATGTGATGCGTTATATTGACATTCAATCGAATCGATATCGACTATTGATACAGTTGACATCAGCATGGGGTCACTTGTATACATACTTGACTTTTCAATAGCTTCCTGGCACCTGGGCAATCTGAAGTGAACATCTCATCTACGACATGTTTCTACTCCTACTCTTCTGTCAAACGGGCAAGGATGTATGGTATATGCTAGTGCTTTGCATCTCCGACCAACAATAGTATACGTGCCTTAGGCTCAATAAATTTTTCCAATAAAAAGGAAAACTACTTCCCTCAGTACTCAGTCTCGTGTTTGGAACATAAACATAATCGATGGATGGAGACTCGTGGTACGTGCGTACTTTAAAATTCAGCAGTCGATATCCTTTTTTTGCACTATCGTGTAAACATAATTGCACTGAATTTGACAGGAAATTGATTGAATGGTTCGTTTAAACGGCAAGTTTAGAGACAGAGAGAGAAGTATGGACGAGATCGTTGATGAGTTTTCGAAGACTATGAAGAATAATTTAAAAATAGCATAGTATAGATGAGTTGCCACTAAATAAGTTCAATTGTCTTCCGTTTTATTTATCAACTGTATAAAACCGTGTCCCGGAAATTAGTGTTTTCCATAACCGCACGCAATTCCTAGTCTGTTTGGTCTAGTGGTCAATGCACTCTACTATGGGTGTGGTTACAATCGGGCGAATTTGTGCAAATTGTGAGAAAAGCTTTCGGGTTGGCTGGGTGGTTGTAATCTTTGATTTCAAACGCCTTTGAATTTAGAAGCCACAAACTCAGAGTTTAGTGGAAATAATAAATTAAATGCGCGGACTTGATTAACAAAGAACTGCTTTATTCGAGCGCGGTCAGAAGACCGACTGACTGACGTTTATATATATAGTTAAAATTTTTAGCAGGGCGGGTTCGTTTACACGACATATTTTCAGTATTGAAATTACATACAATCCTGTGTGATATCTTTCAACGCCTCTTAATTTAATAGAAAATATAAATTTAAAAACAAACTTTGCCATCAAATTACGTCAAAGAATTCATAATACATATTAAATTTAGATCTTTACGATGTTTGAGAAACAAATTCGTCATTATGTCGGCCAATTGTTCGTCTGTTGACTGATTAATTAATTTAACTTGACCATTAGCAATTACCTCCTTTATAAAATTGTATTTGATGTGCATGTGTTTCATTCGCTTCGTTTCCTTAGTACCTTCGGTGACACTAAAGGTTTGTGTTCGTAGAGACTACTCATGGGATCATCGCTCAGCGATCGAAGTTAAACCACCGGATTTGAGCACTATATGAGTATATTTTCTATACAGACATGTTCCTTTAGTCCATAGTCGATACTAGGAAAGTAGAACCATTCAAAAATTTCTTAAATACGGCTGGAAATTGGATGCAAAACTACGGTCGCTGAGTGATCGTCACATGAATTGTCTCTACGAACACGTACCTTAATACATGATTGATTATCTTCATAGATAACGACTGGCTCCTCGTACATAATGTTGAGCTCAGTCAATAATTTTTGAATCCATTTCAACTCAATAATAGATTCAGTTAGTGCAACATACTCCGCCTCGGTGCATGATAAACTAACTGTTGGCTGCTTTTGCGATGCCCAGCTTACTGAGTTTCCAAACAACTTGAAAACAAAACCGGATGTTGATTTACCATCGTTCCTATCGCCACCCCAATCGGAATCGCTGTAGACAACCAATGTAGCCGCATCCTCTTGTTTCCTGTAGACAAGTTTCAGATCGAGAGTGCCACGAATGTTTCGTAAAATGTGTTTCGCATGATTGAAATGGTGTTCGTTGAAACAACTTTGAAATCTACTGAAATAACCTGTTGCAGCGTATAGATCCGGCCTCGTCGTAACAGTAGCATAAATCAAACAACCAATTAATTCTCGATAAGGATGTTCAGAGCAATTACCTTTTTCGCCAGGATCCAAATGTAAGCCCTTTTCCAAGGGTGTTGATTTCGGCTTACAATCAATCATATTGAATCGCTGTAGCATCCTTCGTAAATAGTCCGTCTGATTCAACTCAATTGTGCCTTCTTCAATATTTTGTTTATTATGCATGCCCAATGCCCATGCTGCTGTGCCGATATCCCTCATCTCAAAATCATTCGATAGCCGCTTGTTAGTCAAGTCGAGAAATTATCGCAGAAAGCCAGGAAGTGGTCGACATACAGCAAAAGACCAATGTTCTATGTTGATTGTTCATCACGTAGAGACATCGATCCGATACGCATTGCTTGAAACCAATTCGTGTCATGAACTCGTTAAATTTCTCGTTCTGCCTGTTTTAATCCGTAAAGAGTCTTGTTCAATTTGCATACTTTGTTTTTCTGTTTGAAACCTTCTGGGAGCTCCATATAAATCTCTTCGGTCAACTTAAAAATGCACTTTTGAATTCCATCTGATGTATGTGCATATCTTTCCTATTAGTAATAGCCAGCAAAATTTTCAAAGTAACCAATTTTGCCACCGGTGCATATGTTTCAGAATAGTCAAATCCAAACTTTTGTGTGATGCCACGACAAACCGTTGATATTTGTCTAATTTTATTTCTTACAAAAAAAATTTCCATAAAATGAATTTCATATTTAAAAAAAACGCATTTAACATTGGTAGGTCTCATTTGGCTCACCCTGTAGACCCTTAAGCGCAATTCACGATGGTTCAGCTGGGCTTTGTACAAAATTTGTTGGACTTTCAAAATTAAAGCTTAGTATTAAATTCTCTGAGCAAATTGTTTTTCGCCGCAGTAGAAAAAATATAGACATGTCCCACGGGAACCTGGTGGCATTTGAACCGACCGAACCCATTAAGAAATCGAAAATAAATGCGAGAAATGTTTTCCACTAAAACACTCAACACATTTACGAAAATAAAGATAAACTTCAATTAGTCGTTAAGGGGTTAAGGCATGTAACTACTCGTATGGATTCTGAGTAACATGCATTTAGGTCTTCCGCGAAAAATGTGGCGTGGAAATTTGCCTTCAACTTCAATGTGGAGACTTTTGAGTATCACCATGTGAATTGAATTTCACAATCATCAAAATTTTGACAATAGGCGACAAAAACATTTGTACTGATTTCACGTGAAATGATGATGTTAGTACCTACTCTAACTCTTAGCGCTTGGATTTTTTTAGTGTGTTCAACCACGCACGTTGAACAAATAAATGCGTCATTTAGGAAATTCTTAGGGAATCAAAAAGTGGTATGCTTAAATCGAGGGAGCCAAACCTAATCCCGATCTTAACATGTCCGAAAATAAATTAGGGCAGTCCTCCCTAATTTGTTTTCGGACATCCTAAATATCAGGATTTGGCTTATTGCGACTCTGACAGTGTGAGGTACTGTGGCTCATCTTGATTTGCCCCGAGTTTCAAAAGCTTGTTTCTCTAAGACCGAACGATCACGAACAAATTTCTCACAGGAGAGTTTTCTTTTAAATGGTGTTTTGAGTGTTGCGATTTATCTGGAAATTCAATCTTTATTCAGTAACATAAACATATTCACATAAATGCAATAATAATAACGTGCTATAACTTCGTCCTCTATTTGAAAATTTACCTACCTACCTTTTTGCAAGAATAAGGGATCGTGCAAGCACAAAATTGTGAAAATAATAGGAAACACAATTTCAATTGGGCGTAGCAAAAAAAATCTTCAAGGCATTTTTTAATAAATTTCCCCCTGTTTCTAAAAAAATTACACAACGGTAGTCAAATACTTTTTGTTGGTATCCGTTTGTTTCACGCCTTGTGACATTTTATTTCGCTGCAGTTGCTATGCTTTTTTTCCATTCGGGTTTTTTACATTTTTTTTATTCGAGTGCTAGCCAAAAAGCCGCCCCTAAAATTCGGCGCCCCGGGCGACCGCCCGGCTTGCCCCCCCCCTTAGAGCAGGCGCTGTGCCACGAGCCACAAGACGAGCCTTGTATTTATATATTTGACCATCAGCTTTGCGCTTAAGCTTGAATACCCATTTACTTGTGATCGGTGTACGATTTGCAGGTAGCTCGCAAACACGCCATGTATTATTCTTAGTTAATGATTCATATTCGGCTTGTATAGCTGCCTTCCATTGCGGCCGATCATTACGCGCTTCTGCCTCTTTAATAGTATCCGGATACTCGCCAACAAATGCTTCAGTGGAAAGAGCAAAGTGAGCTGTCTCCCAAGCAGTTACCTATTCACCACACCTTTGAGGCTTTCTCGCTCGTTCCGTCTCGGCAACACCCTGTCATCGCCAGTTGCACAAGGACCGTTGTTTCCAATAACCGAATTAGAACTAGTACCAGGGCTCGATCCATCATATCTGGAAGCACCATTCAAATAAGTATTGTTAATTGTTGAATTACCATTACCGATATTATCCGCTTTGATGTCGCGAACAAATTTGCTTTCCCCATCATGATTAACTAACTCGAAACAATCTTCCGGCAACAAATCATCCTCTGTCCGTTGAATCGCCATCGACTTTCGGTGCTGCCTCTGATTTCGATATCTCTTCACAACTGTTAGACTGTTTCATCACGCTTCATTAAAAGTAACATGCCGTCCAATACCTAACGCCTTTCGATTAATGTCCTCGCATAATCGAGCATCAAACATTTGGTCGACTTTTCGCTAAGTTTAGGACATTTGCTCGCAGGAATGTGACTAAAACATTCAGATCACGGAGATGCGATAAGTTGTTGTTGTTGCTGTAACGGCGCAGGTAAGGGGGGAAACTAGTGTCATTCGTAAATGGTTGGCATCCTCTCCTCAAGTTCGAGGCCTAAGAAAGTTGCCACCTCAATGGGATTTTCCCAAAGCGCAATGGGTGTTAGATGCGTTGGTGCGGCAGTACAATTGAAGAGGTGGTCCACGTTGTGCGGGCTGGCTCCACACGCTGGACAAATGTCTACAATGGCGTTGTCGATACGGGACCAAAATGAATTTAGTCTGGAGCACAATCCAGAGCGAAGCTGAGCCAAGGTGGTACGTGTGGCTCTAGGTAGTTGTAGTTCGTCATTGGAGATCTATGGTGGTCGAAGTCGAAGGACACATGCGATAAGTCGGGCTTCTGCCTAAACTAAATTTCATCAGGGGTTTTCGAACTAAATTGTTAACCAAATGCACTCGTTGGTGATCTATTTTCCAGGTAGTTTGCAGTCATAATCGCCTCATTCCAAAACTTCCCGCTTGCAAAAAGCATAGTGGTTGCCTTCTCTTGCAGGGTTCTATTAAGTATTTCGGATACCGCATTCATTTCGGGATTATACGCAACCGTGTACATAAGTTGAATTCCTTTCTGTTTACAAAAATTCTTGAATTCATTGAGGCTAAACTCGCCACCATTCTCAACTTTTAATTTGGCGATTTTCGAACAATGCAGAGCCTCAGCCATCGCAACAAACTCTTTGAACTTATCGAACGTTTTATATTTATTTTTGATGCAGTACACCATTCGACCAACTCTGTGGCTCACTTGGTTGAGTTGTACTCTGCGATGCTAGTAATCTAGAAGTCTGGAGATCGAATCTCGGCGTGGTCCGGAAATATATAGTGCTTGCAACATTATATACACTCCGAAATGATATGCAATGTAACGTTGACTCGAAGTAGCCTATAAACGGCTGAGTGAACGCACTATGTTTATGAATAACGATTTTATAATGTTTATCCGTAATAAGGCGCAAATGCTTACGCGTGTTGCATGAGATAATGATTACAAATGTGTTAAATGCTGGCTGGGCATTTTCGTATCAAACTTCACAAAATGGTCAATGATGTCACCATCATCATGATACTTTAACAGTAATAACTGTTTTCGCAGCAATAACTGGCTAGCAAAACTCTTCCCCTCAAAATACAGCACAGGGTACCGAACACTCGCTTAGCGGTTTTCTTTTCCTTGATGTACTCAAATTCAGTGTCATAGATTGTCTGCAATAATATCGAAATTCACTTCTTGTCTTCGAGGCGAATGGTTTCGTGCTTTTCAAGCGCTGTTTCAAGCAGAATATCCTTAATTTCCCTGACAATGTACTGTCCCAGTCTTTACTCATCCTGCAAGGCTCCGACTCGATACTTCCAGTTGCTGAAGTTCGATCCATCAAAAAGAGGAATCTTCACAAACGAAGTGTTTTCCGCCATTTCTTCACACGTTCCGATTAAGATCAGAGTTTAGTGGAAATAATATATTAAATGCGCGGACTTGATTAACAAAGCACTGCTTTATTCGAGCGTGGTCAGAAGACTGACTGACTGACGTTTATATATATACAGTAGAGCGTCGATTATTCGAACGTCGATTATCCGAACATTCGATTAACCGAACCGTGGGCTCGTCTTTTTTTATATGAAATGTATCGAATCAAATGAAAAAATCAAATGTCTGAAGGAAACATCCTTTCATCAGCAGCACTCAATTGCTTCGAATTTTTTGTTTTTGTTCAGTGCTAGTCATTTGGCACATTTCCAGGTTGTCGCTTATATTAACTTTTAGGCAATCCTCCAATTTTTCTATGGAAACTTGATTAACCGAACTTTCGGTTATCCGAACCACCTCTTGTCGACATTAGTTCGGATAATCGACGCTCTACTGTAGTTACAATTGTTAGCAGGGCGGGTTCGTTTACACGTCATATTTTCAGTATTAAAATTACATACAATCCTTTGTGATCTTTCACAAACAACAACTACTAGTTCATGTCACAACCTTTAAAAATGAACTCAGTGCGAATAAGATTTCAGATTGTAACCACTCCAGTCGATTACATTTAATTCATACACTCCCAGTTTTTTTTTTACAAAATTTCACAATTCACAAAAGACTGCAACCGCAGCCTAAAAGCACAGACTCGTGAGTTAGAGTCCTACTCAGGTGTACAATTGTTTTCAAATTCACGATCTTACTCAGATGTCGAGGGGATAAATAACTCGGCAGAGCGTGTTGTTGATCTTCGCTCAGTCTCAACGAAAAGTCGCAAGATCATAAAAATAGAATGTCACTGCGGCCTAGGTTCAATTTAGACTGTAATTTTTAATATCTGTTGTTTATTTTTGTCTTTTTTAATCCATCTCGAATCTAATTTCTTTTCGGTGTTTCCCTATATTTAGACTAATCTCTTTTCAACTAGAAATGGAATAAACATTTTTACTTTACTAAGAAATAATATATATTACGTAACAGGTTTAATAAAAATATAACCAAATCCAATCGATTAACATCTCCCACGTAGCAGCTGTCCATTAAATTACTTTTTAAAAATAGCAATATCTTAGTAATCCTTTAATTAGATATTACCCTGAAATAAACTTTCGCCTTTCCATCGTAAAATCCCACGCAACATACACAGTTGATTATATCAAACGCGGTAATACACCCGACGGCGACAGCGATGTGTCCACCTACTCCACATCCACCTGTTCCTCGCGCGACTAAAGTGGAGTATGTATTGCATTCTTAGTCGGGTCAAGGCAGTAGCATCCTTTTTTTACGTAGGTCACCGGAGGATACATACTTTTAAAATACAGAGGCGAGGATATACTCGTACACAAGGTGAAGTTGTTTTTACATTTAGTATTTATGAACCACTTAAGACTATTATGGTCTTGGGTGACCGTGGAGAATAAAACGAGCTGGGCGAAAACTTTGTGCCGCCCATCTCGCATAAGCATCTTCGCATATACACCTATTTGCGCTGATGAAAAAGTGCATATGCAAAAACCGTTTTCCGGACCGATATCCGCCACCGTCATCCCAGCTATTATAGGGCGGATAGCAAATATTATCGGTTGACGACATAAAAACGGAAGTTAGGATACACGATGTACATACACTAAGTGGTTATGTCCTTGATGCTTGAGTGGTAGCGACGGAACTCACCTGTCTTTCAATTCCGGCTGACGGTCGCGGTGCGCTTACCATCATCAGCAGCACGTCTTGTCGCACCGCATGCGGATAAAAGGTAAATACATACGTAATATCCCTACTATATTGTGGACAAAGTTTTACCACCATCGTAAAGCTTCGTACAAAAAGAAAAAGAAAAAAAAATAATAATAAAATTTACCAAAAAGTTTACGGCTACGTGAAAATTGGAAAATTGAAAAATTCCACACCTTAATGGAGGGAAATTTGTTCGAGCGCAAGCGACATGAAAAGTTATCCGAATATTGCATGGTTATTACATACATTTTTCGCGTGTGTTAAAGTACTTTGAAATGTTATCAGTTTACCCGTTGACAACCGTATTTTTGGAATAAGGGTTGTTGGTGGGTTGGTTTATTTGTACTTGAAATAGCATTGAATCGTACGAACTAGTGAAATTACAATTTCAATAGAAATTCTACACTTTTTGAAGTTGTAGAACGGACAACAATGGTGAAATGTTGCTAAATACTAAAATTGTGGCTATAGGAACTTTTGAATTTATAGGAGTTTTGTGGAACAGCAAGCATTCGTAGGTACATTTATTCAAAAATTTCCAAAAACATATGCGAGTTGTATGTAAAACTGTTCACCAAAAGTGGACTGTTCTTTCATGGAGAAAAAACACTTTTTTTAGTGGTAATTTTTTATGGACACAAGAAAAGTAGTAAGGGAAACGCTATGTTTTTTAGTAAAATGAATACGGCTAAGCCAGAGAAATTAGTTTTTTTTAATGAGTTGCGGTCA
Organism: Microchrysa polita; assembly: GCA_949715475.1. Lineage (NCBI taxonomy): Eukaryota > Metazoa > Arthropoda > Insecta > Diptera > Stratiomyidae > Microchrysa > Microchrysa polita. The sequence goes on along the minus strand of OX454417.1, from coordinate 14,902,138 downwards.
GTGTCCAATTCTGTGTATTCAGACTTCGCAGTTCCTGAAGTTAAAATTGTTAAACAAGTGTCCAGTAGATCTTGTGGTTTTCGCAATACCACGAAGAGGGCTGTGATACTTCTGGATACATTTTGGATGGCCTTGTCCATATCCTTGACTGCATGAAAATCGTAGATTTGTCCAATGCCATGAACGGCGTTCAACCGACGTTTGTATTTGATGGTCATGGTCTTCCAGTAATTTTTAACTGTTAGATAGACGGCTATTCTAAACCCTTTCTGTTGTGGGCAATTCTTGTGTGCTATCTGGACATTTCTTGGAGAAGCGACTCGATTTTAGTAAATCTTTGATTTAATTGATTAAGCTTGTCCGTTGTCGCTATTTTGGTTCGGTTGAACCTAATTTTTATGAATAACATCTGTTGATAAAATTCATGCGAGAGCCGAGCCTGTGCTGTTTGAAGTATGTTGAAATTGGTAGACTTCATCGTTTACTCCGAATATACTTGAATTAACTTTCCCGAGAATACGTTTACTTGAACGCTAGTTCGACACAGGGACGTAGCCAGGATTTTGTTTCGGGAGGGGTCCAAATAATGCCCCCTCGTACTATTTTTTTGTTTTCTATAAATTTGATGAAAACCATTTCAACCTTTAAATTGAATTATGGTTTGTGTTATTAGAAATGGCTAAGGCCACCCATGTTACTGGACATTTGAAGCTGCTGTCGGTGCTGGTGCTATTTCCAGTAATGATGCTATAGGGTGGTGTTTCTATATAGTTCCCGTTGCATTCACAATAAGTTTCGATGCGAATTTTTGCGTATTTTAGCGTCGTAAGAACACGAGTCGAGAATCACTCTTTTCAGCATTGTGGTTGACGAGGGAGGGTTTAAATGTATGTCACAACGGTCTACAAGTTAGATCAAGGCGCGCAGCCGGATTTTAGAAAAAAGGCATGGAAAATGCAAAAAAGGAATTTATGCACAAACAAAATCTGGGCTGATGTTGCGCTAATAACTTCGCAGGTAAAAAAAAAACATTGGGATCACTGGCAGGCAGAACTAAAACTTGTGTAGTTCTTATTTTCCTTTCCCAATTTCTCGGTGTACCCCTCCCGTTATTGCGCCACCGTTTCCAACTAATAATAGGGCAAATTATTGATTGTGGCTGCATGTTTCACAATGTTGGTCATCAGCATGATTTAAATGCTGAATTTCCCGGACACCAATAAAGTTATAAAGTTGTATTTGGAATATTTCGAAATGTGGCGAGGCTACAACGGATGTTTTTCTATCTGCGGTTATTTTTTATTAAGGAATCGTGGGAAGAAATCTGGGATTCGAACTTAAGTTCGTGGCATTTAGGCTGGAATGGGGAGCACAGAGAGTAAAATCAGGACATATCCACCTAAAGAGAGATGTCTGGCCAACCTATCCCATGCACATTTTCAAATGACTAATATATTAATTTAGCCATAGGTGTAAGCTGGAAATCTCGACTATGTTGCATTCTGGATTTTCTAGCAATGCTCAGGCTAAACTATTGTTCATCGCGTTCTGAAATGATTTCTTAGCAACATTTAGGACCTCAGCAGCGGAAAGTTCAAAACATCAAAGTCTTAGGCAAATTAGCATAAATAATAACGAGAATTCTGTACCGAATGTGAAAGTAATAGTCTACACATAATTAGTAGTGTTCAGCCGCATCACTACTAGCGGCACTTTCAACTAAGCTAACAATTTGAAAATATTGATTAAACTATGAAATCGACTGCTATTTAGGTGAATGAGTAATGATGTCTAAATAAATTACGGAGCTAAGAAGACGTCAATCTTTTTCAAAATTATGTTATCAAAACGCTGACTCCGATTATTTCTGCAAACATTTCGGGAGGGGTCCGGACCCCATGGATCCCTCCCCTGGCTACGTGCCTGGTTCGACATATGAATGATTTCATCTGTTCATGTTCATGTGCGAATGTATCCGCTTCTTGCCTCGTTTCTTTTCTTTGGCATCCAACTTAATTTGCTCGGCTTCGAAATGAATCGGAAGCTGACATATTTTGTTGACACTCCTTTTCCTGTCTTTTCCTGCATTTTTCGTCTTAACTGGAACGACTCTGACAACGCAATTTTCTCTTGGGTGTAATGCTATTATTCGTGCCTTTTCCCATTTGCGTGCAGGCATGCTATCGACTTTTAACAGGACGAGCTCTCCTATTCGCGGATTTTATCCTACTGTTATCCAGTCGTTTCTTTGCTACTTTCCACAAAGATTTGGTGTGCCCGATACAGTTGAAGAATTAGCGAGCAATTGCCGTCTGATTAAGAAATGCCCTCGAGTAAGCGGTTCCAAGTCATTAGGGTCGCTGGACTGTTGTCCCATTGGTCTTGAGTTTAGGCAGTCCACGACATTGCACAAAACAGTGGTAAACTCTTCAAATGTGTGTTTCGCCCAATATGCATTTTGAATGTTTTTTTTACGGATTTCACACCTGCTTATCACAGTCCGCCAAAATGGGGACTACCAGGAAGTATACGTATCCAACGAGTTCCGTCACATACTTCATATGCGTGCCCTGTTGATTCATTTATAGCCATTTGTAAACTTAACTCGTTTGAAAATGTCTATGCTTGAATAATTCTTATGATGCAATATTTGGAGAAGTCGTATTTATAAACATACCTTAACTCAAGTAGACCTTGAGTCAAAGATGCCGAAATTAAAAAACTTCAATGTCATTTTGCATACTTCTTCATAGAAATCACTTATATTCACGAGTCAATGCATCCTTGGTTTAAGGAGAAACTCAAGGAGACCTTGAAATTTTCTATAGTCAACCTTACTTGAAGTCAAGGTAGCTACCCACCTACCTTGAAAAATTATATTTCAAGTCTATTGAAAACTTAAGGTCTCCTTGAGTTTCGCCTTAAATCAACGATGCATTGACTCCTGAATATAAATGATTTATATGAATGGGAAATTACATTTAATCTTTTGAATTTCGGCACCCTTGACTCAAGGTCTCCTTAAGTTAACCCTTCTGTCGGCACAAAGGTCTGGCCAGACCTTTGGCACTATATTTTGGTCAAAAAAGTATAGAAGATGAAATCGCAGCGACTTCATATTTCATGATATCCTAGAATAATATGTTTAGAAGCATTTTGCAAAAATTTAAAAAAAATTGGTTGAAGTTTTGAGTATGTTTTTGAAGATTTTCAATTTATAGTGCTTTTTGATACCCAGTAGGTCTGGCTAGACCTACAGTGTTTCCCTCCATTTTTGTCTCAAGGTAAAAAGTGAAAATATTAAATTCTCCGAAAATTCTTCTATTTATGATGTAATAATGTCATTAAAATTCCATTTGTGCGATAAACGATGAAATTTTCTGAGATTTTTCTTTAAAAGGCCGTGAAGTTCGTAAATTGGGTACGCCTAATTTTATCACATCTTATAACATCACCTAATCAACTCAGATTTGATTCTAGAGAATTCAAAAGAGTTTTATTTTCCTTGTAATAGTAAGAACTAAGTATTAGTCACTTACGAACGTGTTTCTAAATAGATTTAATTGAGATATTTACGGAAAATCTAGAATGAAATAATTTTTGCGCTTGAAAATTCCCTATTTCTTTCTATCTATTTACCCAAATCTGCAGACTAATATCGGGGTAAAATCTACCAACAAAGCGCTAAATACGTCCCCACAGATATTGGAATCAGAAAATTCGGTCAAACTTTCTGTACGGATACGCAATGAAAGAAGAGAATCAAAAAAAGAAGAAAATAAGGGAGAAACGTGTTTGTACTAATACCACCTCAAAATATGTCAACTTAAAAACGCTTCCAGTATATCTACAAAAACGATTTTCATGCTTTTATTGTTTATAAATGGTTGTAAAGAATGGGTAGAATGATTCTACCGTTAAAAATTTTACTTTTTCTAAAAAATGAAAAAATGTTCTCAGTAGGTCCAGCCAGACCTATTGGGTATAGAATATGCATATTGAAGTAGGTGCCGACAGAAGGGTTAAGGAATGTTCATAAATACGGGCCTAACTCTTCCAAAGTTTCTGTTTGATTTTTGTAGTTTTGAATTTCTGATGAAACGAGCTGAGCATGCCTTTACTCTTAACTTTGAATTTTAAATTTGCTGAATTTTAGATTTTCAAACTCTTGAATTTTCTAAATTTTGAATTTTCTGAATTATCAGCATCTTCATCTTTGCGAATTTGAAAATTTAGGCTTTCGGAATTTAGGATATTTTGAATTTTTAGAATTTATAATTTTCAGAATTTTGAATTATCTGAATACTCGGAATTTCGCATTTTTAAAAATTTGTTATTTCAGAATATTGAATTTTCAGAATCTTAAACTTTTACGATTTTCAGAATTTAAAGTTTGTAAAATTTTGAATTTTCTGAATTTTTTGAATTTAGAATTTCGAAATTTCTGAATTTAGAATTTTCATAATCTTAAACTTCCAGAATTTTGAGTTTTCTAAATTTTAAATGATCTGCATTTGAATTTTCAGAATTATGAATTTTATAAAATTTGAAATTTCAGAATTTTTAAATTAAGGATTTTCCAAATTTAGAATGTTTTGAAATTTAGGAACTTTTAATTTTCAGTAATTTTGAATTGTCTGAATGCTCAGAATTTTTAATTTTCTCAATTTTTAATTTTTAGAATTTTTAAACTTCTGAATCTTGAATTTTCAAATTCTTAAACTTTTAGTTTTCAGAATTTAAAGTTTTTGAATTTTTTGAAATTTTAATTTTCAAAACTTTGATTTGTCAGAATTTTGAGTTTTCTGAATTTATTATTTTCAGCAACTTGACCTTTCAGAATTTTGAACTTTCTGAATTTTGAAATTTCTGAATTTATAGTTTTCTGTATTTTGGATTATCTGAAGTTTAAATTTTCAGAATTTGACAATTTCAGAATTTCCAGAATTTAGAATTGTCAGACTGCTCAGAACTTTTCTTTAGGTTTTTGATATTTTGGAATCTTGAATTTTCAGACTAATAAACTTTTCGAATTAGTTTTTAAAATTTTGAAATTTCTCAATTTTGAAATTTCGAATTTAGAAGTTTATGAATTGAAAATTTTCTGGAATTCAATTTTTTAAATTTTTAATTTTCTGAATTTATAATTTTCAGCTTCGTGATCTTTCCGAATTTTGAACTTTAAAAATTTAAATTTCTTCTTAGTTTTCAGAATTTTAAACTTTCAGAATTATGAATTTTCAGAATTTAAAAAATTTAGGATTTTCAGAATTTAGAATATTTTGAACTTTTAGAATTTAAGGCTCAGAATTTTCAATTTTTTGAATTTAGAACTTTGAGAATTTTGAAATTTCAGAATCTTGAATTTTCCGAATCTTAAACATTTCGAATTTTCAGAATGATTTAAAGTTTGTAAAATTTTGAATTTTCTGAATTTTGAAATTTAAAATTTAGAAGTTTCTGAATTTTGAGTTTTCAGAATCTTAAAGTTTCAGATTTAAGAATTTTCAGAATTATTAATATTGAAATTTCTAAATTTTAAATGATCTGAATTTGAATTTTCCAAATTATGGATTTTCTGAATTTTGAACTTTAAGAATTTAACTATCTAAACTTTGAAATTTCAGAACTAAGAATGTTCTGAATTTTGAATTTTCTGCACCTTAAACTTTCAGAATTTAGAATTTTCAGAATTTTAAAACTTTTAAATTCTCTAAATTTGAAATGATCTGAACTTTCTGAATTATTAACTTTCTGAATTTTGAACTTTAACCCTTTGAGCCCTGAATTTAAACGCTGCACATTTTTTCCCATTTTTTATATAAATGTGAACAAAAATGTAATTCTAAAAACATTTCTTGAAATTTGATTAAAAAAATAGAAGCCAAAGTGTTGTTTTGAGGTGGTTCCATGGTGAAACCACCAGGGCTTAAGTCTGAAATTGTCCAAACCAATTTTTTTCTGTGGTCAAACACAATCCAACGTGGCAAGCGTTACAAGCCCACCTGCTTCGATGGGGATGCGTTTTTATCCTACAATGAGCGCATCTGCGCGATGTCCCACGTTTGGGAATGTGCGCTGTAGAGTCAAGCCTCTTTTCCTGAGGCACATTTCCTCGAAAATTGAACATTTTTCTGACACTCTTACGCCTAGCTCGGGTGCCCGACTATGCGCCTACCAATCCGGATACCACGGCTAGCCTAAAAGATTTCATACTTTTCGCTGTCCCATTCAATTTCTTGAATTTGGGGCTCCAGAACTTTTTCATCCAAATTGGGCGCTAAAGGATTCTCGTAGGTTTCTTCCTCATAATTCTTGCCATTTGAGACAGCAGAGGTGAATGATTCGTTGTCGGAAGTTATATCCTCAAAAAATTGTCGAAACTCACCCGAAGACATAATTTCTATTACGGAAAATTTCCACGACGTACGAGCGCCTAGAACAAAAAAGGGTTCTGTAGTCCGAGTGGTTACACAGTGAAACCACCAACTTACGGCGTGAACAAAACAAATCCATCGCAATTTCGACCACTTTCAAAATTGGTTTATTTTCTATGGATGGGTTTCTGCTAGATTTATATATTATTACCTGTCATTTTCTAAGTATTTTACCAAATATAAAAAGAAACAATGAGCTTGTCGCCAATTTTACGTTTTTCACTCGAATGACTCTTTTCTAGACGGCTTAAATGATATCCAGACACTAAATTTAAAAAACAACAGGTTTCTTCTGATAGATTATGAGAAGAATGATGAATTTTTGCGGTGGTCGTGTGCCGTAACCACTCGGGCTTAACGTACTCATAGTTTTAGTAGGTAGTCTCATGGTGAAACCACTAGGGCTGAAAGGGTTAAGAATTTTTACTTTTCAGAATAATAATTGTCAAGATTTTGAATTTTCAGTATTTTAAATTTTCAGAATTTTGAACTTCTTGAATTTTTAATTTTCCGAATTTTTGAACTTAATAAATTCTGAATTATCTGAATGTTAAATTTTCTCAAGTCTCAAGTTTCCTACGTATTAAAAAAAAAAAACGATGCCGAAAGTCCTCATTGATAATAAATTTCCGTTAATACATTTATAACGGCAACATTTGCATTTGCACCTATAAATCTAAATATTTACTACAGTGGCAGCTTGATTTCGGGAGACGTTAGCTTTCGTGAAATTGGGTGTGCCCAGGGAACCATGGTCCTTGTCCATCAAGGTGTTGGCCTCGAGGTGGCTGAAGGTTGTTGCATAAGACATCGAGCGGGTGATGCAGCTCCGGGGTTAGGTTTCTGAAGGTGAGTGCATTCACTGGGATGAAGAAATATCCATTTGACAATAAGAGCTTGTCAATAAAACGCCGAAGGTCCAAATCGCCCGAAGGACCCGCAGATAAGGGCGTATTGCATAAGTGCTCCCCTGACGGTATACCTCGTAGATGGTAAACTTGTTCAATGAACATTTTTTCAAACTACTGTATGGATGTGTGCGTATTTTCATTTTTAAATTTCAGAGTGAAGGATTTATAATAGGGATTTTCACCCGATAGTAAGCCAATTGATACCTGGCAACCAACTTATGCTAATGGCGTGAGTCCCCCGCTAAAAAAACGTTAAGTGATATATAACATTAGTAGCAATATAAGACATCAAGATGCCTGAGGTACCCAGAGAATAAAAGAGAGAAACTACTCGTCGAAAGCAATCTGAATAGTTCTGCTCGAGCAATTACGCAAGAAAAACTGAAAGATGCTTGGCGCAGCATTGACTCATCTTTGAAGGCATGATGAGTGCTGCTTTTTCTGCATGGAAAAAGGGACGAATACATATACGACAAACTGCAGAATATTCCATTAATCACGACCGAGCTAGTACTATGCCCTATGATGCGCTTACTGACTACTGACCATGGTGGCTTACGTATATTCCTTTCATATTTTTCTTACGATATTCTTTTGTACTCCAATGCTGACCTGACGTTGATTTATGAAAATATCGCACTCGCATAAGGTTACTATCATGGACATGAATACGAGAGTAGAATGATGTCTGATTTTTCACGGCTTACCCCACAGAAAAAAGAAACTTCGACTCCCGCCCCATTTTACTTTCGGCTATTGTTCGCGACGACCATTTGTCCGTCCGTCATGATGACCCCGTGCGTGGTCGTCGTGGGTATATATCCTTACCCAAAGTACCGAAGCGAGAGGATTACCGACGTTAATTGGATTCTGCATTTTATTTTCTATACAGATCATACTGAGTTGTCCCATGAATATAAAATAAGAGCAACAACATGGTATGCCTAAGTGTAGGCATATTTCTTTTCAGCTGTAGGTCACCATTAACGACTTGTTCAGTTGTGGAGTATGGGGGTGCTACCTGTGGCGTGGCCATGTTTTGGGATAGTGAGGATAAGTAATGGACGAATAAAATGTAGAGTGAAGAATGTGATTCATGGATTTAAGGACGAATCATCAATTTAATGAAATTCATGATAATTAAAAATGGCCAGCGGTGGATATGGATGTCTGGGTGTATTGTTTAATCGATTTGTGTAGTAATTGTTTTCATCTGTTTTTTTTTTTTTTTTGTAATCCATGAATGGTCAAAGGTGAAGACGGTTTTATTTTTTGTTTATGCTGAAATTGTTGAAATTAAGAAATGAGTAGTATTAAAAAAAAAGAAAGAAAAGACAATCTACCGATTACCGTGGGGAGCTATACTATGGTTACAACAGTCGTTATAATGATGGAATTAAAATTTATCCTTATAGGTAGTCTGCAGTAGACTATATTTGAAAAATTTCGCTTTGGTGGAACAAGTTCAGATAAAAATAACAGGCGCGACAATCCAGCATTGGACTAAGGCCACAGGATGTGTTAGTGACATCCTATTTACAAGATCTTATCTGCTTTTTGTTGAGGTGATGAGATCAGCATCACGCTCAGCAGTGTTATTTATCCCCATAAATGGGTACTCGTTTAACATCTGAGTGAGATCATAGTCTGTCACAAGCTCGTGAGCACTAACCGCTAGACCAGCCAGACTACAGGTACAAGTTCAGATACCATAGGTAAAATACTTTTAATAACTTACAATACACTTGTCAATCATAAATATCGAAGTAATACATACTTGAATTATCAGGGCAATTAGCTTGAAGTTTCTGTAAGCCTGCCTATTTCTGTAAGCCTGCCTATTGGCATATCCTTTCAACCCTAAAAATTTCTATACAGGCAACCACTACTAAAAAATAAATCCTTCCTTTCACTATTACCACAACCTTCCTTTTATGTACATATAAGTATAATCTTCGCCTATTTGTAACAATTTACAATTTGACCATTCGACCGATCCTTTTATCTGTCGATCGGGACCCTATCTCTAATTGTGCTTTTGTTGTTGGATTTTATTCGTGAATTTAATTTCTATTTTCCATACTTTTACTCATTGTATAGTATCGACCGCAGAAACCTTATTGGGTCAAGCGATTATTCTCTTACAAATTTATTTTTTAAAGAAATACAAATTCCATTATGAAAATTTGTTATCTTTTTAGGTGATGAGAGAGAGAGATACTGCTACACCAATAAAAAAAACTAAAATCTAAAATACACGTTAACAATAACAGAGAGGGTCGTCTTTTCACTAGGCGATCTAGTGCAAAGAAAGGAATGCCTTTTCGGGTAATCCGCTTTACGGTTTCAAATATTTTCATGTAGGACACAAATACAAAAATATTTTGTTGGTAAACCCTTTTTATGGGTAGCATTGTGAATTGTGCGGGTGTGTCCTTGAATTGAAAAGGCCAGCGTTTAATAATAAAATCGTGTTTAAGGTTCCCTTTGGTATACGGTCTAAAAGTATGTACCTATGTATGTATGGTCAGGATTTTTTTTTTGTGTTTTTTTGTTCCGGTAAGAACTTATCGACATACGTAGATCGAATTCAATTAAATACGCTCTTTGTAAATGCATTTGACTGAACGAGATTTTGATATCAATTAGAAATTTGGATGAGGCTTGGTTGAAATTGAAGCTCAAATAAAAAGTTTTTCATAGAAGAACTAAACTTGGGGGCTGAGTTTCTATGGTGTGCATAACCTTACCGTCTGCTTTCAGCGATTCAAATGTACAAACTGTCAGCCCTCTATCTTCAAAACTGGCCGGAATAAAACGTGCCGAAACAGACAGACAGACGGACATTACCCAATTGACATTATTTTTTTTTTTATAAATAGTTTCGTATTTTTTATATTTACCAATGTATTGCCTTGCAATAGAGAACGACTTTGCAATTTTAATATATACATACACTTGCCAGAAAAAGTCTCTGTACACAATGTAAGGAAAACTGCATATTACGGAACCTCTCACAGAGAAAAAAATCATCACTTAAATTTAAATATGTTCAACTTTGTTTTAAAGTTGTTTCATTTTGAAGGCTGTGTCCGTCACATGTACATAAGCCCGCCACTTTTTTGTTCAGTGCTAGTAATCTCCGATAGCTTGTGTAGGAAAGTAGGACTACGAAACGATAGGTACCCGGTTCGATTCCCAGTAGAAGCAAAGTGAGAAAATAAAGTTTTTATATTGTAAAAATAAACATCAATAAAAAAAAATATAAAAAATATAAAAAAAAATAAAAAAAAAAAAAATAAAAAAATAAAAAAATAAATACAAAAAAAATTAAAAAAAAATTAAAATTAAAAAAAATAAAGAAAAAAAAATAGAAAAAAGTGAAAAAATATTTTGTCACTTTTTTAATCTTACAATCAAAACATTTTAAATTGAAAGTGAAACACTTTTAAAATAAAGTGAAATCACTTTGAAAATAAAGTGATATTCAATTTTGATTCGACATGCAGCAATTTTAAAAGTACTAGAAGCACTTTAAAATTTCCACTATTGATTCAAAATGAAACATTTTTGAATTAATAATAATAAAATAACATTTATTGGTCAGATTTCAGTTTGCGTATTACAAGTTTTATACATTGTTTAGAGTTCAGACAAAATCTCTACAGCTATATTTTAGTGGTATACTTCGAAAATGATACAGGAGTTTGATTGTATATATACAGATAATAGTTCGAGGAAAAAGTGTACTAAAAAAACCTACTTGGACTTAATTCTATCTTAATTTAAGCTTAAGAACTATGTTAACTTAACCTATAATACTATCTTAAGCGCAGAGAAGGTGCTAAAGAAAGATTAGTGGGTTGTTCAGGAATGAACATTTGTTCACAAATTTATTGTATATGTCGTCAGTTTTTTGGGTAATAAGTTTTATTTTTGTTAGAGCGTGCAGTTGCCTAGTGGAGAAAAAGAATGGCTTGTCCATTATTAGCTTAAGGCACTTATTTTGAATTTTTTGTAGTGTCTTTTTATGTGTTTTAGCACAATGTTTCCATACAGGAGAGCTATAAAGGATGATGGGTTGCATCACTGTTTTGTACAATAATATTTTATTCTCTGTGGATAATTTTGAGTTTCTATTTATAAAGGGGTATAACGTTCGAATGCGTTTGTTCATTTTAACCTCAGTTTCATTTACGTGACATTTAAATGTTAGCTTCTTATCTAAATGAAGTCCGAGATATGTGATATTATTCTTCCAGGACACTGGTGTTCCTAGAACATTTATTTGGGGGTCTGGTAGGTATCTGCTGGCGCGTCTGTTCGTGAAGAATATTATTTGTGTTTTTTCAGTATTTATTTTAATTTTCCATTTGTTGTAAAATGTTTTAAGGATATTGAGTTGTTGTTGTAAGTTGTTAACAATTTCGTGTGGAGATTCAGAGGTACAATAAATAGCTATATCATCTGCATACATAGCGACCTCGCAGGTTGGTAGCTTTTCTAAATCGGATGTATATAAATTGTAAAGAGTCGGGCTTAATACGGACCCTTGAGGGACTCCAGCGGGGATAGAACGTTCAGAAGATACTGATTTTGTTTTGACACGAAAGGATCTTGAACTCAAAAAAGAACGAATTATATTTATTAGGTAGATAGGAAAGGAGTACTTCATCATCTTGTAAATTAGTCCCTGATGCCAGACGGAATCAAATGCCTTCTGAATGTCTAGGGCAACTAGACCGGTCGATTGTTTATTATTGAAACCAGATCTGATATGATTTACTACCCTCCATTGCTGGTGGGTTGTAGAAAGTCCTGGTCTAAAACCAAACTGCCAATCAGGGATTATATGATTTTGGTCGGCTTTCTGCTGAACTCGTTTAAGTATTACCTTTTCCAGGATTTTACTGATTGATGGTAAAAGACTGATTGGACGATAGTTATAAGGAATACTTTTGTCTTTTTCGGGCTTTGGAATGGGAACTACATTTGCATTTTTCCAGGTATTAGGAAAGTACCCTAACTTCATGCAACAGTTAAAAATAAATGTAAGCAAGACGACTGCTTTTCTTGGCAGATTTTTTATTAAAATATTCCCGATTTGGTCATCGCCGGTTGCTTTTTTTAACTTTAGTCTTTTAATAATTGCTCTGACTTCAGAGGGATTACAGAAATTATTAGGTGAGAAGTCATTAGGGGTTTCATTTAGGGAACCAACCAACATATTAACCTCACGTATTGTGTGCGAATCACTAAGCTGATTTGTTAATGTGTACGATTCTGCAAAGCTATTCGCCAGTAGTTCGGCTTTATCTTTCTCATTGCTGATTTTAGTTCCATCTGGTGATATTAAGGGTGGTATATATCGCGATTTATTTTTAACAGTTTTGAGAAGCTTCCACAGTTTTCGAGAAGATTTCTCCTGCTTTGACAGTAGTTCATTCCATTTACGATTTTTGCTTTCGTGAAGAATCGCACAGATCCTTTGGTTTAGGGTACTAATAAATTTACGAAGAACGAGATTTCGGGTGCGTTGCCACACACGACGAATATTGTTACGTTGTCTGATTAGGGTAGTGCCTGTCATGTCTAAACGTGAAAAGTGTGATTTTACAGGGGCTGTGGGTGTTGATCCTAAACCTGCGATGCGGACTGTTCTTAAGAAATTATCGATAATACTATCTACGTGCTCCGTGTTTGTAATTTGAGAAAAATCAAGTGAGCGAAGGTTAATTTCATTCGTGATAAGCGATCGGTATCTGTACCATGATGTTTTCGTGTAATTGAGGTATGATTGTTGGACTTTGGGAACAGATTTTTCTATTGTGAATGAAACTGGTAAGTGAAGGGAAGATAAATCATTACAAACGATAGGTTGAGATATGGGGTTTAGTCCATCAGAAATTATTAGGTCCAGAATGGAAGGATTTCCTCTAGGAGGATAGCATGTGGGATCGATTGTGGAATGGACTAAAAATGCATGGTCGGTTAATAATTCATATAAAATTTTTCCAGCTTTGTTCGCCTTCGAGCAGTTCCAAAATCGATGGCGTGCATTGAAATCTCCACAGAGAATATATTTGCGTCTATTTGATGTGAGGAGTCTTATGTCTTGTTTGAATAGTTGTAATTTAGATCTGTCCAGTCTTGTGCCATGAAAATAGGCAGCTATTAACCCTTCTGTCGGCACAAAGGTCTGGCCAGACCTTTGGCACTATATTTTCGTCAAAGAAGTATAGAAGATGAAATCGAAGCGATTTCATATTTCATGATATCCTAGAATAATATGTTTAGAAGCATTTTGCAAAAATCTGAAAAAATCGGTAGAAGTTTTGAGTATGTTTTTGATGATTTCCAATTTATAGTGCCTTTTGATACCCAATAGGTCTGGCCAGACCTATAGTTTTTCCCCCCATTTTCGTCTTGAGGTAAAAAGTGAAAATATCAAATTCTCTTAAAATTCTCCTATTTATGATGTAATAATGTTACTAAAATTCAAGTTGTACGTTAAACGATAAAATTTTCTGAGATTTTGCTTTAAAAAGCCCTGAAGCTCGGAGATTGGATATGCCTAATTTTATCACATCTTATAACATCACCTAATTCACTGAGATTTGATTGTAGGAAATTCAAACGAGTTTTATTTCCTTTGGAATAGTAAGAACTAAGTATTAGCGACCTTCGAACGTGTTTCTAAATAGATTTAATTGAGATATTTACGGCAAATTTAGACTGAAATTATTTTTGCGCCTGAAAATTCCCTATTTCTTTATATCTATTTCTCCAAATCTACAGACTAATATCGGGGTAAAATCTACCAACAAAGAACCAAATATTTCCCCAAAGATATTGGAATCGGAAAATTCGATTAAACTTTTTGTACGGATACGCAATGAAAGAAGAGAAGCAAAAAAAAGAAAAAAAATAAGGGAAAAACATGTCTGTACTAATACCACCTCAAAATATGTCTACTTAAAAACGCTTCCAGTATATCTACAAAAAACGATTTTAATGTTTCTATTGTTTATAAATGGCTGTAAAGAATGGGTAGAATGATTCCACCGATAAAAATTTAACTTTTTCTAAAAATAAAATTTTTTTCTCAGTAGGTCCAGCCAGACCTATTGGGTATAGAATATGCATATTGTAGTAGGTGCCGACAGAAGGGTTAAAATAGTGTCAATGTGTTCTAATTTGACTGCGACTGTTTCAATGATTTTTGTACCTAGCCCGTTTAAAATTTGAAATTTTATACCATTTTTAATAAATATCGCAACTCCACCACCCATAGAACCTTCTCTGTCTTTTCTAATAATAGTGTAATTGCGATTGGATAGGTTTTTACCCGCACGCAGCCAAGTTTCGGTTAGAAATACAATATCGACACCATTAGAATCTAAGAAATTAAAAGTTTCAGTGGATTTATTACGAATGCTCTGAGCATTCCATAAGATGCATTTCAAAGAATTAATCACTATATACGAATTTTATTACAAGATCTGTGAGAACGCGGAACTGATCATATTTGGTTTTACATAGAGACAATTTCGTAATTAGTTCCTGAGCTAAATTGACCATTTCGTTAGCACTGAAGAGTTGCGAAGTTGACGTTATATTTTTACTTGTAAAGTCTTGTTGACTCTTTAGAACATTACTGTATAGGTTGTTAGGTATAAAAGTATTTGATGTTGTGGGTGCAAAAGTATGTACACCAGTTAGCGATGGGAATTGCGAATCGATATACCGGGATTTTGAACGTTTATTCTGGCGTCGCGTTTATGGTTAGTTTTTAGAGCTAACCTCTTCTTGATTTGTAGGTATTCTTGTCGTTTCGGGCATTGAATATCATTAGCAACATGATCACCAGCACAGTTGGCACAACGAACTTTAGATGTATCTTTCAACATACAGGAGCCCTTATCATGTTGTTCCCCACAAAAGAGGCATTTGGGTGTAAGATGACAGTATGATGAACCATGACCAAATGACTGACAATTCCTGCATTGTGTTATTTGTTGCTGGCGACGTTTTTGGTACTCCCAAATCACAATAGTGTTCATTATGGAGCGAATATTCTTTAGTTGGGCTAACTTAATCGAACCACGTTTGAAATATAACAAGTACACTGTTTCTTCTATATATTTCTTTTTTTCAATTTTCAAATTGAACTTTTTGACGTCTAACACTTGGAGGCTATGCACATCACACAAATATTTTTTCAGCTGGGGACAGTCCATATCATGAAGACCTTTAACCTTCCTATACCCTCGTCAAATTTTGTTACACGTATACCCGCGTCGGTCTCACAGACCGATGATTTTCAATCTTTTTTAAATTGTGTTTTTTCCATAACAAAAGATAAATAGAGGATAATAAATAATAAAACTAAAGTGTATAATGAAACAACAATGTCATTCAATAACTTTATTTCCAATTTAATCAGTTTTTTGCGAAAAACTTCAACATTGCAACTTTTATACTTTGGAACTATAAAATCTTAACATAAACATCTTTTCCTTTTAAAAGACAAAAATATTCTTTCGTCTCGCATAAACACAGGATGTGTACTAAAATAGAATCAAAGAATGACTCAAAGAACACTAAAAAAAATTAACATACTAATTTTATACTGACACAAAAAGTCACACCTATACCCGCGTCGGTCTCACAGACAATTCCTCCCAAATGCACCAATACGCCCGTCTTGCGTAATCACAAGACATGCACTAAAATAAAGTCAGGAACAAATCCGGAAACTAGCAAAAAACTCGACCCGCTACCTTTTCATTTAACCTAAAAAAATTGAAAAAAGTGTTTTGTCGGTCTGACAGACCAACGCGCGGGTATAGGAAGGTTAAGAACGAATTTTATCGGTCTTTGATCGTTGGGAGCAAATGTAAAAAAGTGCACATTTTTCGCTCTGAGATGGGTCACGAACTTGTCGTAGCTGCTACTGTCAGGGAGGAAGAGTTTCTTACCTATACCTAGGTGCTGTATGTCGTAATTCGGCAATTTTAAAGCGTCCATCATATCTTTGAGGCTTTCTCGATTGAGTTGGGGAATAATCACTGGCGGCACTCGACTTTTCTTGGTAACCTGTTGAGCGGTATTATCGTCATGGCTGGAAGTGGTGTCATCGATATCGTTCGATTGATTTGCGAGCGGGGCAAATCTGTTTCGGAAAGCCATTTGTAGGGAATCGGCATGGGTTTTCGGCAGTTTAATCCTGTCCCGTAGAAGAAGTCCAGTGGGAGATAACTCCCTAGGTCGCTTAGCGCTGCTTGTGGCCAATGCGTATATATTTTTTTTATAATCCACGTAAAAGGTGCAGTTCACACGAGAATTAGATGCTACAATTAACCGTAAGACTGGTTTTGCGATTTACTTTGAAAATGATACGGGCGATGTTCACTCGGCAAGAGTCCGATTGAGACTGATTTTTGAATTAAACGTAAACGTATATGGAGCCAAATCATATTTGAAAATTTTTGAATCATAGCTATTATTTTTGATTTTATAACGATTTTTTCTCTGTAAGGAAATGAAAACCTTACATTGAAATTTGTTATCTAAAATCTTTATTTAGTTTATTAACTAATATTTCTACTCATTATTTTACTGAAACTCGGTTGTAAACAAAATTTTCTAAAACAAAAACTAAAAAACTTCACAAAAACGGATTAGAAAAAGTCTCCGTATACGACCATATTTTTTAACAATAATTCAGTTTTTTTCAGAGGATCTCTAATAGTTCACTAGATTCAGAGGATTTCTAATAGTTCACTAGGGATAACATTTTTGGAGAAGGACCTCCATGCTTTGATTAAACATGGGTCTGGATCACTTTGGCCGACCCCTGGCCTGTTATTTTGCCCCTTTTGAAGAGAATGGCGTTTTGAAGCATTCCCTTGTAAGTTATGATGTGCTGAAAATGTTCGGTGGGATTACGCTCTCAGAATTGATATAGCGTATGCGACTTACGATCTGTTTTAAAAGCGATAGAAGCGTCACAATTAGGGCGGCAAGTGCAAGAGATCATTATTTTCTGTGAACCAAGAAGCCTCGCAAAGCCCCTCTGTTAAACGCCGTGTCTCCTTTTGGTTTTCAGAATGCGTAAAGAGACGTATTAATCCATTATTGACTCTGTAAAAATGAGTACGCCTACTCCCCCGCCAATATACACCCCGTAGTCATCATGCCCACCTTTGCCATCTTAGGCAGTTAATGCGTGATTTTTCTTATAAGGGTAGAGCCGATTTTCTGCCACTTAAATTTTCTTGCCTTATTGTAGAAATATACAAAACCCACTCTTTGCCGAAATTAAGTAATTTTACCATTACTATGCAGGGTGGAGAGGTCTATACCATCGATAAAGTAAATCTTGTACCAGCTGTTTAACGTGGCAAAGGTGGTCATGATGATCAGGGAGTGAATGTTGGCGCAGGGAGTAGGCATACTTATTCTTACAGAGCCAACAATGGATCAATACGTCTCTTTACGCATTCCGAAAACCAAAAGGAGACACGGCGCTTAACAGAGAGGGCTTTGCGAGGCTTCTTGGTTCACAGAAAATAATGGTCCCTTGCACTTGGCTTTAATTGTGACGCTTCTATCGCTTTTTAAAACAGAACGTAAGTCCCATACGCTATCCCAATTTCAGTTTAACTCGGCGGGTATTGAAGCTAGCAAGCTGAAATTTTGCACACGTGCTTCTTATTGTTGCAGGCTCTTTGTATGTTTGATTTACCCAAATTGGATCACTGGGTCATGGGGCTGCCATACAAACCTAGCTCCCCAATTTGAGTTCTTCTAAGAAAAACTTTTTTATTTGTGCACTACTTTCAACCAAATTTCACACAAATGTGTCTCTATAGATAACACAAAATATATGCAAGAATGGATCAAATCGCATAATGGGGTCATGGGGCTGCCATACAAACTTAACCCTCCAAATTAGGTTCTTCTAAGAAAAACTTTTTTATTTGTGCACAAATTTCAACCAAATTTCACGCAAATGTATTTCTATTGTTGACACAAAACATACGTAAGAATGGATAAAATCGGACCATGGGGTCATGGGCCTGCCATACAAATCCAACCCCCCAAATTAGGTTCTTCTAAGAAAACCTTTTTTATTTGTGCACCAATTTCAACCAAATTTCACGCAAATGTATTTCTATTGATGACACAAAACAGTTGTAAGATTAGATCAAATCGGACCATGGGGTCATGGGGCTGCCATACAAACCAAACCCCCCATATTGGTTCTTCTAAAAAACATTTTTTTACACCAATTACACAAAACCTTGAATTAATGTGTCTTTATCAAAACAACTAAAATGTTCAAAACCAATGGAATCGTACTGTGGGGTCATGCTCCGGCAACACCAATAAAATTGTCCGAGTAAATATTTTTATTTGCCGACTTATTTCAACCAAGCCCAAAACTTTTGTCAAGTCGGAAGAAAAAGAATGAGGAGGGGGATTAAATGCAAGTCATAGGTACGTCCGAAAAAACTTTTAGCCCAAGCGAAGGGTATCCAAATTTCAGCCGCGCCCGAAATTAGCCTCGGCCCCGGGGTTGGCGAGCGAAGCGAGCAGGGGCGAAGCCCTCTAGTTTTATTTATTTTGACTTATGTTTTGTGTCATCAATAAAAACATATTTGTGTAATTTGGTTGGAATTGGTGCACAAATAAAAAAGTTTTTCTTAGAAGAACATAAATTGGGGGGCTAGGTTTGTATTGCAGTCCAATGACCCAGTGATTCAAATTTGCTAAATCAAACATACAAACAGCCTGAAACTATAAGAAGCTCGTGTGCTCCACTAGGAGTTAGGGTAATCAAGAGAGATAGAATTAAAATCAAGTGAATAGATGAAAGTAATTAGGACGCAAAATATTAAAATCCAAAGTCCAAAGTCGGCTATCTTTGCTAGTTTAGCCAGAATTGACTGTTCAATTACTCGAACAATGGCCGTTCATTTTTGTGATTACACAAACATGAGTTCTCCTCAGGTCAATGTATCACCGGTACCGGTGAACATGAAATATTTATTCCGGACACATTAGCATAAGGGCGAATCGCTGTGTGCCCTTTTAACCAGTGCATATGACCTGTGACTGTGACGTACCGTTTTTGTATAAAGGCGGATTACAAACTGGTTCGCATCGAATTAGAAAAATTGTGGGTAACAAAACATTTTTTCATATGCAAATGTATACTTGAAACCTGTAACAGATTCCAACTGCTTATAGCAAAACCTACGGTTGCGCAACAAATTGATGTCAAGGCAAACTCTGTAAACGTATTTAACGGGTCTTCTGCTGCCGATTCTTTTGTCAAATGTTTATTCTTCGTATCGTAAGCAGGTGTCAGCAAAAGCTTCGTCGCCGGATTCTTACCGACTAAACCTAAAAGCCTCTTTCGTCACCGTTACAACCTGCGGGATCACCTTTCAATGCAACTTCACAAGGCCAGTTTCAGCTAATCAACCATAAGGACGCGTAACAAACTTGCGCCCTACGCAGCGGCTCTGGCGAGTAGTCCAAGCTCAAGCCAATACAAATATTGTCGGTACTCTCGATGGCCTCTTAAGAAAAGTTTCATAAAAAATTGATCTCCCGTGTTTTCGGCCTTCCCAAATGGCTATATCTGAGATGAGGGTATATTTATTTTCTCTTTATTACCGTAACTTCTAGTGGAGCATGGTGCGTTGATGTCTACCGTGTGTAGTCATCAACGTTACAAAGACAACTGAATTCGGAGTGTGATACGGTTGTCAGCCATACCGCTTCCTAGTCGCATTGTTAGTTTACTCTACGATAAGAATATTTCTTATCATCTTCTTCTGAATAATAAACTTGCGAAAAGTCGTGCCGAGTTTGGAAACTCGTTTCTCGATGAGTGTCTATTTCACAGAGTGGCGATCGAACGATCACGGTCACATAGCACGACGGTATGTGTTCACTGTCTAGTAAATGCATAGATGCACTGTCCAGTAGATATTACCTACATACTTCAAGTGCACTCCAAACAATAGTTGCGAGTCAGTCATTACCTCCAAGTACTTAACGGCTTGCTTACAGGGTACGACACACCTTCCCTCTCTGATTTTGAGAAAACACTATTTTCTGCGTTTGCTTATTAGGACCACTTCAGTTTTATGCTCGGCGAGCACCAGTTCAACGGTTTTCAGCCACAGACTAATCGTTGTAAGCGTCTCGCTTATGCGTACATTTCGATCAACTCAGGAGAACAGATCCTTAATGCACCATTGCAGTCCTTGTACGAGTATCACTGCCCAGTGTCGTAACTTAAACTGCCTGAGCCCAAAAATCACGAATCAGTCTGTATTCAACCGAAGTTCGCACGATAAAGAAAAGAATATAAACAAATTGTACCCTATACGTTGGCCGCTATTTCGAAGCTTCTAAGAGCTCTGCTCGTGTTAGATCAAACGCCAGAGATAGACATTCGCAGATCCCCTGGTATTCTGCTAGGTTTATATTTTTTTTGTTTTATTCTTCTTCTTAAAAGCTGTAGTACAATTTTCCAACGTAAATCTTCTAACTTAAAAAAAAACACACACATCAAACATTTCACTTTATATGTATTTCAATACATTTCATCACAAATCCTTACACATACTATTTGTCCAATTCACTTTCAATACGAACATTCCGAGAATCATCGCAAACTTCCAAACCAGGTTCTTTTATTCTTCTTACCCCTGAGTTCTTTCACATACGGACTGTATGCCATTGTTGTGAAGTAAAAATTTCCTTTACTGCGTTTCGAATGAATACCAAATCTGCCTTCACGACTCCATCTGCAAAAACCCCACTTGAAGTGTTTGTAGTTGTAGCAATGTCGGCCGGCAAAAGGGTAGTTGGGATTGATGGAGTACTTGAAGAATTTGACGGACGTCGAATGGCTACATCCAATCGGGTCTGGAAATGGAAACAATTACATTCAATATACGAACGATACGAACAGGTACATATAGGGTCAACACCAGCATTCATGTGTGTAGTTTTCAAATCAGACCAATTGCCCGATAAAATGGTCAAAAGAAAAAAAATTGTGGAAATTCAGATAAGCACTCAAATGAAGGGCAATACGATGGCTCATATAAAAACGATAATCCTCTTCTTAATGTGGGGCTTAGGGATTTAACAATTTTTTCAAAGAATATAAATATGCAACGGAATTTAATAATGCATGCCTGAATGCGCGAAATTTATGTTGGTATATTTTTGATTGTACAGCTTCACGTAAATGTAGGAAAATGCAACAGTTTAACCTTCGGGCGGGCGCAATGCATCTGACAGATTAAGTGACCAGTTTTTGTTGCGCAAATCAGCGATATGAAAAGGCAGAGATCTGAAACTCACAGTAGCTTAATCTTTATCGATCAACTACCCAAAGCAGTTTTCAGTTTCTATCTACCATATTTCTGAGGGGTGGGAGGGGATGAAATAATCTCTCAGATGTATTGCGCCCGATTGTGTTATTTCCTCCTTTTCTATGAAAATTTCCACTTGTTATACTCTTCACATTGCGTAATAACGTTGTGTTGACTTTTAGGCTCACCAAATTGTTCAAGAGTGTGTTTTTAGTAGAATAAGCTCACATTTTTTAAGCGGTCGAGTTGTCGGAGGTTTTTTACATATTGAAGCGATTGAAAGCGGAATATTCTTAGAAAATTGAAAATGTGAAGGGTATCAAACTTTGTGAGCCAGTTTTTGTTTCTAAAATTTCGTAGAACTGTTTCAAAAAGACAATGCAACAATAAATAAGAGTCTAAAATATACAGAAACTTAGTTTCATCCTTTTTTCTGCACTTTATCTGTCAGATGCATTGCGCCCGATAGTGTTAGGATTAGTATTGCGCCCGCCGGAAGGTTAAGTGGTATTATCCATCTACCGGGTCAGTTCCATGAATAATAATTAGCATAAAATAGCATCATCAGAACACTGCAAAGGATACTTTACTTTTATTACTCTCGTTCGCGAGAGCCGGTGGTACACAATTCGGCTGCGGTGATGCTCCTCCGTTTGGATAAAAGTCCGCGTGTCCGCATTTCTTGTTTATCCCCAACGTGCCAGCTGTCGTGTGCATGACTTGAACAAATTGAGCATCTGTCTCATCCAAGCGATATTTCGTCCCGACATCGTAGGGAATACTGAACAACGGACCGGCCGGATCAAGTCCAATTATTTCACCGATTTTTCCATTCAGTTGTGCCCCGGCATAGCCGGCTGCATGTGCTCCCAAACTGTAGCCGACAAAAATCATATTACCGCGAACGAAACCACGCACTGATTCCAACCACTGAACCATTTGCGATACGGTCTTGCCGACACGATAGATTTTCAACATGGCTCGCTTATAATCCTGACCGGCAAATTTTCGCCAGTCCACGGCACATATATTCACGTCCTGGAACTGTCGCCATGCTGCAGAAGAAGGACAAGTTCGTCCGACGAAGATTTGTAAGGAAAAGTGACCAACCATTATTATAACTTTGCAATTATTATTATGACTGTTGAAAAGTTGCTCTTACTCGTTTGAATTTCTTGCACCCAAAAGCTAGTGCCTTCGTCCTTCCAGCCATGGATTAGAAAGACCAGAGGTTGGCTTAATAAAAGTCTGTCAGCTGTGTTTTCATTGTTCAGTTCCAACTCGAATGAATCGTTGCTCTGCCTGAAAATGTTTTAAATGGGAAATCGTTTTAATTATGTGTGACAATAGTATTAATGGGTTTTGCTAGCATGTCATGGGGTTTGACCAACATGGGGTGGCTTTTTGAAGAGGTTCTAGAAATAATAAGTCCCCACTCAGTAAGAGTATAACTAGGAAATAGAAATAATTAATCGCTTTGTTGATTTTTAGTACTTATGCGCTATTCTCTCATTATATTGGAACAGGACCTTACAGGGCCCGGCAGGTTTTTTGAATGGCGGCGAATTTCTGCAACTGCCTATTCCATTGGTTCTACCTCAAGGAGCAGTTGACATATTTAGAAAATATGTTAATTTCCTAAAGTTTTAGTTAGGTGTATCGTCAAGCCTCCTAAAGTAGGTACCCCTTCATTGGAATACATGAAAAATGGTTTTGGCCATAACGATCCTTTGGAGTGTGTTAATCGACGAAAGGATGTTAACACATCTAACCACACCCTCAATGTTTTGATATATAAAAAAATCTAAATCGCTCCTACTGACATAACTTGTACGATCCAGGTATAGTTTAAGGTACCGTCACACACAGCGCGATCTGGGTCCTCGATCTAACACTCTTGATATAGTTCAATTGCAATTTTTACTATATCAGGAAATATCGATAAAATTTTTGGATAGAAATGTATGAATATATTTTTTTTTATAAAAATTACATGAAAATTTCTACCCGTGTATTCCCTTAGTTTTATAATGACAAGTGTCATTCCTTGGAAGGCAGCAAATATTTTGGAACAAGTGGTCCCCACTTTCAACACTGGGTTCTTCTAAGAAAAGGTTTTTTTTAAAGACATAACTTCCCCAAGTGCTTTGTTAGTAAAACCTCAAAATATGTAAATGTGGGAAAAAAATGGAATCAAAACACTACGCCGTACGAAAACCAGATCTTAAAATCGGATACATAGATACATCTAGCAAATTTGTTTCTCTTTATAAACCAACTTTCGCGAAAACTATTATAAATGTTTCTAGTAATGAAACTGGGATATATTGCAATTGTTTTTGTACTTTCTAAAAGGTTCTTCCTACAAGAAAGTCGGCCACGGCATTTTTAAATCTAACAAAATCTTCTTTAATTAGAGTAGTAGGTGCAAGGATCTCAAGATACAACACTTTAAAAATTGTTTTTTTTTTTTTTTTTTGTAAAAAAGTCCGAGCTAAATATCTATTTAACCCTCGGACTGACACTGGGGTCTGGCCAGACCTTTTTGGAATTTGACGCTATTTTTAATATGTTTCTAATTTACTACTAAGTTTAAATTTCCGGTAGCTTCCGAAAATATTGTTAGCTTCAGATCTGCGCAACAACTAGATCGCGATGAGTTCCACAAGGATAGTTATAAGGACATTTTGATGAACATTTTGATGTAAAGTCATATGAGGTATAAAAACTGAATTCCTAAAAACTAAAATACATATGGGAGAACGAAAACCATTTTTTTTTTTTATTTTGTGACGTTCGTTATTTTACCCGAATAACGAGTATATTCGCATAAAAGTGGTACGTTTGATCCTGTTTTCTATGGGCGACTAGCTGCCGCGCTAGCTAACGATTTGGAACGGGAGAGAGCTGCAGAGGAAGACAATAAAATTGAAGCCGTTTTTTCACACATATAAATATGAAAATTATTCAATTATTTAAATATTATATACCCACTTAACATAAGTGTTCAATTAGGTAACAAGAGTTTCAAACAATATTACCTACAAGATTACCTAGGTACAGTGTGGGTCTGGTCAGACCCCAGTGTTACGAATGGGAGGGTTAAATGCGTCATACGATTTTACAGAGCAGTTACTGAGCTTTAAATGAAGCCTGAGTAATCAGTAGTTCCCTATATAACAGGAAAAAGATAACAAAAATATAAAAAATTATCCACGAATGAAGTCCGCCGAAATGCGAGACTTGTAAACGCTAAGAAAAACATAAGTCTGCGGAAATGCAATATTTAAAATGAAACTTGAATAGTGAAGTATAAAATTTATGAAATGATATCAAAATTATTTTGAAATGTTAACTGGGAAATTATTGCGGTACCTCAGCTAACTCCTGCGGAATGCAAATAATGATGAATTATAAAGAAGGAGTCGTTGTAAAGTGAGAACTTAGCGGAACCGTCGTGTTCTTTGAGAAGGCCAAGGCTCCGAAGACGGCTCTTTTGCCACTCCAGCAACAATGTTTTGTGAGGGGGAGTGAAGGCAGGGTCAGCGCTGGTCCTAGGTTCTATGGCGCCCTGTGCAAGTGTGTTGAAAGTTGCTCTTTTATTTGTTTTGTTTGTCTTTTATTTGTCTTTCTATAACTATAATTTCGGGCGTGGCCAAAATGTGGATAGCCTTCATTTTTTAAGGCTAGTAGTTGTAAGGCGTAATATTATAATTTTATCAGTTACTTTATATATTTTGTAACTTCAATAGGTGAGGTGAGGTTTGGTTAAGATTGGTTAAGATTGCCATAAAGACTTAAATTTGTATAAGAAGAATCTAGCTTTGAGGTGGAGTTTACATAGTGCCCATGACTTCATAGTCCATTTCGGTTCAATTTTACAAATATTACATTACAGTCAAAGTAAGCCACTCCTCACAGCATGAGCTATTCTGTTAACATATATAATTCCTTTAATCAATTCCTGAGATAACTATTACCGTTTAAGAAAATGGAGACTTTCCTGGGCGTCTAAAAATTAGTATTTCTCAAAATTATTAGTGGAATTATATCTAATCAATAGCTTATATACTTGAGGGGTGGCCTATTTTGCTTGTGACTTGACTTGTATAAATTCAAAACTTCAAAACGCTCTCCTCGTGCTAAAAGTTTTTTTCGGGCGTGCCTACGACTTGTATTTAATCCCCCCCCCCCCAATCTTTTCGTTTCATCTTCACGAAAGTCCCACTGCGTCGACAAAACAATATTTGTGGGGGGGTTTGGTTGGTATAAGTGGGAAAATAAAAATATTTAGTCAGAAATTTATATTTACTTATTGGGGGATGCGAGAGCATAATCCCATAGTACGGTAACATTTGTTTTGAGCTTTTTCGTTGCTTTGATAAACCCAAATTAATTCAAGGTTTTCTGTAATTGGTGTAAAAAATGTTTCTTAGAAGAACCAAAAGGGGGGGGGTTAGATTTGTATGGCAGTCCCATGACCCCATGGTCCGATTTGATCCGGTCTTGCATATGTTTTGTGCCATCACTAGAAACGCCTTTGTGTGAAATTTGGTTGAAATTGGTGCACAAATAAGAAAGTTGTTCTTAGAAGAACCTAATTTGGGGGTTGGGCTTGTATGGCAGCCCCATGACCCTAAGGTCCGATTTGATCGATTATTACATATGTTTTGTGTCATCAAATTTGGTTGATTTTGGTACAGAAATAAAAAAGTTTTTCTTAGAAAAACCTAATTTGGGGAGTTGGGTTTGTATGGCAGCCGCATGACCCCATTGTTCGATTTTACTGATTCAAACATACAAACTGCCTGCAGCAAAAAGAAGCATTTCTGCAAAATTTCAGCTTCATTGCTTCTAAATTAGCCGAGTAAAACGCGTCGAAACAGACGGACATCGCCCAATCGACTCCCCAAGTCATACTGATCGTATATGTACCTATATACTTTTTATACGGTCGGAGATACTTCCTTCAATGCGTTACAAACTTCATGACTAAGTTAATATACCTTTCACTCCATGAGCGAAGGGTATAAGAACGGGGTCAAAATTTGCACATTTTGTATTTTTATGTTTCCAGAAAGATTTTTCGAATATTGCCCATATTTCTTCGTTTTTAAACCGAAACTTTCAAGAATTTGTGGTTTGAGAGCAATGTAGAGCTTATTCCAGCGCAGGTTGAGAGCAGTGTTGCCAACTGAAAATTTAGAAAACGGCTAAATTTAGCCGGAAACCCGGCTTTAATTTTTTCAAAAACGGCTAAAAATCCGGCTAAATAAATTTCAGCCAGAAAAATACCGGCGTACAGAGGGCTGCGCCCGCAATACGAGGGGTTTTTAGAATTTTTTTTTATAGTGAATATTTTTTGTAAATATATTTTATATGCAATAAATAAGAATTGTGCACAACATTCAGGAAATGCTTCCTGTAAATCTATTTTTGGATTGGTCTAACTAAATAAACGCGTTCCAGAATGAAAGGCTAGCGCCTTTCATTCTGTTCCACCTTTAATTAGACCAATCCCAAAATTTCTATTCCCCAGTTTGTATAAAAGTACTCCAAGGCAAATCTACAGGTATTTTTCGATTTAAGATTTCTGATGGCCTTTGAGCAAAAAGGAACTCAGGCAAACGCAAGGATGACTTGGCTTTATATGTGAACTGAATTATTAGCTGTAAATCTACTGTTACAGTTTTTTAAATCAAGGAAACGCAACTTATGTATATGAAATGATTCCATGTCAGGGAACACCACCCAAGCTTTCCTATAAGTATTGAACAAGTATACTTTTGCAGCTATTCAGGGACACCCTGTTAACTTTGTTCTACAAACTTCAAAAATATTTGTGGCAAACACTATTACCATTCTATGTATTTCCACCAAATTGCATGTTCATTGTTCAATCAAGTTAAAAGATATACATTGAAGAAATGCTTAAGAGGCTTCTCTTGCATTGTGAAAGGCTCTTAGTAAATACTTACTTGGCTATATTTCCGGTTTGGATACAGTTATTCGAATGAAAATTCATAGACATATTCCCTATGTAATTTTCTAAAATCTCTAAGAAGAATTTTCAAATTTGGAAACCTAAGAGGGGCTACACACGAACAAAATGAAATTTTACAAATTTACTGTTATTTACTTTTCCTTAGCAAAAGTCAACAGTCTTAATATTTAACGTATATAAGGCCATACTGACCAATCTTTCAACAAAGTTTCATAGCGATCCCTATAACGGTTTAGAAAAACGGAGGTCGAAAAGGAAGTTTAACTTTAAACGCCAATAACTTTTTTACCGTTACTCCAAACTGGAAAGTTTTAACTGATATGAGATGTACTCGCTTAGATCTTTGATTTTAATACCCATACGTCAATTTCCGATAAAAACTAAAAAAGCCGACTTTTTTCAAACGTTCGGGACACCCTGTTATCTTCTTCCTTCCAACTTCTAAGGTATTTGTGCCAAAGACTGTAACTATTCTACACATTCCTACCACATTTTATGACAATCGGTTGGGCCGTTCACGAGTTATTTAGTGAACAGACGGACAGACGGACAGACGGTCAGACGGACAGACGGACAGACGGACGGACGGACGGACGGACAAAATCGATTTCATAAGGGTTTTTTGAAAAAATATTTTCTAAAAAACCCTAAAAACGGCAAAAAAACCAAAAAAACAATCACATTACGAACAAATATGGTAAAAAACGGATTTTAATAATTTAAATTCTTTCTGGAGAATTACCCATAGCATAGCAAGCATAGTTTTAGGCAGATTTCTTAATTTTAATTTAGTTACGAAATTGATGTTCCATTTTTGATGTGCCGCCTCTTTTTGTACGCAGCCCCATGACCGCATGGCTGCTTTCCATTAATTTTTACAAATATGTTTTTCTTTAAAGTACCTAATTTCGGGAGTGGGTTTGTATGGCAGCCCTATGACCCCACACGGTTGTAAATTTTGGTGTAAACCGGGTGTAAATTTAATAAACAAAATAATATAATTCCTATATATTCCAAAATTTGAATAAAATTTGACCCCTTTCAACTTATAATTTTAGTTTATTCGAAAATTATATTAATTATATCCGCTACAGAATAAAACTATCCAAACACCCTTTTCATGTTATACATTTTACACCGTTCGGGATAGAATAAATTTTATTGAATGTTGTTATAACATAAAAGGGTAGAATCAATCCTACTATGTTATCAAATCTACACTATCAACGCAAGAAACCCATTCAACCTAGAAGTCTATTGATTTGTAGTCTGTCTGGTTCAGTGAGCAGCGCGCTTGGCTACAAATCACAGGATTGTGGATTCGAAGCCGACTGCACTCGTATTACATTTTTTATTTTTTCGAACGGTTTGTATAAATTTGCTTATCAATTTTATACTATTGAAGAGTAAAATTTTTACCAAAAATACTTATACTTTTAATATAGTTCACTTATACTTTTTATAAGTTCCGTTGGTGTAGTTTTGATAAAGTTTTTATATGGAAATGTATGAATATATGTTTATATAAAAATTACACCAACATTTTCAGCCGTGCATGGTCCGATTTCATTAATTTGCATATTGCATATTTGCATATGTTTTGTGACATCAATAGAAATACATTTTCATGAGGTTTGGTGTAAATTGTTGCCCAAATACAGGAGTTATTCTTAGAAAAACCTAATTCGGGGGGCATACATACATTTTCATGAGGTTTGGTTGAAATCGGTGCCCAAATAAAAAAGTTTTTCTTAGAAGAACCTAATTTGGGGAGTTCGGTTTGTATGGCAGCCCCACCCAATCAACAATTCGTTTACAATTACTGTATTAATTCTGGTCCCCAATTTCGTGGGTGCGAGTTTTAACTAATTGTGAAAATCTTGACTTATCGTTCCATTCTATACACCAACTGCGGTGCATGTCTGTAGTATTTATGGCATGGTAACTTACCAGCTCTATGGGAACTACGCGGAACTTTGTCTGTTTGGAGGAGAAGAGCCCCAGCGGGAGAAATATCGAGTTATTCAATTTTCGGAAATGTCACATTGAAATTTTTGCATCAGGACCTCTAAGCGTCTATAGCTCAGTAGGTAGAGTTGCTGACCTTGTGACTGAAGGTCGGAGGTTCGAATCCCGATTGGGACGAAACTTTTTT
This sequence comes from Microchrysa polita, assembly GCA_949715475.1. Lineage (NCBI taxonomy): Eukaryota > Metazoa > Arthropoda > Insecta > Diptera > Stratiomyidae > Microchrysa > Microchrysa polita. The sequence goes on along the minus strand of OX454417.1, from coordinate 14,872,223 downwards.
CCCTCATTTTCCTCAATTTTTGGTATTTTTTCCCAAAGTTTTGTGGTTTCATCCAGATAGACACACTCATCAGGTCTTGTGTCTGTTGTCTATCTGTGCACAAGACGACCACTTGACGATGCACAGATAGACAACAGACACAAGACCTGATGAGTGTGTCTATCTGTACGAAACCACAAAACTTTGGGAAAAAATACCAAAAATTGAGGAAAATGAGGGAAAAAAGTTTCGTCCCAATCGGGATTCGAACCTCCGACCTTCAGTCACAAGGTCAGCAACTCTACCTACTGAGCTATAGACGCTTAGAGATCCTGATGCAAAAATTCCAATGTGACATTTCCGAAAATTGAATAACTCGATATTTCTGCCGCTGGGGCTCTTCTCCTCCAAACAGACAAAGTTCCGCGTAGTTCCCATAGAGCTGGTAAGTTGCTATGCCATAAATACTACAGACATGCACCGCAGTTGGTGTATAGATTGGAACGATAAGTCAAGATTTTCACAATTAGTTAACAATTCGTTTGCTTTAAAGAAGCTCTTCACACTGTAGCAATCATACAGTACCACGAAATCAATTTGTCGTGTGGCATCGCTTAAAGAAATATGTTGATCCGATAAGACACCCTTAAAGCATTTTCCGGAAAGCTTCTATCATCATTATGGAATAAATTTAAAGACTTTTGCAAAACCCACTTCCGGAAATCTTCATTTCAAAACACAAAATTGCAAATATCTCGCTGAATATTGACACTACGGGGGTCAAAGTTGGCGCTTTTTGGGTCAGCTTTGAGAGGCTGTATCTTTCGAACGGTGATAGCTAGTAGTCTAGTACAGATAGCTCAAAACCCAAACATTCAAAAAGAAAAGAAATTTTTGATGCCGAATTGTTGAATACACTGCTCAATATACGCAGTAAAAAGTTACACTTATTTGCCTCATGGGTTAAGGGGGGAGGGGGTGGCAAAGGGGTGAAAATTCCGTTTTTTGCAAATATCTGGAAAACTATGAGTCTGACCTTGAAACGTCATGAGGACTAAACAAACTACATAAAATTACCTTTGTAATGATATGTAGCACTCTGGAAATTTTTGCAGAAAATTATACCTTAGACCCAAAAATATTATAGTGAATATAAATTTTTTGAGTTTTATATTTCACACTGTAACTCTTGATAGAATAGACCTACCGTCCTAAGATCTTGTCCATATATTGATAACGAAATTCATTTAATTTGTATCAAAAATTGGAGTGCTGCGACCATTGACGCCCCCCTCACTCCTCCTAACAGTTTTCAAAAAGGCATGCCTGTAGCTTCTTTCTAAATTGAGCCAGGCAGATCAAATTTGGTGGGGTGCCTAGTCTAAGCCCCGTTATGCTCTTTACCAAAAATTATAACCATCCGATCAAAACTAAGGGTACCCCCCATACAAGGTGAACCAAAATTCTAAAAAATTTCACATTTTGTCACTTCTAAATTCTATATAAAATGGAAAAATAAAATCTATCTCTTAGAACGTCATTATAACAGTTAACTGTAGTCTTCGGAATGTATCTGCAAAAGTTTGCACCAAAGCGTACGCTACAAGTATCAACAAATTGGGTATGAAGGTCATTGGTACTAGTTCTAAGGCTATTTCCGAATATATCGAGTAACGTATACTAGCAAACTTCAAACCCGATTTTTCGTACTTGTAAGAGACGCTCTGGTACAAACTTTTGAATATACATTCAGAAGACTACAAATAAATGTTATAATGACGTCCTACGAGATACATTTTATTTTTCCATTTTAGATAGAATTTAGAAGTGAAAAAATGTGAAATTTTTTTGAATTTTGGTTCACTTTGTATGGGGGGTACCCTTAGTTTTGATCGGATAGTAATAATTTTTGGTAAGAAGCATAATGGGGCTTAGGCTAGGCACCTTACCAAATTTTATCTGCCTGGATTAATTTGAAAAGAAGCTACAGGCATGCCTTTTTGAAAAATGTTAGGAGGAGTGAGGGGGGCGTCAATGGAGGGATAACTTTACTTTTTGGTAAAAATCAAACCAATTTTGTTGGTAATAAAATGAATAAGATCCTGTGATCCTATGTTTATTCTATCAAAAGTTACAGTGCGAAATGTAAAACTCAAAAAATGGAAATTCTCTATAATACTTTTAGGTCTAGGGTATAATTTTCTGAGAAAATGTCTAGAGTGTTACATATCATTACAAAGGTAATTTTATGTAGTTTATTTTGTCCTCAGCACATTTTAAGGTCAGACTCAGAGTTTTCCAGATATTTGCAAGAAACTGAATTTTCACCCCTTTGCCACCCCCTCCCCCATTAACCCATGGCGCAAATGGGTGTAACTTTTTACTGTGTATATTAGGCAGTGTATTTAACAATTCGGCATCAAACATTTCTTTTCTTTTTGGATGTTTAGGTTTGGGGCTATTTTGAACCAATTGTACTGGACTATAGGGCTCTGGTTTTTTTCAGCAGAATGTAGCTTTCAATGCGCTCTACATCGCTCTGCAATATTGATTTAACTAATTAAGGAGATATATGCGCTGAAATTCACTCTATTTTATTGATAAATGTATGGATTTAGGGTTTTTTTTTTGCAAATTCGTTCAATGACAGAAAATATGTGCAGTTGGTTTATAAACAAAAAAGTTTCTCTTAGGAAAACTTAAATTGGGGGGCTCGGTTTATATGGCAGCCCCATGACCCTGTGATCCAATTTCGGTGATTCAAACATACAAACAACCTGCTAGCTTGAATACCCATCGAGTAAAACGCGTCGCAACAGACAAACAGACGAACATCTCCCAATCTACTCTCCAAGTCGGTTTCCGGCTAAATTTGGCCGGAAAACGGCTAAATTGGCAACACTGGTTGAGAGTCCTAGCTATCACAGTTTGGAAGTTAGAATCGGCCAAAAATTCCAAAAAAAGTGCAATTTTTTTTTATGTTTTAAATTATCGATAATTTTGATTCGAAAACATAAAAGGGCAATACAGTCGTGACTCGGAAATCCAGATCACCTTTAATCCGGATCTTTACGTTTTTTGTTTGCAATGAGTAATGACATATTTGGTCACATCACTTTGTATGGTTGGTATCCTTAGTTTTTATCCGAATGAGCTGATTTTTTGTGGGTGGGGTGGCTATGACCTCTAATCGCAAGAAACCTAAATTTAGCACTTTGCTTTAATTTTGGGGGAGTTATGGACATGCCGTTTTGACAAATTTAAATGGGGGTCCTTGACCGGAGCGACTCAATGTTTATCTTAAAATGATCTTGAACTTATTGTGAATACTCATACAAAATTTTACGGCTGAACTAGCACTCTGTCAAAGATTATGGAGCTTTTAAAAAAGGTCTAAAATGAAAATATTCTAATTTATTTTTATTTTCTAGTCTAACGCCGAAATATTCAATTAAACTCTAATGTCTTATATATCATTGCAAAGATAATTTTATGTTGTTTTTTTTTCGTCTTTATACCATTTTTCTGTATATCTTACCGTTTTTAGAATAATGAAAAAAAAAACGAAAAATGCCCCCATTTCTTCCTTTTTTAAAGGTTGCTGACCCCCAATCGGTTGGGACTTTTAATGCCATCATCGGAAGACCATCGTCCATCGCCAACCGTAATCAAAAAAAAATTCCGATGTAGGATTTTTGCCGTTTGGCCCAATTTTCTTAGGCAAATATGGTATGTTGCAAAATTGGTGCAAACAATACCTTTGGTGACTTTTTTTGGTCAAAATCTGAAAGGAATCTCAAGAACACATTCCAATTTACCCACTAGTATTTTTCTTTTTAAAATAACGGTAAATTTCGCCCATTTTTTTTAGCTCTAAAAAAAGCTTTTAAAATTCCACAAAAAAATAACTTTTATCAACTTTGACGACGAACAGACAATTCAAGGAAAGCTTTGGGAAGCCAAAATTTAATTTATGTGAAACCTTGTTTTGTCTACTTTGGGAAAAGTAAAAAAAAAAAATAAAAATTTAATAATCGCTAGACTTTTACAGGAATCTAGCCATGTGCCATATATGATACGCTATGCATTTAAGGGTTACCTTCCTCCAATAATACGAATCGAAAAGACAAATAAAAGGGGGACTTTCCACACACATGCACAGGGCGTCATAGAAACTAGGACCGGCGCTGAGCCTCATATCCGTAATCCATATCAAGCCCACATTTCTCGCTCATTTCGATTAGCGTCTGAATACCGCGTTTTTCACTACCACTGTCTCTATGCTTTCCTCAAGTACACCGCGACACATGAAACAAACGCCTAACTTAAAAAAAACACTTCAATAAATTTCACGAGAAACAAGTTTAAGTTTGATGAAGACTCACGAGTTAGTTGATTATTACACCCAAAAGCTCATCCAGACCTCCTATATATTAAAAATAGTACCTGGTGCATATATGCATATGTAAGGTTAAAGTGAAGATGATTTCTACTTCTAGTCCAACCTAACTACCCGCCGCCAGTAGGAGTGAATTCTACTTGTTGAGGTGCTTCACGCACAGTCCCAAATTTTGAAGGTGCATTATAATTTGAGGAGGTCAAGTTGTGATTGGGCGCTCTGGATTGGGGCGAATACACGTAACTAAAAAAATTAAAACGAACTCCCTGAGTTCACAGAAATTAGAGCCAATATCAAGTTTAAAAAAATGGCGCTCAGGCAGTTTCCCAGTTTGCCCATATGGGAAATCTAACCATAGGGCGACTAATAATCATTTCCGTATCACATTGAATTGAATGAATCAGGAGAAGCAATAGAACCAAAGTCACAACACATTCAATTAGCACTTTTAGACACCATGAAATAATTATAACAAGTAGCATTCTAATTAATTTAAATGTTGTACCGTGGATGCTATGTTTTTTGATTAAATTACATTGTATAGCAAATAAAACTTATCCCTTTCTGGACGACACCTTGACGTATTTCATTCTGAATTAAACTTTCTACAAAAAACTTTTGTGGATAATGCGTAAAATTGGCTATTACACTTGAACCTAGAAAACTCACTAAAACTAATATTATCATAGCGTACACTATATAGTTCTATCTTAACGCTAACTGAATTAACACTAACGCAGACGAATCAATCAATATTCATTAAAAATTTTGTAGTTCAACTTTGAGCTACCGAATATAATTTCAGATGACCTAGTTTCGATCAAGAACGAAAATCTCTTGTTTCGATTCACACCTGTGTTTAAATAGTCAATAAATAGTAGTAATTGATTGATATATCGGCTGATGAAAGTGCATTATGTCATTTTATTGACACGTATTGGTACATGTGTCATTGCTGAATACATTCTGGAATTATGAACAAAATAAAATATTTATTTTAACAATTATGCATGTGCTATGAATACTTTTTGCCAGTAATGGCGGGGCTAGTTTTTTCCACTATACAATCAGCAATTAAAATGTTGGTAAAATTCATTTAGCAAAACATTTCGGATTTACTGACATTTCAATCTTGTTGTACATTATTCTTATGATTTGATTAGATTTACTAAGATTAAATTAGACTGCAGTTTTGATACAAGCCAAAATATACACTGAGAGACAAAAAACGCTTTCTGGAATCAATAGAACGTTCACATTTAACACTTAAGCCTCAGAGGGAATTCACATTTCCGACTGGATTTATTAAATCTTCGATTTGATTGACAATTATACCATATTGTACTGCAATTTGAATAATGCGAGTACATTCTACGATGCATTTTGAATTTAGTGACACACGATTCGATCTAGAATAGAATTGACTGGATTAATTTTGATCTACACAAGGATTTGATGGTATGTAGTCTGTATCGGCTATAATAGCCAATACAGACTACGAACAAATCCTGGTGTAGATTAAAATTAATCTAGTAAGAACCCTGGATACTAGATCGAATCATATGCCACCAAATGATTGCGCCAATCAGCGATATGAAAAGGGAGAGATCTGAAACTCACAGTAGCTTTATCTTTATCGATCAACTACCCAAATCAGTTTTCTAGTTTCTATCTACCATATGTCTGAGGGGCGGGAGGGGATGAAATAATCTCTGAGATGTATTGCGCCCGATTGTGTTATTTTCCGCTTTTCTATGGAAATTTCTACTTGTTATACTCTTCACATTGCGTAATAACGTTGTGTTGACTTTTGGGCTCACCAAATCGTTCCATAGTGTGTTTTTAGTAAAATAAGCTCACATTAGTAGAATTAGAATACTAATCCTAACACGATCGGGCGCAATGCATCTGACAGATTAGGTGCAGAAAAAAGGATGAAACTAAGTTTCTGTATATTTTAGACTCTTATTTATTATTGCATTGTCTTTTTGAAACATTTCTACGAAATTTTAGAGACAAAAACTGGCTGACAAAGTTTGATACCCTTCACATTTTCAATTTTCTAAGAATATTCCGCTTTCAATCGCTTCAATATTTAAAAAGCCTCCAACAACTCGACCGCTTAAAAAATGTGAGCTTATTTTACTAAAAACACACTATGGAACGATTTGTCGAGCCCAAAAGTCAACACAACGTTATTACGCAATGTGAAGAGTATAACAAGTAGAAATTTCCATAGAAAAGCGGAAAATAACTTGTATTCTTGCGCCCGCCGGAAGGTTAAGAGTAAACGTTCTTTTCTTAGACATGAAGAATTTAAAGCACACTTCAATACATATAAAGCTGAAATTACGCAACGTGTTCTAAAACCAATGAAGATAAAGATCCTGTGGAGGATGTTTAATTTAAAAACTAAAATTAAAATAAAATTACAACTTAATAATCATTCTAGCATACAGTGGCGTGCGGTGAAAATTTATGTATGGGAAGCGCTTTATACACGGTGTGCGGAAACTGCCGCATAAACGCATTCCGGTCAACAAATTTACCTAAAAGATTAAACTAACCGCACTAAAATCGGATGAGAGGTTTGGTTTTTACAGAGCTTCAAAGTCAAATTTGTGTGATTTTACCCAAAAACAATCTAGTTTTCCATCTCAATTATTTCCAACTTCTGCCAGGGTGAGGTGCTTATACGATTCTTTTAAAAATTGGCCATAGTCTAACGATCACTTCTTTCTTACATCATTTTACTCTTGCTCCAGTTTTAACGCCCTAAGCGCAGAACACTAGGATTGGGCTCGATTTTGATATAATTTGAATAAATTTCACCAAATTACAGATCCTTAGAGGCAGTTTGAATTGAATTGAAATCGAGCTAAAATTAACCCTGGTTTTCTGCACTTAAGGCATTAAAACTGTTAGAAATAATTGGTCTTGAATGAAAAGATGTAAGAAAGATATGATCGTAAGACTGTGCGCCAATTTTTAAAAGAAATCGTACAAGCGCCTCACCTTGCATGGGCGTAGCCAGGATTTCGGTCAGGGGGGGGGCAAGCCCAAAATTTTTTCAACATCATGATTTTCTTAGGAGTTGAAATTTCCGGTCGCAGAAATATTGTTAGCAAATTTTAGAGTCGCCTGGCTTGTGGTTGGATTGGTGCACAGGGTCATGGATTCCAGACTCACCATAAACGTATTCATTTTATGGTGTTTTTCGAACTCACGACCTACGTGAAGGAATATGATGTCGGTCAGATTGTAAACAAGTATCCATTTATGGGGATAAATAACATTGCTGGGCGTGCTGTTGATCTCAACACCTTAACAAAACATCAGTTTAGATCTTGGAAATTAGATGTCACTCACACATCTGCAGCCCTAGTTTACCGGTGGACTGCCACGCATGTTATTTCCTTTTTTTTCTAATTGTAGAGTCAAATTTTTAAAATGGATATGAGAATGATTTTCTTCTGCATTCTGATTACATTCAACTGGCCTCCAATATCTGCCTTTTAGAGCGTAGTTTGTCTATTTTCAGTGCATTTTTTTCATCTCGGACTGCATATTCCACTTGCGAAATCAGTTTGTTTCGTCTGTCACTTTCATCTTAGCAAAGTAGCATCGTTAGAATATTTATAAATCCTTTATTGATTGAAATAATAAGATTTCCTCTAAATTTATCAAAGTATTAACGGTGGCTAAATTTTATTGCTGGTATGATTCAGCTAGAAAATAAATTTTGGTTTAATAGCTTGAAAGACCCGCTCTGTGGCTCACTTGGTTGAATCGCACTCTACGATGCTAGTAATCTATAGGTCCGGAGATCGAATCTCGGCGTGGTTCAAAATTTCCATACATGTGCGGATAGGAAATATGGTACTGAGAAGAAAATGAAGAACTTGAAAGACACTGAAATATGAGACCCGTTCTTTACATGGTCCTTAACCCTGGAACATCATGCTTATTTTTAGTACGGAAAGGTCATGCTTCGTCGATTCGACGACGATCTACTTTGACTCTTCATACAAGTCACCCTTTCTCAAAATATTTACAAAATCTGACAGATTTTCAATCATAAGTTTATTTAGAATGGAAAAACATGGACTTTGGAGCCGATTTTTATGAGTTCGAAGTTCAATCTTCCTATAATGAGGAAGAATTTTTAGCCATTTTCCTGATTTGTCCTAGTAAATATTTTTTTCCATAATTTTTGAGAAAATAGGTCCCACATTTCAAAAATAAACATATTTGTTACGAGCTAGTTTTATGGACACAGACTTTTCGTCGAATCGAGAACCAGCCATAAGAAATACTGGAGTTCTAAAAGTTACACAAAGTTCATTCTTCGTCGTTTGGACGACGCCAATTTCCAAAAATCCAACTTACCCTGCTTACTTCGTCTAGCCGCAATGTACCCGGCAAATACATCGGCACGGTAAGTGCTGTACGAAAACTCAGCCCCAAATAATGAGAATTGTCACGAAAAATGGGATAAATTTGATGATGCGTATAGTCGATTTAACGAAGCATGACCTTCCGGGGCTAACATAGCAAAGCTGTATGCCATTTGTCACCCTTTCAAATGAAAATAAGTTGAATTCCACTAATTTCCCGAAGGGACCTAACGGTTGAAATTGTGTACTCCAGCTCAGAAGCCATGAAATGAAACAGGAAATATGGGATCCACGCAGCCACAGTAGCACACTCACAAATGAAATGTGTTGGCTGGTACGCAGCCTGCGTCAGTTACGAGAGGCCACTCGCTGTCATCTATTTGTATCCGCCTCCTGACTGCAAACTGTCCTAATCATGGTTTCTTCGGCAGTATTTGAAGAGGTAAGAAAGACATCTGCTGCGTCAGCAGCAGAAAATTTTTGAAAATGTTGTACAGTGCAGCGATTTTTTTTACTACATCAATAAGGATTTTTTTACCATCTTCATCGACCAGGGGGGGGGGCGACCGCCCCTCCCTGCCCCCCCTGGCTACGCCCATGTCACCTTGGCAGAAGTTGGAGAAAATTGAGTTGGGAAAACAGATTGTTTTTGGGTCAAATCACAAAAATTTTAGTTTGAAGCTCTGATAAAACCAAACCTCTTATCAGATTTTATTACGGTTAGTTTAATTATTTAGGTAAATTTGTTGGCTGTAATAAACATCTTATTTCGCAATTTTAGCTAATCTTGTTTTGCGGCAGTTTCCGGACACCCTGTATATCTGCAGGTAAAGAAATACAGAATACATTTATGTCGTCGACGAATGAACTTTTAGAACATTTAAGTTTTCAAATTACAAAATCTTGTAACCTTAAGAATATCATATCATATCAATCGTTAATATGCTTTTACAATATCCACCTTTTGTAGAAAAGTAAATTTAGAAAAATCACCTTCCAAAATTTCACAGTTTACACACAATGCAACTGCACTGCTCCATTTTTTCCAAACAGCACAATTCTAGAAAAATTCAAAACAAACTGAACAAAAGTAAACGCCGCCGAACATTTTTCAATGGATAGCAGAAACGACGAAGTTTGGCGCTTCTTCGTGAAGCGGCACATGTTGACGAGTACTTGTACTTGGTTGATGTTGACGTTAGATCCTAACTTAACCCTAGAATATTTTTTTTCGTTTACGTTGACATGATATAAAATTAACCCTAGAAGTTTTTAGTTTTTGCTAAAAATTATGATTTTTGTTGAATTTCTTATTAAATTGTCCTTTGTGTTTTTGTGTATATAAGCACATGAAAGAAAGGGAACCACTGCTTCCATCGCTTCTCAGGACCGCACGCCACTGCTTGCATATTTGATAGGATCCAGTCATCCTAGTTTAAATATTTCAGACAAGGGCTGCGTCAGTTTATACCCATTTTAAATTTGATGTGATGTAGCCAAGATTTGGTTTAGGGAGGGAGGGGTCTATAAAATTATTTACTAACATGTTTGCATGGAATAAGTGTGATCCTGGATAACATCTGTGAGTGCATGCTATTTCGATTTTTTTTCAAACAAGATACCTCTTGAAATCACAAAACACAAAATCTCTCGAAATGCTATTCGAAAGCGCTAGATGGGATAAAAGCAGGTCAAAGTTTCCCCTTTCGAAATTCGCGGTAAGCTTACAAAAAAATTGAAAAAAAAAAACCATGAAAAAAAAAACTTAAAAATTAAAAAAAAACAACAAAATCAAATGGAATAAGTGTGCAACATTTCCGTTTTCATGTTGTCGTCAATTAAAAAAAAACACTCCGTACGAGGTCGGAACCCCTGGTCCCCTCCCCCGCTCAGTTCTTGAGCCCAACACATTTTGTAAAAATATACTCCAAAAAAAATTTTATTGAGGGGGTGGCAATTCGGCTACTGCTCAAGGGCGCCATAGGCGTGTTTTACAAGTAAACCAAATTTCAAAAGTTTTCATTAAAAAATTTCTGAATTATGGACAAGTTTCGATTTGAAAACATAGAAGTGCGATTTGGGCAGCTGTAACTCCCGAACGCGGATAAAATTTGGCGGAAATGTGAGCGGTATGTAGCTCTACAAACTACAAGGGTGCCAAATAAGTCGGTCAAAGGAACACTTTGACTATAGTGACACTAGTTATCGAAAATGAACGATTGCAAAACATTAAAGTGCGTTTATTTCGCTAAATATCGATCGTAATGGACTCCAAATTTACACTTTAAATCGCATCTTTTGACTTCTAAACCTTAACAACTAGACCCTTGAATTTTTCACGAAATATACGGTTCTTTTCAGGTCTGCGGACAAATTTTATGGATAATCATGGATTAGAAAGCAGCTCCAACTGTCGAACGCGGATAGGTAGGGCCCTAAAATACGAAGGAAATGCGAGCGCCAAGTAAGCTCTACAAGTGCAATAAATTTCAGAACGATCGATAAAAGAGTTCCCAAAGGAAAGTGCGATTATCTTGCTCAAAATACCTTTAAAACAGACAAGACTCACTTCTAAGGCCACCGAGGAGCTTGCTTATGATGTAGGGATTTCGGTTTATTTGTGTGGCATTGCTGTACATTTTACTGTACACTTAGGTACTAATGCTGTATGCAGGGATTTGAAGCGACACTTTTTTTTTCTCTCCGCTCCGCCCTCGCTCCGACCAATTTGAATCCGACTAAAAAAATTTCGCTCCGCTCCATTGATACAACAAAATTTCATTGTTTTTACTAAATATTTATTATTTTCCGCGAATTCATCAATTCAACTTATATCTACTCAAGTGTTTTAGAATATGACTTAATAAGTTCGTTTTATCCCTTTAAAGTCCGAACTTTTAATCGCTTGAATTTACTTTTTTTTTGTTCCTGAATATTAACTCTAAATATGATTCTTTTAAGAATTTACAAAAAAATTGTTTACCTTACCCCCTTCTCCCCTTTCTATGCTGTTTACAATTGGGAACAATGACCATTCATGGGATATAAACAAAACAAGGTCGATTTTTTCCAGATATGTTTGACTTTATTGGTTCTTCAATGTAATTTATGGAAAAGTATGAATCATATTTTGGAATTTAATTTATGGAAAAGTATAAATCATATTTTGGCAAAACTCATTCAAGATCAAGACGTTTGTTGCACTCCTTACACTCCAACCATGCATTTGACTTACAAAGAGAACATCTTCCCTGCGATGATCTTATTAAATAGTGGCCATCTAATTTGCATCTTGCTGGCTAGCATGTGCTTTACGACCTGGCTGTGGACCTATTTTTTAATGAAACCCTTAGCAGGAACATTGTTATTTCCCGCCTGAAGTCTAGGCGAGTCATTGCCGAATTCCTATGCATTTCCTTATGCACAAACCAGGCTGCTACTACTGCCATGTTGAGAGCATTAGCGAATACATTCCACCAACACTTTTTACATCGTAGGCATGGGCGATACGAATATTAGAAGTCCATCTAAAATATCGACCAATTAGAGGTGCAATGTCGGGTTTCTGTTTCCCTCGGCTTGGGCTTTGATCCACGTGTGGTCAACCGTTGATGGTCACCATTTGTAGCTTTTCTTTTCTGGACACGTTTATTTTTACTGTCCGATGCCTGAGTATCTTCCGATCTTTTTATTATAACGGAAACTTCACCGCAAACATCACTTGGTCTAAGATTTCTTCCTCAATGTCTTCCTCGTCAGTAACTTTGTCGTTTTCCTCAGGAGGTAATTGGCAGATATCTATATTATTCAATGAACCCACGTCGCAATCATCTAAGCTCTGTAGATATTCCACTACCACATTTACGAACTAGAACTCTCACTTATGAACACCGAATAGAAACTGCAATGCAAGTCCAGTCATATTGAAAAATTGGAAAGAAAATTATTTTTCTACAAGACACTGTAGTGAGCCAATGTTTCCAATTGGAAACACGTCAATTTCAACATGTATAGCCGATAACGGTATTATTCTTTTATCAAATTAAGGTCACTACTATTATTTCGTATGTACCTATTTATTAATAGTAAAAAATAAAACTACATACTTTAAAATTTCAAAGTTTTGTTGGTTAAAAAAAATTTGAAATTTTTTTCCTCCAAATTAAAAAAAATCCTCTTTTTAAAAAAATCACCAAAAAATAACGGCAATTTTTTCATCATTTATTTATTTTTTTCCTTTTTACCAACTTGTTAATAAACTAAAAAAAATGGGAAAAACAGAAAAAAATTGCAAGTGGGTTTAAAAAAAACATGAAATTATGTTTCCAATTGGGAACATTGGGCGGTAAAGGGTTATTCGATCAAGTACAGGACAGAATAGCACTAATTTCGTACAAATTTGAACATGAAATTGAATTGATCTAGACAGGGTGTCCGGAAACTAAATTATCGCATAAACGCACCGAAATATGATTATTAATGTCATTTCCAGCAAAATAGGTGTACCGGGAATATCCCGAATTCTTAACTCAAATTCAAATTGAAAAATGCTACCTCCGTGGGAAAAAAATATATGGGGTAAGATCAGAAAACTGCTTATTCGATTTTTACGGGGTTATTGTTGGCCACGTCCGAAAGAAAATATGTAGTATGTATAAGTATTAAATTTTTGAAAAATCTTTAAATGTATGAGGTAGCTGAAGAGTTAATAATTCGGGCTTGTTTTATACTCATTTTCGATTGAAAGTCTAAAATCAGGTCTGTATATCAAATTCCATAATTCAATTGATTATTATAATTAGAGACATCGGAGCGGAGCGACTTTCAAAGGAAAAGTCACTCCGCTCCAGTCTGCAAAAAACCGCTCCATGCTCCGCTCTTTCGCTCCGAAATTTAAGGTCGCTCCGTTCCGCTCCGAATCCCTGGCTGTACGATAGTTAAAAATGCTTACTGTTCAGCAAAATGCAGTACCTATGGTCGCAGCTTAATATACAGGTCAATGCTGGGCCGCGTCTGCCTTTAATGTCAAAATAATGTTAAAAACAAGTTGATTCAATCGTGTTTTCGATTGATGCCACTCTGTATTTTCTTAGTGTACGATAAGCATCGCTGTGCTTAGAAAATAATGAAAAACGAGACCGAGGCTAATTTCGGGCGCGGCCGAAATTTGGATACCCTTCGCTCCCCTCGGGCTAAAAGTTTTTTGGGGCGTATCTATGACTTGTGTTTAGTCCTCCCCGCAGGGCCGGCTTTAGGGTGGGGCGACCGGGGCGGTCGCCCCGGGCGCTAGGTTTAGGGGCGCCGAGACCCGTACTTTTAATTTAATTTTTTTTTTTTTACAAATTTGATTGTTGCTAAACACTTTCCCGGACACAACGTCTATAGACGTCCAATTTTGAGCATTTGACCATACAAATCGTGTCAAATTTTGGCGTTGTGTCCGGCAATGAGTTAAGAAATTTTATTTTTATTTTTAACTGCTGAATTGGGTATGATGTCAGAATAAATTGATGCAGGCTATAGTACACAACCAACCAAGTATGTATGTGTGAACAGTGGAAGAATTGCATCCTTAGTATGGATTCTTTATAAACCTCCTCTTAAAAAAATAATTTGTGATGTATAATTTCGGGGATATGAGGGGATTTAGGATTTGTGGAGGTAGTGTTATTATCCATAGTAAAAAACCGTTTCTATCGGTAATCATTAGCAGAAGTGAGATATTAATTCAAATTTGTTGCATTATGTGATCGTCTTCGAGACATTTAGTTTATCATCTTAAATTCGATCATTGATAAAAACCGGTTGGTTCGTGGCTAACTTACGCACAGGTTACATTATGCGTTTCTTTTTAAAATCAGCAACATTTAAACGTTCGTAAAGTTACGTATTTTATTTTTAATATTTTTTATTTTTAATAGAAAAACAACCTTTCCCGTCGTGATTCACATTCTATCATTTTTTTAAAGTTGTAATGTTTTCTATTTGTTAAGTAATTCTTTTGAAGTTTTAAAATTGGCCCAATGGCAACAAATGGCAATATGTTCATTGGCCTAAGATTTGGTAATATTAACCACAAAATCTCTATATAAAAACAGACGAAAAGTTAATGAAGCCAAAAACAACATTCTTCAATTAGAAAAAAATTAAAAAATACAAAATGGTCTAATATGAGGTTAGTTCTATACATATTTTGGAAGAATCAGTTGCACTTGTTTGCATCAGTAGTGTACCCCCAATTTAGGATGTCACGAGCCGCCATTGGCATGTATCTTTATAGAAATCAGGAAAGAATTTAGTTGGGAACTCATAATATCAGATTTCCACTTGCGGAATTGACTGCGTTGTAAAGATACATGTATCTTTAATTAAGAAAAAGTAATACATAATTCTAATAAGGACAATCGTTTTGGAACCACCATTATCAATATTAAAATATACCAATTTTAGGATCATGTTTAAGCTATCGGCTTTATTGGACTTTTGTTTATTAATATTTATGTGTGTGGATTTTTTTTATTATTTTTTTTAATATGTAGGTATATTACATTTTAGGATAAAAAGTGTCTTTTCTCGCTCAATTAAATTTACAAAAACTACTTGACAAATAGAAAAGTTGACAAAGATATTTGTAAAATTATTAACTTAATGAACATTTAAATGTTGGTGGTGCAAAAACGAAGCGGTGGTCGGTACCTGGTACCTAAATAGTGTAACCTGTAGAAGGTTGCCCGAACAAAACCTTTTCAAACCACTGTAGAAATTACAAAATGAAATGAATTGATGTTAGGGACTAAACGTAAAATCGATACTGACTGAAATCGTTAGCATCAAATTCAACCAGAACCATAAAAATAAATAAATAACAGGCGCGACAATCCAGCATTGGACTAAGGCCGCAGGATGTGTTAGTGACATCCTATTTCCAAGATCTTATCTGCTTTTTGTTGAGGTAATGAGATCAGCATCACGCTCAGCAGTGTTATATTTATCCCCATAAATGGGTACTCGTTTAACATCTGAGTGAGATCATAGTCCGTCACAAGCTCGTGAGTTCGAAAAACACCATGGAACACGGTGAGATTCGAACTCATGAACCTGTGCACCGAAAAAGCGCGCACTAACCGCTACACCAGCCAGACTACTACAACCAGAACCATGGCAAGTGCGTTTTTACAGGGACCAGAGTATGGGAGTCAGGAACGCAGTCATTGGAACTGTCCACCTTTCCCCAATTCGTCTTCTTCGGCAATTCAACAATTGAAGATAGCAGTGTACTCTGGAAAATGATTGCCAATATGAAAAATTTTAACATCGAAAAGGATGAATGAAAAATTGCTATTTAGGTGGGGTTTGCTGTCGTCTTTCAGGAGCTACTAATTAGAAAAGAAAAGCTGCGGTTGAGTCCGATAAAAAAAAACAGTCGCGAAGTAGGGAGAAATTCCATTCAATTAATAAAAAAATAGACTCAAATTGAAGTTTAGAAGATGGAAGCCAAACAGTTAAAACGGATAGTATCAACGACGGGCCAATGGAGAAAAATATTTCCGAAGAACGTTCAAGTTGCGTCAATGAGACAGGAGTCGATGAAATTAGTACGGTTCTAGCCGCCCTACTGATTTCGTCTCTTCGTGTCTCGTAACTTGAACAATCTTACCATACCGAACTTGAATCGTGATCCAGCACAATGGCCGAAAATTCTAGGCCTTCAGTTTATAGAAGCTGTCGCGAAAACTAAATAGACGGAAATAGAAGAAATGTCAGTTCACATAGGCCTGTTCGGTACCGAGATTTCAGTACCGGGTTTCGGTTTTTTTCAATACCCGGTACCACAAGCGGTTTCCCTGACTCAGGTTTTTTTCAGTACCGACCTTTTTTTCAACCATAAGCCGGTTTTTTGAGTACCGGGTAAAAAACCGGTACCAAAAAACCTGAAAAAAACCGGCTCATGGTTGAAGTGAATCGTTCTTTTTTACTCGGTACCAAAAAACCGACTCGTCGGTCGTTTTTTTAACTCGGTACCAAAAAAACCGTGATATCGGTACTTTTGAATATCGGTCCGGTACCAAGTGAACACCGGTTTTGTACCGGGATCCCGGTTTTTGGAACAGGCCTAAGTTCACAGTTCCACTTGACAGTCAGAACAGACACTTTTCCCTAAAATTAACCAAGAGAAAACCAGAGAAGAAATCATTATGTAATCACCTATGTCAATAAATTACTTATGTCAATAAACTTTGCTTTTTTTTGTTTTTTTCGTTACTTCTATTCTATTACAATTTTTTCGTGTATGGAAACTTTAAGGGGGCGCTTCCTTCAAGTTCGCCCCGGGCGCCATTTCACCTAAAGCCGGCCCTGCCTCCCCGCTTCCATTCTTTTCTTTGAATTTTCACATAATTGCCGTGGCGAAGATTTAATGGGAGAAGCGGGGGATGTGGGTTTCTTAGAAGAACCAAGGGGGGGGGGGTTGTACGGCAGCCCTACGAACGCATGGCCTTTCCATAAATTTTTATGTTTGTGGCATCAATTAAAACACATTTCTATGAGATTTGGTTGAAAATGGTGGATACATAAAAAAGTTTTTCTTCGAAGAACCTAATTTTGGGGTTGGGTTTATATGCCAGCCCCACGACCCCATAGTCCGATTTCACTTATTTCCACGTTTGTTATGTGGCATCAATAGAAATATAATTTTCTGAGGTTTGATTGAAATTGGTGTGCAAATAAAAACGTTTTTTCTTTGAAAAATTTGATTTGGGGGGCTAGGTTTGTATGGTAGCCCCATGACCACAAGGTCCGACTCCATCTATTCATACATATGTTTTGTGTCATCAATAGAAACACATTTGTGTGAAGTTTTGTTGAAATTGGTGTATAAATAACAAAAAATTTCTTTGAAGAACTTAATTTGGGGAGCTAGGTTTGTATGACAGCCCCATGACCCCATGGTCTGATTTGGTTAATTTTTACATATGTTTTGTGATATAACTTGAAACACATTTGTGCGAAATTTTATTGAAATCGATGAGAAAATAAAATAGTTTTTCTTAGAAGAACCTAATTTGGGGGTCTAGGTTTGTATGGCAGCCCCACGACCCCATTGTCCGATTTGGTCGATTTTTACATATATTGTGTGTCAGCAATGAAAACACATTTGTGTGAAATTTTATTGAAATTGATGCATAAATAAAAAAGTTTTTCTAAGAAGAACCTAATTTTGGGGGGTAAGCTTGTATGGCAGCCCCACGACCCCCTTGTCGGATTTCAGCGATTCAAACATACAAACTGCCTGCAACAAAAAGAAGCATGTGTGCAAAGTTTCAGCTCCATAGCTTTTAAACTGGCCGAGCAAAACGCGTCGCAACAGACAGACAGACGGACAGACGGACAGACGGACATCGTCCAATCGACTCAGCTCGTCACGCTGATCATATATATACATATTTTATATGGTCGGAGATGCTTCCTTCAATGCGTTACAAACTTCATGACAAAGTTAATATACCCTTTCACTCTATGAGCGAAGGGTATAAAAATAAAAATACATTAAAAATTCGAAGTTTTGTTGGTTAAAAAAAAAATTTGAAATTTTTTTCCTCCAAATTAAAAAAATCCTCTTTTTTAAAAAATCGCCAAAAAATAACGGCAATATTTTCATCATTTCTTATTTACCAACTTGTTAATAAACTAAAAAAAAATGCAAGTGGGTTTAAAAAAAACATGAAATTATGTTTCCAATTGGGAACATTGGGCGGTAAAGGGTTATTCGATCAAGTACAGGACAGAATAGCACTAATTTCGTACAAATTTGAACATGAAATTGAATTGATCTAGACAGGGTGTCCGGAAACTAAATTATCGCATAAACGCACCGAAATATGATTATTAATGTCATTTCCAGCAAAATAGGTGTACCGGGAATATCCCGAATTCTTAACTCAAATTCAAATTGAAAAATGCTACCTCCGTGGGAAAAAAATATATGGGGTAAGATCAGAAAACTGCTTATTCGATTTTTACGGGGTTATTGTTGGCCACGTCCGAAAGAAAATATGTAGTATGTATAAGTATTAAATTTTTGAAAAATCTTTAAATGTATGAGGTAGCTGAAGAGTTAATAATTCGGGCTTGTTTTATACTCATTTTCGCTTGAAAGTCTAAAACCAGGTCTGTATATCAAATTCCATAATTCAATTGAAATTATAATTAGATACATCGGAGCGAAGCGACTTTCAAAGCAAAAGTCACTCCGCTCCAGCCTGCAAAAAACCGCTCCATGCTCCCCTCTTTCGCTCCGAAATTTAAGGTCGCTCCATTCCGCTCCGAATCCCTGGCTGTACGATAGTTAAAAATGCTTACTGTACACCAAAATGCAGTAGCCATAGTCAGCTTAATATACAGGTCAATGCTGGGCCGTGTCTGCCTTTAATGTCAAAATAATGTTAAAAACAAGTTGATTCAATCGTGTTTTCGATTGATGCCACTCTGTATTTTCATAGTGTACGATAAGCATCGCTGTGCTTAGAAAATAATGAAAAAAAAAACACCCTCACACACAAATTAGTACATATTAATGAACACTTAACATTTTATGGATATAATTGGCTCCAGTAATGCTTCACAAAACAAAAATACATACAATAATTCCAAAAATAAATTTCACAAATTATTTACCAATACTATTCCTGAATAATTTACAAAATTTACACTAAAACTATGTATTCACTTCACGGAATTTTCGTCTTAGCGGGGTCGTAGCTGAAAAAGAAAATAAAAATCAGAATCTATCAAACATGAGCATATTACAAAAGAGATAATTTGGTTTAATAAAATTAACCTACCATCCGACATCGTCCACGATGATCAATAAAGCACTTTCGGGGAGTTTGAAATAGAAGATATTCGGCTGTTGGTTGTAATTGTTGTTTCTCGGTTGTTGTTGTTGTTACGGGTTTTCCACCAATTGAAACTGTTAGAAATATTAGCAAAAATGCTAAGATCCATGCAGATATTAGTTGCATCACGGCCTATACTTTACAGTCACAGGAAAGAGTAAAACATTAACACTTTCCACAATCTATACGACTAACTAAATTGCAGTCCAGTCGAGCTCATGCTAATATTATTATTATTGTTGTACCCATAGTAGGTACTAGAAAAAAATATCTGCATTAACTGATTACAGTAGTAAGACACTTTCTAGCATCTTGCAGAAATGAACTCGTTATCAGTCTAAACTCTTCTTGAAAAAAAAACATTCCATACACTGATAGTGCTGTTTACAATAGAGATCATTTTCCGTAGACGCACGTTGTACTGGCACAGGCCTGACTGAGTCTACCAGTTGTACTGGCACAGGCCTGACTGAGTCTACCAGTTCTCGATTGTTCATATTTACCGGTACCGGTTTTGAACAATCTTGTCGTTTTGCTCAACCCTGACGATTTTTTTGTCTACCTAGCAACATGGAAAATTACATCTTTATTTCCAACGACAACGAGAACTGGTAGAAACAGTTAGGTCTGTGTCATATACTACACACGAGCAAGCGAGACGGGCATACTTCGCAATGGCTGTGTGTCCGCTTCATGGCGCTCGGCGAAAGATAGCGACGAGGCACATCTCGTAGCGCGGGCCAGGTTGGGATTCATTTAGTGTCAGTCAGTAGCAGTGAAAGGACTTGCGGTGCCGATCTTCTGTGGTGTGTCTATCATTTTGAAGAGTATTCAAATAACTTGGACTGGATAGTGAAACAGTGGAAGCAGTTTTTTTTTTGAGAGTTCTTTTTGCGAAGCGGGCGTGTATGAGATCACGTTTAGGCCGGAGTTTTCGCCAGGAAGGCAATTCGAAATCACCCAACGGATCGTCTTCAAAATGGTTTGATCGGTGACGGAGTCTGAGGTAACTGTATCCATCGGAGTATGGTCGGGGGCGATTTCTTTTCTATTGGAAAAAGGTAAAACGTTTAATCATATCAAAATCATGGAAAACTCCAAATTTGTAAGTAAGTCATTATGTTACTGATCAAATTTTAAAACTACCTACATAATTTTCGTAAGCCCCCATGAAAGGGGAAGATAATGTAAGAACTTCAGACCCAGCAGAAACGACCAAATTCGTGAAACTGAAAGAATTTATTAAGCGCTTTGAATTCGTGGATCCGTTTCCATACCGAACGAAATTCAGAGACGTTATTGAATGGGGTCTTGCAGCGAAAAGGACTCTCACGGGGCTGACTTTCCGCGATCATCAAAGTCCTATCAGGATTTT
The DNA here is from genome assembly GCA_949715475.1 of Microchrysa polita. Classification (NCBI taxonomy): domain Eukaryota; kingdom Metazoa; phylum Arthropoda; class Insecta; order Diptera; family Stratiomyidae; genus Microchrysa; species Microchrysa polita. The sequence continues at coordinate 14,851,178 of OX454417.1, read as the reverse complement.
TGTGTAAATGCCGTTCACGCAAAGGAATGTGTTATATATTTATACGTTCAGTGTGATGAATTTTGAAGTTGTAGGCGTATAAATTTCTTGGTCTGATCAAAAATTTGAATTTCTCGGTTTTATATTACACACCTCTTTTTTTTATATTGAATTCGTGGATCCGTTTCCATACCGAACGAAATTCAGAGACGTTATTGAATGGGGTCTTGCAGCGAAAAGGACTCTCACGGGGCTGACTTTCCGCGATCATCAAAGTCCTATCAGGATTTTTGTGTAAATGCCGTTCACGCAAAGGAATGTGTTATATATTTATACGTTCAGTATGATGAATTTTGAAGTTGTAGGCGTATAAATTTCTTGTTCTGATCAAAAATTTGAATTTCTCGGTTTTATATTACACACCTTTTTTTTATATTGAATTTAATAAAATTTGTTTTCTTCCATTATTTACGGCTAATAGGAAGTAGCCAATCGAGTATAGGTTGGGTAAATACATATGTGAAGATATTTAAAAAAAAAAAAAAAAAAAAAAAAAAAAAAAAAAAAAAAATATATATATTTTTTGAAAACAAAGCTTAATAACAGTTGCGGTGTTCCATTGATTGTTTATTATACTCGGACAAAAAAAATGAATTCTGAAGTCTGAGTCTGAATGGAACAAAGATATAATATAGTAATCATATAGATATAATGAATGAATTAATGAGGCATTAGAAATCCCAATGCATCTTTACGCTCCAAATTTTTTTTTATAGTCTATACACAGTCTATCAAAGATGACTGAATAAGCCTGCTAAGTTTCACCTCTCTCTTTTCTTTGGGGTCTGATGGACCGTCGATTTAGAAATGTCTCACCTTTGTTCTTTGGTCTAACGGACCGCTGATTGCAGTTTTACTCCTTTCTTAGGTCTGATAGACTTCTGCTTTCAGCTTTTTACACTTTGTTTGTTAGGTCTGATGGACCTTAAATTTCAAATTCTTTTCCCCGTGGATTACGGGCTGGGTGGGTTGATGAACTCGCTTGCATCTTTGCCCCCTTTGATGCTTACGCATTCTATGGGTCTAATAGACCGCTGATTTCAATTTTTGTGCACTTTTGGCGGTCTGATGAGACAGTGGTTCTCAACTTGTTGCGCGTTTTTATATGTGGTCTGATGGGCTGCTGATTTCAATGTCAAGTTTTATATTTGGCCTGAAGGGCCGTTGAGTTATAGAATTTTCGCGTGATATCTATGGTCTGATGGACCGTTAAACTTTGAGTTTTGTTTTTCTTCATGAAGAGGGGAGTCAAAACAACTACTTTCGCATTATTGACTCCATGGATGGGTTGGGTGTAGAGCCAAGGCCAATAACATCTCGGCTATATTTAGAGCCGATTAACATCTAGAGGCTTAGCATCGGTTAAGAGAAGAAGAAGTGAGGTTAAGTAGGTAACTTTTCTCATTTTTGGATTGATTTTTTTTTTTTTGTTTTAAACCTAGTCCCGTTTCGATATTCCTTTCGGGTTTAACCTGCGTGCTTCGTTTGGGGATCCTTTATGGGATTCGTAGACTACTTTAAGGAATATTCGCTTGCACAGACGAGCTTGCACGTAGATAAATTTTCTCGGTTCGGTTTTAATTGCTTGGGTTTCGTTTTGCTATGTTGTAAACGGGCTGTACGCACGATATTTGTTTTAAGTAATGGTCAGGTCACCGCTGCCGCTTTGGAAAGAACCACCCCATTTCTCACGATAGCTGCGCTGGTCTACAAGCGTGCGTACCTGGCAGTCGAGTGAAGAGGGTTTTTCGGGACTTAGTCCTTTCTCTGGTTTCGGCCTTAGGCTTTCACAGCCCTACACACCCTCGTCCTGTTTGCACCCTAGGTGCTGGAAAACTGGAAACCATTACATATGGCGCCCAACGTGGGGCGAACGTTTGCGACGTCACTGGACGTTCAGGACTCCAAAAATTACCACCTCGAGTCCGCGGGATTTTTCGCCCCATCACATTAGTCTAAAACTTGTCGCTAAGTTGACACAACACCTTCTGTTCGAATAGCTTGTTAGGCCATAGACTGATGTATACATTTTTTTTTTGCTTCACTTAATAACTTTAATATAGAATTCCCCTTACTTTGACATATTTTGATTTGTTTGTTTTGTTGACGAGAGGTATTGTGCCTCGTGATGTTTGCTTCGCCCTTCTGGCTGTGAGTAGCAGATACTTGACGTGCGTCGAATAATCTGACCAGTAGACTATGGGGGAAGCAGCTTCACTTTTGTGTGGCAAATCAAATATACATATTTTTCTTCATTTACCTGTCATTATTGATTGGCTATTGCAGTGATTTCCTTTACGAATTGTCCCGTCAGAGAAGACCATGCCAAGGCTTGAAGATGCAGTCTAGACTGAAACTTTGGCTATCGTATAGCAGACAAACTGCCGAGGCGCAACAAGAAGAGCAGTAAATGTTATTGCTTGTACGTTGTAGGCTATAGTATAGCAGCAAAGCAGCAAGTCACAAGGAAGTAAGTTTTGATGCTTACTGAAGCTTTGGCATACGCGAAATGTAGCTTACATCAAAAATAGCTAACAGACAGACTGGTACTGATCAATAATGGCTTATGATTCCTATACCTTCAGCTGAGATTGCCAACTCATCGGTGAAGATTGCCAACCAAAGTTAACTGTGAATTGCGTTCGGTGGGCAAAAGTGCCAGCTGTACGACCTTTTTTCTTTTGGGCGACGGTTTCCACTCGTTGGGAACGCTATATGTCTCTGACTGAATACTTTGTTTGTAATTCCATTTTTTTTTTTTTTTTTTTTACATTACCTTGACTTGCTTCTTCTTCTCACGATGATCTTACGACGATTTTTGTTTCTTGATGAATTATTACGATGAATTTTCACGCTATTACTTACATTTTTACATGATACACTATTCCTTGCTGGATAAATAGCTTCTTATTGATATGTAGTTCAAAGGTTGATTTACTGTGTATTTCAGTGCACTTGAGATTTGTTTTTTTTTTCTTTGAGACATTTGTAGCACATTTGTTAACAACCCATCAGACCGAGGGAAGAGAGAGGTGAAATTTTTATGAAATTTATAAGACATCATTATTCTTGAATCGTTTAACTGAAATTCTAAAATTTTGGTTGATCCTTTCCAGATATTTACTTTAGTTTATGCTCGTTAGTACTAACTAACGCAATCAAAGAAAAATATTTTTCTGTTTATCTTGTTGTATTGGAACATACAACTTTAACAGCGTGCTTTCCTTGATTGAGGAAACGGAGCACGAACACTTGCCCTGAATTAAAAAAAAAAAAAAAAAAAAAAAAAAAAAAAAAAAAAAAAAACTATACTGGATTAAAATGGCCCGACGTGGAAGGGAGGATGTGCTTGCAACAGGAACCACATCGGTGTTCCCGGATGATGAAGAGGGACATCAATGTACTATCTGCAGTACTCAGATGGCCCCCATCGAAGACTTAGTGCGAACTCCTTGTTCACATGATTTTCATCATCTTTGTATCCAGAGATGGCTTAATAATAACGACACTTGTCCGAATTGTAGGGAAAGATTGCGTAAAGAGGACTTGGTGCCTCAATTCGCCTCTTCGGCTGCTTTACCACTGGATGACTCAAGGGAACCTACCCAAACCGGCTCAAGACAAACCCCGGCGAAGTCGGCAAGACGTACTCAGCCTACTGGTGCTATCCCAAAAACAGGGGTGACGACTAGATCACGATCCCATAAACAAACCAGCCAAGAGAGGTTGACGCTTCCGGAGGAGACCGGAGGAGATATAACTCCTGCAAGGGGGAAAGACTCGACTTCGGCGACCGAGGAGTTGATGGGAGAATTGTTGCCTCGCTTAGAGTCAATGGTGGTATCGGCTTTTCAAGTTCTATCTCCGGAAAACCGAATTCAGTTCGACCAGGATGGAAGGGCTTCATTGAGTGAGGCTTCCAACCGAAGAAGTGCTCCTGTACCGGTTAAGTCTGATGACAATCCTCGTCGTTTAACTTCGCGGTTAAACACCATGCAATCCAATCCACGGTCTAGTATGAGTCAAACGCATTCTCGACAAAACCTGAATACTACAAATACAAATCCACGTAACCGCACGAACCAATCCAACTTTCGTCCCCGCGTTTCATTGTTCACTCCACCACAACACGAGAGACCTCGATTTGCGAGTCCTTCTCCACCTTATAGGCTCGTGGAAAAATTACCAAGTATTCTGTCTTCTTGGAATTTAAAGTTCAGTGGTGATGACAGCCTTACAGTGGAATCATTTCTGTATCGGGCAGAAATCCTGACAAGGGAACAGTTACGAGGAGACTTCGGTCTATTGTGTAAAGGGTTTCCTGCCCTATTGAAGGGACAAGCGTTGGAATGGTATTGGCGATTTCGTCGTACCCGCGATACTATAGATTGGCCAGACATCCAAGCTACGTTGCGAGAACGTTTCAAGGATCGGTTGACCAATTCTGATATTAAGAAACGAATACTGAATCGTACTCAACGTGCGAATGAATCATTTGATGCATTCTACGATGCTATCCTACAACTGACTGATCGGTTGAGTCGCCCTATGCCCGAGGAAGAATTGTTAGACACTCTGCGTGATAATATGCGACCTGATTATAACCGAGAGTTGGTGCATCAATCTATTCATTCCATTAGCCAGCTAAGAGTAATGATTCTCCGAATGGAAAACGCGGACGAGAAGCTAAAGCAGCTGCGGAGTCCACGCTTTCCAGTTCGACCGAACCTTTCGGAAGTTGACGGCCGATATGAGGATTCCGGCTCGTATGACGAACAACCACTGAGTCCTCATGGGATTTCAAGTGAACACGTTGTGTCGGAAATCTCCTCTCAACTTAAATGTTGGAACTGCCAACAAAAAGGACACCGATATGATGCTTGTGCAGCAGAACGGCGGCTATTCTGCTATGGATGCGGTGCAGCCAATGTGGTAAAGCCGCAGTGTTCTATTTGCAGTAGTCCAAAAAACGGCAATGCGAGGATGCACAACACCAAGACATCCTCGATAGGAACCCAATGCGAGGGGAGCAAGTAAGTCAATCGACGCCTACTTCTCTCACAGCTGTTCCTGCAAAATACACCATTGCACCCACGGACTCTTCTTTAATTCCTGGATTGGTACCTGGACCTTCTGTGGAAACACCTAACAATGATGGTAAGACGTTAGCTCCTGTTCAGTCGGTTCCTTCACTGGTTTCTATTTCCACCCAAACGGATTTTCTCTCAGTTGTCGCTGCGCCTCAACGCCAGCCGTATAAAAACTCGATTCGATCATTTAAACCCTATCACGTGAGATTAGCAGAATATAATGAAGCTCGAAAGCGAATATTTGGAGTCAACGAGGTTGCAATACTTCGACCAAAGCGTTCTACGCTCCGGTGTCGTCGATTTTGGAAAGGGGTTACAACGGCTCGTAAACAACTGGTGGAAGCAGTGCTAGTCGATCAACCTTCTGATGACTTGCGGCCCTTTGCTAAGATCCATCTTCTTGGAGAAGAGGTTGTTGCTTTGATCGACACTGGCGCTACTGTTTCATGTATATCTTCAGATTTCGCTCGAAAGTTCTTAGAACTCGATAAATATCCTTGGACTCGTTATCGTTGCATTTTAACTACAGCGGATGGTACAAAGCATGCTACTTTAGGACATGTTCCCACGAAAATCACGTTTCGGGGTATTACGAAAACAATGCGGTTCCTGATTATCCCTACACTTAGTCAGAATGTTTATTTGGGTGTGGACTTCGTCCGATCCTTTAACCTCGCTTCTGACTTGTTCTCTTCGGTAACTCACACCACCTCACCATGTGTGAATGAATATCGCTTGGACGAAAATCGGCATCTTTTATCGCCTGATAAAGAAGCCATGCTTCGTTCCATTATATCGGAATTTCCTTCGTATGCTAAGCAAGGCTTAGGGCGTACATCACTCATAACACATTCGATAGACGTTGGTGATAGTAAACCAATCAAACAACGTCATTTCGCTATCTCACCTGCTGTTGAGAAGTTGTTGTTTGCCGAGCTGGACCGGATGATATCTATGGGAGTCATAGAGGAGTCGCACAGTAGTTGGGCCTCTCCAGTGACTGTTGTAGTCAAGCCTGGAAAGGTTAGGATGTGTTTAGACGCCCGAAAGGTTAACAGCGTTACAATCAAAGACGCCTACCCGCTTCCGCTAATCGACGGAATTCTAAGTCGGCTGCCAAAAGCAGAGTTTATTAGCAGTATCGACTTAAAGGATGCCTTCTGGCAAATTCCGCTTGACGAAGCAGCCAGAGAGAAGACAGCATTTACAGTTCCCGGTCGACCGTTATACCAGTTTGTAACGATGCCGTTTGGACTGTGCAATGCTCCTCAAACGATGCAACGTTTGATGGATAAAGTTATTCCTGGTGACATTCGTCACCAAGTTTTTGTGTATCTAGACGATTTACTTGTGGTTTCCACAACGTTTGAGGAACATTGCACACTCCTACGCCGAGTAGCTGCTGGTATACGGGAGGCTGGGTTAACTATCAACGTTGAAAAGAGCCACTTTGTTATGAAGTCCGTTAAATACCTAGGTCATATCGTAGGAAACGGGACTATTCAAACCGATCCTGAAAAAGTTGTGGCCATCACAAATTTTCCGTTACCGAAGTCGGTGAAACAACTCCGGCGCTTTTTAGGTGTTTGTGGATGGTACCGACGGTTTGTGCCCAATTTTTCGACCGTTTCGGCCCCACTAACCGATATGTTGAAAAAAGGTCGCGCCATTACTTGGAGCGATGAGGCATTGAGTTCGTTCCAGAAGCTTAAAAACACCCTCGCTTCTGCACCTGTTCTGCATAGTCCGGACTTTACACGCCCGTTCGCGATTCACTGCGACGCCAGTCAGGAGGGAATAGGGGCCGTGCTAGTTCAAAGAACAGAAGAAGGGCATGAAGTCCCGGTGGCTTTTATGTCGCAAAAGCTGACGACGGCCCAACGGAACTACACGGTCACCGAACAAGAATGTCTGGCCGCAGTAACAGCGATTAAGAAATTTCGTCCGTATGTGGAAGGGCAGCAGTTCGAAGTGGTAACAGACCATGCCTCCCTCAAATGGTTGATGTCATTAAAAGACCTCAATGGAAGGTTAGCTAGGTGGGCGTTAAAATTACAGGGGTTCAAATTCAACATTCAACACCGTAAAGGAACCGATCATGTTGTTCCGGATGCGCTGTCTAGGGTGCATGACGTGGAGATATCAGCTCTTCAACACCAATCGGAAACTTCGTTAGATATTGATCTAAACTCAACGCACTTTGCGTCAGATGAATATTGTGCCTTGATTAAGACCTTAACGCACCAACCGCACCTTCATCCCGACTTAAAAGTGGTTGATGGCTATGTTTATAAGCGCACCGACCATGCAACGGGAGACGAGTTACAGGAAGAGTTGTCCTGGAAACTTTGGGTGCCTACCGATTTGAAGGAAGATGTAATACGTCGAGCTCATGATCATCCCTTAAGCTCACATGGTGGCTTCGGCAAAACATTGCAAAGGCTTAGGTTGTGTTTTTATTGGCCCCAGATGAGTCGACAAGTGAAGGCATACGTTGCGAATTGTGAAACCTGTAAGGTAACAAAGGCACCAAACCAAACCTCGCGTGCTCCCATGGGTACCATGCCTATTCCAGATCGGATATTTCAAAGGTTATATATAGATTTAGTTGGTCCATATCCTCGTTCGAAGTCGGGTAATATCGGAGCCATCGTTGTTTTAGACAGCTTAACCAAATTCCCTTTCATTGAGCCAGTGAAGAAATTCACGGCCAATGTGATTGTTGACTTTTTGGAGAGACGGGTGTTTAATGTTTTCGGCGTACCAGAGGTAATTGTGTCCGACAATGGAGTGCAATTCCGTGCGGTCGTGTTTAACGAATTGTTAAAACGGTATGGTGTGCAACACATGTACACTGCCTTATATTCACCTCACCCTAATGCATCGGAGCGTGTTAATCGTTCGTTAGTAGCGGCCATCCGGGCATACATCAAACCGGATCAACGGACGTGGGATGTGCATGCAGACCAAATAAACTGTGCACTTAGGTCAGCCTACCACTCGTCCATAGGATTTTCCCCCTATTTTGCCACCTTTGGGCAGACGATGATGATGTATGGAGGGTCTTATGAAATTCTGCGGAAGGCACAATCACTCTGCGACCCGACCGCTAATGTTCCATCGGACGTAAAGCTGGATTTAATCCGGAACGAGATTAAAGAAAACATGCAGGCAGCGATATCAGCTAGTTCCCGTCGTTATAACCTACGAGCGAGGGAAGTGCAGTACAATGTCGGTGACGTCGTATTTTGCCGGAACTTTGTGCAAAGTAATGCGGCAGAGCACTTTAACGCCAAACTCGCTCCAAAGTTTTGGAAGGGAAAAGTCCTTGCACGTGCTGGGCGTTCATGCTATTCCTTGGCGGACATGAAAGGTAAGCCTGTTGGGACATTCCATGCTAAGGATTTACGGAAGTAAGCAAGGGATATTGGCTTATCTTCAAGGCATTGCAAATTTTCATATCATAGGCTTGGAACTTTGAACCACTTTTTTTTCTCTATTTTTCTTGTGTGACATTTTTTTTTGACCATTCAGCCGAATCGCGCACCCCAGCGAAGACGGCTTGGATTCAGCTGTGTTGTACTGGCACAGGCCTGACTGAGTCTACCAGTTGTACTGGCACAGGCCTGACTGAGTCTACCAGTTCTCGATTGTTCATATTTACCGGTACCGGTTTTGAACAATCTTGTCGTTTTGCTCAACCCTGACGATTTTTTTGTCTACCTAGCAACATGGAAAATTACATCTTTATTTCCAACGACAACGAGAACTGGTAGAAACAGTTAGGTCTGTGTCATATACTACACACGAGCAAGCGAGACGGGCATACTTCGCAATGGCTGTGTGTCCGCTTCATGGCGCTCGGCGAAAGATAGCGACGAGGCACATCTCGTAGCGCGGGCCAGGTTGGGATTCATTTAGTGTCAGTCAGTAGCAGTGAAAGGACTTGCGGTGCCGATCTTCTGTGGTGTGTCTATCATTTTGAAGAGTATTCAAATAACTTGGACTGGATAGTGAAACAGTGGAAGCAGTTTTTTTTGAGAGTTCTTTTTGCGAAGCGGGCGTGTATGAGATCACGTTTAGGCCGGAGTTTTCGCCAGGAAGGCAATTCGAAATCACCCAACGGATCGTCTTCAAAATGGTTTGATCGGTGACGGAGTCTGAGGTAACTGTATCCATCGGAGTATGGTCGGGGGCGATTTCTTTTCTATTGGAAAAAGGTAAAACGTTTAATCATATCAAAATCATGGAAAACTCCAAATTTGTAAGTAAGTCATTATGTTACTGATCAAATTTTAAAACTACCTACATAATTTTCGTAAGCCCCCATGAAAGGGGAAGATAATGTAAGAACTTCAGACCCAGCAGAAACGACCAAATTCGTGAAACTGAAAGAATTTATTAAGCGCTTTGAATTCGTGGATCCGTTTCCATACCGAACGAAATTCAGAGACGTTATTGAATGGGGTCTTGCAGCGAAAAGGACTCTCACGGGGCTGACTTTCCGCGATCATCAAAGTCCTATCAGGATTTTTGTGTAAATGCCGTTCACGCAAAGGAATGTGTTATATATTTATACGTTCAGTATGATGAATTTTGAAGTTGTAGGCGTATAAATTTCTTGTTCTGATCAAAAATTTGAATTTCTCGGTTTTATATTACACACCTTTTTTTTATATTGAATTTAATAAAATTTGTTTTCTTCCATTATTTACGGCTAATAGGAAGTAGCCAATCGAGTATAGGTTGAGTAAATACATATGTGAAGATATTTAAAAAAAAAAAAAAAAAAAAAAAAAAAAATATATATTTTTTGAAAACAAAGCTTAATAACAGTTGCGGTGTTCCATTGATTGTTTATTATACTCGGACAAAAAAAATGAATTCTGAAGTCTGAGTCTGAATGGAACAAAGATATAATATAGTAATCATATAGATATAATGAATGAATTAATGAGGCATTAGAAATCCCAATGCATCTTTACGCTCCAAATTTTTTTTTATAGTCTATACACAGTCTATCAAAGATGACTGAATAAGCCTGCTAAGTTTCACCTCTCTCTTTTCTTTGGGGTCTGATGGACCGTCGATTTAGAAATGTCTCACCTTTGTTCTTTGGTCTAACGGACCGCTGATTGCAGTTTTACTCCTTTCTTAGGTCTGATAGACTTCTGCTTTCAGCTTTTTACACTTTGTTTGTTAGGTCTGATGGACCTTAAATTTCAAATTCTTTTCCCCGTGGATTACGGGCTGGGTGGGTTGATGAACTCGCTTGCATCTTTGCCCCCTTTGATGCTTACGCATTCTATGGGTCTAATAGACCGCTGATTTCAATTTTTGTGCACTTTTGGCGGTCTGATGAGACAGTGGTTCTCAACTTGTTGCGCGTTTTTATATGTGGTCTGATGGGCTGCTGATTTCAATGTCAAGTTTTATATTTGGCCTGAAGGGCCGTTGAGTTATAGAATTTTCGCGTGATATCTATGGTCTGATGGACCGTTAAACTTTGAGTTTTGTTTTTCTTCATGAAGAGGGGAGTCAAAACAACTACTTTCGCATTATTGACTCCATGGATGGGTTGGGTGTAGAGCCAAGGCCAATAACATCTCGGCTATATTTAGAGCCGATTAACATCTAGAGGCTTAGCATCGGTTAAGAGAAGAAGAAGTGAGGTTAAGTAGGTAACTTTTCTCATTTTTGGATTGATTTTTTTTTTTTTGTTTTAAACCTAGTCCCGTTTCGATATTCCTTTCGGGTTTAACCTGCGTGCTTCGTTTGGGGATCCTTTATGGGATTCGTAGACTACTTTAAGGAATATTCGCTTGCACAGACGAGCTTGCACGTAGATAAATTTTCTCGGTTCGGTTTTAATTGCTTGGGTTTCGTTTTGCTATGTTGTAAACGGGCTGTACGCACGATATTTGTTTTAAGTAATGGTCAGGTCACCGCTGCCGCTTTGGAAAGAACCACCCCATTTCTCACGATAGCTGCGCTGGTCTACAAGCGTGCGTACCTGGCAGTCGAGTGAAGAGGGTTTTTCGGGACTTAGTCCTTTCTCTGGTTTCGGCCTTAGGCTTTCACAGCCCTACACACCCTCGTCCTGTTTGCACCCTAGGTGCTGGAAAACTGGAAACCATTACAACGTTTTGACTTTACCAACTATAAGGGCCGATTACTCGCACATCTTATTTAGTACCCGTCGATTGGTTAGTCCTATCGTATAGACAAGACTCGCAATATTGGAATGGGCAAATGGAAAAGTTTTTGTTTGGTTTACAAGAAGAAGATGTGTTGTTTTCGTTAGCTGCCGAAAGCTGCTAGAGAAGGCCGAAAAAAGTGAAATACATACCTCCGTCAGGAGTATTTAGCACTTTTTAGATTGTTCAACCTGTCAGCTGTCCAGAAATGTAGGAAGGCCGTCCATTCAGTGAACCGACCTTAGCAACTTTCCGATTTGATCTGGTGGGTAATTGAAGCATAATTCCAATATTTTCTCGCTGAATGCCACAATTGTCGAACTTATTTTTGGGACATTTTACATATTTTAATAAGTTCTTCTGCATTTATTTTTTAAGTCCTCCTATTTAAAAGTTTCGTTTCCTTTTATTGCAGGAATTCTAGCTGTTAGTTGGGAGGATTGGTGGACGTATGATGGAATATCAGGTGAGATGAAAAAAATGACAAATATTTATTATAATAGAATATAAAATTATGGTTCCAATATTGGCTGCATTCCGTGAGTTAGAATGTGCAAAAGACAAAAGCTATTCCTATCTACACCACTTGCAATTGAGACTTTGCTTAGTTTGGCAGCCAACGCTTTCTGAAAGGACTTGCTTTGTGCTAGTCCTTATGCTCTGAACAGCTGAACCTGTGGATCCTTTTGGCAATTTTGTGGCGAGGCTCAAGTAGAAGCACAATAAACGACAAGACGGAGTAGTGCACATCAAAGGATTGCAGATGCCCGAGTACCTACATACGAAAGTGCTTTGCTTGTTGTTCGGTACAATGTAACGACCACTTTTCTACTCGATAGTCGTTACTTCCGATATTTATTAGTAAGGACTCCGTAAGCAACGGGTAGTTACTTTTGTTTATATCTCTACTTATCAAGTATGGCGGATTGTTTACCGATCGTCTCGAGCTTTAGAACCTGTCGTTGGGAAGTCGATTTTGACGGCGATTGATACAGTAAGAGTAACTGACTAAAAAAAATTGGGTAAAGCAGTCGCTCCTAAAAAAAAACATGCCCACCAGGCAAAATCGATGCGCCCTTATCAAGAAAACTCTTAATTTAATAATCCTGGATTAAATCAGATCGAACCCACATCATCTAGCGTTATTTTTCGTTAACGACGGACTTATCAGCAAATCGAATTCGGGATGTGCGGCGTCATTAAGAAGCATTTCTCTTACATTGAGGGCCTTCCTTAATTTCAACCAAAACAGGGCAGCTGTGACTTCTTCCGCTTGAGAAACCCTCAAAGCAGGCGATATAAATGGATGCTACACTTGACACAAAGGTGGAACACGTGGATGTGTCAAGTGAAAAACCAGCAACATATTGTGCTCGGCGACGACTCGATCCAAGATAGAGGTTAAATAGGGTGAGACATTACCACCAGAAAGAGCGATATTTCTACATCTCAGCAAGCATCGCGAGGCCGCAGAGCAGTATAAGGAGACGACGAAAAAATAAGGCTTTGAGTAAGTATATAAGTATATGGAGAAGAAATTCCCATATATTCCCATCGTAGCTTTTCGATAGAATTCCTATACATGCGCCACTGCAAACAGACAATCCACAATCCTAAATATGGATTGATTAAAACCGGTTTGGTTCAATGAGAATGTTTACGTTATTGCGAAAAATGTTTACATTTTAGAAAACAATATGTCAAACCTCCATACAAATCTAGATTGGCAACTATTTCCCTACCTTTCACTTCACTTCTTAAGGCCTGAATAGACCTCGGGCGGAATGAAAATGAAATTTTTGTCCGCTGCGATTTCCTCAATGAAAATGCATGCTTACTGTCGTGGGACATGTCGGTAATGATGGGGAATTCCATAAGCTACAATCCGAATATGGTTTCAAAATTTTTCACGGCCATTTTATGGATTATTTTTCGATTCCCCCGTCATTAGATATTTTCCACGGTGAAATGACCGGGGAATCGAAAAATAATACATAAAATGGCCGAGAAAAATTTTGGAACCATATTCGGATTGTAGCTTATGGAATTCCCCATCATTTCCGACATGTTCCACCACAGTTAATATGCATTTTCATTGAAAAAATCGCAGCGGACAAAAATTTCATTTTCATTCCGCCCGAGGTCTATACTGCGCTTTACTCCGCAACCAAATTCGTTCATCTCTCACGGAGTTTTTGTTTCCTTTTATACTCTCTTTTCTGAGACTGTAGCTTATTTTGTACGGAAGCTACAATTAATTTTGATCTGATTGAGCTGTTATTTGATATGCCGAATAGTACTTTTTCCCGATATGTAGAGGGCAATCACCAATAATCCTGTCAAGTTTGAAATACATATACACGATTGCTGCCAATCGAATATCGCATATTTCCTAGGCTACATTTTGAGTTGCAAAACTCGTTAAAACCCTAAACTCGTGGCCAATTTATGGCGTAGCCAAAATTTAGAGATCCTTCACTTCCTTTTGTCTAATAGATTCTACGGCAGCCCTATGAGAAAAATGAGGAGGAGCCGCTCTATGAAAAAAATGATGAGGGGCAGCCCCATCACCTCACGGTTAGATTCCGTTTATTTAAAAAATGACAAATTATGTTCTATGACATTTATAGAGATACCAGATACATTTATGTGCGGTTTGATTAAAATAAGTCTTCACCAAAAAAAATACAAAGTGAACTTTCTTTCGGGGGTAGGGTTGGTATATGTCAGCCCCATGACTCCATCTTCCGAAATTATTTTTTTTCTAACATTGTATTTTCGAACCTGGATAAGGACACTTTTATGTCACTACTAAGTTGCCTTAACCCCTTGTGGGACATAGCTCGTCTACTACACCTACTCGCCATCGCGTACGGTTTCTGGCACTGCCATATAGATAAACAGGCCGGATTATCAGCTGATCTGTCAGTCGTCATGCAACACTAGTACTGGCATGGTGGGTCATGGTCCGCGCTCAGTACTGCCAAAGTACCGCTCAGTACAATCCACAAATTGTCCACAATCCAAATATCAGTGGCTGTCGGCCTGTCATTGCGTGTCACTTGCTATGATATACACATGCCAGTGCGTTGATTTTTGAGATAAATATGGTAAGTATAATGTTGATGTATACTATTTTACCACTTGCACACCAAAAACACACTAAAGCAAACCATAACCTTTGTTTCGTAATAAACGCTCGGCACATTTAAACTTTTGGGTTCAGTAGCACTGGAGTTTGTGAGCTTTAGAAATGTCAACTGTCGCTCGTCATAAACGCACTTGTCCACTTGTGGACGAACAAATTTCTGCAGTTCGGCATGTCTATCTAGATCAGGGATGTGAAACTCAAAACATGGTGCGGGCCAAATAAGACTCTCCTCAGGTTTAGGTGGGCCGCAGGAGGAAAATTTCAAAATTTTTTATGTAATCGTATTACGAAAGTTGATTACATAATATTGCTTTTAAAATATAGCAGGGAATCTGGAGCACTATAGCGGGTTCGGATTTATCCGTTACAACTTCCTGCTTTCGAAAATGTACTTCAAGAACATTAAAAAATTAAGACAAGAAGGGAAACTTGAAAATATGATTGATCTTCAAGTAACCATGATTTTCGCCAAATCTTGGACAAATGATAAAAAATGTTTAGCACCAGTCAACCGAGGTCGCCCAAAATAACATCAGGAGGCAAAATAGTCAGAATAAATTAATTTCAGCAGAAAGGTTGCTAAAAGAGACAAAAAGTTGTTTGTGATATATGGTTTTAAACAAACTCATTCGCCAATACAGCTTGATAAGTATAGTACTAAAAATCAGGCACTTGGGCTCTAATTATTATGTTGAAATTACACATCCAGGTGATTTAGTCACCAATTCCAAGATTTCCGTAGTTTTTGAAGCTTTGCAATTTTTCCAAATAAATCTCAATTCATGTCCGGTAAAGCCAACCAACTTTTTATTAACTGCATTTCGGGACAGAACAGTTTCATGAAGAGACTTAGTATTGTCCTGTACAAAAAAGATGAGCTGTTTTATAAAATCAAATAACCAGGCTCAAATTGATGGTACTATTTGGAAAAAAAAATCCTAAAATAATATTGCATAAGCTACTGACGAGTTTTAGTAAGTTTTGTAGACTTGAGCTCAACTTCTGAATTTGTTCACATTACCCATTTCACCATTTTTGTGTTGAAACATTGTGCTGCTTCGTCATGGCCGCGGGCCGCACAGAACTACCAGGAAGGCTGCGAGTTTGACACGTCTGATCTATTTCCAAGATCTTATCTGCGTTTTGTTGAGGTTATGAGATCAGCATCACGCTCAGCAGTGTTATTTATCCCCATAAATGGGTACTCGTTTAACATCTGAGTGATCTGAGTCCGTCACAAGTTCGTGAGTTCGAAAAACACCATGAACCACGGTGAGATTCGAACTCATGACCCTGTGCACCGAAGGTGCGCGCACTAACCGCTAGACCAGTCAGACTACTAAATTACTAAATTACCAGCACATAAACCCTATAAGATCTTCATTCGAAATTCTTTCGGGCCAAAAAATTCTTGAGATTCGACGTAGACAAGTGTTGACGAAAGTTTGCAGCTTCTTGGAAACCGCAGCGGAAATTTTCCAAGTGCTGTTCCCGTATAGGAGCACTGAAAGTATCAGTGAGCGAAACAGCCTCTGCTTGGTTTTAACTCTGAATAACTGCTTTGCCAGAGTTTGGACAACATGCCGAAAGAACACTGGGCATGGTTAATGCGGTGAACGACGTCTTGATCAGTGCCACCATCAACAGCAACAATACTATCTAAATAGAAAAAAATCGTCTACCTATTCTACAAGTTGTCCATTGATGGGGGGAGTGGGGTTCCCAGTCAGGCTAAGGATTTTGGTCTTACTGGTATTAATCTTTAGCCGAACAACCTTTTCCTCTCTCTCGAGTTCCAGAGCCATTTCGCTCAGATCCGCATGATCTTATACGAGAGTAAGCAAATTTCGGCAGCGTAGTCTAAATGTTGTATAGGTGGTATTTCAGAGTCCATTGAATGCCACGGTTACGTTCTTCAGGCAAAGCTACATGGAGCACGTCACCAATCACTAAAAGAAACAGAAGGGGTGATAGGATGCAACCCTGCCCGACCCCGCTATGAACTCCAAAACCCCCAGACACCTTGCCTTTATCGAGTTCGCGACATTTTGTATCGACGTATGTTGCCCTAATTAAAACCATTATTTTCTCTTGTGTAAGTCCGCCCAGATACATTCTCGGTTCACACTGTAGAAAGCCTTCTCAAAATCAACAAAGAGCATGTGTAACGGAGATCTATATTCGACGCATTGCTCAAAAACAATTCGCAAGGTGTTGATGTGATCCACGCAGGAAAGCCCAGATCGAAACCCAGCCTGCTCTTAATCAATTTTGCTTTCTAAGTGGAGCTTCATTCTCTCGAATATTATCCTAGCTATTATTTTGGCAGCAGCAGGGAGCACACAAATACCCCTCCAATGATTGCAATCTGTAAGACTGCCCTTTTTGGAAGTTTGATAATCAAACCGCGCTCTTCCAATAAGAGGGTGCAACAACTCCGCTGCTAAGCCCGGTGTTGCTTGGTAAAGTTCGGCTGGAATGCCTTCGAGCCCATCAGCCTTGCCACGTTTTAGTGCAATAATCGCGTCCTCAATTTAGTGCCTACACCGCAGGTCGAGCAACGCGAAACCATGGAGCGGTATAAAGAACGAGGCAAGGATGAAGAAGAATCGCGTCCTCAATTTCTTGTTTCGTTGGGGGAGTTGATCGTATACCTATGTTTTGACGGGAGGCTAAATTATCAGTATGAGGGGGTACCTCGCCATCAGTTACTCGAAATAAAACTGCAGCGAAGTGCTCTTTCCATGGCCTCAACTGGTTATCGGTGTGGATAAGTAGCCTTCCATCACTATCTTTCACATTTGAATAGGTTTGACTGTATATAAAATGTTATCCATTGCATTCTTACAAAATTGCAAAAAAAAAAGAAAATCAAAATCTGTATCTAATACCATTTTCTAATAAATATTAAGGGATTTCTCTAAGCCCAAGAATGCACTTTATTGTATTTTATTGAATTTCATCAACACCTTTCAATCCTGCCATTATTTATGAATCGATTTCATTCTTAACCCCTATAAGAGTCACAACCGAACTGATCCAGGCTCTTATATGTGGCTGTTCGTGCCAAAAGATGGCACACTATACTATACATTTGACCTCATAGAAAGTGACACACAATAAATTTAAACTTGTTCTATAAATCTTTCAGTTAATATTGTCCCTGGTCCTGTCCCAGGATATATGATATAGTATAGTTACTTTGTGACGGCTGCTTATGGCAATTTTATCTATATGGTGTGGTAGAAATATTCAGCAAGGGCAGAAATAGAAAATCATTACATCCACCAGTCTAACATTTGGATATTCATATAAAAAGGGACACCTTCAGTTTTTTATTTTCAAAATATTGATTTCTGAAGACTTGCAAGAGGAGATAGTTGGTTTGATGTAGTAGGTACTCGCATGCATCAAATGTTTGATTTTTGCAAATTATAATATTCTTGCATGAAAAATAACGGTAAAATTTGCACTTGCATGTAAAATGTACCTACATAATGTCACGGAAGCACATCGAAACATAAAGCTAATATAACATGCTTCGTTTCGCTTGTTTAGATTTCTGAAACAAAAATCTCAAAGTCCTGTTAAGAAACCACAATGAGACAAAATCGTGCTTAGTTTTTGAGAGTCACGAGTTTTGCGTTGAGTTACCAAAAAAGAACAGGACGACAGAATCTTCAATCTTGCAAACACTAAAATAAACAAAAAACGAGACCGAGGCTAATTTCGGGCGCGGCCGAAATTTGAATACCCGTCACATTTGAATGAAAATTAAGGTTCTTTTGTGTTAACCCATTAGTGCATAGTGTCCCTTTAAAGGGACACCCACTTTTTCCCGTTATATGATCAGATTTTTGACTATGCACTGGAAGTGTGTATGCAATTACAACTATTAACATCTGTTATAAAAAAAAACTCGTGTTCAAATGTTTTTATCGCTTGGTGTAGTTTATTTATTGAAAAGAATGAGTGGCGGAATTTTGAAAAATCGGCAGATTCAGGGCTGGGGAGAAAAAATTAAAAATTGCTATTATTTTGTAGTTCTAGTTTAGTGCTTCGATTGAATAATCGTTAAAATGTGTGTAGGCTACTTTTCTAATCAAAGAAAAAATGTCGTGGTGTCATAGATTTTGTCTAATTTAGCAAGTATTGCAATGTCGCACTTATAAGGGACATTGTGCACGTAGGTCAGTTGGTGAAATACTTTTCTAGACTTACAGCTGGGGAAATTTTTGGAGAAATTAGTAGCGGTGGACCGTCTTTTTGAAGACATCAACATTTCTGGTACACCGCTATTGATGGCAATGAAACAGGAGATCTTAAAACGGACTTTCACTGCTGATGTGAGGTGCATTTACAATCTAGACGATCCAGCAATTGCTTTTAAAATTACTAAATAAACGTTTGAATTGGTGAAAGACCCCGCAGTGGGGTCTGCGTCCATGTCATGGGATTGAGCAATTTTGTGAGAGGTTTCACCATCAGTACGATCTCCACAGAGGAGGGAGACAAAGACCTTCCGGCGTTTCCCGATGCATGTTCGGTATTGACTGACCTTCCACCCCGGGCCTCAAAAGGGCTAGTTGTTGAAACGAAATGCTAATTGTTAGCTGCTTGGAGTCATGCCTGTAGTAGTAATATCTGATGATAAAGCGGGAAAGCAGCGTTTCCAGCCAAGCCTGATAGTCCAAAAGGCAACCGACCCCGCGGAATGCACTTCGAACTCAGCGTTGCCACTCGTGTTACAATTGTAACATTTTGTTACAATTTTCGATTTCTTGTTACAATGTTACACACGGACCAATTTTGTTACAATCGGCAAGAGTGGAGGGATCAACTACATTTGAATATTTTTCTACTACACTGAAAATAAAATCCTTCCTGATAATAACGAAACGTATTCATTACCTTATTTTCATCAGCATAACGAAGTTTTTCGTTAGGTTAATGAACATGTTCGTAACGTTTTTACGTGCTTTTCGTTAATGCAAGGAAACCTGATTCCTCAACATTATTCGTCATCAATATTATGTATTCTTTCATTGATGTGAAAATTATTTTCGTCAAACAGCCGCGAACAGTTTATTTCATTGAATTAACGAAAATTTACTTAACTTTGAACTTAAGGTAAAATTTCGTTAAAAAGTGATGAAGTGTATTCTGAAACGTATGCATTGTATTCACGATTTTTTTCCTAAAAGTAAAATACTTCCGCATTGGTATAAGTGATTTTAAGAAACAAATACGTTGTCGTTAGGATACCTTTCATTAATAAACGCACTATACACGATGTTCATTATCAATTCTAGGAAAATATGCTGTTGTTATGATTTTACCATTGCAGTCTTTTGAAGAGTCCAACATTCGTCTTGTGTCACAGTCTTGTGTTAGCTTCGTGTTTATACGCAAAGTGAGTAAATTTGTTAATTTTCCAAATAGTTACAGTGAAGTGGTGGTTTATTGAAAATTCTGAATACTGACTGAGTTACGTTTAAAAATATAAAATTTATATATTTTGTTAAGATGCAGTGCTTAGATTGTGGTAAAATATTTCCCAACATTGAACTTTATTTTATTTACAATTATTATTCCTCTACAGGGATATATATATAATTTAATATATGTATTAGCCTTGTAGTGGCATTTCAATTGCTTATAAGATAATTGGAGTCGTTCATACATGTATCAACGTAACAATCATAATAGTCAACGGATCAACGAAATCTTTTCATTGATAAGCAACGTAATGTTTCATATTATACATGAAATGCATTCCTTGGTTTGAAGAACTATTGTTGCTTATCAACGAAAAAAAATGATTGAATTGAAGCCGTTATTTCTTTAGTTAGACAACTACGTTCCTGAAGGTAAGGAAAAACATCG
The DNA here is from genome assembly GCA_949715475.1 of Microchrysa polita. Classification (NCBI taxonomy): domain Eukaryota; kingdom Metazoa; phylum Arthropoda; class Insecta; order Diptera; family Stratiomyidae; genus Microchrysa; species Microchrysa polita. The sequence goes on along the minus strand of OX454417.1, from coordinate 14,830,815 downwards.
TTAACTATACGAAACTTCATTCGTATCATCCATGAAAGTTTTTTCATTGTCTCAACGAATTTTTTCTTAGGAGCATAATTTAACGACACTGTTTTCATTGTAGTGACGAAAAATAGTTTTGGAGGTTTTTTAATGAACATTTTCATTAGACTAAGAACGCATTTCATGGAATATACGAAAACTTTTGGTTCAGTGTATAAGTGACATGAACAATTATTTTTCCAAACAAGTTTTATATTTTTGTGATGAGCATGATCAGCCACTGATGAGCATGATCAGCCATCTATTCAGCTAGGAATGTCCAACTTATGGTCCGCGGGCCACAGGCGGCCCAGTTTTGTGAGGCCCGCGGCCATATCGGAGAAACACAGTATGTAGCAGCACATTGCGTAAAAAATGGAAATGTTTTTAAAAAATAATATGACTTGAACTAAAGTCTATGAAATTTCTTGAAACTCGTCAATTTAATTAATTAATTATGTATTTATTTAGGAAGCTGACGGTTGTCTAGTGTACTTTTGTTTGAGACTTATTACTGTCCGCCGAATAATTTTAATTCTCAATGATATTTCTGGAGTGTTTAATTCTTAGTAAATTAATTTGCAAAATGTGGTTGTTGATCGATCCACAAAACTTCAGGGTTTTAATTTCTTGTCAAAAGTTTCTAAATTTGTTTGAAGTGCATTTTATGAATATTCTATTTCTAGAGGATATAATCATGAGGTCGTTAGTGACTCAGATTGAAATTTCGAAAAAAAATTCTATAGAAATTTTTACAAATTTTATCCTGCGCCCGTCAATCCTGAAGGCATTTGTCCCAGGTCAGGTTTTGATTTTGAAACCCATGGATTAAGCGCCCGTTTTTGTTGGTCCCTTCTTGATTCAGAATCAATGTTCAACATTCAATTATAGCAGCAAACTGCACCAAGCCTTAGAGTAAGTTCAGTAAAAGAATTGAATTCTACCTTGACACAAATTTGAACAACAAATTTACGGTAGCCAAAATGTTCGGCAAAGTTTGGAATGTAAGGGCACGAAATTTCACTTTAAATTAAAGTAGCATTTAAAAGGGAACGTGATAGTTTAATTCAAATTTATTAAATTTAATTCTTTTTACTGGAAACACTAGCTAGTGCAGTTTTTTGCTAGCTGCCGGATTTTTTTGCTGACTCCATTTTAGAGCACATCATAAGTTGGTGCGAGTTGCGCGTGCTGGTGTATTTGGATTCAATCCCACTGACCCGCGTATTTGCTACCAAATTTATGTTTTTGCAGTAGGTTAGAGTACAACACGCAATATCGAAGATGTTTTCTGAACGGAATAAGTATAGCTCGAGGACAGATAATAATGTTACTGCATGTATTTCTGTTCATTATATCTACAAGGTGGGCCAAAAGTAATCATCCGATGTTCTTTTGCTGTATTAATAAAAAAACTTTGGTTCTGCTAATGAAATACGATTATTTAATCCCTCAGAATTTATTGAATCAAGCCGCAAAAATGATATCGGCCAAGTGGCCGCCGCCACAGTTGATTACCATACGGGCCCGTTTTATGGCATTTTCCATCACTCTTCCCAGAATATCGGGCGACAGGTTTTCGAATTCCTGGCAAATATTCTCCTTAAGGGCTTAAAGAGTCTGAGGCTTGTTGACGTAAACCCGCGACTTCAGAAAACCCCATAAAAAGAAGTCTGGAACAGTTAAATCGTAAATGCCAGTGTAAATCACCAAAACGAAAGATTAACCGACCTGGAAATGTTTCCTTCAGAATATGGCCGCGTTCTTTAGGAGTAAACCGATTCATGGCTTGACAGTTCGTATTCTACGTTTGTTTACTTCAGAAATTAGGAAAAAATGAAAAAAAGAAGGAAAAAAAGTTACAGCGATTTCTAATAGAGTGATTGATTACTTTTGGCCCACCTAGTATATATATTAATTAAGTTCGATTATATCGTATTAAGCATTGTATGATGTACTGAAGGGATCATCTCGTTTTGTGCCCAACATTATGAAATTATCTGCTCCTTCAGTCATTCGGAAACTAAGCTTCTGCGCTGAGTAGTGTCATTATTAATTGATTGAGATTTGTAACCAATAATTTTTGGATTAAATCTGTTATGAAATAGTAGGTTCGAGCTTAAACAAATTGTGGAAATTTTGACATATCGTTTCTCCTATAAACCAACTTCGTCAACAATGTTTATGGAACAGAGTAGATCAAATCTTCGGAAAGTCAGACATTTTCAAAATCCTTTATTTTAATATATAACTCTCTGCTATTTGTGAAGCAATCATTCAATTTGGACTTGCGCACATTTAATGCTAAAATTGTTCATTAACAACAATATCTTCAAATTTGTTACAATCAACCTAAAAATGTTACAATTTTATCAGATAAATGTTACACTTAGAAATCTGAAAACGGCAACCCTGTATTTATTAAATTTTTTTTTGGTAAAACGGGCATAAAACAATATAATAAACATATTTAAATACTTAAAATTATAAACTTAATTGTTAAACACATTTATTTTAAGGGAAAAATAAAAAAATTAACTTTTTCTCCAATGTTTAGAACTGTCTTCTCGCTGTAAGCGCCAACAATAATCTCCTAACATCGCTGCATCCCAATGACCTTGAAAACGTTCCTCAAACCTTTTTATGTCCTGATTAAACCGCTCACCTTGTTCATCGCTTACGGCTCCAAGGCTCTCAGGAAAGAAAGAGAAATGGGAGTGAAGAAAATGCATTTCAAAGACATTCTGCACCCCATCTCTTTATATCTAAACATATTTGTTACTAAAAGTTCTGCGTTTTCGGCTTTGTGATTTCCTAAGAATCCTTTTAGAACAGCTTTTAATGAAGTCCATGTACCATGTACCAAATCATTCAATTCCTCTTGGCGAATTAGCTGTGGTTTTCGTTGATCGCTTGATGAAGGAGAGGGGAAAAACTGTGTATCCTGAGGGTCGTTACTTTTATCACTGTGAGGAAAGCGAACAGTGCTGTGAGGCACAGGTTTCGTGACAGAACTCACTATAGGGTACTCCACTTTATACTTATGCTTTTTCGTAGCACCCCGAAAATCGAACACACAAAAATAGCAATCGTCGTGATGATTGCTAGACTCGCTCCAAAGTGTTGGAACCGCGAAAGGCATTTCTTGTTTTCCAGTTTTTTGAGAGTGCAGTGACATACAACACGATATGCAAAAAAATCGGGTATCCAAGGCTTATCCTGACACACAACGCGGCCAAAATAAGCATCCCTTAATTTTTGTGTTACTTTTCTCTCTAGCGATTTAAAAATATATTTGCCACACACGTAGCAAAATTTATTTGGTGAATTTTTGCACAGGTTGCGAATATTTCCTTTAGATTCCATATTGTAAACCAATTAAAGTAAAACTATTACAACACGTGCTATTTATACCATAACAATATCTTTTTAGGTTTTTTTTTATTTTTTTGTACATGACGGTTTTCGCTTTTTAAGGGGTATTATAAGGATAATAAAAAAAAATTATGACAGGTAAAAAACAAAAGGGATAATATAAGGATAATAAAAAACGAGTATATCAGGTAAAAATATAATAAATATTAAAGTTACGTAAAGATATGTAGCCGCGAAAAGATAAAAAAGATGGTTTTTCACGGTTTTAAGTCACAATAAAAGGGAATAAAAATAAAATAACCGAGCAAATTATATTTCTTTTCGGCGATTTTTATTGGCAAGAGTCCTCTTAAGGATACTGATAAGAAATTTACTTATTTTATTGCAAATTGCAGTAATTGAGTAGCAGATACTATATGAGGACCATTAAAAAAAGATTTCGGCGTGTAACTCGAAAACCTGAGGGTCAGGAAAAAAATTAATTGCATTTTTGTCATATGGGAACCAATAGCTAACCAAAATAGCATTCAGTTTTTTTGACGGTTTTTTGGTGTCACGCAGTGAATTGACAAAAGTCAAAAAATGTTGTCAGGGAATTTCATGCACTAATGGGTTAATAATTTCTACCGCAGCCGTATTTCGATTCCATCTGTTCCCGGATGCGTTAAAGCTAATCCAGGAACACACTTGGATGCATTTTGGTTAAGATTCAAAAAGAAAAAGTTTTTCTTACAAGAACCTAATATTTTGTGGTTGGTTTGTATGACAGCTCTATGACGTAATGTTCCGATTCCATTCATTCCTAGATATGTTTTGAGGTGTTACTAGAAACACATTTGGGTGAAGTTCGGTTACGATGGAACATAAAGAAAAACAATTTTCTTTGAAGAACCTAATATCCAGGGGTTGGTTTGTATGCAGTGTTCCGATTTTATGCGCTCCTAGATGTTTTGAGGCTTCACTAGGAATACATTTGGGTAAAGTTTGGTTACGGTCGGATTAAAAAGGAACAAGTTTTTCTTAGAAGAACCTAATTTTTAGCGCTTGGTTTGTATGGCAGCCCTATGACGTAATATTCCGATTCCATCCGTTCCTAGATATGTTTTGGGACTTTACTAGAAACATATTTGGGTGAAGTTTGGTAAGGATTGATACATAAAGAAAAAAGTTTTTCTTAGGAGAACCTAATTTTCAGAGGTTGGTTTCTATGGCAGCCCCATGACCCCATGGTCCGATTTCATTCGTTCCGACATATATACAGCGTACACTAAGAAGAAACTTGTATACAAAATTTCAGCTCGATAGCTTCAAAATTGAGGGACTAGTTTGTATTGAAACAGACGGACAGACAGACAGACAGACGGACATCGCTCAATCGATTTCTCTCGTCACACTGATCAATAATATATATACTTTATATAGTCGGAAGTGCCTCCTTCTTTGCGTTGCAAACTTCATGACAAAGTTAATATACCCTTTCACATAGTGACGGGTATAATTAAATGAGAACTACTCGTGCTTATTATCCAACAAGTAAACTGCATCTTCATCACATTACGAAGGACAATTGACTCGCTCTACTCTCAATAGTGTTTTCACTATCCACTCATCGAAATGCTGACGCAATTCAACTGCATGATAATCCCGTTCGTTCAATCGAACCCTCGTTTTGATTAGGTGTATTCAACCTCGCACACTTTCCTTGTAACGCCATTAGGCGTTCATACATCCCTGTATATAGAACTCTGTACAATGCCATAGTATTCCTTAATCATCGCTATCAGAGCACTCATCAATCTGCTCGTTATATCAATGTGAATAAACTAAAAATATACTCACCCTGAAGTGCCCTTTTGAAAATGCTATCGGATACAGGAATATGGAAGCTAGCAAGCATGTTACAAGTAGCTGTATTTACCGTGGAGTTCCATTCGACTCCTACTCGAGAGTATCACATAGACTTGAAGCCTTATGAAAACAGAGAGCGAGAGAGAGAATGAGAATGTGAAGGACGCGTCTCTATTTCATATAGAATCAAATTCAAAGTGGATAGTTGTGCGATTGTTCTGCACAGGCAGGACCCTTGACATTTTGTATACGCGCGCTTAGTGGCGCTCCTATAGTTCAGGCACGCTCTGTTGCATCCTTTCTCACGATATCATTTTTATCGCTTTACGCGATAAGTTGTTCGTGCTTAAGAGGTCGTTACGTATTGTGAGTCGAGCGAGCGATTTAATGGTTCCGCACGCCCACAAACACTCGGCTCACTTTCTCACTTTGTATACATATCCAATTCCTATTAATTCCTTTGTAATCCCGAGCGCGATTCCATGGCGAAATTTCACCACGGCATTTTATAAAACAAAAAATACATATTATTGTTTCTGTGAGTCGAGCAAAATTGTTTGAAGAGCGCTCTTTATGGCGTGATGCATGTGGAAAGGATTTCAAAATGTTTTGGTAGGCTTCATTTATAAAAAAAAAGGTTAAAAAGGCAAAGCAAATGTTAAAAGTACTCTAAACAAAATTATTTTAAAACCCGTATCAACTTAGTTGACCCAAATGAAACACATTCGACATTTTGCTAATAATGTGGTATGCTTTACGAGTCTCCTAATATAACCCAATTCCGATGAATTGTCCTATCCACCTGTACTGTACATGCTATGACTGGCAGCATATCCCTCTGCAGAGAGCGAGAGATGGCTAGAAGAGTATCATTTGCACGTAACCTCATCGAAATGAAAGACGTTTTATTCATACAAAAATATCGAAATGCTGACCAGTACCTTCACATATGGCAGTGAAATGGGAAACGATGCTCACACACTTGTATCACTCTGTTGCAACTTTAAAACTGTTGGACAATCAACTTAAAAGTTTCATTTGATGAAACTTTCATCCGATGACAAAGTTGCACAAAGTGTCGTCCTGTTTGGTCATCGACACGATTTAAAGTTGAACACATACACGAGATAGGGCATTTTTTAGTTGAAGTTGAAAGTCATTCCTGATGGACATTGTGTTGTAGGCTATAGTAGGTCACATCATATTCAGGACATTTTCAGGGTTTGAATTAAAATTTTTGTGTTTTTATATTCATTCGTAATTTAGCTGAATTTAAATTTATATAAAAAAAAAACATTTTTGCCCATTTATTTATTTTCAGGTCCCGCATTTTGGGGTCTCATCAATCCGGAATGGTCACTTTGTAACAAAGGACGTAGACAATCACCGGTTAATTTAGAGCCACAACGGCTACTGTTCGATCCTAATTTAAGGCCTTTACATATCGATAAGCATAGAGTGAGTATCGGTTCAAAATTACACACAACGATGTGTTAACTTGTTATGTGTAGTCAATTTTCATAAACGGCCCTCCCTACCTCCCTGTATTTACAGATTAGTGGCACCATCATGAATACGGGCCATAGTGTAATTTTTACGGCCGACAATGAAACGTCGATGATATACGATGGACTGCAGACACCGGTGAACATAACGGGAGGTCCATTATCGTATCGATATCGTTTCCATGAAATACACATACACTACGGCCTGCACGACCAATTTGGATCGGAACATAGTGTGGAAGGATACACGTTTCCAGCTGAGGTGAGTTGAGTAGTATCCTCATAATTTTTGTTTTATGATTATGAGCTAAGTTATTGATGATACGAGCAGTGTGGCGTTCATTGTTGGTGTATTATACATATAGGTTTATGGGTAATTGTTTCTCTTTAAATATATTTTTGCAATTCTGAATTTGTTAAGAGAAGAAACAGAGTTTTATATAAACTTGATTCTTGCGAGAAGAGGCTGCCAAAGAATTCAGCATCAACTTGTCGGTTTTTTTTTTTTATTGTATGATTGCATTTTTTGCGATATATCGAAATTTGATTTCCGGGAAAATGAAGTCTAAAATAGTTGTTTAGTTTGTTTAATCAGAGCAGAACACGTCCACCAACTGCTGTAAAAAATTATCTTAATTAGAAAAAAAGGAGTCGCAAAAATTCTGCTGTGAGAAATTGCATGCCCAAACACACAATTTTCGTCACTACATATTATTTTTCAGTCGTTTTCGATAACTTCCATCACCCTTCCGCCGCAATTCAATGGCGATTATTTTCAGGATATGAACCGAATTGATTCTAACTGTTCAGTAGCTGTTAAAATGTTGCTTCTTAATCGAATAAGAATATTTTTAATATTTTTTGAGCCTAGAAACTAATATTTTTTGCGATCAAAGTCCACTGGGCTACAAGTGTAGCCCACGCGCCCAGTCATGTTACTTTTTTGGTACTCATAGATATCCATTAAAATAAAAATATTATTATAAAAATTGTAGAAAATAGCAACAGTAAAATGTTTGACACAAAAAAAGGGTTTCAAGATAAATGGACAAAAATTAGATTACTATTTTAACGAAAAACATGGAGTCGAAGTCAAAGTCAGTTTTTACAGCGTGGATATGTTACCTGTTGCTAACATCACTTAGTTTCTGGATGGAATTTTTATCAATTCTAGCGTAAATATTGCGAGAACAGTTTTTGAATATTGCGAGAAAAAATTAAATCAGTTTGACTCACAATATATTTAGCTTTCTAGCAAGAAACTGTACTCCCAGTGTAAAAAATTGTGAATATTGGGTACCCAAAAATGGGATAAGTTTGGAATTCCTCAAACTGGGCATTTTTAACTGCGTTCTATCGATCAATGTTCCATTTCGAAGTTTTTTTTTGTTGATTTCTGAGAATATAAACTTTTTTGTGGTTTTCATTTTGATAAGTAACTATTTTGTCCACCTAGGTAAGTTAATTTGAAAAAAGACTAAAAATAGGCCTAATCGGCATTTTCCCCTCTTCTGTTGTATATATTTTAATAGAAAATTAAGGATTTTATATTTTTTATTCTGTACAGTAATCAACAGACCACAGACCGAGCAGGAAAATTAAAATTGAACAATGTTTTTTATATAATTTTAAATTTGGGCTACAATTGTAGCCAACGCGCCTAACCACGTCACAAATAGGTGCGCGCCTAACGAAGGGTTAATAAGACGAAAAATGATTCCGGAACTTTCGCACTACTGTGCGCAAATTTTTTTTATAATAAGCTGACAACTGTCACAATTTGTCAGTATTGACATTCCTACCATTACACGTGGAAGGGGAAATCTACAGAGTCTAGTCCAGGACGTTTCCCGTGTGCTGCAATAGAGATTTACCTGCACTAGTCTTTTGTTGTACTGTTTAGTGGTGGTGTGGTGGCACTGTGAGGCGGCGTCGGCAGCCATTTTGGTTGCAATTTCTTTTTCTGTGGAAATTAACCATCCTGAGTAAGAAAAATTTCATTCTGTTTGTATATTTCGGAGAGTTCGCCGCGTTAAAGTTGTTTTGTGATCAAAACATCACGATTTTTTGACAATTTGGTCTTTGTCTTTAATTGGCGGCGTGTAATTAAACTGGCATAACAGTATGTCTAAGGTAGAGGCTGAGCCCCCGGACAGGGGGAAGAGAAAAGGCAGGTCGAGGGACCCCACGCCGATAAAAGGCGTGAGGGAGGATTCTCCAGCACAATTTAAAGTACCAGCTGCGCCAAAAGTAGTTTCCGAAACCCCTAAAGTTGCTGATGACGCGAATGTTGCAGAAACTCCTATGGAAGTTACGCGTAGTAAAAAAAATCTACCTTTACAGTAAGGAATCGAAAGAAAAAAGTTTTGTGGTCCTCGTTCAGGTCATCGAAGACAAAAGAATAACTTCTATTGAAGTAAACGATTTGCTTATCGAGTGTAAAGCAAATAATAATCCTCATGATGCAAATCATCTGATTTCAAACGACACATTGAGAGTTAACGGTTATCGGGCCTATATCCCCCAGAATTGCGTCTTTTGTTACGGTGTCATTAGAGATATACCGACAAATATTACAGAAGCTCAACTAGCGTTAAATATCACTAGCATCTAAAAAATTCTCAGCATTTATAGAATGCAGTCTAAAAATAGTGAGGGTAATTTGTTTCCAACTAAAACCGTCAAAGTTGAATTTGAGGGGATTAATCTCCCAAAATTCGTCAGGTACGGTCATGTTAATGTGGAAGTGAAATATTTTGTTCCAAACATTAGGTTGTGTTTCAACTGTGGTCGTATCGGTTATGTCGGCAAATTTTGCAAAGCAACATTAAAGAGATACCTGAAATGCGGAGGAGAATACGAGAAGTGCAATGGCACGTGCAACGTCGAGAAATGTATCCTTTGTGACGCAAAGAACTACAATTTCTTCAGCCGTCGTTGTCCTAAGAAGGTGGAATAGCAGGAGATTATACGCAATTTAACAATTGCGGCAAATCTCGCTCGGATTATAAAAATGGTGGTAATGAAAACTACTTCAACGTTCTTGACGCTCCTGATTACATCAATAATTTCCCAACATACGAAAACCATCCTAGGAAGGTCAAAAGAAATTCGGAAATTCAGGACTCTATCTACCCAGTTTTTAGGGACAGAACCCAAGATCTAAATAAATCTTTAACACGAAAAAGGTCGTTTGCAAATGTGGTAAGACAGACAAACAATTTTCCAGTCGCTGATAACTCGACCCGATACGAGAGCGGCAAAACAGCCTTTATGTATCCTAATGGCCACCCCATTAACAATTATCAAAGCCCCAATGTAGGACGAGTTAACCCACTTTTCTTTAATAAGAACCACAAAGAGGTCGTGGAGAGATACGAAGACATGTGTAATAATGTTATTAACTTTATCAAAAAGAATTGTGATCTAACGATCCTGGATTGGTCGTCTTTATACGTCGCCGCGGAAGCTACTCGGGTAAGCCAGTCAAGATTGCACTTTACATACCGGCTCTGAACCAAGATTACTAATCTTTCACAATAATAGTCCACAAAGTACGATGGCAATACATTCCCAATTAGGGGAATAGCCAACCGATCACGTTAAACGCCTCACCTGTGCGGTTCATCGAACTTACATCAGGAATAAAGCTGCGCGTGGTCAAAGGAGAAAAAAAAGGGGAAATCTAAACGATAATTGACTCAGCTTTTTCCCTGGAAAGTTTAATAGAAACGTATTTGAAAACAGTTGAAACTAGTTGTCTCTTTTGAAACTATGTGCAACGTTGTAGAATTCCTGAACGCACGGATTGATTCATCTAGCATTGAAAGGATAAATTTCGCACAAGGTGGTTTGAGCTTCAGCACGATAACGAATTGATATGGACCCATCATTACCTCGCATAAGGTGCCAGCCGAAAATTCACAAAGAAGGGAACAAGATGCGAGAAATCATAGCCGACACTAACTCACCCACATATGACATCGCGAAATGGGTCATTAAGGAAATCAACGCAATGGGCAATATATATAGCGAAACATCAGTACGCAACTCCGAAGAACTTATAAGGAAGCTGGCCACCGTTAAATTAGACGAAGAAGACGAGTTAGTGTCATTACGACGTTAGGGCACTCTTTTCTAGCATATTAGTAAAGGAAGCTATCTGGATGCTAGAGGACTGGCTGCTCGAATAGGATGGAACACCAGATAAACGAAGGAAAGCTAAACTAATGACAAAACTGGCCTCAACATGCATGAACGAAAATTATTTCACTTTCCGCGATAGATACTACAAAACGACCAAAGGAACGGCAATGGGTAACCCACTTTCGCCTCTCATAAGTGAAATATTTATGGCGACCTTTGAGAAGAAAATACCAAAAGATGGAATTAAACTATGGGTAAGATACGTGGACGACATTTTTGCGATAGTAAAGAAAGGACATGCCGAGGAAATATTCAATAATATCAGCAAACTCCACCCGAATATTAAGTTTACCGTAGAGAAAGAGGCCAACGGAGAGATCATATTCCTAAACTTAAAATACTAATAAAGAATGGAGAACAAATCGAATACGACATTTACAGGAAGCCAACACATACGCACAGGACAATAGTAAGGACGTCAGCACATTACATACAACCACAAAATGACAACCTACAATTCCATGGTCTACAAGCTGTTAACAGTACCCCTCACTAAGGAAAGATTCGAAAAGGAGCGGCGATACATAAAGAAAACGGCAAAAAAGAGCGGGTACAAGGAAGAAATCGTCGACGAGTTGATCAAAAAGAAAGCGAAAATAATAAGCATGAACAAGAAAACAACGTTGTTTCAACAAACCCGGAAAATGGAACCTCAACGACCAATGAGTGTTACATATTCTAAGGAACTTTATGCCCTAATAAAGAAAGTGATGGGCAAGCATGACATCGACCAGGTAGCATCTAGTAGGAGAACTACATTGAAATCGATACTCAATTCGGAGAAGGACCCCACGAAACCCCATGAAAAAAGCGGCATTTACAAAGTAATATGTGACAATTGCCGAAAACGTATATAGGCCAGACGAAACGCCTTGTAGACACAAGAATAAAAGAACACCTCAGAGAAGCGGAATTGGCCAAGAAACAGAAAAGGACGGATGTAAAATCAGCAGTAGCGATGCATATTGTCGAAGAGGGGCACAAGTGCCTGAGTGGGGCTGCTGTATTTAAATGAGCCAAAGCGGTCAAGGATGGCCGTGAAACCGTCGAGAATGAGCCGCGAACCAGCATCACAGCAGACATAACATTCGCCGCGTAGAACAACTCATTTTGGAGGACCGTAGAATGAATTTTCAAGACAATTCGGCTGAACTCGGCACCAGCATTGGTAGTGTAGTGTCTCTCATCCACGAACACCTTCAATATCGCAAAATAACGGCGCGATGGATTCTCAAACTGTTGAACTCCTCCAGGATTACGCGCGAGTCGAGATTAATTGCCCTGTGATTACCATATGTTTGGACCACTGCAAGAAGCCCTCGGAGACCAAAAATTCGACACAGATTATGAGGCAGAGGAGTTTGTGCGCATATGGATGTTCGAGTTGCTCAACGAAATTTTCGATACTGGCATCAAAAAGCTTCCGGAGAGGTGGAAAATATTTGTAACTATTGTAGGGGGGAGTACTGAAAAAAACTGTAAATTTTTGTAATTTTTTTCTATAATAAATAAACGCGTCAGAGCATTTGTCTCGATCATATTTGAACCGCCCTTGTATGTTAACGGCTGCGTTTATTTCACACCACATCACACCCAAAATGATAACTGTTTTTGGCCATCCTTCTGCCCCAAGTTAATTTATACTTTCAGCCTAACAATTTTGGCTCCCAAAGTTGTTTTGGGCGACTAGGTTTTTCTGGATGACCGGTGCGATAATGTTTTGATCATCTGTCCGAAGATTTGTCTGTTTATTTCTTAAGTTTCTAAATTTGTTTAAAGTACATTTTCCAAAACTGGCATTTCTCAAGAATATAGGTACTTATACACCAGAATTTGACGATTGATTTTTAAAACGTCATCGACTCAATTTCTTTGCATTGATCCACTCAATGGCGAATCAATTATACCAAGGGCCCCCTGTGATGCCCCTGTGTCCTGTGGTACCCACCAAAGCTCCATTTTTTACTCGTGTCTTACTATTTGAAACTTTTTTAATTATTCCGTTAGGTGCTGTTATGTTGAAACATTATTTACAAAATTAATCTCTATGAACGTTTGGTTTAAACAGTAGCGTAACGTTTCAAAAATATCTTGTGCTCGAAAACTAAATGGGGGCCCCTTACTCAATATAATATTATACTATTAGCCAACATTTTTCAAACGACCATATTTTTTGTCCGTTATGGCTATTATTTTTATTGCAGCGATTCGTATCCTTTTCTTTGATAGGAGCAGTGGCGTAGATAGCTTTTCAGGAGTGGATCTATGACTAATTTTTTTCTTAACAAGGAAAATGAAAATTAAAGGAGTTTATGGGATCGTAAATAACCTGAATTCTGACACTGACTAGTTTTTGTACAAATATTGGAGAGAATTTTTTTTTCACAAAACTTAAGACCGCAACACATTGTGTAAATGAAAATTCTGTACAAAAGTACAAAGTCTTAAGAGAATTTTGTGCGGCCTGAGTTTGCATAGTTTAATTGATCGATAGTACTGAACTTTTGTAAAAAAAAATATGCAAAAATCGATTTTACACCCCCCATTAATGATGATAAATTTTCATCATCATGTAAATTACGCAGTACAAATTTTGCTACTCACTCTCCATTTCAATTTCTAAAATTTGAGGAATCATTTTTTTTTTCTTTTACTTAATTCAATGCTGAAATTAAATTAATATCCTTTGTGTCACGATCACATGGACAAGATGTTCGACCTAAGGCGGATTCTGTTGATCCTCCCCTTATCTGGGCCACTGGATAGGGGAGTAACGTTTACCTACCACCATAGTAGCTGTAAAACTACCCAATAACAGTTTTTATGAGAAATAAATGAGTCCTAACCCCCAGCCAGTATGTATTTTCAAAGTTTTGGTCCTCTGCTCATTTACCGATCGGCACGCCAGTGTGGGTTTTTTGTTTAACTTATTTGATGATTGGAAGTTTTGCTAGTTCCTTATTGTGAACCACCTTTTCAACTACTAAAAATGATGGGCTCAGACCGATTGTATTTTTTACGCTGAGTGTTTAACTTTCGAACAGTTTCAACAGAACAGAACAGAAGTTCCGCTTAAAATATTCCGGATTTAATCTGGGCGGGCAAACTTTACAGGCAATAGCAGCTTTAGGTGGTTCCAAGCCAGGCAATTACCCAGCACCTCGTACCTGCCGGGGCACCCCAGCAATAAAATCGCCCTCTTCTCTTCTAGCACTTCTAACTTGTTCAACAGCTTCTATATTCCAATGACCCAACAAATTTGCTTCTCTGCGTGACTACGCTAGGGGGCCCCTAATGGTTGGGGGCCCGTGCTCCACGGAACACATGGAACACCGTACGTTACGCCACTGGGTTAAAACTAGAAGCTGAACAGTATCAACAATTCAGTATTTTTTTACTTCGGGGAGGTTACCTCACATCCAACTTAATTTTTACGCGGGCCAAATATTTTTACGAAGGAGAAAATATTTCTCTGCTTTTCTAATTGCTTGTAACGCAGAAAGAATGCATTTCTGATGCAGATTCGCCGCTTCTTGAACAACATGTAAGACGACTATACACTGTTGTACAATCTTTTTGATCGTCAGATGGATTAGATGGTGTGTGAAGATCCAATCCAATTTTTTTATTGGACATGTGGAGAATATTTCCATGCAATTTTCGTAAAATCTGTCATCTAATTGTTGGGTTTTCCAATTTCTTGCAAAAAAATGTTCATAATGATCACTTTTCCTGAAGTTACTCGCCCGTCTGTTGTGGAGGCCTGCCTCACACGTATGGGTCAACTCACTCATAAAATAAAAAATAACAGGCGCGACAATCCAACATTGGACTAAGGCCGCAGGATGTGTTAGTGACATCCTATTTCCAATATCTTATCTGCTTTTTGATGAGGTAATGAGATCAGCATCACGCTCAGCAGTGTTATTTATCCCCATAAATGGGTACTCGTTTAACATCTGAGTGAGATCATAATCTGTCACAAGCTCGTGAGTTCGAAAAATACCATGGAACACGGTGAGATTCGAACTCATGAGCCTGTGCACCGAAGGTAAGCGCACTAACCGCTAGACCAGCCAGACTACTCAACTCACTCATGGTAGATAAAAATTAGACGCGCAACAAGCATGGTAGTGCCGCTTACCGTAGCATGGGTAAGAGGTCCTAAAGACTGTGTTCCTTCCCAATTTGTACATGAAAAGAAACGATTTTTTCTTCTTGGTTTCTGGTGCAACTTCCTGTACACGGAGATAAACGGTTTCTGTTTTGTGCATCCGTCGTTTTTTGTTACCATTCTATCTATTCTCTCTCTAACTTTTTTACCTTTCCAATCCGTTTTATTGGAAAAGGAAAAAAATCTTCCGTTGAAAATTTGGCATAAAGCGGACTATGAGTGGTCTTCTTCGACATTTTAATCTTATAGCCCAAGGGAATACATCCAAAATATATAGTAGACTATCAAGCGGTAAAAATCGTGTATCTTTTGAATTTGAGGATAGGACTACTGCTTCTTTTCAGTTTGAAGATAGGAAAAGGATGTTTAGGGCGTGTAGGTGCGAGCGCTATTTATTGGAATATCAGGCGTGCTTACAAATTAGTTTAGCATGTAAATCGCGACCAGATCAGACGAAGCAATTTCGCAAGTCGATGTAATGATTCAAACACCCCTAGACCGTGTAAACGGAGTTTCACGCAACTGAACTGTGTGTTCCAGAGAGTAGCAAATCAAATAAGGAAAACTCAGCTCGAAAGTTTAAGGTTTTTTTTAGAAATCAAACTACTGAAAAAAGGTTTCCAGCAAGTTTATTTTCAGTATAAATAAGTAATGTGTGTGCCTTCAACAAAACCAAACAATTTCCATTAATCTTAGCTATAGTTTTCCTTGACCCCTGTATTGTATGTAGATATTTCGATTGAATCATCAAAAGCTATCTCAATAAAACAAGACTACCAGCAATATTTCTATTGCAAAACATTCATATTAAGGGTCCATTCTTGAATGTCGGTTATTATTGTGTAATCAAAATAACGAGCATAGTTTTAGGAATAATATATTTGAGAGAAAATACCTCTCCGCAGACAATTTACAGAACTGGATACGGCATACCATTCATTCATTTCCCGCTTCCATCCATTGTTCCGTAGAAGACTCCTGGAAAACTTTCTCTTTATCTGTAGGTACACAAATGCTAATACATATACACTCGAGAAAGCAGGCCACGGCAATATTCCAAATAAATTCCCAAAATTTTGACCTTCCTGAAGCCGCAACACACACAAACATGCACACACAATAATTTCGTAGTGTCTTCTTCGTCCAATTGAATTATGAAATCATGTAATGTTCGAAAATAGCTTGCATCTCCTTCCGGGCTATAACATTCAAAAACAAAACATTTACCACCACCCTACCCTCTTCAGCCGAACCGTATGCCTAGCCTATGCTCTATACAAGAGAAAATGGAATTCTCCCGACTACATTGAAATACCGAAAGGACTTTTACCATTTTATCAAGAGATGTTTAATAGAGGAAGCAAGCATACACTAAAAGTTCTCGAAGCACGGCAAGAATCCTGAATCGTATATAGTGTTGTAATGGTCCTTTGTGTGATATGTTGTGTCGGTACAACTCTCGGATTGGATTTGTTATACACAAGAGACATTCGAGTGCGTGTGAATTGTTCATTTGTTTTCAGGAGTAATTGATCTGATTAAGCTCCTTCTGGTGCGGTGCTCGCAAAGGAGTGTAAGGATGGGTGCAAGCAAGAGAGCATTTCACAATTCCAGCATATTCATTACATATGTTCTCGAGTATTGCTTTGTTAAACTTTCAAGAGGCCTCTCGCCTCGAATTACAACGATAGTATTGCGATAGTAATTTGTTGACAGCTAGACCTGGGTTTTGGGCCTGAGTGTACTTGGTGTTGATAGGAATACAATTTATAGGCTTTGTGCCAGTACCTACTATGGGTACGTAGATATAATTTAATTGTACAAATAGTTGTGAATAGGGAAGGGTGAAAAGCAAAGTTAATGATGATACTATACAGTTCGGGAAAATTTAATCAGTTTTATGATGGATCTGGATCTCAGTTGGAGTTTGACGTTCCTGTAATAAAATCGCATTGTTGATACCTTACCACTATATTAGCAATAATATTGCCTTTATTAGGCATACAAGGACGAAAGATCAATGTATACGCCACACAAGGCTAATTCAATGACATGTTTGTTTAATTAATTTATTTGACTCTCGTGTAAACGCAATCCAACTTTTCCAATCTTATACGTATTTATTTGTACAATATTCATTACGATTAGCTGCAAAAGAATAAGGTGTTTTGGCTATTATCATATATGTAGGAGTACGAATCGTACAGCCATATCTAACGCACCATTCCAAGGCCTACTTTTCCCCATAACATATGAGACTCCAAAGAATCGTAAGTCCTTATTGTAGTACACTCGTGTCTTGGGACATTTCCTGTTGTTCTTCCTGCTCCGTGCACTTGACTTTTCCTTATAAAAAAAAAGAAAACTACGCGGAGGCGTTAGCCATATGTTGGGTGAACCAACGTAACATAGGAAACATCAATGACCTCGATCCAACACACAACACGTAAAAGCTACGAAAACGAGTGTATAGAGTATAGTGCGGCGAATATCACACATAAAAGGAAAATAAGTAAACTTTGTTGAGCTTGGTAAAAAAAATCCACTGGCCTTTAAGGATATGAAAGTTGAAACTACGCTTTTTCCTGGAAAGGAAAATGTTTATTTGTAGATAGTGGTTGGTCGTTTTGTGGGATATGTGTATTTCTGCTAAGTCTTCTGTCTGTTGAGTATACATGATGGTTAGGTGGTATGTCAGAGTCTATGTTGTTCAAACAATATTTCAGACTAGACAATAATGAAAAACAATTTTTTCACAATCCTGCCACTTTGAATGAAACAATTGAGTAAGTTTCTGGTTACACTATTGTTCAACACCTGAATATTAATATAATAATACGACAAATTCGATAATTTTTTCACGCTGTTTGTATAGTCCATGTACTGCACCCTTTCAATTCATACTCGAATCTTACTCCCGTGTTCCACTTGTGGATGCTTCGATGCCAAAACAAGAATGCTGTTGGCTTGTTAATGTGGCTCGCCTTATATAGCTGCGTGGCTGTTGAGTGGGAATGCTACATGGTGTGCTGGTTATTGTGTTGGGTTCTACGATTCGTGTGGAATTGTGCTTGCATGTCTTTGCATGCTGTTGTTTTGTCAGTTGGTTTGTCAGTTGGTTGATAAAACTTGTGTTATGGGTGTGTGCAGCATTGTAATCTACTTCGAACTCAGATCAAGAGACGCATCGAAGAAAAAAAAAACGAGATGCGAACAAGTTAGATTACCATAATGAAACATGATTTGCCGATTGGGGCTCCAGGTAACATTCCAAACAAATTTGGTTTGCCAAAATATTTAGCAAATCACAATCTAGTGCCTAAGCTACCAAACTCTTCGATCGGGGCAATACGGGAAATCATAACTGTAACTAACAGTTCAATTCAAAAATTCAAAAATGCAAAAATTCCAAAATTTAAAAATTCAAAAATTCAAGAATTCAAAAATTCAAAAATTTCAAAATTCGAAAATTCAAAAATTCCAAAATTCCAAAATTCAAAAATTTAAAAATTCAAAAATTCAAAAATTTGAAAATTCAAAAATTCAATAATTCAAAAATTCAAAAGCTCAAAAATTCAAAAATTCAAAAATTCTAAAATTCAAAAATTCAAAAATTCAAAAATTCAAAAATTCAAAAATTCAAAAATTCAAAAATTCAAAAATTCAAAAATTCAAAAATTTACAAATTCGAAAATTGAAAAATTCAAAAATTCAAAAATTTACAAATTCGAAAATTGAAAAATTCAAAAATTTAGAAATACAAAAACTAAAAAACAAAAAAATTAAAAAAATTAAAAAAATTCCCACGAAAGAACACTGGAAGATCAGTCAACCTCGGTTTTAACGAACCTCAAGGGGCCGCAAGAATTGGTTCGTTATAAGCGAAGTTCGTTATATCCAAATATTGAATTTAAAGTCCACAATTAACTTTTTATTAACCTTATAATATGTTCACAGTGAGGGAAATCATCTAATTTGGTTGCTATTTTCATGTTTTCGTATGAAAATAGCCCGAAAACATTTCAATTCCCATACAAACTGACACATTGAAAATACGCTAATTTGCGTGATTTCTATGAAACCTTGATTTTTTTAAAATGAAAACGTATAAGCATCAAAGCCTCAAACCTAAATTCCCCTATTCAGCACATTTCGGCTCACCCCAATATTTTAACTGACACCCGACCAAATTGTTCAGTTTCGTGTGTTTGCCAATGTTCTTAATTTCTCCATGATAAGAGAATGGACGGTCACTTTGAAGTGACGAAATATGTTGCAAATTACAATCGATGACTACACCAGCACATTTTTAAACTTAGAACGATTTATAGGCAAAATATTATTGTCGGTTGTCATATGAAATTACATACACTTTTCGATGATTTCTGAAAACGTACGGCGAAATCAGTCCGTTTTCGTCCACTCTGGATAGAATATTATTAGGAACAAAATTAAGTAATTTCAATCCTTTCTTCTTCCTTGCCTCGTTCTTTATACCGCTCCATGGTTTCGCGTTGCTCGACCTGCGGTGTAGGCACATCGCCCGTTTTGGCGGTAATATCTGAGTATATCTACAGGCAGCTTTATCTTGCATAGTGTCATCGTCGAGACCAATGCGTTGTTGTTGCTTTTTCATTTGACACATCCAGGTGTTCTTCGGTCTGCCTCTGGCCTTTGTTCCATCAAAAGGAACTTCCATTGATGTCGCTATCTTTCCGGGGCTCTCAGGCGGACGCCTTTGAACAACGCAATACCAATCCATTCGCCGGTCTTCGAGCTTTTCGGTGATTGGTTGGTCTATGGACAAGCTGCCTCGGATGTAGCTACTCTTGGTCCCTTTTGGTTACACCAACTGACATGCGTAACATTTTCATTTCAGTCGCTGTCATTTCTTTCGCGTAACCTTCATACATTGAGACAGTATAACATGTTGAGGTTTTTACAGATTAATCTCCACCATGCAAAGGCAGCGTCAGCTGCTATTTCTTATCGTCTATCGCAAGGCATGGACGACATTGTGCTCATTCAGGAATATCGTTAAGGGTCTGAATTGTTCGGATTATACTACCTTTTACGTAACAGGGCAGGGGATACCGCGATCCTGTGTTCTTGTAAAGAAAGCCATCAAGGCTTTTCTGCTGTCAAATTTTAGTGACAATGACTTTGCCTTAGTGTGTTTGGAGACACGGAGTAAGGTGATTTGGGTTGCATCGGCATATATGCCCCATGACGGCACTCTACCTTCTCCGAATCTAAAGGAAGCCGTTGCGGCAGCAGCGTCTTCAGCCACTAGTGTAATTCTCGGATGCGATTCTAACGCGCATCATATTGTCTGGGGCAGCTCAGACACAAACGACCGAGGAGAATTACTTCTCGAATATTTTTTGGGAACTAATCTTCTTATCTGCAATGTGAGTCGTGAGCCTACTTTTGTCACAAAAAACAGACAAGAGGTGCTGGACATAACTCTGGCATCGAAGGATGTTATACATTTAATCAACGAATGGGGAGTATCGGCGGAACACTCCTTCTCTGATCACCGGTATTTGCAATTTAGTCTTGCTGCGCGCTCAGATGTGGCATCGTTCACTCTAAATCGCAGAAAGACGAACTGGCCTAGGTTCCGGGACAGTCTTCTCGTGGACCTGGCTTCGCTTCCAAATACTCCATGCAAAGGACAACAATTGGACGATATGGTGAACCGCTTCACTGATACTATGAGGGCTGCGACTACTGTATCATCTCCTGGTATATCATATTCAAGTAAGAAAAAAATACCGGCGTACAGAGGGCTAACGCCTTTCATTCTGTAACACTTTTTAGTTAGACCAATCCAAAAATAGATTTACTATGTATCATGGCTCCACATATTAACTGGATTTATTAGCTGGTAACGCCGTTACCATGACTCCAAACTGGAAAAAAGCGACTGATATGAAATGTACCCATCGAGTTCTTAGATTTGATAAAAACTAAAAAAGTCGACTTTTTCAAATATCCAGGACACCCTGTTTGCTTTGTCCTACCAACGCCTAAGTATTTCGTGCTAAAGACTGTTACGATTCTACACATTCCTATCAAATTTCATAACGATCGGTTAGTGAACAAATTTGTAAATGTCCGGGACACCCTTTTATCTTGGCCATACCAATTTTTAAGTATTTCATGCCAAAGACTGTTACCATTCTACACATTCCTACCAAATTTCATGACGATCCGTTAAGCTGTTCGCGAGTTATTTAGTGAACAAATTTTCAAATGTCCGGGCCATCCTGTTGTTTTTGTCCTACCAACTTTTAAGTATTTCCTGCCAAAGACTGTTACCATTCTACACATTCCTGCCAAATTTCATGACGATCGGTTAAGCCGTTCGCGAGTTATTTAGTGAACAGACGGACAGATGGACAGACGGACGGGCAAAATCGATTTCATAAGGGTTTTTTGTAAAATCTAAAAAACCCTAAAAACCAACTTGGTGGAATTCTAAGATTTCCGAACTAAGGGCCATGTGTAGGAGGAGCTTTAATAAAGCTAAGGCCTCAAGGCCCGAGTCAGATTGGCAATCCTATAAGATACATCTCAGTTCTTTTAAAAAAGAATTAAGAGAAGCCAAGCGTAGTGCTTGGAGAAGTTTCTGTGAGAAAATAGAGGGGTCTTCTGAGACATCTAGATTCAGGAAAGTTTTGGCGTCTAACCCATCTATGCCTAGCTTTCTTTTAAAAGAGGACGGATCGTGGACGTCTTCATGTAACGAGACTATCGAGTGTGTGCTTGATACACACTTTCCTGGAAGCGCAGCCACCGCTTCACCTGAACTCCCCATAAGTCGCATACAGTCGTGCGATACGGCATCTATTCTTAACCGTGAGAAGATAATGTGGGCGATATCAAGCTTCGATCCCTTTAAATCAGCTGGACCTGATGGTATTATACCTGCGGACTTGCAACAGTGTGTAGACATTACGTATCCTTGGGTAGAGCGCATACTTACAGCTTGCTTGGATTTAGTACACATTCCTCTTATCTGGAGAAAAGTGAGAGTTACTTTTATCCCTATAACGGGTAGAAGTTCGCATGCAATTCCAAAGGACCTGCGGCCCATTAGCCTTTCATCGACTATGTTGAAACTGCTTGAGAGATTAGTTGATATTCAACTATGGACGACCATTCCATCAAACCTATCTATCCTTCCTAGCTATCCTAACGGATTGGGCAAATCTCAGTGGAGTCGGAATTAATCCATCCAAAACGGAATTGGTCCTCTTTACAAGAAAGCGGACAATTCCTAATATTAGGCTTCCCAGACTAGGAGGCTTTCAACTTGACTCTAATGTGTTATATATCATTGCAAAGATAATTTTATGTAGTCTTTTTCGTCCTCAGACTATTTTTCTGTATCTCTTACCGTTTTTGAAATAATAGCAAAAATCGAAAAAACTCCCCCCTTTCCCCCTTTTTTTAAGGTCACGGACCACCGATCGGTTGGGACTTTTAATGCCACAATCTGGGGACTATTCCGAACCATAATCCCAAAAAATTACCGATGTAGGATTTTTGTCGATCAAATATGCCATTTTTCTTAGACTATCACCTACGCACAATGTCTTTTCCTACCGACACCTTAGCAGCAGCCAACAACCATCGAATGTGTCGTGATATCTTGAAATGGATTTTCTCGCATCACACTTCACAAACACCCCGGAAAAACACTTGACGCGAACCACGCTTGTGTGGAATAAACCTAATTCTAGATGTCGATGATTAGTCGCGTGATTTCACCACGGAAATTTATTACAATAAAACGAAACGAGGAACATAAAAGCGCTTGAAGTACCACTAGGCAAGATGACAAGTTTCATTTCATTTTTGAATTGTCATATAATTTCATGGCCTACTATGAAAATAGGTACAATCATACCAAAACACCAAGCATCCTTCACTTGTAAAACTTTAAGCATTTAAAGTAAAATATGTACATATAAGCAAACTACATTTTGGTAATTTTCTTTCAGATTCAAATTTTTGGCTACAATTCTCAGCTGTATTCGAATTTTTCGGATTCACTGAATCGCGCTCAAGGCATTGTCGGCGTAGCGATTTTATTACAGGTAAATTGGATCTTTAAATTTACTTAGCTTGTTCATTTAGAGCGTCATTTTCGTCCATTTCCTTTTAGCTGGGCGATTTATCAAATCCAGAGCTTCGAATGCTGACCGATCAGCTGGATCGAATAAAATTCGGTGGCGATGAATCGCCTGTCCGTCGATTATCCGTACGAGGTTTGCTGCCCGACACGGATCACTATATGACGTACGAAGGATCGACAACGTCACCAGCATGTCACGAAACTGTTTCGTGGATTGTATTAAATAAGCCAATTTATATTACTAAGCAACAAGTAAGTACCTACATTAAGATGAGCTAAATTATGTGATTGCTCTAATACATAACTTCAATCTAAAAAAAATCACGTAAACTCACATCCCAAATCGAATTAATCGCCCGATTTCCCTACTATCACACATGACCAACATACATAGAGAGTTAGCTGGATGTATAAACAACACATTTTTCTTCACACACACACCGGGTGTCCTTTTCTGCGGAAACTGTTGTGCACTCACATTAAAAATCGTCCTTTAAGTATAACGACTGGATAATAATTAATCCCCAGCTCATGATATCAAATGCACTGTCGGGTTGCTCCAGCCCGTTCACGAATCGTGTCGTATCACACAAACTATGCCTGGAAGATACACTCATGATGGGGTATCCGTAAAAAAAGGTAATTCAAGCTTAGCCTGCATGTTTTTAAGCAGATTATATTCCTGGGACGCTCTCCGATAGTCAGGAGTCTTCTTGCAACGGAGACGCGGATAGAAAAATTTAAAGTGGAGACGGGATGACTATCAAAACTACAAAAATTACTCTCGTACAGATTGCACTGCTCTGGTCATGTTCCTGCTCCTGGAACATTAAAAAAATTGTGAAGAAGGAAAAAAACAATTTTTTTCAAGGATTGTATTTTTTCTACTATTTTGACTGCATTTCTAGCTCTATCTATCTCGTAATTTTGCTTTTTTTATATCAGACTTTGTTAAAATATTTTTAAGCTTGGATTTCCATTTTCTGAAAATAGTCATATACCACCTTAGTAGAGTAGAGTAGTCAGTTTCAGTTGTGAGCTTGCTCCACCCACTGAAGCTGAACTGATGCATTACACCGAGTATGAGGATTACACTGGAGACTTGATAGTGTACTTATGCAGATGTAGGTACCTACATGCATGTGTATACCTATTATTTCTCTCCTTGCTCGTAAAAGCAATAACAACACGTGAGATTTATGATTATCTCATACGAAATGAGCGTGTTAGACTTTTGCATCCGCATGCATCCTTTTGCACTCCTGCAACATATTACGCTCCTTCAGTAATGGAGAGGAAAAGTAGTACAAGCGAGAGCATACGCCACATACAATGAGATGAGGGTGGTTGGTGGTGCGATATCTATTTTAATGGTAACTTTGTTGTGCAAGCAGCGCATTGGCACGATATGGCTTTTCGGTGCACATACTCCACGTTGCTCCGCTTGTTTTCACCTGGAATTATTTTAATTAAAATGACTTCTTGTTTTCAATCCGCGATCTTTTCTATGTACGAGTATGTATCAATGCTCGCGCGTTGGCAACGAGCACAACATCGCATCGTGTCGTATAGCAGTTTTTTGATGCAGGAAATGAGACTCTTTTTGTTACAAGGATTCACTCGTTCGTCTGATGATATTCGTGCGAACTATGCTGAATGAATGGGGCGATATTTGAACTGCAATTACACGATACAGGAAAAAAAGAGAGGATTGAACGAGTTTTACGGGCTTTTCGTCGCGCAAGAGGATATTGTTGCGGATGCAGCGAGTTGTAATAAAATATGAATATCATACCAGACGATTCCCTTTAGGATTAATCGCGGGATATATTTATTAGAAGCAATTTTTATAATTTGTCCTCATTACGCTCTGGTTATTAGACGCAATTTTTTTTTCGAGTAATGGAGGAATGTCAATACACTCGACACCTTTTTTCATAATATAGTACCAAAATTGCTTTTACACAAGCTGATTTTACATTAATTAGAATGATAAGTCTTCGCTGTAAAATTGGAAGAACATGTTTACTTTTTAATTTTATATATTTTTATAAATCTTTTGACACTTTGAACAAAATTTGCTTGAAATCCACACATCACGAAATTATGTTGCGTTTCTAGAAAAAAATGAAATTAATCAGTTTTCGTAAGTGCATACTTATTTTTACTCCAAACTTTATTTTTTCTAATTTTACCTGACGACAATTTCCTCTATGATCAATAAATTGACATGATTTCCCCAAACGGAAGATTGAACCTCTCAGCTTTTTTCCAGGATCAACAACCGGATCTGTCGTATTTGTATTGTTTCGAACTCCAAAGTCTGGTGGAACTACACTGTTTGCATTTTTTAAAATACAAAGAAAAACAAAACAAATTAGAAATAATTGAAAATACTTCATAATAATTGACGGATAGTATTCAATACGGTCAATATGTGACAGCACTAGAAAATGACTGATTAGTGAAATGGAAAACAAAATTATCATTAGTCCGACTATAAATTAGGCAATCTCTTTTATTACTCGAAAGTTTGTTGTTTCTTTTTTTTATTTAAAATGCTCTCACAAATCTTTTTTTTTTGTATTTCAACATCGCGTCGTTACTGTTAAGCGCGGTTTACATGAGTCGAGTAAATGGTGGAGTAGAGTGGAATTTTTCCAGTCTGAAAAGAAGTTTTTTTCCACTCTACTCATATAAATGCTTGCAGTAGAGTAGAGTTTGACTCTATCGACTAGAAAACATTCGAATTAGAGCAATTAGCACGGTGTTGGAGCAGAAACTACTCGACTCATGTAAACTGCGCTTTATCGACCATCCTAATTCACAGCATACAAACTTTGAGTTAGTGGAAATATTTTCAGGTCAAGAATTTTTTTCATACTGATAAATATACCACAATTCATCTCTAATCTGATTCAGTATTCCATGTTAAAAAAAGATCGTCAAATTCTTTGTGTATTAGAATCAGGGGCGTATGAAAACATATTCTTACATTCGTACCGAGTTGACCTGGATTTATTGAAAGAAAAACAAAAACAAATTTAGACTTTCGATATAGATTTATTCAGCGAAACTTGTAACAGGGTTTACTCCCGACTCATCTCTCACGATCGTCGGCACCCAACTGACTCACACGAGAGTTTTTCGTTCGGACATGTCACATTATCTCCTCCTTAGTTCTGTTCATCTCGGACAGACAATTCGCCATTGCCGTAATTCCGTTCGTTACCATGATATCGCGCCAGACGGTTAATATGGCCTACCTTCATTATACGCTATACCCATAAGATGGTATAGGGTATATTGTTTTTGTTACGCCGATATTATGTAACACCTCAAAGGAGCCACCGGAGGTATGGGAAAGTATATATATAAATGATCAGGGTCGGTCCCTGAATCGAATAAGCCATGTCTGTCTGTCTGTCTGTCTGTCTGTCCGTGTGTCTGTCTGTTAGCACGATAACTCCCGAAATAATGAAGCTAGCGGTTTGAAATTTTGGTCAAATATTTGTTTTGCTAAAATCTTGGACGGTATTGAAAATGGGCCAAATCGGACCACGGGTTCCCCTACCTCCCATACAAACTACCCCTCCATGATATTTTAATTCGGCGATAACTTTCGGTAGAATATCGCTATCGACTTGAAATTTTGATCAATGTCCCATTTTGACATATACTTTGAGTTGATGGAAAGTGGAGTAGGTCCGACTACCCCTACCCCTACTTCCCCTACAAAGTTATATTCAGCCATATCTTTTGATAGAATGTCACGAAAAACTTTAAATTAGTAGCAAATAGTAGCCGTTGGATGCCTTGACATGGTGATAAAGATGTGTCAGATCCGACCCATCTACCCCTCCCTCCCACACAAAAAATATGAAATTGAATATTTTGGGTTTTGCGTGCCTTCTAGGCAGTGGCGTAGATAGCTATTCGGAGAGGAGGGGGATCATTTTGCAATATTACTTACACTTTTACGGTTATCAAATCTTGCTTTTCGGTATAACAATTTCAGTATTTATACACTTCAAATTAGCATTTTTGTTTAGCAAGTTTTGCTGCAAAATAGAAAGCAATTTTACCATACGAAAAAACTGAGTCCTGAAAATATTTCATAGATAATTTTGGCTTTTTTACTGCAGTGAGTGAATCCACAGTGTTCCAATCTTCGTACAAATTTTCGGTAATGTTTTATATTGGGTTAGTTCATTGGTTCCCAAACTTTTTGGAGTCACGGAACACCTAGCATCGCCGCTTTTTTGGCCGGAACACCTCAAAACAGGGATTAAAATAGATTATATAGCCCAGTAAAGGGAAATTGCGAAGACGAGGGCTCATTGGAAGTATATGTGGATAAAGTACAGCTTTTATGTTTTTAAATCAAAATTTTTCGATAACTCAGAAATTCGTGAGTAGATATTTCTAAAATTTCAAACTTGTAGGACACCGTAGCAGCAAATATATCTATATTTGCTACAAATTTCGAAGCTAGGGAGCTATCAGCCAATTGTTTGAAAAGGATTCCAAAAATGTGAGTAGAACTTAAACTTTGGAGTGCTAAACATACGTTTACAGGCAATCGTAGAATAGTTTTGATTAACACAAATTTGCACCTTAATTTAAATCCCAAAAAAACCTCGTCCCAAAGACTGTGGACATGCTTTATTTTCTGGTACACACTGCTTCCTTTGCCATTTCAAATAGTAGAAAGTTGTAAAATAAAATCGGTTGAGTCTCTGATGCTGGTCAAATATTTTACAGTTAAATTGATTTCCGGTACAGTGTAGCAAACTAAGCTTCGGAATTTTATAACATTCCAAAAAAATTTTCGTATGCATTGTTGCTTTTTTGTCAAAAGCTCTTTCTACATTTTTCCTATTTTTTGATATTTTCGCGAAACCCCTGAGAGATCTTCACGCAACCCTAGGGTACTGCGGAGTTCCGTTTGTTTGTTTGTTAATTTGTTTTCGAATTACTGCCTGCATAAAACTATATATCTTTCAATTTTGGAAATTTTTACTTTTTTTTTTTGTGGAAGATTTAGTCAAAAAATAATAATCCTGGTTATAGCTTTAAGAGTCCTAAATTGGAGGCAGTTTTGCAGCGTTTTCTATTCATTCGCATTAGCTTTCCTTTACACCTGAAGACATCTTTATAATCTTATGTACTCTATATTTCCCTATTTGAAACTGCGCTTCTGTGGAAGAGCAGTCCTTCCACATTATTATAAAATGTTTAAACCGAACATTAAGATTTCCCGGCAAAAAATTTTCAATCAGCTCTTATACATTTAATTTTTTTAGCAGCACTTCTAGATTACTTCAGTAGGGCTTGCTGATGCGAAACTCCAGATCTAATGTGAAAAAGTAGATGAACATAAAGCCCTGTGCTGTAGTGTTTCTATTCTATCGATACGCTTCTATTTTACAATTGAAATTTGAGGAAGTTAAACTTTCTATTGCAGTTTCACGTTTTATGGAACACTACACGCGTTGAATAATTCCAGCAAAAGTTTACTTTTGCTTTATTTTACGTACCAAAAGTTAAATTAAAAATGGTTGACCGAAAGGGGGGGATCGATCCCCTTGATCCCCCCCTTATCTACGCCACTGCTTCTAGGTCTGTACATGGGTATAGGGTATACACTCATAGTGCTATTCGCACGATTAGAGCTCGGTCTCGTTTTAACTCGCAGCATTCCATTCATCCGGACCCGGTAAACCACATCGTTGATGCGGTCCGCAACGTTGTAGGGACCCTCCCAATGAGGCTGCAGTTTCGGAGAAAGTCTGTTTTTTCGACGCGGGTTATACAGCCACACTAAATTGCCCAACTGGAAACCTGATGAATTTGCCCCTTGGTCGTATCGAGTTTTCATTCGGCTCGAGTTGAAATGTATGTGATCGCGTACCGTTGTTGTTGTTGTCGCGGCGCAAGTAAGGGGGGGGGGGGGGGGGGGGAACTAGTGTCATTCGTAACTGGTTGGCATTCTCTCCTCAAGTTCGAGGCCTAAAAAGGTTGCCACCTCAATGGGTTTTTCCCAATGCGCAATGGGTGTTAGATGCGTTGGTGCGGCATTACAATTGAAAAGGTGGTCCACGTTGTGCGGGCTGGCTCCACATGCTGGACAAGTGTCTGCAATGGTGCTGTCCATACGGGTTCAATATGAATTTAGTCTGAAGCACCATCCAGATCGAAGCTGAGCCAAGGTGGTACGTGTGGCTCTAGGTAGCTGTAGTTCGTCATTGGAGATATCTGGTGGTCGAGCTCGAAGGACACGGTTTAATGACAGATCATTCGTGGCTATTGTTACCTCGCTAGTATGCAACTGCTTTAGAGCCGCCTTGTAGTTGTTGGTGTTATTGAGGGGAACTCTTTTGAATCTCTGGACTTCCCTTTCCTTGTCCCTTAATGTACGTCTAACATGACGTGGAGGTGGGTTATTGTCCATAAGATCGAAATTCGGGTGTTGACTACGATACCAACCAACAAGATATTGCTTTGCGAGTAGCTCATTATGAGTTTTTAGATTAAGCAGCTTAGTTTCTTGGTGGAGGTGATCTTGTGATGTCATGCGTACACATCCAATGATTGTACGCATAGCTGCATTCTGGCACGTTTGTTTGAATCCGTTTCCATCGAGTGTTGCAGAGATTGTTTGTCCATATGGGTGCGGCGTAGTTTACCACTGAACGACCGATGGCTTTGTAAGTGGTGAGTAATGTCTCTTTATCAGTTCCCCATTTGCTGCCAGCGAGAGATCTTAGGATCTTGTTTCTACTCTTCAATTTGTCACATATATTGTCGGCGTGGCTATTGAAAATGCCGTGATTGTCAATTGTGACGCCGAGGATTTTGGGGTGACGGACAGTGGGGACTTCGGTGTCGTTTACTCTAATGTCTAGCCGTAGGTTGTATTCCTGGTTGTACGTGGTAAAGAGGGTGGCCGAGGATTTGGGTGCTGATAGCTTCAGGTTCTTGCTAATGAAGAAGGTGTTGAGCTCTTCTAAGTTGATACGGTCGCAAATATCGTTGCCGGATGTCACGATGGTACAATCATCAGCGTAGGATATTATGTCGATTCCTTCAGGTGGGGTGGGAAGCCCTGACATGTAGAGGTTGAACAAAGTGGGGGAAAGAACTCCGCCCTGTGGTACTCCCTGTTTGATCCTTCTTAGTTTAGATTTCCCATTTCTAAACTCAGTGCTGGATTGACGTCCGGCAAGATAGTTTGCGATCCATTTAACTACATACGACGGTGTGGATGAGATTTGGAGGTCTGTCAGTAGGAGCGAGTGATTCACCATATCGAACGCTTTCGACAGATCCAAAGCCACTAGGATGGTGCGCTTAAACGGCTTTGGTTGGTTCAGTCCATTTAAGACCTTAGACATGATTCGGTGCAGTGGTGGTGCTGTGCATTTTCCTAAAGCCGTGTTGATGATTGGCGAGTTGTATGTGCGTCGTAAGAGTTTTGTGTATCAACGCTTCAAGTATTTTTGCCACAGGAGATAAAAGCGTGATCGGGCGGTAGGATTCTCCTAAGGAGTGTTGTTTGCCAGGTTTGGGTATAGGAATAATGCGGCCTCTCTTCCAAATCTCGGGTATGATGAATGTTCTAAGTGAAAGGTTCATCGTGGCAGTGATATACTCTAGGGCCGGTGTGTCGAGGTGTTTGAGCATTATCATTGCTATACCGTCCGGTTCAAGCGCCTTTGAGTTTTTGGCGTTTTTTATGGCATTGGCTACTTCAGTGGTGGTGGTTTGAAGATATTCGTATACCTTGGGGTTACGGATGACTCGTGTAATTTTGCGCTTGAGTCTATCCTTGGGTGGGTGTTCGACGAACTGTTTGTTAAACAGATTGGCGCATTTTTTGTCGTCGCTCACGGTAGAATTTCCAAACTTTATAGTGACCCTCCCTTGAGTTTTGGTGGGATTAGATAAGATTCTTACGGTGCTCCATAGTTTGCTCACACCTGTAGTGGTATTTAGTTTTCGAAGGTGTGAGTGCCATAAGTCTAGCAAAAGCTTCGCTTGTGTACCTTTTAAAGCCATCCCAGTTAGCTTTTTTAAAGTTTGTGTACGTTTTCTTGTCGGGGTGGGCGAGTTTCGACGGCATATCCAGCGTTAGTATGATTGGAAGGCGATCAGAGTACATCGTGAGAATTGGCTCCCATGTGATGTCGTTGATAAGTCCAGGGCTAGCGATGGAAATATATGGTGAGCTTGTGCAGGATCCAGCGATACGAGTCGGTTTGTCGTCGTTTATTGGACAGAAATCTGATGCGTCCAGCTGATCGGCGATGATGTTCCCTCTGGTGTCGTTGTGGAGGTTAGAGGGCCAAAGATTATGATGTGCGTTGAAATCACCAAGCAGAAGACGATACTGGCCGTTTAGTAGAGGGTTAATATTGGCTTTGTAATTGGCGGGACAGCTGGAGACGGGTGGAATGTAAATGTTGAAGATTTCAAAGTCAATATTGCCCGATTTGACGGTTATCGCTTGTTGTTCCATTGTGTTGTCGGCGGAAGTGATGTCAACGATGCTGTACGGTAGATTGTTGTGAATGAGGAAAGCCAAACCTTCTCCAGCATTGCTTTCTCGGTCGTGTCTGATGACGTTATAGTTCCCGTAAGAGCTGACCGAATGGTTGGAGTTTAGTTTGGTTTCTTGTACCGCAGCAATCTGTATATGGTGTCTGTCCATGAAATCAGTAAGTTTGACGATTTTATATTGGAGTCCATTACAGTTTAGTTGGACGATTTTAGTGTTGGTGTGGTTAACATCGATGGTACGTGGAGCTGGGGTCAAATTAGGCGTAGTTTGAACTGTGCGTACAGGGTTTGCCGGTGTGGAAGGTGTTGATAGTTGGGAACCTTGGTAGCGCGGCTGCTGGTTGGATGAAGAGCGTCGCCCACGATTTCTGCATCGACTCGCTGTGTAGGTTGGACCTCGTTGATTGTAATGGGTAAGTCCTGAGCAGTTCTTTAGGTGAACCCATCCTCCACAGCATGTACATTCGACCGACGTTTGAACATTGGTCCAAATCCTGTTACCGCACACAGAGCACATCCATGGACCTGGATTTGATTCAATGCCGGCACGTATTAGTAGTGTTCGGAGCAGCTGGGCCTGGCCACGACTGCTCCCCGAGGGACAAAATGGTGTTGAATGAATGACACGTAGTTTCCATCCCCTTCTTGCTTCGAAGGGGGTCGTTGCGACTCTTGGCCATGCTGAAGCATGGGTCGTTCCGGTTCGTAGACCCGGTCGCAGTAGGAACGATCGCGTACCGTCTCAGACGTAGGAGGAATTTTTGTGTCTACACTGGCTACGAACCTTAGTTTGAGGTTTTCATTGTCAGATACTCCCATCAATATTCCAACATTCCTTCACTTCAAGAGTCGTTGTCCTAAGACATCGATGGTGATTCCGGGCTCGTCCACTTCACTAGCCAACCACTGCCCCGCGGAAAGATGTTTTTGGTGTTTCCTCTCAGCGCAACCGGAGCAATACAACAATCGGGAAGGCTTTCGGCAGTCACGTTTTAGGTGTCCCTTCTCCCCGCAGTTCAGGCACTTAGGTACCCTGCTGGGGGGAAATGCAGATTCACCATCAAGTCTTTCTCGGAAGCACGTGCATTATCCTCGACTACTACTCGACGTACTTTATTCTCGTTCCGTGAAGTATGCTTGGCGGCCTCATATGATAGGCCATGAGCCAATGCGTCTCTTAAAGCCCTCCGTCGGCAAGGTGGAGCGCATGTCGATGATCAGGGTCCCGAATCGCTCTAATGAACATTTCCAGTACCGTATCGTCCCTATCTTCCAGGTCTGAAGTCGGGTAGGACAATAACACCAACCTTTCAATGTCCTGTGCTAGTTCTTGGAGGTTCTCTCCCACTCTCTGGACCCTGTTACGCAATTGAGCCCAGTACACTGCCTTCATATGATCTTCGCTATAACGCGTATTCAATGCATTCTGGAGTACTTCTGAGACGGCTCCTCGTAGGCTTACTATGAGAGCCGTCGCTCATTGTTCTTCTGTCCAATGATTACTCCCCGCAGGGGGGTCGGTGTCCTTGTGACACCAGCCAAGGAAGGCTGGATGTAGTGGGACAATGATCTTTGGTGAGTTACGACACCACGTACCTAGTAGCACTAGGGGGCCCCTGGTACAGTTGATACGCCATGGCGAGGATCTGTACAAAGACCATTCGGACGGTAACGTTCCCGTGCTCCTGAGTTATGTACGGGTGGCTCTTGGCGTGACCTACCTCCTCCTATAGATTACGGGAGGGAAGTCACTAAAGGCCAAGCACGATTATGGTGTCCTCTGGTGGGGGAGTGCATCGTATGGAAATCGTGTGAGCTTCGGAGTTGACGGCTTCGCATGACCCGAGTCCTGAAGGGGCTAGTTAGGGAGAACGGCCTTGGTGGAATATGCCTACGCGCCTATATCTAACTAGTTCGTGGATTGATGACCACACTGCCCGAGTCGCATTGCTGACTAGTAAACTGAAGGGGCCACCTGGATGTGAAAAGCAGCGCTACGTGTCTACGAGGCTCGTAGTCACAGGTCCAACGAGCCTGGGATGTGCATGTCTGAATTCGACGTAAGGCTTAACCAATAGGGGGCCGAAGGAGGATCACACCTGCTATAGAGAAGTCTATAGCGAATAGTGAACTACGGGGATGGGTGTGCCCAGGGGACCATGGTCCTTACCCATCAAGGTGTTGGCTTCGTAGCGGCTGGAGGTTGTTACCCAAGTCATCAAGCTAGTGATGCAACCCCGGATTTGGGTTCCTGATGGTGTGTGCATGCGCCGAATGGAGAAATCCCCATCTGACAATAAGACCTTGTCAGTAAAAAGCCGAAGGTCCAAACATTTAGCGGGACCGGGAGATAAAGGCCGAAAGGCTAGGTGCTCACGTGACGGTATACCTCGTATATGGTTTGCTTGTCCAATGATTACTTTCGGCTGCCACTTGAAATTAGGTTTTATAAATAGCCCAGGACGACTGGCCATCAAAAATTTAGGCCGAGACCCGATGGGAGTAGCTGCTGTCGGCATTTCAGTGATACAATGAGAAAAAAAAAGAGTTTCATGAATCAAATCGTATGCGGGATATCGACCAGTGTTCGCAATTGCGTCGGCTTTAGTAAATTTATGTTATGCACGACGAAATAATATATGTTGCTAAAATCCTTATTATTAAAATTTTTAATTTAATTCTTTAAAACAGAAGAAAAAATGTTTCAAAAAGGATATTAAAAAGAAGGTTCAACTGTACCCTATTTTTCTCACACATTTCGGCAAGTTAGAATATGTTTCACAAAATAAACAAACAAGCAATGATTACTGTATATTTTTACGTATTCTTTATATAAGAAATACATGATTGAAATATGACATAGCCTACCTTTAAGGTGGTATTACACTATCAAATAAAGTTTGTCCAGTGGGTCACATAAAGTTTGTCTAACTTTTGCAATGACCGAAAGTGTTTTTCGAAACCTATTACACTATAGAACAAACAAATGACCAATTAGTTTGCCCAACGACGTAGTCAGTCGGGTTTTGGGTCATTTGTTTAACCAAGGCAAATTTATCTATCACACTAGTATGACCGTTTTAAAAAAAATGACCAAGCTAACTTAGATTCAATATTTAGTGGTTATTTGGCATTGTTTCATTTCTTTGAAAATCAGTTTAATTTCGTTTGAAGGCGTAATCTTGTAATCTTGTTATTTAAAAGGACTCGTGTTATTTCATCAATCATTAATGTGGCAACTCGACCTGGGGAAACAGATTAGAGAAGCAGCCAGCTCTTTTCACAAATTTTCTGTGTGTTTCATGCATGGGCATAGGAATAAGGTTGACGGTGCTCATATTTTATAACTGCCCTGTGCATACAAGTCGCTGAGCTTATACTAAAGAGCACTGGAAAATTATCTTGAGAGTTATATGGATAATCCGATCCGTCAACCTTCAAAAAATGTTCTCCGCCTTCTCGTTTGTAGCTTGAAAAATAGGGTCCTCTTTTATACCTTTTACCTTTTATATAGTTAAAGGTCAAAATCAAATGATTCGTTTTCCGAGATTCGACTTTCGAGTATTCGATTTTCTTTTTGTATAATTTGTAATCGAGATTTTCCTCACCGCTCTATACGGTAGTAGAGAAAAAAGTGCTGCAAAGGTTCATAGTAGTTATGGACGACCCTTGGAGCTGGTAGTCACTAATCAGGTTCTTTCTCTCCACCCATCTAAAATTATACCGAAAATTAACTGCGCATCTTAGTTTCATCAAACTAGGAAAAAAATTTGAGAAACAGCGGGGAGTAGTTTCAGTTGTCCTATTTCTAACCTGAGAGACCCTACAATCAATCTTTGTCCAGTGGTTCATAATAAAATTCGGAAATTAGTTCCGTGATAATTTTTGTGATAGAAGAAGCACCTCTAGAACAGCAAAAACATCTTGATATCATCCATGTAATGTTGTATCCCCTCTACGCCGGGCTCGAAATTTGGACCTTGTTTTTTTGAAGGTGCGGTGCGAGTTTTATATTAACCCGATTTCTCATCCAAACGTCATGACCAAATTTTGGAGGTGTTTGGAACCCCCAAACCCATATACACATATGTTGGATCGCGTCTTGTCTTAAGTCATAATTTTATTGTGAGTCCGTTCGACCATTAAAAAAAACTACCATCCTCAACGAAATAATTGGAGCGGGAACGGGTTTATCGTGACATTAAGACTGCCAATAACAACGTTAGTTTCATATCTCCGTTCCCGGTTTATTGCGAATATCTGATAGTGAAGATACAATATGTAACAGTTACCTAAAGGTAAAACTGAATTAACAAATAAATCAATATTTCTCATTCTTCTTTCAATTTTTCCACATTTTTTATGGGAAATATGTACTTTCTTTCCTCTGGAAAAAATATTTTCATTTCTAAATCGTGGATTACTAATTGTAATTGAACTTAATATTGACACTATGGCCAAGGGGTTCTAAGTTGTTGAGAAAAAAAATAACTTTTAGAACCGGAAAAAGTAGAGAAAATGACTGAAGCGACGTGCGTCCACCAACATTTTTTGATAGAGATGAGATCGAAAACTAGAGTTGTGCACTGAACTCAACTCAACTCAACTCAACATGTTTCTTCGATGTAATTCCACGGGTTAATTTAAATTTTCAATTTTCCAATATCCCACAGTTTACAAAAAAGTAAAAATTGTCGTTATTTTTTATATTGATCAGTAAATGCACTCAATCGAATCATTTGGTTTGACCACCATGAACCACACAAAAAATTGGTAATTTTAGAATGACCGAATGACCAAAAACCGCAAAATAAATTTGACCAAAGATATGTTTTGTTATTACACTAAGGTCATATGTTTGACCAGAAATGAATGACCACGATGGTCATTCATTTTTGGTCAAACACATTTTTGGTCATTTATTTTGCTATCACACTAGTGGGACAAACTTTTTGCGTCATTGATCAAATTTTATTTGATAGTGTAATACCTCCTTTAATTGCATGGAGCCCCTCGAGAGCAAGGCTCTTTCCTAGTGGTGGCCCCCAGAGAGTAAAGATTCACTATTTTGTTAGTGGTGGCCCTGGTCGACTGTCCAGGATTAACGAGATTCCCTCTGTCCCTATCTACTTTTTAGCGAAACCAGCCAACGGAACGGGCTTGGAAAAATTAGCGGGTAAAGAAGACCCTGTTGAGCTTGACAGGCTATTGGTCTGATATATTTTATTAATCTTCAATTTATAGTGAATTTTTCAACTTCCGTCGCAATTACACTTCAAAGCAATTAAAATGCATTAATATTTCCGTTTTCTACAATCACGCCCAACGCAAAAACCATATACCTACGCAACAATGTCCTTTTTTACCGACCAGCTGATGTACAACTCAATTAACATCTCATTTGTTATGGAATAAATTTATCAGTATTATGCGTCAACAACCATAACATCCGTTATTTGTACTCTACTCGTATGTACGCAGGGCCGGATTTAGCCTCCATGGCGCCCTTGGGCAGTAACGAATTTGCCGCCCTCCACCACTAGATAAGCTTGAAGGTATAGCAGTTTGTCACCTCACAAAGGAAATGTAGGCAAAACGTTAGCGGGCGTATGTGAAACGTTGAAAATTTCATATTTTTTACCAGTAAGCGTATTTTGTTTGCTTGAAAGTTTTTTATGTTGCTTCCCAGGGGAGGAATCCATGTGTTCCGTGCACCTCCCAATTTTTTTAGGAATGATTGAAACTCCAAGGATAGCATAGAAAGCTGTACAATTCTTATTACATTCGGCTTTTCATACTTTCTTTAGAAATGCGTTCATGTTTTCTACATTTTTTCTAATAAAATTACCTTACCGAAAAAATACCCAAAATTAACAAAGCTCGCGGTAAATTTAACACACCTTGACCTAATTTGTTTTCGGTGATAAAGATAACGAAAACGAATTGGGAAAGCACTTACTAATGTTATTCAGCAAAAATCATTCGGTGCCTAAAAAGTTCTAGATTTTCCTGATTTCAACTATTTTAAATTATTTTTTATTTTCGGTGGAATTTCCCGTTTTTCTCTGAACAACAAATCGAAAATTCGAAAATTTAAGCGTAAAAATTCTTAAAAAATTAGTTAAATCTATTCACCCGATAGAAACTTAAAAATTTGATAGCCAATGCCGCATTTTCAATATCGAGACTTGGACCTCTCCCGAAACCAAATCCTTGGTTCCCAGCGAATTTGATGGGGGGACAAATTTAAGAAGTAATTGAACACACGAAAATGTGTGGCTAGATGAGTTACTTGCTTGGAGCCGTTTTGAACTTTCCAAAGGATCGCTATCATCAAAAATATTTTTCGTTTTTTTTTCTTCAAGTCTTGGGCAATTTTAGAGGCTTGAAAACAGGAGCTGGCAGCCATGTACTCGCGTATTTATATTAATTTGATGTGGCTTCAGGCAAAATGTTTAAAGTGAAGCCAAAGATGATTATACTCCGACTCTAATTGAAATAAAAGCCGCCACGCCATTCAACGCGAATAAGTGTATGCTTCAAGCAAAATTTTTGCGTAGTCCCTATTTTTCAAGGCGCAATCACATTAAAATTTGAGTTGAGGTTGCGATTAGGTGCTTTGGATTAAGACGAATATGTACATCTAACTAGAATAAATTAATAAAGCAAATTATTTTCTTCAATTAGGTTTGAGTTTTTAAAATCCATCTTTCCCATAATTTTAGACCAATGAAAAAATTTAAGAATTTGCCGCCCCGGGCAGTAGCCCAGGTTGCCCATATGGGAAATCCGGCTCTGTATGTACGTACCATTTTCCATCCTCTACTATACTCGAACTTGACATACATCATAATGTACACACACACACTTCATACTTATGATGATGAAATTGTTCGGTATAGCGTATGGGAAAAGCCACAAGACATATACCAATAAATCAATTTTTCATGTAAATTTTAAACGTATATTTATTAAATCCCGGAGCAATTGTGAAAATGAAAGAATACGGGTGAAATTACAATGGACAGGATGTTGTGTTGTAGGTTATGTTATTATTTACATGACCGCATAACATGTGTTTATTGACAGTTACTCTTTACCTACTGTTAAATATTATTTTTTATTGATTTATGATGATCCGCCGGGGATAGCCATCAACATGTGATGTACAAAAAAAAGAAATTAAAATAAAATCAGTCTGCCTACATAAATCACTTCATTTGCAATTCAAAGATTTTGTATGTACATAATATATCCGCAAAGCTATCTTTGATATGAATAAGGTTACCATTAAAATTGGTAAAAGAAACTACTAATTTTCGTAGATTTATATGTACTTTTGTGCTACAATTGTGAAACCCAAAAAAATTTTTCTAAATAAAAAAATGCATTTTTTGCTCATTTGTAGACAGTTTTTAGGATCGTGATCGTGATTTCATGAATAAGGAAATATTTTACAATTTTCTTTTAATTCTACAGATTTATAATAGATCCTGGTGTCGGGTTGGTGTAGTGGTTAGTGCGGTTATTTTCGGTACACTGGGTTATGGGTTCCATTCTCACAGTGAATGAATTCAGTTCATGGTGTTTTTCGAACTCACGACCCATTTGACGGACTATTATCTTACTCAGATGTTAAACAAGTACATATTTATGGCGATAAATAACACTGCTGACCTGAGATCTCAACACCTTAACGAAAAAGCAGTTAAGATCTTGGAAATTAGGTGCTAGTTGACATCCCACCAATTTGGACGCGATTATTGTGTTTTAAATGCTTGCAAGTTTTCCTCGGCCCTTTGCAAATGTTTTGCGCGGCAAATGCAATTTGGGTGCGCCCGCGGCAGTGCCTCATATTGATCGTGCTTTCAAAAATTAACAAGAACACTC
The DNA here is from genome assembly GCA_949715475.1 of Microchrysa polita. Classification (NCBI taxonomy): domain Eukaryota; kingdom Metazoa; phylum Arthropoda; class Insecta; order Diptera; family Stratiomyidae; genus Microchrysa; species Microchrysa polita. Next base: position 14,791,088 of record OX454417.1, on the reverse strand, counting down.
AAATAAGTCATAAAAGTAAATTCAATCCAACTTACCAGTAATAATTGCCTCAGTTCAAGATCAAGAGACGCGAGAACGTCTCGCCCGCCAAAGGAAAAAGAAAAACGAAAGCAAACAAGTCTATGATTACCGGAGACAACTTGCTTTTTTGTTTGACCAGGCTACAGCCTTCCAGGCAACAGCCCCCAAAAAATTTTTTTTACCAAAATATTCCACATATCCTGTTCTAGTGCCTTTCCAAATAAAATCTTCGATAGGCACAATAACGGGTAAGATATATGCAATAAACGGTGAAATTTTCACCCTCACAGACTTAAGCGAGTAACCCAATTTAAGAATGAAGTCTACAGTTGCAGAAAGACTTGCTTCTACTATCTCTCTTCGTGATGGGATTTTTATGAAATTTGGAACGAATGATCCTCTGGTGGTCCTTCTAAAGAATCAATGTCTTCCATTTAGATAAGTGGATGGAATAACGGTAAATTAATAGGTAAAGTTAACAAGAGATTTCCAACAATTGCGTCTATCGGCTCATCGCATTGACCATTTTTTAAAACACACTGCGGCATTGGGACATTTGGATATTGGGACACCGGGAGACTGGGAGACTAGGATCTTGGGGTAGTGGGATATTAGGAAATTGGGACATTAGGGTCTTGGGACATTAGGACATTGGGGCATTAGGCACAATGGGGAAACAGGGACGTGGGGACATCGACATATTGGGGCATTGGGACATCGGGATCTGACCAAAAACAACAAAGTTGTAAAAGTTACCCCGCCAAAGAAAAATTCATCTGCCGCAAAAAGAATACATATCACTCCAATCCGCTGCTCATATCTAATTTTGTTTGCTGGATGTACTTTTGTTTTAGGTGTAAATGCTGGAGAAGTTTAAATGTACAGGACTACTTCTTCAAATAATTTGGAGGGAGCCGTCAAAGTGGCACTGAATAAAATGTTAAAGCTCCCACCAAATTAAACTAACAGCACTAAAATCTAATAAGAGCTTTGATTTTTACGGAACTTCAAAATCAAATTTTTGTGACTTGATCCAAAAGCAATATATTTTTCCATCTCGATTTTCTCCAACTTCTGCCAAGGTGAGGTGCTCGTACGATTCTTTTAAAAATTGGCGCATAGTCTAACGATCATTTCTTTCTTACATCATTTTATTCTAGTTTCTTTATTTCTAACAGTTTTAATGCCTTAAGTGCAGAAAACTTAGGGTTAATTTTAGCTCGATTCAAATTCAATTCAAACTGCCCCTAAATATCTGCAATTTGGTAAAATTTATTCAATTTATATCAAAATCGATCCAAAATTAACTTTAGTTTTCTATGAGATGAAAAACTTGTATGTAGATAGTAGACGTCGATAGGCTGTCAATATTTTCAAGTTTGTAAGCAAGCGGCCGCTGTTCCAGCGTTTAATTTTATTTTTTAACTAGGTATAATCTGCTTCTGGAAATCTAAAAATAGAGGCAGCAGTTTTTGTTAAGATGAATAGAACATCAGATTGAAAAAAATATTAACTTTTAGTAAATTTTTTTATTGGACTGATACATATGTGTGACATTTGAAAACGATTTCAGGCATATGGCTACCGCGGCTGTTCTTGACGTCCAATTCCGGAGCACTTTTTCGAGTACTTCTGGCCGTATGTCATCAATAACACGAACAATGTTGGCCTACAAGGCGTCAATTATTTTTCAACGTAAACCCAAAGGAAATTATCGAGAGGTGCTAAGTCGCACGACCTTGAAGGCCAATCGACAGGCCCATTTCTTGAAATCATCTTATCCCCAAATTTTGATTTTAATAAGTCGACGGTTTCCTCGACGTATTAATGTGATTGCATCATTTAGAGAGTACATAGATACCATCTACAGGTATACCGTCAGGGGAGCACCTAGCCTTTACGGCCTTATCTCCCGGTCCGTCGTCGGGCGGTTTGGATCTTCGGTGTTTTACTGACAAGGTCTTATTGTCAGATGGGGATTTCTCCATCCAGTGAATACACTCACCTTCAGAAACCCCACCCCGGGGCTGCATCACCAGCTCGATGTCTCGGGTAACAACCTACAGCCACCTCGAGGCCAACACCTTGATGGGCAAGGACAATGGTCCCCTGGGCGCACCCATCCCCGAGGTACACTATTCGCTAAAGACTTCTCTATAGCAGGTGTGATTCTCCTTCGGCCCCCTATTGGTTAGACCTCACGTGAGAATTCAGATGTGCACATCCCAGGCTCGTTGGACCTGTGACTACTCGTCTGCTTAAAGCAGACTCGTAGCACTGCTTTTCACATCCAGGTGGCCCCTTCAGTATACTAGTCAGCAATGCGATTCGGGCCTTGTGATCATCAATCGACAAACTAGTTAGATATAGGCGCGTAAGCATCTTCCACCAAGCAGCGCCCGCTCTAAGGGGGGGCAAGCCGGGCGGTCGCCCGGGGCGCCAAATTTTAGGGGCGGCTTTTTGGCTAGCACTCGAATAAAAAAAATTATAAAAGCCAGAAGGAAAATTCAATATCAATTTCCATTAAGTGGAAACGAAACCTACAGATGAAATAAAAAATTGAAAGTTGTGTTTTGAAGATGCAAAATCCTTGAGAGGCTTTGAAGAGTCCACAATTGATAGAAGGATTTACTGAGTAAGATTTGCGTAAATTGTGCGTCTGTGATGCTAGCCCCCGCCCCATTTCCGAGGTTATGCGCTATTCAAGTTATACTTAAAGACAGAAATTGGAGATTTATGTGCTAATTTCGTCCTGAAATTGAACATTGTCTCTTCTTTTGACCAGCATTAAGGATTATATTTGATCTTTCTATGCAGGATCCCTTTTTTTACTATATTTTAAATTATAGAAGAACGTAATCTTATTATTGAGTTTATATGCGGAACGTCGCACTTTAATTTCCAGAAGTAAGGTCTAAAACTTTATTTTAGTCTATTGAATCGGAGGAGAGCACGTCCCCTGAAAAAAAAATTAAACCAACGGAGAAATTGAAATTAATTGAAAAATAATGAGTCGTATACCTACACACTAAACACATAAAAGCTATTAAAACAAATTCTCCTGTGAGAAATCTCATGCAGGAGGAGTTTTGAAAACTTCTTTAAACCTTTGGCGGCAATTTGACTTCAATTTGCCCAAATCTCCTCGTGGATGGATCCCCTTACTTGGCTCCAATTGCATTGATTCAACTAGCAATTAAAGGACAAATTTCGAACAAAGTTGTTTGGGTTTCATCAAGATGAGATGAGGGATGGAATCACAGTACATATTAACAGAGCCGCAGTAGCAGTACTCCCTTTTTTTCGGACATGCTAAATAAGGACTTGGCTTGATTCCCCCGAACTTCTTCTTTATAAAAATTCTCAATATGGGCGTAGGCTGGATTTCCTCAAGATATAAACATTTTGTCAACATCATGCCCCTAGCCCGGAATTTTTTAGTGGGTCGGAGGTTATGTCATTCTCATTAAACTATATGACACAAAAATATTTTTAGAAAAAGGATTAAACATTTGAGAAAGGTAAATCCAGAGCTACCTCTGTCCTTTTAACGATAAATGGCGTCTACATGAGTATTAGTCTTGAATACATCACATGACCTTTGTCACAAAATTTATCCCTTGCAGAAGAAATGTTTTTAAATCCATTAACTTCCCAAAGAAAACTTCACGTGAGGAATTCTTTATTCTAACGGTAAAACATGGCGGACAGCAAAAACTCTATAAAGTATACATGTAGTGATGAAACACGGACAATATGGGCTTTTTGGCGGCTAAATATTTTCTTGAATTAGGTTGGTTGGGCAACATGATCGGAAACATAGGTGGTTAGGATCCGAGATTGCCGAGACCACCAGACTGAAATCTTTCTTAAAATTGCGATTGAGACCAGGCGCCAAATGAACACCACCAACACGCACATTTGTAGTACTGAAATTTTTATACGTAGAGCATGCATTTTTTTTGAGATAGTACAGCAGTAAGAAAAAAATGTATCCTTGATCGACCGCCAGCCAGAGGGAGGGAGGGTTAAGCGCCGCTCCCTGCCCTGCCTCCCCAACTTCCGGGGCTACGTCTATGATTCTCAAGATGTCGCATTTATGAAAATAAACCACGCACGTCTCACACTGAAGAAATCCAGCAAATTGGAGTTTATCGGCTGCGCAGTCTGCAAGGATGTTATGGGAAACTACTCATCTACTTCAAGGACGTACATATTATCTACTGTAAATCTGCCTGGTATATCACCTAAAGGGCGGCAATTTGTCCTCTTGCCCGGGGCGGCGTAAGTGCTAGAGCGGGCACTGCCACCAAGGCCATTCTCCCTAAGTAGTCCCTTCGAGGCTCGTGTTATGCGAAGCTCACACGATTAACCATTGGGTGTACCCAGGGAACACCGTTTATCGTGCTCGGTCATTATATGACTTCCCTTCCGTAAGTTTAAGGAGGAGGTCGGTCATGCCAAGAGCTACCAGTACATAACTCGGAAGCTCGGGAACTTTATCGCCCGGATGGTCTTTGTACAGATCCACGCCATGGCGTATCAACCATACCAGGAGCCTCCCTGCGCTGTTGAGGTAGGTGGTGTCACAACTCACCAAAGATCTCTGTCCTACTACACAGCCTTTTTGACTGATGTCACAAGGACCCAGACCCCCCTGCGGGGATTTAGAGTGGTAGAAATATATTCACAATTCTATGGATGGCTTGTTCAGATGGACGATTATGTATACTAGAAAAAGTCGTCTATAAGTTGCGCGAATCGACGACTGATTTTCGAAGTAAATTTTGATAATTTGGAAGCGTTCTTCAGGCGTGAGTCTAAACATTATGATTTGTCAGAGTATACTGAAATAAATAAAAAAAATTGATTCAAATTTAATATTTTTGTTTTTTTTTTTTTTAATTTAATGTTCTATCATTCTTAATTCCACAGAGATAATGGAAACTATAAAAATTTTCTAAATGTGCAGCCCTTAAAAATTTGCCTCCGGCCCTGTCTGCGGCATTAGTCTAATTTTGGACTGTATGTCGCGCAATTTATTTCTTTTTTTTTATAATAGATCCTATTTTTTAAATTTATTTTCAGTTATTTGCCTTACGACGTCTGATGCAAGGAGGTCCCGATCATCCGAAAGCACCAGTAGGAAATAATTTTAGACCACCGCAACCTCTTCTACATCGGCCTATTCGAACAAATATAGATTTTCGAACGAAACAGAATGGTAAAGCATGCCCCAGCATGTATCGTGATGTACATTATAAAGGTAATTTTGTTTGCAGCTTAAAAATATTTAAGGTTTGTGTTCCTTGGCTTCTGGGATATGATCGCTTGAAACCCGTAAGTTTAGCAACCTGTTCCAATCCCTTTTTACACATTTTTCGAATGCGGCTACATTTCCAGTATGGACTATCATCACTTGAAAGAATTTGTCTAAGTACGATCGCTAAGCGATCATCGAATGAGTCGTTGAACACAAGAACACAACCCTTAATGGTACGTTGTGCTCGACACGACTGCATCGGCTCTAGCGACAGCGACTCGCTCATTTCATATAAAAACTCATTTTTCTCTAATTTTAAAAACGAGTTTTTATATGAAATGAGCGAGTCGCTGTCGCTAGAGCCGATGCAGTCGTGTCGAGCACAACGTACCTTAAGGAATGATAAAAGTTTTTAGTTATTTTCGATGAATATTAAAGGAAAATCAATTTTAATTAGAATTTTTTTTTCTTTTTTACAGCAAACAGTTGGAAACAACACTAAGTCATATTGAGAATTGAAGGGATCTTCCATAAGACTATAAGAATGTATAATTGTAATAGTTTTATATAAGAAAATAAATCAAAGTATAGGTATAAATGTAAGAAGATAGAGAATATTGAACTACCCACCCAAAATGCGGACTATATAAATAGATTGGAGGCTAGAAAAATATACGCTACGCAGATCAGTTGGAGAATGGCCCTCGCGAAGATTGTGCAAATCCCGTTTGTCAATCAATTGACAACAAATATATTTTGGGCTTTTGAAACATATCTAAAGTCTCTGCAAACTTATGAACCAAAAAAGAAAAATCTAAAATTTCTCCAATATCATTATATCAAACCTGACTGTCTGGCTCTCTACATATCATGTATGTACATCAACTTGTAAATATAATTCATAGTTTAATAGAGTATTGCAAACATTTAGTATAAGTCTAAAAAAAAAAACTTAGAAACCTCTAATTATCTTCAAGATACAAAAATTGAAAGACACGCATCTCGTTTTAAGTACTGTACTGTCATCACAATATTATTGTTATAGAGAAAAATACTAAACTCTTTTTAAAAAATGCTGATTTTATCGCCATACATATAACACTTATACTATTCTATAAAAATACTTGCGCGTGTAATCTGCAAGATGTGCTTATTTGTATTCTGCATGAAGTCGGGGGCTTATTCCAAACGAACAATTTTATTGAGCAAATGCTTAAATTTTTTAACAGCGCGGCGCGCGTGACGTTAATGAAGAAAAAACAATTTCATTTGTTAAAGGACGAGAAACATACGTAATCAAATAGTAATGTGAAGTAAGAACCAAACTAAAAGTATGAACGGTGGTGTCGATGTGAAAAGTTATATTTCTATCATAATTCTAATAATTGTATAAACAAACTCCAAACTGATATTCTTCTTCTCAGTACCGTATAGCCCCATGTGGGGCCATGGTGCGTTAAAACAGATTTATAGGCAGATTTTCGAGTCAACGTTACATATCATTTCGGAGTGTATATAATGTTGCAAGCACTATATTTCCTATCATCACATGTACGGAAATTATGGACCACGCCGAGATTCGATCTCCGGACCTCTAGATTACTAGCATCGTAGAGTGCGACTTAACCAAGTGAGCCACAGAGCAACATTTATTTTTTTTTGTATATTTTTTGAAATATATATTCAGTAAATCAAATTCCAAATTTTGTCTTTATCAGAATCAAAAATATTATTTGATGAATTAGTATAAAAGATACTATTTTATCAGTTAGTAAAAAAGATATTAACCCTAGATAACCAACGTTATTCTTTCTACTCTTGTAACCAATGTTAGTCAATTCGACTAACACTATATTAAGACTCGTTTTTTGAACCTAAAGATGCATCAAATATATTGAAAGCGGTTCTAACTAGAAATACTATCATTATTTGTACTAAATGTTAGACCAAAAAGTATCAGTGTTTGGTTTTTTATTTTATTTTAAAGAAAACTAACCGCTCACTTTTTAAAGGCATTTGACCTTATCACTGTAGCAAAATAACTTGCCCAGTACAAAATTTGGTCGTTTCGACCTGCAGTACTTTTGTTTAGCGATACTCACCTCCTCACTAAAGCTGCAAATAGGTATATTTTTGATGATATCGATACTTAACAGATTCACCTCTTAGGATGTGAAAGGACACAACAATTGAGTGGAAGAGCAAAAAGCAGCAGCCAAAAGAAATATCAATGGTAGTCGAAACGACTAACATTGGTTATGCAGGGTTAAAAAATCCAACGGAATTGATTTAAAGCTAAATAAAATCATTAAACATCGCTAGTAAAACTGTTGCGCAACTTTTCACATTAACCACATATCGTTCTTGAGATAAATATATACATATGTATAAAAACTAGTGTACCATAAATATATGTAAAAAAATATTGTTTACCGCAAAAGTTAATGAAACTAATATGAATTGAGGTGAATGTTGCTTTCTGTAGAAAAATTTGTATATGATAATATTAAATAAGTTAATTAAAGTGAAAATATTATGTTATATAAATGAATGAATTTTTATTATTATTTTATCATTATAGGTAGATCATCACTAATGTTGGAATTGGATAAAAGAAAAAAATAAATTGAAAGGCTCAATAGAAAATAAGCGTGGTGCCCATTTAGTGTCGAGGTATGGAGTTGACTATAAGCTTGTGGAAATTATAGGTATTCAGAAAGTCCAAGTTTACAAGAATATTCTGACTAATGAAATGCCTAAAATTACTGACATTTAGATTATGACCCCATGGGTAAAGCGAGGCTGATTTCGCGACCAATTCATCAACATTATGGAATGACCACCATTGGGAGTAGCTGAAAAGGAAAATCTATACCGGTACACGACAATTTAACAACACTGATGAGCTTCTGTAGTCTGGCTGGTCTAGCGATTAGTGCGCGCACCTTCGGTGCACAGGGTCATGAGTCTGCTTATACGAATACAGAGAAAATTTACCAAGGCACTGCTACACAAGTTTAATTTTCCTCGATCGATAAGAACGGATCTTTTAAATCGACTGATGTTTTTAAAAATTATCCATGCGCGAATAAAGAATACATAGGTATACCTTGATATTTGTTTCATGTTTCAAATCTGCCAAGGACTCCTTCACACTACTATTTCCATCGAAATTAACTTCCGCGTTGCTTCTTACACCGTACGATCTTTGGCAATTTTTAAGCATCCTTTCACTCAACTCTCTGTCTACATCACTGTTTCCCAACAGGTTGTCCAGGGACCGTGGGTGGTCCGTGAGAGACTCGTAGGTGGTCGCGGGGAGATTCTGGAGGCTTCTACACAAAGGTTATATTTTCTTGTAAATAATTTATGTTACATGCCAAACACGCGCTCTGATTATCATGTACATGGGCGTAGCCAGGGGGGGGCAGGGGGGGGCGACCGCCCCTCCCTGGCCGGTGAAACTTTTTTTATTGAATTGAATATTAATAATACTGAAAGAAAAAAAAATATTTCAGGGATCATTTTTTTCAGATTCACTTTTTCGCATTTTCGTTTGCAGTTTCCATGTTCCGAAACCCACACAAACATTTCCATATCAATTTATTACAAGCCGTTCTTCTTCCTTACATAGTCATCTACATAGATACATATGGACATACCTAATTTTATTCTATTTCGTCCAGATTTACAGCAATCCTGAGCGCTATGGATA